>JAVQMG010000115.1:20220000-21420000 GCA_032878915.1 Castanopsis chinensis
TTGTAAGGAAACACCAATGATTGTCCTTGGCATCAATATATAAGAGAGTTTTCATCCACGTAATTTTGATCCATGTACAAAGATGATGCATGTGTTTTATGATCTAATTTAGTTTTTGTGTTATCCAACGTCCACAGACCTAGATTCGAAACTCACTCTCTACAAATTTATTGTTTTGGACTCTTTGGGCTGGTTCGAAGGTACAATCTAGGCCCGGCACAATTTGTGTCCTTACAATTAATTCTTATTAAATAAATTAGGCTTAGAGCTCTTTTATAATGGTTTTCTTTTCTCACCACAGCCATATGGTTTGATTTGGTTTGAAGATGTTGGCTTTGGTCGCATTGAAAAATTAAGCACTATTTTTCAATTAATTTTTATAAGTTAAATTATTTTCTACTATATTACTATTGTTTTATTTTCTTCTTCACTCTCACTTTTTATTTTACACCATATTATTTTCGTCTTTAAACTTTATCATAACTCTCAATCCTCTATCATTTTATTGTAAATTATGATATTAAAATGATAGTGCAAAATATTAACCTAAATAATGAATGGGTCTAGTTCGGTCCTTTTGGTCTAGCTGGATTTTTTTTTTAAAGGAGAATTTCAAGAGGATGGGAGGAGAGGGTTTCTGCTTATGATATGAAATAATATTCTATGAATCGCATGCACAAATTCTGCTCAAATGAGTAGACTTTGTGAAGGTGTAATTATGATGGTTACAAATGATTTTTTTCTTCTAAAGTTTTGCAACAGTGGGTGATATAACATTTGTCTCCTTATCCAAATTATCAACATGAACCAAACTGATCACTAACAAATTAAAGAGAGTTAAGTGTCATATGACTAAACCACATGATGCCTTCATGCTTTTCTTTTTCTTTTTTACTCTCTCTCTCTCTCTCTCTTTGATGGAGTGAAGTTGCCTTCATGCTTTAATGGAGGATTAAAAAAAGTGGTAATTATGATTATCCACAATTTTAAAAGTCACAAACAATCATAATTAGTCTAACTATTACTCTGTGTGTGTGTGTATATATATATATAGGATTTTTTTTTGAAGAGAATTTCAACTTATGGCGTCCGTTTATGATGATAGTTTTTTATCATCAGGTCAAAACACCAATCGATTTTTAGTGTAAGCGAAAATAAATATAGGATTCAAATATTACTTTTTTATATTAAAAATGAATACACCTATGCTTGGTTAATATAAGCCAATGAGCACTATTTTTTTCACATCCTTCTGTCACAAGATTGAATAAAAAATGAGAATGTCATAGTTTAAAGTCCATTAAGTGTCTGTTTGGGAACAATTTATTTAGCTGAGACTGAAAACTTTTTACAAGAAATACTTTAGATAAAGTTAAAAAGTAGTTGGAATTGAACAATAGGGTCCATAAATAGTACCAAAAAGTGCAATGAGACTTATGAATAGTAATAAAAATAAGCTGGTTTTTAAAGTAGTCCCAAACGTACACTAAATATGCTTATAACTTACTAATAAAAAAAATGAAAGAGACCTCATAGATGATATATGTATGGGCTGAAATCCGAGGACCCTAAGTGGATTGGGCTAGAGTGATATCTGGGAAAATTGATTTGTAGAGATGAGTTTTTAGACCAACAGTTAAGATTCGAACAATAGCTCTAAAAAGGATTTGAACACAGCAGTACTAGGGAACAAATGTCATGGGAGTAAAAAAAAAGACTGAATTATATTTTTTCTTCTTTCCAAGGAGGGTTTGCACTTATGCAATGACAAGGTTCAACAATTTTTTGTGTTCTTGGTACTCTCTCTTTTCTTTTTCTTAATCTTCAGATCAAATGCTTGTACATGTGAGATCTCTTCCTATTTAAAGCCTCTATGCTTCAATCTTGGCCCTCCACTTGGATGGTGGATGATTCTTCTCCATGATACTTGTCTCATCTTTCTCCTCCTCTTCCTTCGAGGTGATGATGCTGAGCATGTAATAGGTTGTGGTAGCACTGTTTAGGTATCATTTGACCATTAATGTGACATGCCCAATTGGTATAGTGCATTAAATGCAAAGGTAATGGTGTTTCTGCCAGGAAGTTTCCTCCTAAACTATACAGGTCTATTACTGTTACCTTCTCCGGACCGATACATTTAGCCTGACTCGTGAATCTTGCAACTTCCTTGGACCAGTCACTTCCTCGTACAGTCTTTTTCCTTGGTTCATATGGGCTTACATTTAGCCTGACTTGTGAATCTTGCAACTTCCTTGGACTAGTCACTTCCTCGTATGGTCTTTTCCCTTAGTTCATATGGGCTTACATAGCTTATCGTCTATCCACTTGGGTCCCTAAAGCCTATCTAAGGCCCAATTTGCCATTTGTCCCTCTGGTCCCCACGATATAAAATAGTGTTTGGTTATAAGAATTTAATATCATTTTTGGCATCCATTTTGATACTGTAATTTATGTAAGTGTTTGTGATTCGAGCTCTATCTTCTCCTCCTCCACTATTTACCTATCCTCAACAACAACAACAACGACAACAAAAAAAAAAAAAAAAAAAAAAATCCAAGGAACATTGCTCTAAATATTTCCTCTGTATCACTTGTTAAATAGCAAATAATGATGACAGTGCTGGAATTATCGGCTTATCTTTGTGTGTGCCCATCTATTTACCATATTGCATTCATGTTAAATGTCCTGTACATGGTGCTATTCATAATTTCTTGAATGGGCTTTCAATTTGCTCTGTTAAATTACGATGACCAATTGTAAGTAATTCAGACAAATATAATGTAAAGGAGCCTATATAGTTAAAAACCGAGAGAGAGAGAGAGAGAGAGAGAGAGAGAGCATAAGGTTTTTGGTTTACTTTAGTCACTACCAATTGTCTTATAACATTATCAACTGCACCACACTTTTGGTAAAAGGTCAAAATTTACCTGAAAAAGATACGATCATGGTCAGTGGTCACCTAGCTATTTCATATAACTATTAACTCTACTAGGCAACTCTTCTACAGTTAAATCCTCAGACTACCCAACAACTGTACAATGAGAGAGCTAGCCAAATAATCGTAACATCTCTCTCCTTTACGTGCATTATACAGGGTTAAAGACCTACATGTGAATAGAATTGGCCTCAAAAGAAGTTGGCAATTTTAAAGCAAACACAGTATTAGGTAGAAAAGCAAAAATTGAGTGATAGCATTACCTACTACAAGTTCATGCAGTTGGGACTTGGGAGCTAGCTAGGTTGAAGAGACAAGGGTGAGGAGCCCATGTTGGAGAAGGGGAGCACGTGCAAAGAGTTAACTGGCATCTGAGAGAGCCAAATGCATTGCACGTGCCCTGCTTCTCCAACAAGGAGCTTCCCACCCATCAAGTCTGTACACACTTTGAAGTATGGTGGGTGTAACTTTAGTTGAGATGGATAGAGGAAGAAACACAGTATTTATAGGTGCAAATTGGTGAGGGGGAGAGTGAATTTAATGACCATGGTATAGGACGTAAAGAGCAATGAGTAAATTCGAAGTGTGGGTGTGGAGAGAAACATCTGTGCCGAGCCATGCCATGCCATCATGCTAGTATATCTAAAGAAACCCAAAAAGGTTGTTTTCTGCCTTATTTCCAAAAAAGCCAGCAACCCTTTGCTCCTCTTAAGGATTCAATGCAGAGAGAGACAAACAAAAGCCTCTAAAACCTCTTTTCCTATCAATGCAATGCAATGCTAGCCTTTGGATCAAGAATCTCTTAGGCCAATGATGTTGGGAGTTGGGACCCACCAACATGTGGGGCATGGGCCTACATGCCCCTCTCTCTTCCTAGATCAAAACTATTGGGGTGGGGCCAATTTGTAAGGTGAATCGGTGATCACCTTTTACTTTTTGGAAAGAATTGGATGGTGCAAGCAGAGGAGAAGAATAATGTAAGAGTGCACGAAGGCTTTGCGTGTTGGGCGCAAAGTTTTTGAGTGGGGTATGTCATATGTGTGTGTGAGTCTAAGTGTGAGTTTTTGAGAAAGGCTGGGAGGCTCCCTAGGCAGATATGATTCTCTAGATGCAGTAGGCCTCAGCTTTTCCCCCTAAAAATTTGTGGTGTTTTCATTGGATGGGACTACAAGAATTTCAAAGCTTCTGCTGTTATATTACAAGTTATTAATTATGACCACGGTAAGCAAACTGAGTAAAGCTTTGAACATGGAAGACATCATGCATTTTTACCACCAAAAGACTTGAAGCACGCATATGTGAAGTTAATTCCTCACCATACACACTATTATGTTGTGTGTGGTCACTCTTCTTCTTCTTTTTTTTACCCTAGATGATCTAGAAATTTCATTAAGCATCAAACAATAGCAGTACAGTACAACAACTCAAACAACTGCTTTCAACTTAGTAAAACACCTACAACCAGATTACTGAATTATTTTGGGGCTTTATATATGTGTTATTTTCGAGCCACTTTGAGAGATTTGATTGGTCTTAGGTTCGAATCCTACTCGGAGAGATTTGTTTTAATTTATATTAAAGAATTCAGAAGAAAAGGTTCACTATATTCTACTATTGAATAAAATTTTGGATAAATATTATGTACACTAGAATTGCTCCATCAATCCTCACGAGGACATAAGAAATGAATTCTCAGTACACCCGACCTGTTGTAGATGTCATGCAAGCATCATTGTCCTACAACACTTTTTTATGCATGTGAACTCCAAATTTTAGCTTCAAATGCATACTTCCTTTTATAAGTCGAGTCATGCGATCTTGGTGTTTTCTTTGGGTACTGGCTTTTTTGGTGTGGAATGTTGGCAGTATCATAGGATTGATCAAGCATGATTCAAGCCACTAAATTATAGTGTAATTTAGTATTATAATTGTTCACTCCTTGCCTCTTCAAGTTTAATCCCATAAATTTGTGTTTGTCTTTGTAAAACTTACTTGGAAGTTGGATATAATAGAATAACCCAATATATCAATGAATTTATAGCCTAATAATAGTGCTTCTCCTCTTACAATGGAGGCCTGAAATTTGATCCAATAAAGAGAGGTCTGAAGTTTGATTCATTACAGATACAGATTTTGTGAGATAAGATTTTGTGAGGTTTTATGAGACAAGAAAATTAATGGTGTATCTGTTGTCTGTTATAAAAAGTGAAATACAATAAATATCCACTCGATATTATATGAGAAATTGCAGTCGTGATCAGAATGACAATGTGGATTGCACAAACCCATCATTACAGCCTACTGCAATCTTCATTGCTATAGAAGATTTTTACGTCAAGATTAAAAAAGAAGACAGTCATTGTCTGCGTGCTTAGCTCTGTTGTTTATCTGAAAAGACATATTATAAATGCAGCAAAGCAACAACAATGTAGACGCATTCCTTCATGGCTGATGCATTTAAGAGTCGGTGAGGTTAATTACATTCACAGTGCTTTTTTATAATGAATAGAAACTGTTCCACACTTGAATCACTATATATTGTCTTGTGGAAGAAGAACATAGATTCTGGTTGAGGTCATCATCAAATCTAGGGACTTAAATACTGGCGTGTACATGAACTTGTGCAGTAAATGCTTTATTTGGTCATACACTCTTATGTATTCAAAGGGCTTTTGAAACTCAATCATGCCTCCAAGAAATTTAATTCTACCATACTTGATGCATATGTTTGACTTTGCCTCAAGACTGAGGAACAGCAACAAAACAAAAGGTTCTTGATGCATTAATATTGGGAGTGGAAATATTTTAGTTCTTTTCTTGGACCTAATACTATCCAATCAAATCTAATGCATCCGAGGACTGTACTTGCTATATTTTATCACAAGTTGTATACTTCTTGCTATATTTTATAAGTGGTGATAGTTATATACAATATACGAAACACACTACTGAAATCATGTTAACGCAATTTTAGTTAAAATTGTTTGTGTACGGTTATAAACTTATAATTAGCATTTTATGACAACAATATTAGCAAGTTGGTAATGGTGGGTTAAGGGCAGAATTATAGACTAATATAATTACCCTTCCTCATGGAGAGGATTAAAGAGGAGCAACGCCCTCTTATGTATCATAGCTTTCTAATTACATTGTCTTTTTGGTATATAATTTAGTACATAAATTGACACCTGTGTTTGAGAAAGCTTATTTTTAATAGCGAGATCCCTTATAAATTATGGTAAGTTACTCATTGAAAAAAGCACTGCTCGAAAAAATTATGCCTAAGAAAGCTAGGCAAAATAAGCCTAATTATAATTAAGTACATAAATTGACACTTGTGTTTGAGAAAGCTTATTTTTAATAGCGAGATCCTTTATAAATTATAGTAAGTTACTCATTGAAAAAAGCACTACTCGAAAAAATTATGCCTAAGAAAGCTAGGCATATATGAATTAGGTCCTCTTCTTTAAATGCCTCTGTTTCTTTAAGAACTGACATGACTGGATTGTTCGCAACTGGTTAAGAAGATGGTACTGCAACAAGGGTCATTGAAATTTTGAAATGGCCAAATTCAAGATAACAGAAAACCAATTTCTTATGCTTGACTGCTCATAATTCATTTAAAATCTTTTAAAGAAGATATGATAACCCATGAATAAAGCTGAAAATCACATCTATAAGAGACATTTACAATTCATTTTCATATCATATTACATTCAAGCGCTAGGGATGGCACATTCTTTTTGTTCACATTGGCAACCCCACCCCCAAGAAAGACGGGAAAAGAAGCCCCCCTTTCCCAGCTAGCAAATCTGCAAAATGGAATCACCTTCCAATACCAGTCATCACTTGAAATTGAAATTCACTTGAATGATATAGCGCATTCTAATCTGATCGACATTGTAAACTATGTATTCGTTGTATAATAAATCACCCTGCAAGAAGCATTTAAATTTTAGAAGACATACACTAAGCTATGTATGGATGTACCCTCATAATTAAGTGCCCTGCATATATATTGAACAAAAGGCAAAACAATTCCAACCAAAAAAAAGGAGGAGGAACAAAACACATGACAGTTTCTAAATTTTACTCCCAAAATTTTCTAACTCATGATGCATTATACCTTATGGTCCATATGTTTAGCTCTTCCGAGGGGAACAACAACACCATCCTCAAGTGTCTGAGCTTCTGAGAGATCTGGTGCAGTACCTCCAACACCTTTTGTACTGCAACAAAACATCAGATTTTAATCCACATTGACATTAAAAGTCTTCAATATGATAATTAGTCTTGACATTACTGGTAATTCCATGCAATAACATGTGCGCATTTTCATACTTCAATTATTGAATTCGGCAATTCAATTTTTCAGAGCAAGGCAGATGGAATGATTCAGGTGTCAATAAAAATAACTAAAAAAAAACAGAAGACAAAAAAACCTTAGCTTTCCCTCTGGCAACTTATCAGCATCATATTTTGCACTTAGAAGCTCAGCCATGTCACCCAGAGCTACCTGAAAAGTAAATGGTTAAAGTCTTATGACAGCATTTATCAAGGAGGAGTGGAGGACTACACAAATTTTATGGGTCTAAAAGAAAATAAGAAAAAATAGCATTACTCCCAGAAGACTAATCTGGGTAGAATAGACCAACTCAGCCGGAAAAAAGATACATTCCGGGAGAGTGGGAACACATACAGATTACAGATATATAAGTCCA
The DNA here is from genome assembly GCA_032878915.1 of Castanopsis chinensis. Lineage (NCBI taxonomy): Eukaryota > Viridiplantae > Streptophyta > Magnoliopsida > Fagales > Fagaceae > Castanopsis > Castanopsis chinensis. Next base: position 20,227,657 of record JAVQMG010000115.1, read on the forward strand.
AACTCCTGTTGGAATGTTGGGCTTCAATGTAGAACAGAAAAAGGGTAAATATTCATATAGTTGTCCAGCAAGACCCATCTGTTTGTGAGTGGTAATCTAATGCATACATCTTACCATTAATGAAATGTAAGACATTTTGTATAAAGTCGGTGATATGAATGTGTTCCACCCCAAAAGAGTGTCTTTTCATATAACAATAATGTTTTTACAGAATAAAAAACAACCTCACACAAAAGCAGCACGCCAGCCTTGGAACCATGAGAAGCATAGCAATAATTTGCACTTTTGGAGAACATGTCAGCAAAGTAAACACCCTTCCCAAACATGTAACCTGTTACAGGCGCTTCAGGTGGAGCTATGCGCAAACCTGATAGAATTCAAGTTAGGCTTAAATATTTTTAACTTATTGATGGAAGTTTTCAGATCACATGATGTGAAAACACACACACACACACACACACACACACACACACACACATTTATTAGTACTTATGAATCTTGAGAGAAAAATAATGACCTTGGGATAAAATGCCAGTCCAATTTGTTAGCCGAGAACCATGCCATAAGAGCATTCTATTCTTCACACTGTTAAACTGCTTGCAGGAGTAATAGGCAGTTAAATTAGGATTTAAAACCTAACGAATTACTTATATATCAGAACCTAATGAGACAAATAAAAAATTGCTGAAAATATCTGAAATGATAGAAATATTTTGTAATAAAGGTCTTTAACTTTCACAGAAAATGCCTCGTCACCTTTTTGAAGCGTTCAGATTCACCCTCTCTTGATACCCTGAATATTTGAACAATGTCCACAGTGTAATTTGAGTGTGTTTTTGCATGAGTGTTCTGCATATATTTTGCAACCTGACAAGATGAGGAAACAAAAACTATGTTTCAGATCTATATACCAAAGTGGCCAGCTAATAAACCAACTCATGGAGTCATAAATTATATTTTGCATGTATTATAGTTTGGGGTGGGGGCATTCTTTTTTACTGTCCTTAAGGGTGTGTGTGTGTGTAAATAAGTATTACTGTTAAAAGTTCTGAGGCTATTACCATAGAGAATTCCTCAGAATCAACTTCAAGAGGTGACAGTTCAGAATGAAGCCGTTGGTAATGAGAATACAAGGGGTCACCCTACAATGATGGCAGAGGTAAATAAGTAGATTACAGTAGTGACAAATATAAATATAAGCTAACTCACTATGATTAAGTAGGACCATTTTCTCTATGTCTTAAATGGAATGATAAAAATAAGTCGGACCATGTGCTCTTTGCATCTATTACAATGGCTTCTTAAAAACATGCAAATATGACTTCCAGAAACTTTCCAGACACAGCCAGTCAATAATTAAGAAGGAGACAAGTGAATAGGTTAAACCTCTGTTCCAGTGTCATCTTTCAACAGCTTTGTTGCAACCTCAATTTCAGACAGGGCCTCAACCTTCAATTCGACGCAAGAAGTTGATCAGATCTGTGTTTCTCATAATCGATAGCAACTGAATAAATTTCCAAATACAACCAAAATCTCACTGATAGGCCACAGCAGGGAGTTACATAAAAGGATACTATAGCATCTAATATCCCAGGAAATAAAATAATATAATACCAAAGTTGTCAAGAAAATAATTAAATCCCAAAGTAGGGTCCTACGCCCGCCCTCCACCACTGAAACAAGAAGAAATGAATTTAACTATGACAATATGGATATATTGAAATAAAGAAAAAAAGGGATTACCATTTCCAACTTGTGTTTCAACTTCTGAGGAGAGTCAATTACAAATTCACCTGCCATCATTTACTCTTACGTATTAAAATAGATGCCATTTTTGAGAGAAAATAGACAACCCCAACTATTATATCCCTAGTTTATTAAGTGTACAGTGGAGAAAAAAGAGAGGACTTACGCATTTTCTTAAATCCAAAGTCATGGGGAATAACAGTGTAGAATTCTCTACAAGAAACCATTGATTAAAATTGGAATCTCAAACTTCTTGAAGCTAGAATGCATGATTCAAAACCAAAACAACATAAAAAGAAAAATATTGGGCTTTATAAACAAACGTCAGATGTGCTGTTTAAAATGCAAAGCTAATTTAGTCAAGCACTCGAAAAAAACAGTGTAACAACTCTCTAGCAAAAAGGAAAAATCTTACCCACTTAATTGTTCAAGTTTTCTCCTATCAGATTGGCCAATCACATCGGCAATCCTCTTCAGGACATCATAACCCTAGACATTGTCAAAGAAAATTAGTTAATGGAGTGTTCTCAGAAAACAGTGATACAAGAAATAAGACAAAAGGTATTGCAACATAAAACTACAGCACACAAAAGTGTAGGCAGAGGAACTATGCACAACCCATTTAAAAGCTGGGAAGCACAGACATAGAAATGGACATGGGCACAGCGTGAGCAATTTTAGAAAAATTATAACATGAAATGACTAATACGACACTAGCATAATATGGGTTAGACACGGATATAACACGGGTACGACACACTAAATGAAGTGTCTGTGCTTCTTAGTTTAAAAGTTTAGTTGATTTTAGGATAATTAATCATTGAAAGTTCCTGTCAAAATTTCTTCATGATATCCTTCTTAGTGTGAATCCTCTAAGTATTCACTAAAAGTAGCCAATCAATAAAATAGAGATTTTTCTCAAAAACACATAACTAATAGTATATTCTGTTATAATTTTATCTCCAAATCAAATATAAGCAAAAGGAAACTTCCTTGCATCTAATAAAGACTTACTTTCATAATTGTTGATTTGCTCAGCTTTCCAAGTGGCAGCTTATTAGCATTGTATCCTAAAAGATTATGTACACATCAAATCTTTGTAAAAATAATTAAAAAGAAACAATTACCATATCAATGAAATATATTTTGATATATAGCATATCAATAAAATATTACAACTCAAAGGTAAGCATCCATCAAAACACACTTTTTTTTTTTTAAATGAACTAACCAATTATTTGTCATGCTTTAGCATTTTTATGATCATCTGCATGATATCCTCGATAAAGTAAATGATTGATCAACTAACCAATTTCCATCATTTGCTGCTTCATCATACTGACATTGCAGATAAGAGAGATAAATTTTGCAACGCGTGCCTCAAGTTGTGTTTCCCGAGGTTGAATTCCTAAAGAAGAGTCAGGCCTTTTTTTGACCTGATAATCATTATTAAGTATTCAGTAGCAAAGAAAATATAATATGGTTCTCTCTTCTTTCTATTTTTGGTCAAACAGAAATATGGGATACAAAAAACAGGGATGATACATCCTTATACCTCCCATTCTTGAAAGCAGAGAGATAAAACTTCACTAAAAATGTCTTGTAGCAACCTAATGATGTTCAAAAATACACATATCTGGAAGGTGCTTAAAAATCACCACCCCCACAACACCTTCTGTAAATAAGACACCCATCATCACTGATACACAGTAAAGCCAAAAATAAAATTTGATCCATACTTGAGAAGTGAGAACAGAAATCAGTAAAGTCGCCTTTCTTTTGCTTCCTTTTTTATTGCAGAAGGGAGAGGGGCTGGAGTTTTCTTGTTAAATAAAAATGACATCTACTTCAAGCATTTGGCAATTTTAAGGAAAAATATAAATTTAGAATCAGGAGTACTCACATCTGATTCTTTTTCCTGCTCACCATAATCCATTTCCAACCAAGTATAACTCTTTGGGTGGCAAATGAACTCTTCTCGAGTGGACCAGTGGTTCTTGGTCTTGGCAAAGAATTTCTGTTCAAACTCCTGGATTGCACTGTCACGTGATGTGTAAGGACCAAATAACTTGTCTTGACCCTTTATACCTACTCTCCCCCACCTATTGTAAACCATGAATGCACTGCCATCATCAGATTCTGCAAGTAATTTTGAAATAATATCAGTAAGAGTTCAGGATACTAGATTACTAGTGCAACCAAGTAAACAAACAAAGCTCAAGTGCATTACCAAACTAGATTACATGCACAAGCTTGGTTCATTTTCTTGTCAAGAAAGTTCATGCTTCTTCACAAGCTGCTTGCTTCTTCACAAGCTAATAATTAATAACTAAATTTAGTTGAAACTATATTATTTGGGTTAATAAGTTGCTTCAGCACAAAATAGGAAAGGGCTTTGTTACAATTACAAATACACCCTCCTCTATTTATCCATGGATCCTTTACTCATAATGATTTTCATTTATAAAACTATAAAAATTAAATTTACCAACCTTTTAATGTTAAAAAGTATACTTACTTTGATTACAAAATGGATTTTCTAAATTATCAATAAATTTCAAATAATAAGTTCCACTTCAAGGGGATCTAGGGATATGAAGTCTAGTGTGGTGAACTGACATTTGATGTCTCATGAATTTATTTACAAACTTACAAATTCAATCTTAAGTCTATATAAGTATATTTCAAATATTTAAACATATAAACATATAAAATTATATATACCTTAATCGAGCATCGTACAGACGAGCTTGTTTACTTACGCATGAGCTTGGCTTTTCAATAATCAAGCCTAAATTTAGGCTTTAGCTTAGCCCTTTTACTAAATAAACAAGCTAAAGCCAGATAATTTGGACCTCAAATTTACAAAATAAAAACAACCGGCATTGTTATCATAAGAAGCTTCACAGTTCACAAATTGAATTTAAATCTTTACTCAAGCCTATAACTGTTTCTGGTTGGCTGCATAGACCATGTCACACCAATTTATCAGTGCAAAACCATGTCCAGTTTGGAGAAGAGGAGTGGGTATAGTGCATAATCAATAAATTTGAGAAAACAACCAGGGATTGAATCAACTAGAACTATAAATTTTTTTCATTCAAACGTCACTATTGACAGAACTTCCTACTCAACATACTTTCATGATTCAAAATAAATTAACCAAAAAATATTAGAGTAAATAAAATTTGCAGGGAATCAAGAGCTAACCAAGAGCTTGAATCACGTAAAATTTATTATTATTATCCCCAACATTTGTCTGGTTCAACATGGCATCGTATATTTCATCACCCTGCATCATTAAAAGCAACATTCAGTCCAAATTCAGAAAACCAAATACCATTCAGAACACTAAAAAAATTATTGATACTGATTACGTTCTACTGAACAAAATCTTTACTCATTCACTACATTGTGCTACAATAACAATAGGACTTGCCAGCTGCAAAACATGGTAATGGGCCTTTATGTCATCTGCAAGCCATTGATCCAGCACTGCCGCGCCCTTTTTGGTTGCTGTTACAATCTTCTCCTCCTTGTTTTCACGTTCTTCTTCATCAGCTGGCACCATCAAATTTATATATTAAATAAACTCCCCAACTCAATCAGAACCAAACCGTAAAAAATAAAAAAAGCCCCACTTCTTTGTTTTGAAAACATCTCAAAAGAGATGCAATGCAAATCGTGTTAACTTCACATTCTCTTAGGCTCCATAACGATAAATTATCAATTGTCCCAATAGCTTAAGCTTTTAGAACACTCCACCTCACGTGGGGCCTAAACTCCCCCAAAATGGGAGGTAGAGTGGAGACAAGGTTTGAACTTAGGACCATTGCTCTAATACTATTATAAGTTATTGATTGTCCCAAAAACTTAAGCTATCGTGATATGATAAATTCAATCATTTAATCATATTCTAAACACATAAAACTTTAAAAACATCTCAAAGAAGCTAAATCAAAACAAAACTTTTTGAGTTCCACACACGAACTATGTTATACTACATATACGACAGTAACCAGTCGGTATTGAACTCGCAAACCCAGTTGCCTAGTTCCTCATTTCCTACATTTTCTCAGAAACCAACACAGCACAAAGAAAGAAAGAAAAAAAGAGTAGATACCTTGAGGACAGTCCTGTAAATCGTGGTTTGAATCTTTAGAGAGTCTTTCTATGAGTTCTTTCTTAGACCCAGTTGTGGAAATGCCTCGAAGAGCAGCTTGTTGACGCAATTGCTGAATGCCCATTTCTCTAAACTTCTCAACGGCCATGATTTTCTGCTGGGACCCAATTGAATCCCCATTTTCCGAGTCCCTATCTCTCTTCTTATTGGCTGACAAACCATCGTCTGCACCTGCTAATTGCTTGTTTTCCTTGCGTAGCGCTGCTCCGAGTCTTCGAACCTGTCAAAGAAAACATTCAGTTGAGACTTACAAAAGAGAGAGAAAGTTTTATAAATGTGAGAGAGTGAGAGTGAGAGAGAGAGAGACAGAGAGGGTTGGACCAGAGTGGCTTTGGTTCCGGTGGTACTGAGTCCACGTTGGCCTAGTTGGGTTCGGAGTTCTTCTACTTTGAGCTGTTGTATTGCCATGAATTCGCACAGAGAAAAGGAGTTGTATGTGTCTATCTTTGGAGTTTGAAGTTGAAAGCTTCACTAAGGCGAGGGACATAAACGAGGTTGTAACAACCTTAAACGTCGTCGCTTCAGCAAGAAGAGTGCACAGCACGATAGACTCAGCGCGGGCTTTGGACTTTTTATTTTTGAATGGGCCCGAGTTGCGGAACGACACCCCCAACAACTTCTAGAAGGGACGTGATATATGTACTGAAATTAGGTGTGTTTTGGCTTAATAGTGCAGAAAACGGAGTTAATTGGAGTTACAAGTACTGTTTAAAGTTATTTGAAAAAATAAGAAAAGCGAGTGAATTTTGACAATGGTGTTACCGAATTTCTAACAAAAAGTATGAGAAATAAATACTGAGTGACATGGGAGGATTTAAATTTCGATAATCTCATTATCGAAATTCTTGCTGCTTAGCTGCCAGGTGAAGTACCCGAAAGAGGAGTGGTTGAAAGGAAACCAATTGTGGCAATTAAGTTGCCGAAATTCTAGGGAAGTGAGGAGAGAGAAAATAAGAATTGTGGCAACCAAGTTGCCGAAAATGGGAGGGAAAAAATTCATTTTCCTTCAATTTTCGGAAACTTCATTGCCTAAATTACTATTAATTTTCAAAATTCACTCTCTCTTTTTTTCCTCCATTTTCGGCAACTTGGTTGCCACAGTTCTTTTTCTTTTTTTTTTTTTTTTTTTTTTTCCTCCCATTTTCGGCAACTTGGTTGTCACAATTCTTTTTTTTTTTTTAATTTCTTTTTTCCTCCCATTTTTAGTAACTTGGTTGCCACAATTGGTTTTCTTTTTTTGTCTCCCTCCCATTTTCAACAACTTGGTTGCCACAATTCTTTATTTTTTTTTTCTTTTTTCCTCCCATTTTTGGCAACTTGGTTGCCACAATTGGTTTCTCTTTTTTTTTTTCCCTTCCATTTTCGGCAACTTGGTTGCCACAATTCATATTTTCTCTCTTCACTCCCCTACAATTTCGGCAACTTGGTTGCCATAATTGGTTTCCTTTAAGCACTCCACCTTACATAGCACTTCGAGCACACTTCTGGGCAGGAGTGTTGGGCAGCGAGAATTTCGGTAATGAGATTATGAAATTCAAATCCTCCCATCACATCACTAAGCCTTTTCTCTCTCATACTTTTTGTTGCAATTTCGGCAACGCTGTTGCTGAAATTCACTCTCTTTTCTCAATTTTCCAAATAACTTTGAACAATACCTATAACACTAATAAACTTAGTTTTCTGCAATATTCAACCAAAAGACTCCTGAAATTAGGGCTGCCTCTCACCAAAAAAAAAAAAAAAATTAGGATTGTCCACTGAAACCTGTAAAGGACCAATCTGATGCAACTGTTCGATCTGTACCTAAAAATCGGTTAACCTAATAGCGTTGACGATCGGCATTAGGTCTTAGTCTCTAGCAACTGAGACTGACTAATCGGTTGATAGGTCTACTATTCAAAATCTGATTCCAACCGATCTGACCGTCCTGTATATAAAAAATACACTAATTTTTGCAAGTACGAGGAATTTCCAATCATTTATTGCTAGATATGTTAAGATCCGGTGAGACCTCGACAAATTTGTTGAGATCCTACTAGATCTCTTCGAGATCCGGCAAGTTCTTTTAGGAATCTCGCTAAATCCAGCCATGTGTCAGTCAGATCTGGCAGGTTTCAGCTAGTTCCGATTGGATTTCGCCATTTTCGGCACGTTTCAACAATTTTCTTCTTCCCCGAGTCTGATCGACCACCGATTGACACGCCCGAACTGGGTCGGCAACGGGTCTAGATTTTGGAGACCTGATGTGGTCGGGTCAGTTCTAGGTTGGGCATAAACTTGACCCAGATTAACCCGTGGACAGTCCTAACTTAAATAATTAGTTGTGATTGAAATCACATCACTTTTTCTCTTCATGGAAAAATATTTTAAAGATAATTAGTTTGAGGTGCAATTTTTATTTTTATTTTACAAATGTTGAATTGATATGTTGTGAATAATATTAATAAGACGCGTTGAAATAGGAATTAGAATTCTTGCGTTTGCATTTCTTTTTTTTAATTTTTAAATCTAGTGCCTCTTGCACTGTTCATGGGACATGAATAGTACTGTAAGGTCACAATTTGTACATAAACTTAATAATAGGAAGGGTATAGGTCCAAAGAGCCCAATACAATAAATTTGTAGAGAGTGAGTTTGAAATCTAGTTTCTTATAAGCTTAGTTAACAAAGGTAGTGGCCCAAGATCACAAAACGATAATGATGGATTAGTTTCTATGATGGAAGCTTGTCTTCGGACTCGAGTCGAGGAGTTTGTTCTTATATTTTTCCATTCTTAAAGACAGATTACAAATATTAAATTTACAGTGTTTTTCCCTCTCCTTTCTCCGATCTCCCACCTTGAATGTCTCCTTCTTCTTTTATATCATCCTTCTTCCTCTCTACATCCTCCACGTATGGATCAAATTATTAGTTTGGATACTTGTCCCATCAACCATTTTTTGAAGTCTTTGAAAGTAGCTGTAAGGCTGAATTCTGATACTCAGGCATCACTTTCTCATTAATGCAGCTAGAGGGTTAGCTGTAGAGCATTTAATGTGGTGGAAGGAGCTTTATCTTAGATATTTCATAGCCATTTCCTTGTCTTATGAGTCCACGATGTGTACCCTTACTTACAGGATCTCCTAAAACATTGCTTCTGGACGGCGGGCCACATTTTCCTACCTCGACTTTATCTTGTCGAGGAAGGATTCCTCCTCAGACCACCTTCTTGGATGATCTTGATCAGACTTTACCTCTTTACTCACCAATACGGCCTTTTAGGTAGATATTTCCCCATCTTCGGACTATTTAATGTCCTCGAATTGGGTCTCTAGCCCAATAGGCACATATACATGTAATATTGAATTTATCATGTCTACAAGTGCAATTAGGCAAATGTACGATGATTTCATTAATGAACAGTAACCAACAAATGTTTTTTTATTGTTTTCAATTTTTAGTAAAATAAGCGGTATCCAAACACACACTAAAAGTAATTTTAACTGAAGGTGTTGGTATGGTGCCAAATAGGATGTCTAACAAGTGACAATGGTGATAACATATGGAGGAAAATTTTTAGGGGGGGGGTATTAGAATGATTTGAATGTTCCTATTTGTTGAAGTGTTCGTATCATTTTGTAAAGAGTCTTAAAACTAGGTAGAGTTGTGTTTCTCTTAAAGGTTACAACTTGCAACCCTTTATCAACACAATGTAACAAGATTATGAAGCAAACCATTATTTAAGGAGTATAATGAAGTACATGGGGTGTATCATGTTATGATGGGATCATCCTCATTTATTTATGGTGTGCTAATATGAAAGTAATGTTACTTTAATCACAAAATTCTACCTCAATAGATGTGGAAAAAAATTATAAATTTTTTTTGTGACCTTGACATTTATCTTCTAAATAAGTATTATTTTTTAGGATAATGTCTTAAACACATCTTGTTGCACATATTGTATACATATTATTTTTCATGATTTTAGTTCAAATGGTTTTGAATTGAAGTGTGAATTGTATGTACTTAATTTGTGTGTATTATGCCAATATATATATATATATATATATATTTAGAGAGAGTTTTATTTCTTAATTTTGGAGTCAAATGTGGGATCACATCATAAATATCCATCCAAGTGAGTTATTGAGTACAAAAACTAAAGAGCCTAGAATTATGAACATAAAAAAATTTTAAAAAATAAAAAATGGATAATTTACATTTTCTACCTAATAATATTCTTACAAGACTTTTTTAAAGAGTTAAAAAATATATATAAGAATGACTATCAGTAATTTTTAAATTATATGTAAAAATTATACTATGCATCTTAATATTTATCTTTTAAGTATATCTATGCATATGTATAGGGTTATAAGCTAGTGTATAATAGAGACTGACCTATTTTTGATGCAATGAAAAATCGTGATTAAACCTCAAAATGTATGGGTGATAGTTCGGTGCTTTTTTTAGAGAAACTTTTTTTTTTTTTTGGGTTTGGTTTGCTTAATTAGTTTACTTGCTTTTGTACTGTATATTAAAATTTCAATCTTTTTAGGCATAATTATGCCTTTTTCCCATAAAGTATAAGTTGAGCTACAAACTATTGGCTACCCAGAAGCTAAATAAGTCGATAAAAATAAATTATACCAAACCAAGCTTATAGCATTCACATTCGAGGATGTAAAAAAAAAGAAGATTTTTTTTTTTACATCCCCAAAAGAAGATTTTTTATATTTGAGAACTCACTATTCATGGTTACTAAAAAAAAAAGCAATATATACCTGGATAAAGTTGATATTTGGATGTTGGTTGGTAAATAGCAACTGAGGGATTTTTACCCGCCCAATGCTAATGCTCAAGTTAGCAAATGTTTTCCCACATTCTAAGAGACAAAATTTTCATCATTCGTCTGTACATCAGGATACCATATAATTTGTTCTCATATTCTTTGTCAAAATCTAATGAAGCACTAGTTATATGACATCTACGTTATAACCAAAAAGAACTAATTACAAATGGGATTTCTTGTCAATCGATGCTTATATTAGCTCGAAACACACCTCACAAGAAACACGCCTTTGTTCACGATCTTTACAAATCCAAATCCATACCATCATCAAAAATATATATAAAAGAGGTTAGTTTAAGTGTTTCACTGTTTCTATAACAGAACTTATTTTCTTTGGTTGATTAGGCTTCAAGAATTAAGATAAGTAAAACCATACCTAAAAGTAGTAAATCTTTTTTTTTAGTTGTATTTAAATCACATAATCTGCTTAAGTTGGATAAAAGCTATAGTAGCAAAGGCTACTAAAGAAAACACTGCCTTTACAAAATAGGATTCTACTGGCTTGTAGGGATGGCCTTCAAGGCTCAAGCACATCCAATAAAATTGGAATAAAAATGCTAAATACATAATAAATAGTACAATAATAAGGTTTTGCTGGCTACATTCACTATTGGAATAAAAATAAATACATAATAAATTGTACAACAATAAGGTTCTACTGGCTATATTCACTTTTAGATTTGAGAGGTACTATATTCATAATATTTTCACAACAAATCATAGGTGGTTAGTTGTTATTGGTTCAAATTTGAATCTAACACGAACATTACTTTTTTTGTTCCAACAATAACAACCAGTAATAATCTACCACTAAGAATTTTTCGTAAAAATGTTGTGAAAATGTTGTGGACATATCATTTCTTCTTTAGATTTGAGAGGTGCTACATCCATGACATTTTCACAACAAATTATAGGTGATTAGTTGTTATTGGTTCAAATTTAAACCTAACATTAACATTACTTTTTTGCCTCAGCAATAACAACCAGTAACAACCTATCATTTAGAATTTGTAGTAAACATATTATGAAAATATTGTAAACAATTTATTTTTTATGATGTGTTATTGGTAATGTGGAATTGGAATCTTGTGGTTTTGCTTGTTTATATAAGGTAGTACTTTTAAGAGGAAAGTTATTTATAAAAATAAAAATCAAAGCCTTTTTGTTTCTAGTCTATTTGGAATTTTTAGGAGGTGTTTAGTACTGTTGTTTAAACAACAATTTTCAGTATTTAAACAACATTACACATATTTCTACATACTTTTTCACTCATACATATTTCCACAAAACAACAATAACGTTACTATAAATCTCTTACCAATCAGGCCTTTAACTTCTTTGTGTTTTAGATGTTAATCTTCTGTGTTTTACTTTTAGTATACATCCCATGAGATGGGTTGTTCCCATTTTACAACCTTTGCCAAAGTACTTACAAAATTATCAGAGTAGGTAAAAAAAAAACCTATAGGAAATATCCTGGGACAAGAAATAAAACCTTTTTTTTTTTTTTTTTTGGTTTTCTTATGTAAACAATTTTTATAACTAGTATTACTATCTGTTATCTTGGTAACCATCCCTGCAATATTGTAGACTTCCTTCTCCTTCCTTTTATGTGACCTATTTATTCAAACTCAGCAAAATGATTCAGCTTCATCTGTGTTGTAAATTTCTGGTGGACATATTATTTTGTTCCACTATTTGATTAAGAAAACCACTTCACTAGTTTCTAAAAGAACATAACGAGCAGATAGAATCTGTAAACTCCTAACATTAAGGTTCACCGTGAGCCCAAACCATTGTCATTTATTTGAGTAAAGAAGAAAAATCAAAATACGAAGCAACAACTATGTTTGAGAGATATCTGGACACACAAATGAACTGGACCACCTTATAGCCATTAATGGCTATAATGTGTGTGTGTGTGTTTTTTTTTTTTAATTTTTAATTTTTTTAATTACTTTATGAAACACTAATTTTTTAAAGAGATTAAATTTTATAAGGATGGGGTGTAAAATCTATGTTTTACACCATCTAATAAGTGATTGCCACATTAGCATTTTACTTAAAATTCAATACATTCTACCACACCTAATAACATCTCAATAAATTCTCAATTTGGTTAGATTTATATTATATATGGGTAATGTTAAGGACATATTTTATGTAGTTGGCTAATCTTTTGACAAAATGCACTTTACTTGTATTTGAATAGATTTAGGATGTGTTTAATACTTCAAAGAACACGTTGTTCAAGTCTAGTATTAAGCCATGAAAATTAGACCAAGAAACAAGTGAAGAAAAAGTGTTCACTAAAGCTGGACATCTGCTGGACACCTGCGGACACCTGCTCAACAGCTGCTCGACAAATAGCTATCTATCGAGGTTTAATGAGGCTCGAAACCTATTATCTATCGAGGTAGCTATCGAGGTTACGAAAATCAGAATTTTCAAATTTGATTTTTGGGCCAGGCTTTTGTATTTGTGTAGGGTTTTTTTTCTCACAACCCTAGGTATATATAAGGCTTATTTTAGATGCCGTCACACAAAAGAGAATACAAGGAGAACATATGCAAAAGGTGACCGAAGCCTTATTCTCTCTAAAAGAAGCTACTGCGTCTTTACACCTTAGGGTTTTGTAACCAAGTGCTTCTTGATTTTCATTGTTGATGAAGTGAAGAACTTTGCAGCCAACATTCTTCTTCCTCAAGTTGGTGAGTGAGCCACGTACTGGGATTCGTGTAAAGGAGTTAGTCACGTACTGTGATCCGTGCATCAAAGGGTGGCGTTCATATATTGAAGAGTTTAGAGGTTCTGAAGCAGTAGAAGGTTTCTGCTGTGAGTTCATCTACGGGGATTGTAGAGTCTAGGGATAAAGATTTTGTACTAGATCTGAAACTTCTCTTTACTATAGTGAATTGCTTTTCGGGAAGGTTTCCCCCTAGGTTTTTTACTGTGAAACTGGTTGGTTTCATTAGTTTTCCTGGGTCATCAAATCTTGTCTTATTTACTTTTTCACTGCACTTAGTTTTGACATGATATTGATGTTTGTTTGTTTTAATAAGTTTTATGCATAATAAATCTAATTAACAACTTGGGTTTAAAACTTATTAATTCTATCAACCGGAGTCAAAATTTCCTATCAAGTGGTATCAGAGCAGGCACACTTTGATTAGGGTTTAATCTTTGATGTGTGATCCATTGACCCCTGTTGTCATGGAAACTCTTGATTGTTTTGATTTGCATGATCTTGTATTGAATGATGATGATGATATTTATGATGCCTGTTGCAAGCTTTATAAATTTTGTATAAAATCTCTTGAGTGTTCTACAAAATTAAAAGCTCAATTTAAAAAGGTCAAGCTTGAAAAAGATGATTTAATTGCAAAATTAGATGAAGCCACTAATTTGAATGAGAATTTTAAAAATCAAATTTCATTTTAGGTGGACAAAATTAAGAATTTGGAAGAGCAACTAGTTGAATTTAAAACTGAAATTGAAAAATTAATTAGTGCCAAACTTGTTGTTGAGCCTAACTCAAAAGAAAAGGATTTTTATATTTCCCTATTCAAAAGGAATAATGAAGAGTTGAAGGTTAATATTGCTAGGATAGATAAAAGTAAACAATCTGATGTTAACGTTGAAGTTTCTAAACATATGTTTAAAACTCCTCCTAGGTTGAATAAAAATTCTGAATTTGTCCCTACTTGCCATCATTGTCATATTGTTGGTCATATTAGGCCAAATTGTCCTAAGTTGAGGTCTCTGTCAACCTTTAACGTTAGACCTCTTTCTGGGAAGCCAAGTTGCTCTAACACTGCTCATGTTTGTCACCATTGTGGTGTTTCTGGACACATTCATCCTAATTACTTTAAGTTGTATCCTCATAAGCAATTGTCTAAACGGTCGCAGGTTTCCTTTCAAGGACCTACACTTTTGTTTGGAGAGTTATTAAAAGTCTTGAACTTTTTAATTCAATTTCAGGAGAATTTTAATTCTTCTATGTCCTTTAGTAGTCATACTAGGACTCGTGTCTTTTCATCTTCACGGCCAAAGACTCGTGCTATGTGGATGAGAAAGGAGCCTAAGACTTAATTGTTTTTTCTGTTTGTCCTCTGCTTTAATTCTTTCTATCTAAAGTAGGACTCTTTTTGCTTGATTTTTTATCTACTTTTGGAATTATACTTTCATGCATTTGCACCTTTCTATCATGCCTTCATGCATATGCATCTTTCTTTCATACATTCATGTTGTTTGTCTATTTTTGTTTGGTTGTTTAGTTTTTATTTTTTTTTCAAAATAAAAAAAGGAGAAAAATCAGAAAAATACAAAAACAGTGTGTGTTTGTGTATATTGGTTATTGTAAACCTTAAAATGGCTATTGGAACAGAGTTTTCTAAATTTTGTATCTTTTGTAACTTAGATGAGCACTTATATGCACAACTAAGCAAGTAAGTTTTGTAACTCTTTGTTTGTGATGAGTAAGGTTAAGTGATCTCTTGTACTTAACACTCGTATCACTTTTTTTGACGAGTAGCACTAGAAAATCCTAAGAGAAAGGCATAAATAACTATCTCACCACTGTTACTCGCCAATCATGATATGCCATTTGTATACTTCGGCATAGCAAAAGTGCAATATCAATGACATTTGTATGCTTCGGCATAGCAAAAGTGCAATATCAAAAGCTTAACATAATTGGGTATTTCATCTCTTTCTCTTATATGCCCATGCATGATATGCTTAATAAAAGAAAATATGCAAAGAAATAAAAGCAAAAAGATTAAAATGCTTTAAAATATAGTTGCAAGCATGTTTTCTAGGAGATGTGGGAATTATAGGATGTATCTTGAAGGTGATAGTCCCCATCAAACAGTTATGATTGTGTGTGAGTTAAAGTGATTTTCTCATATCTCAAATCATCATAACATTGAGAAACTTATGCAATCTTGCAATGTTTTCACACACAACACGCAATATTCTTTGCTATTCTTGATACATGTGCAGGTACAATGTGATTTGGCCATCACAAGGTTTACATACGTTGATGTATGCTCACTAAACTGTCTTAACTTGTTTTTAAAATAAAAAATTGGTTAGACGTGTTTAGTGTGTGTGTGTGTGTTTTGGATCAAAATGCATGACATTTTTCTTGTTGAGAGATGTTTTTGAGAGGATAATATGTTGTTTGGTTCTTTGGTTGAGTTGCATGCTTGATTGCATTCACATCTGTGTTTTCTCTTCTTGAAAAACTGCTTTTAAGCCATCTCGACACCTTCTCGACACCTCTCGATACTTGGCTTATCTATTGAGATATTCAGTTGCATCTTATCGCAATCTCGACACCTTTCGATAGCTATGTGGATCAATCGAGGAAGTTTCTGTCTACTCGATAAATCCTCGACACCTTCTAGATCCATCAAGGTTATCTCGATAGCTTCTCAACACCTCTAGATCGATCGAGATACCCTTGCATGCATTTCATTTTTCTTTGTTTTCCATGTTTTTCCCTTTGTGTCCATAGCATCTTGTTTTTTCCTTCTCTTGTAGGTCTATGGTTCCTTGTTTTCCTTGTTCCCTCTATATCTGTTTTTTTTGTCTTTCTCCGGTCAAGTCTTCTGGCTTTCTATACCCTTTGTCAATCGTGTCAAAAAGGGGGAGAAATTTGAGTTTTGTATGTCATTCCTCAAGGGGAGTAATAGACTTAGGGGGAGAACTTCATGTTAAAGGGAGGAAAGTTTTTGTTGTAACTAACTTAGGAGGAGAGTTAGTTTGATATACATTGATATTGATATATTATTGTGTTGTGTATCTTTTGGTTTTGTAACCATTTTTTCATACAACATGGTATTTATCGAGTGGTATATATATGATGATGTATGTTTTCTTCACCTATCTTTACATGTGTTGTTTCTATTCTATCTTTATACACATGTTTCTTTTATTTGTATGCAATCTATTATTTCTACTTCACACAAAGATGCCTTGATGTGTTTTGTTTAAAGTGTTTCAGAAATACAGGTTGTCAAAATCTTCCATGCCATGAACTCTTTTCTTGCAAAGTTTTTCAAGAGTTTGTATTAGGATAGATTTTATTCTATTTAATAAGTGAGTATGAGTTAAGCGATTTATGACTTCTCTCATATGTTCATTTGTTTGTTGTGGTTTTGTCACGGATTGCCAAAGGGGGAGATTGTTAAGGACATATTTTATGTAGTTGACTAATCATTTGACGAAACGCACTTTACTTGTATTTGGATAGATCTAGGATGTGTTTAATATTTCAAAGACCATGTTGTTCAAGTCTAGTATTAAAGCCATGAAAATTGGACAAAGAAACAAGTGAAGAAAAAGTGTTCACTAAAGCTGGACACCTGCTGAACACCTGCTGAACACCTGCAGACACCTGCTCGACAGATAGCTATCTATCGAGGTTTAATGAGGCTCGACACATGCTAGCTATCGAGGTAGCTATCGAGGTTACGGAAATCAGAATTTTCAGATCTGATTTTTGGGTCAGGCTTTTGTATTTGTGTAGGGTTTCTTTTCTCACAATCCTAGGCATATATAAGGCTTATTTTAGAGGCCGTCACACAAAAGAGAATACAAGGAGAATATATGCAAAAGGTGACCGAAGTCTTATTCTCTCTGAAAGAAGCTACTGCGTCTTTATGCCTTAGGGTTTTGTAATCAAGTGCTTCTTGATCTTCATTGTTGATGAAGTGAAGAACTTTGCAGCCAACATTCTTCTTCCTCAAGTTGGTGAGTGAGTCACGTACTGGGATTCGTGCAAAGGAGTTAGTCACGTACTGGGATCCGTGCATCAAAGGGTGGCGTTCATATATTGAAGAGTTCAGAGGTTCTGAAGCAGTAGAAGGTTTCTGCTGTGAGTTCATCTATGGGGATTGTAGAGTCTAGGGACAAAGATTTTGTGCTAGATCTGAAACTTTTCTTTACTATAGTGAATTGCTTTTCGGGAAGGTTTCTCCCCAGGTCTTTTATTGTGAAACTGGTTGGTTTCATTGGTTTTCCTAGGTCATCATATCTTGTCTTATTTACTTTTCCGCTGCACTTAGTTTTGACATGATATTGATGTTTGTTTGTTTTAACAAGTTTTATGCATAATAAATCTAATTAACAATTTGGGTTTAAAACTTGTTAATTCTATTAACTGGGGTCTAAATTTCCCAACAAGTAATAAAATTGATTGAGTGTGATTGTGTTTATTCTTAAATATGTGATAAGATGATGTGACATGTTGAGATTAGAGGGGTAAAACATGGGTTTTACACCACGTCCTTATAGAATTCAATCTCATTTTTAAATGATCTCTTTCTTTAATTTTTTTTTTAACAATGTGAAAGCAATTTTTTTTTTTAAATTTTAAATTGTAGGTAGATATTGACAGTTTTAATACTAATGAAAATGAGCAACAAGCAAGTTGCTCTTTATCACTTTAAGTTTAATTTGTGTCATTCATGATACACAAATTCTAAAATGCTAGGGATATATGAATTTCAATGCTATAGTTTGCCGTTATTTTTAGCTCTCTAGTTGTTCAGGAATTTAGACAGGTTGATTTTTCACATATCTAGCGGCAAGGTAATAAGCCGGCTCATTTATTAGCTAAATATGCTTTAGGCATAGATGATTTTTCAGTTTGGCTAGAAGAGGATCCTTTGTTCCTTAGTCATGCTCTTATTCAAGATGTAAACAGTTTTAATTCGGTCTAATAAAAGTTTTTAGTATTTCCCATTAAAAAAAAAAAATGCTATAGGCGATACGGACAATCATATTTTTAACGAAAATGAACCGTAGAATTAATATGAGTCATATGACAATGAAAGAAAAATTTTGAAAGGTAAGGTACATATCTAAACAACTCAATATTTTTATAACTAAAAGTGTACTTTACTCAAACATGAAATTGTTTTTATTTCTTTCTAACTTTGGTGTCTGTTTGGGAATAGCTAATTTAGTTAAAATTGAAAACTTTTTGCTGAAAGTATTGTAGATAAAGCTAAAAGTTAAATAAAATAGTACAGTGAGAACCATGAATAGTATCAAAAAGTGCAATGAAACCCATGAATAGTAACAAATATAAACTAAATAGTAAAAGAGAAATGTTAAGAAGCACGCTTTCCTTAATGGGTTGAGTTAATAAAAATGACAAAAAATTATTAAAAAGGTTGCAAAAAAGGATAAAAAACCAACTAAAAAATTTTCAAAAAAGATAAAAATTTACAAAAAGTAGAAAGCAAAAAGTTGTTGTTAACGGGCACCTTACGGTGCCTGTTAACACAACCCATAGTAAAAAAAACTGGTTTTTTAAATCAATACTAAACGCACACTTAAGGTATGTTTGGAAAATACTGTAGCAAAATATTTTTTAAATATATAAATAGTATCATGGGATCCAGTTTTAAAGTTGTTTTTATGAAAAAAAAAGTACTTATAGGTACTGTGAACAGTGCACTGGACCCACTAAAAAACGCTGTTCGCGCAAAACTCTAAATGTTGGACGCTATCCAAACATATACTTAATTTTCCTCTGATAACTAGGAAATTTTGGGGAATTTTTTTTAGCCAAAAAGTTCCTCTATTGAAATATTTAGGGTGGTAGGTTGGTAGACGATAGCTCTATTAGTTTTTCTAAATTTGGTTGAGGTGGCAGCGATTGATGTGGCTTTTTCTTTAATAAAAAAATGATAGGTGCATGGAACTCGATAACTCAATTTTACTAGTTCTAACTAAATTTGGTTGAGGTGGTAGATGTGCCATTTTTAAATAAAAAATTGTCAAGTGAAGTGGAACTTGATTTAATTTTTAAGAGAAATGCTAAGTTCACAATATTTTCAATATAATTTCACAACTAATCTTCACTAGCAAATTGTGGTTAATAATTCTAACTTTTTAAGTTAAACCCACTACTAAAATTACTTGTTTACCACCAATATTAAACCAACCAATAGTTCTTAGTTACAAAGAAACAAAACCAATTTGTTGGTTTAAAATCTAGTTTTGTATCTCATACAAAACACACAGCGGAAGCAACAAACAAGGATCTATTTCATTCATGATTGACAACATGCACTCTATAAATTTCAGAATTTAAGAACAAGATAGCGTACCTTGGTATGGAGAATTTCAAAACAAAGATTAGAAGCACTTGGGAAAACTTTTAATCTTCACTCCAATTCCACTTTACGCCCAAGATGTGTGGTCTCTCAATCAGTTTCCAAAGGGAGAATGAAAGTGTGTCTCACACTCTTTCTTTTCTTTTAGAAAAATCACATTAAAAAATTCTGTATGTTTCTCCCTTTATAATTAACTGATTATCTAATTGGGCCGGCCTATTGGGCCTTTTCAATTGGGCTTTAGTGTGTAGCTTGGAATGGGACCAAAAGGGACCAATAAGACACTAGCTCCAATGGGCCTTGGGCTTTTCCGTCAACTCTTGACAAGTCCAAAGTTACCATTAATTATATTTAATACCACTATATAAATATAATTGCACTCTAGGCCTTATTAATAAATTATATCCCAAGACTTTATTTTACACGCAACCCCTTCATAAAATATTCGTAGTAATACAAAGTCATAAATATAGACTGCCACTTTGAAAATTACTACATCTTATCCTTGAGTACCCGGTTTAATCCTTTAAAGTTATTCATCATATATTTATGAAATCCAATTTCATAAATATATACTTTAGTAATTTCTTACCAAAGTGATTAGGCCTAACTCTCTGAATAACCAAACTCATTAAACTTATCTCAAGGGAATATTTTGTATCTCCTTAAGAGACTATGAATTCCATCTTGAGAATATATGTTCCATCAACACTAAATGTGGTTGCCCAACATACTGAGGTTTTGACCGTCACTTTAGATCTCACTCCTGATATATCAAAGCAACCTACACCTCATGATCAAGTCCATTATTCTCTCAGGATTAAGAGTTCATGCAAATAGAAGTCGTGAGATTTATTATTCATTTGACAGTCGTTAGGAAATAATAAATCTCACAGCGGTCCAGTTCAATATGTCTTAACTCTTAAAACATATCAACATATCAACTAGAAGTCACCACTTCCATGATCAAGACAAATCATCTTAGTTGATACGTTATAGTCTTCGCAGATGAAATGCCCAATTTCATCACCGACTACGAACTATAAATTTTGAGTTTACAAAGAACTTGTGATTTATATCTTCTGTGACTAAATCACATAAATCACATACTATGCATCTCATGGACTATATGATAATGTCCAAATATTCATGTTACCATTATTTTAGATAAAAATAAATAACTTTATTAAACACAACATTAAGTCATACATAATGTCATACATAGTATCATACAATAGGATTTAAGGGCATATATCCTAACACAATTCGCCTCTTTCATTGTGGGTTCCAGTTCTAGGGCACCCTTTTGAGTAACATATAGAAACAATTTTTTTTTTTTTTGGTTTTAATGCGTTAGATTATTGTTTTAACTCAATCTGACTTTTAGTTACTGTGATTCAGAAAATGGGAAAAAGGGTTTCTTTATTTGATTAGATGGATAGTGTTTTTGTGTTATGTACTTTTTAATTAAATGCTATGAAATTCTCTCTATTATTATTTTCTTTTTCCATTTAATCAAACTATAAGATATTCTCACTCAAAATATTCATAAGGGTTTTTTTTTTTTTTGGATTAGGTTGCCATTTCGCTATGCATTTTTTAGAAAATTGTATTTTTGAAGTTTAAACCAAGCAAAAATCTTGTTTTCGATTAGCATCTTATGGGTTGTTTTTCAAAAATGGTTTAAAAAAAAAAAAAAAAAAAGAAGCAAAACTGCATTTTGGCACGACAACTTTTCACACCAACACTACTTTCCACAAATTTTATAAAATGCGCGTTATTTAAAAAAGAGAAATGATATGTCCACAACATTTTCATAATATTTTTACAACAAATCCTAAGTGACAGGTTGTTAATGGTTGTTATTATTGAGGCAAAAAAGTAACCTTAGTGTTAGGTTCAAATTTGAACCAATAACAACTAACCACCTGTAATTTGTTGTCAAAATATTGTAAAAATGTTGTGGACGTAACATCTCTCTTTAAAAAAACATGTTTTCAAAACTCACATTTTTTTTCTTTTCTTCCTCAAAATGCACACTTTCAAATAGCTAAACCCAAATGGACACTGGGTGTTAATGTGTAATTAATTGTGTTCTGCTTTCAGGGTCAAAATTATACCAAGAAGAGGACCATCCCATGGAGTGATGAGGAAGATGATTCATCAGACGATGAATTATCATCTTCACATTCAGACTCCAGAGTTGAAGATGGGGTTGACAAGAAAAAGATAAAGGATCCATCAAAACATTCCAAAGAAAAAACCTCGAAAAAAATAACATTGCTAGATTAGTTCTCGATCCATGTTTAGCTAGAATTGAATTTGTGTGTCTAGATATCTCTCAAACAAAGTTGTTGCTTCGTATTTTGTTTTTTCTTCTTTACTCAAGTAAATGACAATGAATTAGGGCTCATGGTGAACCTTAATGTTAAGAGTTTACAGATTCTATCTACTCGTTGCGTTCTTTGGAAACTAGTGAAGAGGTTTTCTTAATCAAATAGTGGAACAAAATAATATGTCCACCATAAATTTACAACACAGATGAAGTTGAATCATTTTTCTGAGTTTGAATAAATAGGTAACATAAAAGGAAGGAGAAGGAAGTCTACGATATTGCAGGGCTGGTTACCAAGATAACAAATAGTAATATTAATTATAAAAATTGGTTGCATAAGAAAACCTAAAAAAGGTTTTATTTCTTATCCCATGATATTTCCTATAGTTTTTTTTAACCTAAGCTGATAATTTTGTAAGTACCTGTTTGGCAAAGGTCTCCATCTCATTAAGTATGATAAGGGTGTTCTCATTTGCAGCAGGACACAAGGAAGCCGACGGTCCCTGTGGACCTGTCAGCTTCCCATAATCAGACGAAATCCCGAAGCGACGACCCCACGGTACCCAACGGGCGTCTTCATAAAAGCCAACGAGAAGACTTTAGACAAGGCATTGACCAATAGGATGAAGAGGCCGACGGGTTTAGCGTGGCTTAGCTTGATGCCCACGGACATTTATACAAGGAAATATCTTGTATCCCACAACTAACCCTAATCAAAGGAATCTCTACAAGGAAAGTATCCCTCAAAATACGTGTATTAATGAGGATCTTCCCTATAAAGAAAGACCTTCTCCATCAATAAACGAAGGTTAGCTCTACACTACTATAAAAATCCCAAAACCCTCACAAATTAAGGTACGCATAATATACTCCAGTTTTAACACTCTAGAGTTGTAAAAGTTCTCTAACTTAACCTTCAGAAGGTATTTGACTAGTACCACATTGGTACTCTCTGTGGGGTCTTCTTATTCTTTGTTTCGCAGGTTTTGTCTAAAGCACGTGAGAATCGTGTGACTTACTAACGATTTTTGACATCATCAGTTGGTGCTGTCTGTGAGAAATGCGTAGCAACAACTTCATTGTAGTAGAAACTATACTACCACTTCCTAAACAAAGAGTTGTATTGTACTCACTTGCTGGATGGCTACCACCAATAGCCAAGGAGAGAAACCACACACTACCGTCCTTGAAAGTGTGAGAGACCGCGCCCCTGGCCCATTTTATGGAATGTTGGGCCAAACTCATATGAATGGGTGGAGTCGTATTATTACTTTTCAAAATGGAGGTTTGACTGATTATATATTTTCTCTTTTAGATTAAGGGCTTTACAATGGAATCGCCACTTATTTAATTATTGGGATAAATAAAAAATCCAAAATTGAAAAATTTCTCATTTTATTAATTTTTAATTGAATTTACATTGATCATAAGAAGATTACATGGTTTTGGTTCTAGATACAATCTAAGATAAAGTACATAGCTTTGTTTCCTAGTTATAATCTAAAAATTGAAAATTACAAAGATAAATATTGGTCTATCAACCCTTAATCTAAGTTCGGAAGCTATGTTACAAGGTGGGAAGGTGTTAGACACCCACCTTGCCAAGTGAGAGCGGTCTTCTAGACTATGATGGCTAACATTCACATCATATCATCTAATATGTCAATCAATTTACATGTTGAATTTAATGTGTGTGCATGTGATAGACCCTAATTTAATTTATTAAGCATTTCATTTGGATTGAAAAATAAATTCTAGTGAATGTGTGTGGATGGTGATATCCTAGATTCAAGAATTTAAAATAATTATTAAACAAACATATTTGTCATGTTTTTGATTTGGATTTAAGATCGAAACCAGTGTTATGCATGAAGATGTGATAAACAACCAAGAACATGTGAAGAATATATAAGAAAAATTAAGAATATTCAAATATATTCAAAGGAATTTAAATGATTATTATCATGCTTTAATCTTAAACTCTCATCATGGCAACACAAAAAAACAATTAGGGAAAATGATTATACCTTCATGCAAGATCCATATGGTGGATGAGGAGACGATTGGGGGAGGTGCTAAGGGTGGAGGAAAAGAAGAGTTAGGAGAGGAAGAGTGAGTCTCACTCAATATCTTGAGTTTCAAAAAGACCAAGATATGACAAGTCTACTCAACTTTTTAGAACTCAAGAGAGGAGAAGAGAGGGGTTTTTTCTGTGTCTTATTGTATCTTAAAATGGAGGAGAGGGGAAGTTTATATAGTAGTGGTTGAGGAAATATAAATGGAAGGCCATTTGATAATGGTTGACAAAGAATCATGAACCTAAACCTCATTTTAGCCTTTGAGGAAATCTGGTGCATTAAATGTAGAGATTGGTGGGAGTGAGGAGCAAGCCAAAATTCGGTTTTCCCGTAGTCGTTGTAACAGCCTGTAGAGCCAACTTCGAAAAATTATACCTGACTTAATTTTGATCGGAATTGTCTTGTTCTTGTGCTTAAATTGAAGCTCTGGATGTCTAGTTTCTGGGAAAATTAACGTCATTCACAGATTTAAATATCCTGAGAGATATCGCTGAAATGGTAAGCAGAGGTCATTTTATTAGAAAATGATTTCAGTACAATTAACATTAATAGGTCCCAAATTAGCTCCCAATTAACATTAAATGACTTCAATCACTCTCATTTCAGACTTAATTGATTCCAAATATACTTTAATTAAAAGATAATTGCACAAATTATTCATTGAATAATTAATATTTAATTATCTAATTAATAAGGTGTATGCAACCTTACCATAAAATATAGTTCTAACCAATCAAATTATGACACATTATTAATCTCAAATTGATTATAATTATAACCAATTGGAATCAATTGTTCATAATCACATATAGTCGGACTCAATTTGTGATAGTGCATCTCGGCCATTAAAACTTGATTTGATGATAACTTTTAATTTGATGGTCTGATTAGGGCTTATGACCAATCGATTTGATCGTTACAAGATCAAGATCATTTTGGTAAAATGAGATTAAGGATCTAATGACCAGAATCAAGATGCATATTTTCAAGGCGAAATTACCTCCCTGTGAGGTTAAATGTGGGCTGCAAAATGGGGTGTCAACAGAATACCCCTTATTGGCAGAGCTTGTAAAGCGAATGTCAATGTATGAAAAAGACACATAACTTTGCAATCAATATTTAACCATGGTGAATGTATGATGCATGTAGATAAAAATATAGACAATCATGTTATGGATCAAAATGTGGACTGAATCTTGAGGGAGATTGCCTACGTACCTCTTGGTAGGAGGATCAGGTCCAAACGTAGTTCATGCTCTTTTTATTTTATTTTTTTAATGAGTACAAGACATGCTTACCTGAAGTTAAGAATATATGGAGATTCTGGTCATGTGTTTCAGAGGACCAAAGGTTCTGGTTCCTGACTCATGTTTTTAGAGGACCAAGGATTTTTGGGTTTTGGCTCATGCCGATGTGTGTGGGCCTTTTACCCTAGTACCTGTAAAATAAATATTTTTAATTAGTAACAGAGTTATTCATTGAAAAGAATTCGGCATACCTGGCGAATGTCCCTAGTTTGGGACATCTTGCAAGTTTTGATGAATGTTGAGTGTGGATAGCTAACTTGCTGTTGCGACCACTAGAGAATATGGAAGGAGATTGCAATCTGCCATTTGTTCTGGAGATCTTTCATTTAAAGCTATGCTCAAGAGATTTATCCTTTGAAGCTTTGATTCTGGAGATTTTTCCATTGAAGTTTTCAAAATTTTTAATGAAGATCTATTCATTGGAGATTTTTCCTATGAAGATTTATTTATTGGAGATTTTTTCTTGAAAAATTGATATTTTTTTTTTCTTGAAGATTTATCCTTTGAACATTTGAAAATTTTTAAAGAAGATTTATTCATGGAGATTTTTCCTTTGAAATATGAAGATTTCTCCTTGAGGATTCATTCTAGAGATTTTTCCATTGCATTTTTGAAGAACTTTAATGAAGATTTGTTCATAGGAGATTTTTCCTTGAATAATAGTTATGGAGATTTTTCCTTTGATGATTTGAATATTTTTAATGAAGATTTATTCACTAGAGATTTTTTCCTTTAAAAAATGGAGATTTTTCCTTGAAGATTTACTCTGGAGATTTTTTTTTCATTGAATTTTTGTGGAAAAAAAAATTTAAGAAGATTTGTTCATGGAGATTTTTCGTTTGAAAAGGGAGATTTTTCCTTTTGAAGATTTGTTTGTGGAGATTTTTCCTTTTGAAGGTTTGTTCAGGGAGATTTTTCATTTTGAAGATTTGTTCATGGAGATTTTACCTTTTGAAGATTTGTTCATGGATATTTTTCCTTGAAGATTTATTCTGGTTTTTCATTGAATTTTTGAGAAAAAAAAATTAAGAAGATTTGTTCATGGAGATTTTTCCTTTGAAAAGTGGAGATTTTTCCTTTGAAAATGGACTAGAAATGATGAAGTTTATTCATGAGGCAAGAATAATGAGAATAACTTTGGCTAGAAGTTGATGTGAATTGCTGGATAAGTCCTTGCTTAGTTATTGTGAAAAGATAATTTTAATTAACAATGAATTTTTTCATTGAAATGAATTGGAAGTACTTAGCCAATGCCCCTAGTTTGGGGCATATTCCATGCTTAGATTGAAGCTGAGTTCATTTGATATTGCAACCATTGGGGAGCATTAAAGAAGATCACGGTTTGCCATCATTGGTTCCTGCAAAATGGCTTTCTTTCTTTGGCTTATTAGAAACCAGCTATCATGAAAATTTTTTGGCCAATGCCCCTAATGTGGACATTTAAAAAAAAAAAAATAGATTGATGCCTCAAATGAGAATATGCTTTCATGCAAGAAGGACATATCCATATTCAACCCAAGTTTAAGCATGCTTGATGCAAAACAAATGGGCTTAGCCTAATTTGCACCCAAACAATTTTGTCACATTGTTTTGACTTTTCTCCCTAAGGTTGTTTGGATGATTAGACTAGGCCTTTGAAAGGCTGCCTGCGTACCTCTTTTGTAGAGGATTAGGTCAAGACGTAGTTCAAGAACTGAATTTTGAAAAAGAATGATTTTTTTTTTGTGAAAATGAGATTTCTCTTTTTTTTTTTTGGAAAAAAAAAAAAAACAAGTTTCCCTTTTATTTTTGAACAAGATATGATCCTCTGAGCAACCACAAAGTAAGCCTTAAGCCCAAATATGTGACCGGGCCGGCCCAAGTGGCCTATACAATAGAATTTGTAGAGGGTGGGCTCGAAGCCTAGACTTTATGGGGCTCTAGAAAGCTACGGCGTATGGGCAAAGTCCGCTGCTGACATGCATGGAGTTGGTGGAGCGACTTGGCCTCTCCTCGGACGTGGGCCGAGGAGCCTGTGTCGTGACTTCTCTTCTATTATCTGGGAGGAGAGAGAGAGAGAGTCTTCTACTTTCCTTCGAGAAAATCCGGATCACCTTCCAATGGTTACCCCTCCTCTATTTATACTCCCCCTCCCTGGTTACCATCTGTCCTGTCCCTGAAAACGCTCCCCAATGGCTATAAAGCTGACCACCGTCCCTTCAGAAGTCACCTCCCCATTAATGTGGCCAGGAGGGTAGGTGAGAAGCCTTTAATGTGGAGGCAGCAGCTTTGTGCAGAACATGTCCCACTTGTCCTCCTCCTCGGCGTCCTGTTGAAGTTCCGTATGAACTATTGGGCTTCAGGAGCTCCTCCATTGGCATTATGTCGCAGTGGCCTGAACGGTGGGCTTCTGGGCCCTCACGTTTTGGTGATCTCCTCCCTCTTCATGGCGTCTTGGGTGAACCGGTGATCTCGGACCGGGCCCAAGGCCCACATAGCTGTCTTGACGTTTATGCCCCTACAATAGCCCCTCAAAAATTCATTTGACCTCGATCCGAGAGGGGGAATGAGTTTTTGACTCACGAGCATTACTTTCACGTGATCCTTCAAGCATAGCACGTGCGGAGTTTCCCCCGCGCCTTCTGGGATAGCTCGTGACGCTTCGTAATGCACAACGCCAGCATTAAATGTTCTGAGTAGCTCCCTGTCGTCCACGTTCGACAGTGAGATGCAGATCGTGCGGCTCTGATTCTCCCTGAAAATTCGCGCGGGACAGATCTCATAAATTTTTGCTTCTCAAAGTCCCTTAACGCTTGGGGAGTCGCGCATCCAACCTTCACTCCCAAAAAGCAATTACGCCCCTAGAAATGTATACTCTCATTTCCTCTCCAGAAGCATTCTCAGAGTCGTGTCCCTCTTTCTTCGTAAGTTCTCATTCCCTTAGCCTCTTTCTCCTTGACTGTTGATTTTTCCCTTTCCTCTCTAGGTCTATACCTTAATCCGGGCCACATGGGTAGGTTTAAGTGTCGGGTGGACTCTGAATCCGGTATGGAGGGATTCCGAGCCAAGTTCCACATTCCCCCGGAAGTGGGACTAAAATATTGCCCGCTTGAGGCGGTGGCTGACTCCAGGGGGGATGGGCAGGTGGTTATTCCCATCATCGCCTTCCTGGAGGGTGGCATGACCCTTCCCATGGGTCCTATCACTAGTGAGTACCTTCGCAACCACCGGTTGTGCCTTGACCAATGCATGCCCAACATGTTTAGGATCCTGGGGAGTGTAGACGCTCTAAATGAGCAGATGGGTCTGAACCTCACGTGGCGTGACGTGGTCTACATGTACGAATGCCACCCGCTCAAGACCGTAGGGTATTATCTTAAGTCACGGTCTAGTGTTGGTAGGCTCATATCGTGTCTTCCTAAATCCAATAAAGGGATGAAGGATGACTATGTCGTCGCCTCCGGGAGATGGTACGACGGAATCCATTGCCCTGTTCGAGAGGTGAAACCAGGTGTTGCTGCCTAGGGTTTTGGGCTTCTGGTTTACGCTTTAGTTCCATTACCTTCGTCTCTGGGAATTTGTAGCTTGATGTCCTTGCTGCCCAATTTTGTTCCCGAATCTAATTGTGATCAATCCTTTGAATGTCTTTTTCGCAGATAAACAGCACGTATCCCTCCGCCTCGGAGACGTTAACGTCCGAGACCTAAATAGGGTGCTCAGATTCGAGGTGTTCGTGCACGAGGATCTGCAAGTGAGGGCTGTCCACCTGATCTTGGGGTACAAACCCCTGTCCACCGTCTTTGGGGAGGTTCAGGACGCGATCATCATCGGCGACAAGAGGCGCAAGCGGATAGACGTCGCGAAGCCTAATTTCCTTGCCGAGCGCGACTTGCCAGACGACCCTTCGGTGATACTGTACTCCTCCCCGGTGAGCGCGATCCCAATCTCGGTTCGGCCCCTTACCTCTGCTGCCGAGGGTGAGGACGATATTGTTAAGGTCTCGGACGACGAGACCACCCAGTGCTCGGGTATAAAAGGTCTGATAGTCTCCAAGGTGGACAGTAGCATCGAGGAGGAAGAAATGAACAGCGTACGGTCTCTCATGGGCGCGCGGGGTGCGCAGGTGGCCAAGAAAAGTGCCCCGAGTCTCATCTTCCCCCTCAACATCCCCCTTCTCCTCCTCCTCCGGCCGACCCCAAGGTTCACGCCAATGACCTCAAGAAAAAGAGGAAAAAGGAAGACGAGGAAGCCGAGGAGGCTCACCAAAAGAAGCTTAAGCAGCAGTAACATCATCAACAACAACAACAGCAACAACAACAACAACAACAACAACAACAACAGAAGGCCGCCAAAGGCAGGTCGTGGGCTCACTCGGTAGAGAGTGGGGAGAGCCAAGGGCTGGCCGAGGTGCGCCGAGCCCCGTCTGTTTGGTCTTCGGCATTGGAGCTAGACGGGACCCCCATCCCTGAACGTGCCAACATAAGAGAGTACCAGAAGGGGCATTCCCTATACCTCGTTGAGGCCTTGGAGAAGCCCTTGCTTCTCCCCAAGGACATGCAGGCCCTAGAGCAAATGCAGAAGCAGCAACTGTTCCTCTCTCTGAAGAGGGATCTGGGCCTGGTATGTTCCAATCAGCCTTCGTTTGCTTACGCCAGTCTTGAACACGCTTATTGTCCCACTTATGCTTTTTACGTGCATGCAGGCTATCCAGGAGGTCGCTGTAGCAGAGAAGTGGGTAGAGGACGCCTGGAAGAAGGCCTCCGCTGAGCTTAACGTCCGAGTAGAGACGGAGAAAGCCCTCTGCCTTGCTGAGGCCGAGAATGTGAAGCTCGCCAAGAGGCTGACGGCAGAGGAGCAGGCGAAGAGGAGGGCCGAGGCCGGCCTAAAAAATGCCACAGCTCAGGCCGAGACTCAGCGGAAGGAGCTCCGAGGCTACAAAGAGGAGCTCATCGCGGCAAAACAAGACAATGCCATTCTGAAGGAAGAACTGGCGAGGGCGAAGGAAGAGGTCCGCACCGCTAAGGAGGCTACGGACGCTGCTGCGACCGCTTCCTTCCAGAGAGGGGTCGAGGAGACGGAAACCCGCCTAGTCGAGGAGCTGGCAGACCTGTGCAGGGAGTACTGCTGACAGGTCTGGTTGGAAGCCCTCAACGTGGCAGGTGCCCCTTCTTTGTCCGAATGGAGGAAGGCTGAGAACGTATGGTATCCCCCGGATATCCGCGAGTTCGAGGTTCCTGTTAGGACATATGTAGTTCAAGTCTGTGAACATATGTCGCTATTTTATGTAATTGGCTTATCCTTAGACAAAACGCACTTTACTTGTAATTGGGTAGATTTAGGATGAGTTTAACACTTCAAGAAACAGTGGTTCAAGGTTAAGTGTTGAAGTCGTCAAAGTCTGTCCAAGAAACAAGCAAGGAAGTGCAGGTTTTTAAAGCTCGACACATACCTCGACAGATGCATCTATCGAGCTTTAAAGAAGCTGTTTTGCCCGAGCCTCGACAGCTTCTCGACACCTCTCGACACCTCTATCTGTCGAGAATTAAAGAAAACAGATTTTCAAGTCTGTTTCAAGTCTAATCCGTGAGTGTGTCTTTGGGACTTCTTTTCTCCTAACCCTAGACATATAAAAGGATTATTTTAAGGGCCGTCAAGTAAGGAAGCAGAAGATACAAGTTGCACATTCTTTGAGAACTTGTTGTTCATGCAATTTGTGATCAGAAAGACAAAGTTCGTGCCCTAGTTCATCTCTGATGATTTGAAGAACTTTGCAGCCAACTCTCTCTCTAGTTGGTATTTGAAGTCGCGTACTGGGATCCGCGCATCTGGTTAGTCACGTACTTGGGAGCCGTGCATTGAAAGGAGAAACTGTCACTACAGAACAAGTCCAATTGGGTATTGGGGTAAGAGTTCAACTGTAGGTTGGTGAGGTACTGGGATTCCTTACTTGTAACTGCTTGTTGTGATAATAGTGGAGTTTCGGGAGTGGTGACCTTAAATCACCCGGTGGGGTTTTTGCCGTAAGAGTTTTCCCCATTTGTGAACAAATCACCGTGTTATTTATTTTTCGCTGCTTAACTTAGTTTGGTGATTTGTTTGTGCTGCCACGTGATATTGCATGTTAATTTGATTAATTAAAAACTGGGCTAATTAATTAAATTAAGTTATCACAAGGGGTCAACGCATTTGTGGCCTGTCAAGTGGTATCAGAGCAAGCACACTCTGATTAGGGTTTAATCTTTTGTGTGTGATCCATTTGACCCCTGCTGTCATGGATAGAGGACAATCTCTTATTATACCTCCTTTATTTGATGGCACTAACTATGCATACTGGAAAGTACGCATGAGAGCTTTCTTGCAGTCTTTAGATGAGAAAGTGTGGCAAGCTGTGGAGATAGGCTGGATCAAGCCTACAGAAGCGCCGGCCGACTGGGATGATGATAAGATCAAGGCAGCAAACTTCAATAGCAGAGCATTGAATGCCCTATTCAGTGCAGTCACCAATGAGGAGTTCAAGAAAATTTCCTCAACTGAAACTGCTAAGGAAGCATGGACCATCCTCCAGACAACCTATGAGGGCACCAAGGCTGTCAAAGATTCAAAGCTGCAAAGGCTCACCACACGCTTTGAAGAAATTAAGATGGAAGAGGATGAGTCGTTTGATGAGTTCTATGCCAAGCTCAAGGACATAGTAAACTCAGCATTTAATCTTGGGGAAACCATCCCTGAACCCAAGATAGTAAGAAAGGTGCTCAGATCGCTGCCCGAGAGATTCCATGCTAAGATAACGGCGATCGAAGAGTCGAAGGATATTGACAGAATTCCTTTGACTGAGCTGGTTGGAAACTTGCAAACCTATGAGTTAGGGCTGACTAGGTTAGGCAAGTCAAACAAGGGCAAGAGTTTGGCACTAAAGGCCAAGAGCAGTGATACGGATGACTCGTCAGATGATGAAGATTCCAAGATGAAGTCCTACATCACAAGGCAATTCAAGAAGTTTATAAAGAATGCCAACGGAAAGAGCTTCAACAAAGACCGTAGACAATCCAGCTCTTCACAATTCAAGAATTCAGATAAAGGGAAGAAGGATGTCAAGGATGGCAGTCAGTACACTGTTCCCCCTGGACCAAAATACTTCGGGTGTCAAGGTTTCGGACACATGAAACAAGAGTGTCCTACGTACCTCAAGAGCATAGGGAAGAGCAAGGCACTTGCTGTTACCTTAAGCGACACAGAGCCCGAGGACGATTCCGAAGATGAAGACGACGGAATCTTGAATGCCTTCACAGCCACTGTTAATCCTACTGATGGGGTTACTGAAAAAGTGGATGAAGAAGAAGAATTGGTGGATTCCAAGTGTGAAATTTTGGATGATCAAGATGATATCCATACCGCCTATGAGAAGCTATACAAGCTTTCTGAGAAGCATGAGAAACTCTATAGGCTGGCCACCAAGAAGCTCAGTGATGTGGAACTCAACCGTGAGGAGCTGTCCACAAAGGTTGATGAAGCAAATCAGACCATTGGAGCATTGAGGTTCGAGAACAATTTCTTGGTTGAAAGGACCAAGAAGCTTGAAGCGGAGCTGTTTCAAGTCAGAGCACAACTGGAGAGGAAGTCAAGTGCTAAACTGGACGAGATGCTGAGTGCTCAGAGATATTCTTCAGATCGTACTGGATTGGGGTATGAATTCTCTCTCTCTAATACTCCTACTTCTAGTACTACTGTGTTTGTTCCACCTGCTAATAACATTGAAAATGAAGAAAAGAATGTTAAAACTGAATTAGCTAGTGAGAACGTAGACAAGGGCAAGTCCATCCTAGGAACACCCCCTAAAATTGAGAAAAGGGAATCTAGAAATCCTAGGACTAAGAAGACTAACACTCAAAAGGCCAAACAGAAGAAACCGCATCTCTGTTATCATTGTGGTGTTGCCGGTCATACAAGACCTAATTGCTACAAGTGGCGTGCCACTCAACAAAGCAATGGCACAATAGCATTTGGGAGCCAGAATCAGCTTCAGTCTTCTCTTGCTCCAATTGGAGACATTCTTAAAGCCCTCATGTTCCTTTCAAACTTGAACGGGCTAAACTCTTCTCCCTCATCACCAGTTCAAGAGTCGACCAAAAGGAAAGGTTCTTCCAAGGTGTGGAAGGCAAAGGGATCTAAGTGATTTCAGTCACTTCTTCTTCTCTCTTCTTTTTGTGTGTGTTGCATTACTTGTGTGTTCTTTACTGTTTTGAGTCAGTCTAGTTTTATGCATTGTTTTGCTTTACATGTTTTTGTTTGTGTGTTTTCAGTTTTGTGTTTTATTTTTGCTTCTCTAATAAAAAAATAAAAAAAATTGAAAAATTGAAAAATACAAAAACAGAGTGAGTTAGTGTGCATTAGTTCATGTGAACTTTTGATATGGCCATTGAAACAGAGTTTTCTAAACTTTGTATCACCTATAGCTTAGATGAGCATTCTTCTGCACAACTAAGCAAGTGAACTTTGTAGCTCTTTGTTTGTGATGAG
This sequence comes from Castanopsis chinensis, assembly GCA_032878915.1. Taxonomy (NCBI): domain Eukaryota; kingdom Viridiplantae; phylum Streptophyta; class Magnoliopsida; order Fagales; family Fagaceae; genus Castanopsis; species Castanopsis chinensis. The sequence goes on from JAVQMG010000115.1 coordinate 20,261,770, forward strand.
TAAGGTTAAGTGATCTCTTCTTCTTAACACTCATATCACTCTTTTTGACGGGTTGAACTAGAAAATCCTAAGAGAAAGGCATAAATAACCATCTCAACACTGTTACTCGCCAATCATAAAATGACATCTGTATGCTTCGGCATAGCAAAAGTGCAATGTCAATGACACCTGTATGCTTCGGCATAGCAAAAGTGCAGTGTCAAAAGCTTAACATAATTGGGTATTTCTTTTCTTTCTCTTGTATGCCCATGCATGATATGCTTGTTAAAAAGAAAATATGCAAAGATATAGAAAGCAAAAAGATAAAAAATGCTTTAAAATATGGTTGCAAGCGTGTTTTCTAGGAGATGTGGGAGTTATAGGATGTACCTCGAAGGTGATAGTCCCCATTAAACGGTTATGATTGTGTGTGAGTTAAAGTGATTTTCTCATATCTCAAATCGTCATAACACTGAGACACTTATGCAATCTTGCGATGTTCTCACACACAACACGCAACACTCTTTGCTATTCTTGATACATGTGCAGGTACAATGTGATTTGGCCATCACAAGGTTTACATGCGTTAATGTATGCTCACTAAACTGTCTGGACTTGTTTTTGAAATATAAAATTGGTTAGACTTGTTTAGTGTGTGTGTGCGTGTTTTGAGATAAATGTGCATCAATTTTCTTGTTGAGAGATGATTTTGAGAGCTTAATGTGTTGATTGGATCCTTGGTTGAGTTGCATGCATGATTGCATTCATGTTTGTGTTTTTCCTCTTTTGAAAAACTGTTTTTAAAGGCATCTCGACACCTCCTCGATACCTCTCGACACATAGGCTATCTGTCGAGATCCTTAGACTCTTTCTTATCGCAGTTTCGACAGATACCTCGACACTTGCTGGATCGATCGAGAAACTTTCTGTCTGCTCGATAGCTTTTCGATAGCTGATGGATCGATCGAGGTTACTTCTTGTTGGTTTCTTCTTCCTCGATACCTGATCTCGATAGCTTCATCTGTCCATGTGTATTTCTCGACACATGACCTCGACAGCAGGCTCGACACCTCCCGATAGCATCATTTGTCGAGAATTACTGAGAGGCTATATATTGAGCGTTCGCGATTTTTCTTCTCACTTGCTCGATCTCTCTCGCTCGAAACCTCTGTTCTCTCTCTCAAAATCTCTCATTTTCCCTCCAAACCTCTTCCCAAGGCGTTTTCAAGTGTTCTTTGTGATCTTCATCTCTTGGTAAGCGTCTTATCCCTCATATTCATGCATTTCATTGTTTTAAAACCCTAGGTTTTGTGTTTTTGAAAATTTTTGGGAGTTTTCAAAATGGTTGGGGTTTTCATGAAATTCTTGGGTTGGTTTGATAGTTTTGTTCTTCAAAATCACATGCATTGCATCACATTCGCATTCTAATTGTATTTTCATGCATTTAGATGTGTGCCTATCGATTGTGTGCTGTTAGGTTTGGATTGGGCTGAGCCCATGATGGTTTTATGTTGCATGTCACATGTTCATGCATTCTCCATGCATACGTTCTTTCTTTTCAATATTATTCTGCCAATATTGAACTGTTTGGAACTTTTCTGTGTGTCTCTTTCTCTTTCCCCCTTTCTATGGTTGCGTTAGTAGTGTCTATGGCACTTAAACGTAAGTCCATTCCGTCCCAGAACCCTCTGCGTTCTAAGGGACAGTCTTCCTCTGACTCTACCCCTCTTTCTGTCCGGTTCCGTGATGAGAAAGCCCATAAGGACTTCTCGGAGAACTTTTCTAAACGCGGTGTTCATTCGGAACGCCACGTTGTTCTGGCAGACTTTGCCGACACCGACCTTCTCGATGTCATTCACTCTCGGGGATGGGAGTCACTGTGTGACGTCCCGGTCACATCTCCTCTCGTGTTGATACAGGAGTTTTACTCCAACATCCACGGGATAGATTCTTCAGTACCTCTTTTCTACTCTTGCGTCCAAGGTACGCGCTTTTGTGTCACCCCAGAGTTAGTCTCTGAGGTTCTTCATGTCCCTAGGGTGGATCATCCTGATTACCCTAGCTGTGAGCGTCTCTGGACTGTGTCCAAAGACGAGATGATCTCGGCATTCTGTGAGCGTCCGTCCTCTTGGGGAGATCATATGCACACACCATGTCGACCTTTTGCTAAAGGTCCTCGCTTTCTTAACATGGTGATGACTTTTGTTTTGCACCCACTTTTTCACTATAACTCTATCACAGAGCCTCGCGCTCGATTTTTGCTGTCCCTCTTAGAGGATCTTTCTATAGACTTTCCTTCACACTTTATCTTTTCCATCATAGATGTCTATAGAGATACGGCCACCCGTGATAAGCTCATTTTCCCTTCTGCTATCACGAGGATCCTGAGTCGTTTTTCCATCCCTTTCCCCTCGTCCGATCCTTACCGTAAAACGTAGCGAGGCACAGTTTCGATCGCGACAGACAGATGGTGCCACTCCTTCTACTCGTCCGGCCACCTCCAGATCAGCTCGTGCGTCTGCTTCTTCCTCCTCGAGCGATGTCACGTTAGGAGACATCATGGCGCAGCTACAGCGCATGGATGCTCGCCTAGATACACTCTCCACGGAGTTGTATCAGGTGAACGTCTGTGTTGGTCGCATCGCTAGGCGACAGGCGACCATGAGGCGGCTTTGCTCCAGAGGCTTCTCCTCCGCCACCTCATGTGTCGACTGAGACCGAGGCTGATGATGATGGCGATGATGATTATGCTTTCGACGATGATGATGATGGAGGTGCGAGCTCTTCGGATGAGATGTCTACTTGACACTCTACCCTTTGTCACCCGTGACAAAAAGGGGGAGTAGTTTTGTATGAGAGTAGTCATACTTAAGGGGAGTGTTAGCATAGGACATTTTTGTTAGGGGGAGTGTGGTTTGAGGGATGTAGTGAGGTGATCATATGTATTTCTTTTCTTTTCTCATCTATTTAGAGATACTTTGATCATGTATTGACATACATTGTATTTATTCTCTTCTTATATATGATGATGTATGTTTTTTCTTTCACCTACCTTTCATGTGTTGTTTCTTTTCTATCTTTATACACATGTTTCTTTACTTGTACGCAATCTATTATTTCTGTTTCACACAAAGATGCCTTGATGTGTTTTGTTTATAAGTGTTTCAGAAATACAGGTTGTCAAAGTCTTCTTGCCATAAACTCTCTTCTTGCCATAAACTCTCTTCTTGCAAAGTTTTTCAAGAGTTTGTGTTAGGATAGATTTTACTGTATGTAACAAGTGAATATCAATTGAGTGATTTATGACTTCTCTTATATCTTCATTTGTATGTTGTGGTTTTGTCACGGATTGCCAAAGGGGGAGATTGTTAGGACATATGTAGTTCAAGTCTGTGAACATATGTTGCTATTTTATGTAATTGGCTTATCCTTAGACAAAACGCACTTTACTTGTAATTGGGTAGATTTAGGATGAGTTTAACACTTCAAGAAACAGTGGTTCAAGGTTAAGTGTTGAAGCCGTCAAAGTCTGTCCAAGAAACAAGCAAGGAAGTGCAGGTTTTTAAAGCTCGACACATACCTCGACAGATGCATCTATCGAGCTTTAAAGAAGTTGTTTTGCCCGAGCCTCGATAGCTTCTCGACACCTCTCGACACCTCTATCTGTCGAGAATTAAAGAAAACAGATTTCCAAGTCTGTTTCAAGTCTAATCCGTGAGTGTGTCTTTGGGACTTCTTTTCTCCTAACCCTAGACATATAAAAGGATTATTTTAAGGGCCGTCAAGCAAGGAAGCAGAAGATACAAGTTGCACATTCTTTGAGAACTTGTTGTTCATGCAATTTGTGATCAGAAAGACAAAGTTCGTGCCCTAGTTCATCTCTGATGATTTGAAGAACTTTGCAGCCAACTCTCTCTCTCTAGTTGGTATTTGAAGTCGCGTACTGGGATCCGCGCATCTGGTTAGTCACGTTTGGGAGCTGTGCATTGAAAGGAGAAACTGTCACTACAGAACAAGTCCAATTGGGTATTGGGGTAAGAGTTCAACTGTAGGTTGGTGAGGTACTGGGATTCCTTACTTGTAACTACTTGTTGTGATAATAGTGGAGTTTCGGGAGTGGTGACCTTAAATCACCCGGTGGGGTTTTTGCCGTAAGGGTTTTCCCTATTCGTGAACAAATCACCGTGTTATTTATTTTCCGCTGCTTAACTTAGTTTGGTGATTTGTTTGTGCTGCCACGTGATATTGCATGTTAATTTGATTAATTAAAAACTGGGCTAATTAATTAAATTAAGTTATCACAAGGGGTCAACGCATTTGTGGCCTGTCAGTTCCTCCTACCGCGGCCACCTCTACTTCCTTTGTGGCCCCCGCTCTTCCTTCAGCCTCTTCGGATCCCGGCTAGGACGCTCTTCCGGAGAAGTAAGCTAACAAAGGGAAGCAGCCCCTGGCCCCACTAGAGACAGAGCCTGTTGACGGCGGACTGGCCCTTGAGGTGGTGGTACCCCAGCCCTCTGAATCAGAGGCCAAAGGAGCAGAGGATAAGGCAAAAGGAGCAGAGGATCTCCCCCCAATGGCCAAGGCTTGAGCTGCCAGATTCCTCCCCTTCGTCTCACAGGGACCCTTATGTTCTTGTCTTTACTTAAAGTACATTTTTGTTTCAAGTTTGATGTGAAGACTTTAGTATTTTACTTGTAACTATTTTATTGTGATCGTGAACTTCTTTGATTTCTAGTTTCCTCGTCAGTAGTTACTTTTTATGTGAGAATTGCGCTAGGTTTTCTCTTGTTTAACAACATGCAAAAGACTTGGCTCAACCGCTAGAATTTAGTTAAAAATGGTACTGGCACGTCAACCTTTCCAAAGCAAGAAGCCCGAGATTCAAGCACAACTTAGGCCTTCGTTAGCACTTAGATAAAATAAGAATGAACCAAAGCCTCGCATGTTAAGGAAAAAATGAATTGTGTGTCATATTTATTTAATGAAGGATAGGCAATACATTGGATGCTAAATTTTCCCAAGGCAGAAAGCCCGAGGACTTGGCGTAGCCTAGGTCGGCATTAATACTTAATGAAAAATGAAATTGTATATTAAGTTTTCCCAAGGCAGAAGGTCAGAGGACCTGGCATAACCAAGGTTAACATTAGCACTTAGTGAGAATAAATTGTATGTTAAATTTTCCCAAAGCAGAAAGTCCGAGGACTTGGCTTAGCCCCGGTTGACATTAACATTTAAAGAGAATAAATTGTATGTTAAATTTTCCCAAGGCAGCATAAAGAGAATAAAGCCTATGTTAAATTAACATGTACATATTTCGGCGATAGGGATTAACAAATTGACCATCAGTATGATGCAGTGATATTCAAATGCTTGGCGTGTACGCCTTTCATTAATAGTAATATCTTCGGAGGTTGCTTACATTTCAGGGTCGTTTTACAGGTTTGTCTTCTAAGTCGGCGAGAAAATATGACCCTATGCCGGCCACTGAGGTTACACGGTAGGGGCCCTTTCAGTTTGGCCCTAATTTTCCCCACGATGGGTCCTTGGCAGTTCCAACGACCTTTTTCAAGACTAGGACTCCCGGAGCGAGAGGCCTGGATCGTACGCGCGAGTCGTACCCCTGCTTGAGCTTCTGCTGGTAGCCAGCTAGCCGGACCATGGCGCTTTCACGCCTTTTTTCCACCAAGTTCAGCCCCTTCAGCAGCATGTCGACATTAGCATCTAGGGCGAAAGACTGCGCCCTCATCGTCGGGAACCCCATCTCTACAGGAATCACAGCCTCGGCCCTATACGTCATCGCGAAAGGAGTCTCCCCTGTGGACCTTCGTGGCGTGGTTCGGTAAGTCCACAACACGTGTGGTACCTCATCCACCCATCTGCCTTTTGCATCATCTAGTCTTTTCTTGATTCCATTGACTATCGACTTGTTAACCGCTTTAGCTTGGTCATTCCCCTGCGGGTAGGTTGGGGTGGAGTACCTGTTTGTGATGCCGAAGTCTCCACAGTACTTCTGGAAGGCTTTGCTGTCGAACTGCAGTCCATTGTCCGAGATGAGAGTACGTGGGATTCCAAATTTGGTGATGATGTTCTTCTAGACGAATCTCTTCGCGTCCACATCCTGGATATTTGAAAGTGGCTCGGCCTCTACCCATTTAGTAAAATAGTCTGTCCCGACGAGCAGCCTTCGCTTGTTGCCTGTCGCCCTCAGAAACGGTCCCACTATGTCCAAGCCCCACTGCGCAAACGGCCAAGGGCTGACCAATGGATTAAGAACGCCACCAGGCTGGTGGATGTTGGGCGCGAACCTCTGACATTGGTCGCATTTCCTCGCGTACTCCTACACCTCTCTTTGCATATTCGGCCACCAGTACCCCTGCGTGAGGGCTCTGTGAGCTAACGACCTTCCGCCCGTGTGGCTACCACAAATTCCCTCATGCAACTCCTTTAAGAGCTGCTCCGTCCCTTCCAGGTGTACACACAGTAGGTAGGGCCCTGAAAACGAGCATTTATAGAGCTTCTCGTCCTCAGATAGCCAGAACCGAGGAGCCTTCCTACTGATCTTGTCGGTCTCAGACTTCTCTTCCGGCAGAGTGTCGTGTTTGAGGAAAGACACTATAGGGCCCATCCAATTGGGTTCTACTCTGACCTGTTGGACCCGGATGGCCAGACAATCTGGACCGGCTGGCCTAAATAGGTCCTCAACGAGTATGAGTCGAGGAAGGCCCTGGGCCAAGGAGGTTGCGAGCGTGGCCAGCGAGTCAGCGTGGGTGTTTCCGCTTCTGGAGACATGCGATAGTGCGAAGGATTCGAATTTAGCCTGCAAGTGCTTGGCGCGGGCTAAATACTCTCACATTCTCGGTTCTCTGGCTTCCAACTTCCCTTCCACCTAGCCTACCACCAGCTGCGAGTCTGAGAACGCTCGCACCGCCTTTCCCCCCATTCTCCGAACCATGTCCATTCCTACTAGTAAGGCTTTGTACTCGGCCTCGTTGTTGGTAGCCAGAAACGCTATCCTCAGAGACTTTTCTATGACGACCCCATCCGGAGATATCAAAACTATTCCAACACCCGAACCTCTCTGGTTGGAGGCTCCGTCTACATAAACCTCCTATACCGGAGGCTTCTCAAACGAGACTATGCCAACTTGTTTTCCCCCCAAGCTACATCCCCCCAAGTTTCCCTCCAGGGAAGGCTCAGTGAACTCTGCCACCAAGCCAGGACTTGCCCCTTCACAGATGTACGCGGTAAGTACTTGATGTCAAAGGCTCCTAAGAAAGTTCCCCATTTAGCGATTCTGCTGGAGTAGTCAACACTTCGCAGCACGGACTTAAGTGGGAGTTGGGTTAGCACAACGACCGTATAAGATTGAAAGTAGTGCGGGAGTCGGCGCGTCGCGTGCACTACGGCCAAAAAAGCCTTTTCCAACGGTAAATACCGGATCTCGGCTTCTTGCAGAGATTTGCTTACGTAATAGACCGGTCTCTGTACACCGTTGTCATCCCATATCGTAACCAAGCTAACGGCATGGGCAGCCACGGCTAGGTATGCAAACAGCACTTCGTCCAGATCAGGGCGAGACATGATGGGTGGCCGAGAGAGGTATTCCTTTAGTTGTCGAAAGGCCAAGGAGCACTCCTCGGTCCATTCGAATCCCTTCCATTTGTTTAGCAGTTGGAAAAAGGGTCGGCACCTGTCCGCGGATCGGGAAATGAACCTACTGAGGGCAGCCGTCATCCCGGCCAACCTCTGGACCTCCTTTGGGTTTCGAGGTAGTTGCAGGTTACAGATTGCAGAGATCTGTTCGTGGTTGGCCTCAATACCTCTGTGAGTAAGCATATAGCCCAGGAATTTACCAGAACCTACCCCGAAGGAGCATTTGGAGGCGTTCAAGCGCAACTTGTGCTCTCGCAACGTCTGGAATGTGCTGTCCAGGTCGGACACATGCTCCGATATGGCCCTGCTCTTCACAACCATATCATTTACGTATACCTCGACGGTCTTTCCTAATTGTACCTCGAACATCCGGGTCATCATCCTCTGATAGGTGGCCCCTGCATTTTTTAGGCTAAAGGGCATCACCTTGTAATGGTAGTTGCCGGTGGGGGTAACGAAAGCGGTTTTCTCCTGGTCTTCCAAAGCCAAAGGTATCTGGTGGTACCCCTAAAAGGCGTCCAGGAAACTCATCCGAGGGTGGCTGACCGTGGCGTCTACCAATTGATCTATGCGAGGCATCGGAAAAAGGTCCTTGGGACAAGCTTTATTCAGGTCCATGAAGTCTACGCATACCCTCCACTTCCCACTTTTCTTCTTCACCACGACTGTGTGCGGCAACCATTCGGGATAGAACACTTCCTTGATAGCCCCTGCTCTTTTAAGTTTGATGACTTCTTCCTTAACGGCCTCGGAATGCTCCGTGGAAAAGCGCCGAGGGGGTTGCTTCTTTGGTACTGCAGCCGGGCTAACGTTCAAGTGGTGGCATATGAAGTTTGGGTCGATTTCAGGCATCTCATGCTCGTCCCATGCAAACACGTCAAGGTTCCCCCTCAAGAACGCGACCAACTCTTCCCTTTCTTCTGTCGGCAGTTGAGCCCCTATCTAGAAGAACCTCTCTGGGTCATTGTTTACGAGAACCCTGTCTAACCCCTCGCACGCGGGCTCCTCTGCCGCTGTTCCTCCAGTTGTGGCAGAAGAGGCTAATTGCTATGAGGTCGGAGCAGCTGGAGCTGAGGGTTCAAGGTCCGGCCTACGCAGAACTGCGACTGTCAGGCACTGTCTTGCTACGGACTGATTCCCGAGGATCTCCTCGACCTGGCCGCCGAAAGGGAACTTCACCTTGGTATGCAGGGTGGAGGGTACAGCCCCCAGGGCGTGTAGCCAGGGTCTTCCTATAATGGCCGTGTAAGGGGAGTAAGCATCGACTACGATGAAATCCACCTCAACCACCGCTGGTCCTGATTGCACTAGCAGCCTAATCTGTCCCCTCGGGATGACTACCTTCCCTTCGAAGCTTATTAGCGGTGAGTCATAGGCCGATAGGTCCTCTTCTCTCAAGTTCAAACCTTTAAATAGATCGGGGTACATGATGTTTACGCCACTTCCTTGGTCCACCATCACCCTCTTTACATTGTAACCTCCAATCCTCAGCATTATGACTAGGTCGTCATCGTGGGGTTGGATGGTCCCTTCCTTGTCCGCGTTCGAGAAGGCCAAAGTGGGCGGTGCATTGCCATTAATCTTCTTCGGCTCAGAGCCAAAGCCCTCAGCATGGGCTCGCGCCACAGACATCACCCTGGAAGGGCGCGAGCCGGTCCTCCTAGGAGCGGCGAGAATGACATTGATGGTTCCTAGAGGAGGCCTCGGGGCATGATGGCCCTGGCTTACGAGCCCAGGGTGTTCTCTCTGCCCTTCATGCTGATGCACGAACTATCTCAACTTTCCCTCCTTCGTCAGCTGTTCTAGGTAGTACCGTAAGCTCTTGCAGTTTTCAGTCGTGTGGCCGTTCTCTTGATGGTACTGGCAGTGGAGGTTCTGGTTACGCTTTGCGGGATCACCTATCACTTTGCTGGGCCACCTGAAGTAGGGCTCGTGATGGATTTTCTCAAACACCCGTTGTATGGGTTCGCGGAACACAACGCCGACCACCTGCATTGTCGTCTGACGAGGTTGCCCAGCGAATTCCCACCTCGGCCTACTGTTGCTGGATCTGTCCGACCTAAAATCCCTCCTCTCTTGAGGGATAACCTTCGCCCTAGCCTTCATTTGTAATTGATCCTCCTCCACCTGCGTGTATTCGTCAATGCGATCCATGAGCCGTCGCATGCTCTTGACAGGCCTTCTAGTCAGTGACTTCCTCAGGTCATGCTCGTTTGGAAGGCCGACCTTGAAGGTGCTTATGGCGACTTCGTCGAAGTCCCCATAGATCTCGTTGTACATCTCCCAATATCTGTTGGTATATGCCTTGAGGGTCTCTCCTTCTCTCATGGCCATGGACAACAGTGAATCTAGAGGCCGAAGGACCTTACTACATGTGATGAACCGCGAGCCGAATGCCCTGGTGAGATTCATGAAGGAATCGACAGAACCCACCTTCAGGCCGTTGAACCACCTCATCGCGACGGGTCCCAGGCTGGAAGGGAAGACCTTGCATATCAGGGTCTCATTTTTTGAGTGCACAGCCATCCTCTGGCTAAAGTGGCTCACATGTTCTACTGGGTCCGTCCTTTCGTTGCAAATCGTGAAGGTTGGCTGGGTGAACCACCTTGGAAGCTTTCCCTTCTCAATCCTCTGAGTGAAGGGCGACTTGGAAATCTGGTGGAGCGCCTTGCTCAGTGCATTGTTGGCCAGGCCCCTAGAGGATGTCCTCTTATCCTTAGGTTCGCGATGGTGTTCGTCCTCCTGGGAAGAGGACTCGCCAGGGGGGTCCTCGACTTGGAACTGTCAAGGCTACCGCTAGTATCCTCTGAGGACTGGTTTGAAGGAGAGGGCATGTGCCTTTGTTTCTCCCCGCGCAGCTTCCTTCTCAGATGGTCAATCTCCCTTTGCAGGGTCTCAACGCTTTTTTTGCGTGAGGCTCTACTTCCATCCCGTGCATGGCTCCTCCCACGCGTATGTTCTGTGCGTACGCTGGCTTTGCGCTCTCTCTCCCGCTCTAACCGCAAAAATTGGTCCTCGTGTTGGGACCCCCTGGACTCTGCATGACGTGAACCTGAACTTTCCATGATACTTCCAGTCTCTCTGGTCAAGGCTTCCCACAGATGGCGCCAATTGTAAGGACATAAAGTAAGCCTTAGGCCCAAATACGTGACCGGGCAGGCCCAAGTGGCCTACACAATAGAATTTGTAGAGGGTGGGCTTGAAGCCTAGACTTTATGGGGCTCTTGAAAGCTACGGCGTATGGGCAAAGTCCCCTGCTGACATGCATGGAGTTGGTGGAGCGACTTGGCCTCTTCTTGAACGTGGGCCGAGGAGTCTGTGTCGTGACTTCTCTTCTGTTATCTGAGAGGAGAGAAAGAGTCTTCTACTTTCCTTCAAGAAAATCCGAATCACCTTCCAGTGGTTACCCCTCCTCTATTTATACTCCCCCTCCCTGGTTACCATCCGTCCTGTCCCTGAAAACGCTCCCCAATGGCTATAAAGCTGACCGCCATCTCTTTAGAAGTCACCTCCCCATTAATGCGGCCAGGCGGGTAGGTGAGAGGCCTTTAATGTGGAGGCAGCAGCTTTATGCAGAACATGTCTCACTTGTCCTTTTCCTCGGCATCCCGTTGAAGTTCCGTATGACTTATTGGGCTTCAGGAGCTCCTCCATTGGCATTATGTCGCGTCTCTTGGCCCTTGCTTCCGTTGTCCGAGGTCAATTTCTCCTCGGACTCTCCCAAGTGGGCAGTGGCCTGAACGGTGGGCCTTTGGACCCTCATGTTTTGGTGATCTCCTCCCTTCTTGTGGCATCTTAGGCGAATCGGTGTCCTCGGACCGGGCCCAAGGCCCACACAGCCGTCTTGACGTTTCTGCCCCCACAGATCTCTTATCTTTAGCTTAATGAATCCTCTACTTGTCTTTCATGTCTTCTTGGAAAGCCTTATCAATTTCTTGATAAATACAGCTGTCGAGCCTCGATAGATAGTATCTGTTGAGCAGCTGTTGAGCTTTAATGAATAAGCACTTCTTCACTTGTTTCTTGGATAGATTTGCATGACTTCAATATTAGACTTGAACTCTTGTTCCTTGAAGTATTAAACATATCTTAGATCTACCCAAATACAAGTAAAGTGCGTTTTGTAAAAAAATTAGCAAATTCTAAATGACATATGTTCCTAACATAATCACATATGTCCTAACACCCTATAATAAGGAAAACCCCTGTATTTCCGAGAACTACGTCTACTTCATACCACAATATAAGCAGCGGGTTTTCTCCTCCTCAAGGTACACAAAAAATCTCTAGCTCTCTCACTATAGAGTTCTTGGAGATTTCTTATTTATTAACTTAACTTTCGGAGGATCTTTGGGCGGCACCCCACTAGTGCTTTATGTTCGGTCTTTGGTTTCTTGTTTTTCTGGCACCCATTAGAGCAGTAAAGGACAATCAGCTCACTAATAATTTTTGTGCATCATCATATATAATATGCAGAAACTAAAATATTTAGTCTTGTTCTATAATTAAAAAGATTTTGATGTGAGTAGTTAGCAATTCTTAGAAATTTATCATTTATGGCGCAACCTGTTTTGAAATGTACACTGTTTTTAGGCGACCAGCTTACATACAAACATGCAGTTCCTCTTTTGGGTTTGTAATTGCAGCCTAAGCCCTGCAGTTCCATCTTTCTTTCTAGAAAAGTAACCAATGAGACCTTGAAACTTGAATGAGGGCAAAAGCGCAACATCTACAGAACAATGAAAGAAAGTCTCCAGATGGTTCATATCATTAGTATGTGGTGTTTGTATCATACCATTGGGAACTAAAGCATATATAAGGCCATTTTGCTATAATTATATAAAAACACGGACATCTGTTTGCTACTGCTATAATTACAGTTTTTGCTATAATTACAGTTGATAATCATATTGTGTTATAACCTTTTCTTTTCAATACCAAGATAAAAGAGAGTTCAAGAACATCACCAGAAAAGTTCCAACATTGCTGGATTAACCCAGCTTTGGTGTACAGGCATATTTGAAGCTACTATATATAATATATGGCTTTATCTATTACGTCAGGAAAAGTAATTCTTGGAACAGTTTTAATTATGAAGCCTAGACCATGTTGTTGTAGGTAGTGAGTGTAGATCAGCTAGCATTGTTATTTCTTGCCATTGTGGTTTCCTTCTGTTATACGAGACCAGTTCCATATTCCTGCTATCAATTAGACCTATGAATATGATATTCTGAAAACCAAGTTCTTTAGCCTTCACTAAATTAAGCCTCCACCAGTGCTTCCTGAGTTGCCAAAAGTGATGTTCCAGCCCGACAACTATAGCACTGGCATCCTTCAAAGATAGTTGTACCTGAAGTGTCCTTTACTTCATAGGCATAGCCACTCCTCTTGGTTCTCTAGTTTCTGATCGAGTGCCAAAAAATTTAATGATTAGTTGCCAATCAGGATCGAAAGTAACCTCATCATCCATCTGCACTCACTTCAAAGAGACTTGGTGAGATTTGTCTAAAGCTTCCTGCTGGTACCAACAAATAAGGTTTTGGGACATGAGAATGACATCAATAGGATTAGGGTTTTTGCCCTCGTTTACAGCCTGATTCTTGTGAATCCATATTTACCAAAGAGTGGTGAATACAGTATGCAAATAACACATGTTGTCTTGCTTTAACTCTCTATTTTTTCAAGATGCACTAGGTTAACCAAATTTTTATGGGACTTTGGATAGAGTCAGTCTTTCTGATAGATAAAATAGAGCCCAGCTAGACTGCTCTAGCCAGGGGACAAGCGAGCATAAGATGAAAAGAGGACTCATCCTCCTCAAGGTACAAAGTTCATCATGCTAAATGCTTGTATGCCTCTTCTGATAAGATTCAGTCTTAACTGAAGGTAATCAAGAAGAATTTTCCAGATACACATTGTTACTTCTAAGATGCCACTTTGAATACTAACTCTTAAAGCTTAGTTACGAGTACTTAGCAACTTGGCTCACAAGCCTAATGAGCTGCTCCCAATAATGCTTTGGCTCCTTTTCTTAATGAGCTTGGCAATTGAACCCATGATTGGTTTCCTAACAAATGATTAATCTTGTTATGCTAAGCACAAGCTAAACATTAAAACGCCTCGTGTGATGAATATATAACCACTATGCCCATGCATAATGTTGACCAATCAAATCTTTCATAAAAGATGAAACATTGGCAGATTGTGGAACACTTGTAATTAAGGATACGAATCGTCCCTAAATTATACTTTTATTATTGGACCTCAATAACAACCCGAGCCTTTATCCCAGACTTATACAAGGATTTGAGTAAAGATTAGAACAAACAAGGATCCAACACAAGCTCTAGCCAAGAAAGGCCAGGAATTGTGAATGAAAATCAGAATCGACCTTTCATATGATTGTTGTGTCACAAATGAGAGAAAGCAGACTTTAAGTCTCATCACTTGCTTTGCCTCTTGATGATGTCAACCACTTCTGGCTTTAAAATGCGTTTACAGAGATAATAAAAAGCCCCAAGTGCATAATTCACCTAAAATTCAATGTAAATTACATATATAAAATACACTAAAAACATCAACCAGGATATATATAAATACTTTGATACATAAATTGCAGGTTACAAATAACCATGACAATAGCATTCTAGAATCGTTACTGGTTCTTCTTGCGATCGATGTTGGCTAAGTTTAAACAAGTACAGCAATGTCCCACAAAAACAGGACTGTAGTGCTATAATCCAAGGGCCGTATATAAGCTCATGTGGCAGGCAAAAAGTAGTGTAACGTCAACCAGTAAACGTTGATGTTTGATTGTTACTACAATTCACTTAATTAATTTGTAAAGATGGGCTGCAAGGTTAACGTTAAAAATACCCATTATGTAAAAAGGAAACTCAAGGGTAAACTTTAATGTGAGAGATATTATTCAATTTGGCTTCTCATTGAAATTTCCTAAGTGTTCATCCTCGGTTCAGTCCGAGGATAGAATTGCAACTGAATGACCTTTCTTCCTTTTTCTTTTTCTCTCTCTTTTCTCCTCTCCCATTGATCTAGGGGCTCCTTGGCTTTATAGAGGTTGCAAGGATGCATCTGAATCTTACATTTGGAGGGTTGAGATCAAATTCTCTTGATACTTGTCTAATCAAGACCTTGCTAGAAGGCTTCTACAACAAAGTATGAGCTGTGACGGACATTGTTCACGATTATTTCTCTATTAATGTGGCCAGTTAAGTGGTTGCAGTACATTTAATGCTGAGAGGACGACTTCCTTGTCCTTCCTTTTTCTTCTATTCCTTGTTCAGAACCCAATTACCCCTGTCTCCCTGAGAATTGCATCGTGTTACCCTCATTCCGGACACTTGGCCTTCTTAAGGTCAAGTAGGCACCCTCAGCATTGTCAACAGTGGCATCATCCCGAACTCTTTACTAGTTAAACAAATCCTCTCCATTTAGTTCCCCTCTTCGGAATACTCTAATTGCTTCCCTTCACTACCTTTGATCCTCGCCCCCCCCCCCCTCACAGCTCATATAAAGAATTATTATTTTTACTAATGTGGGAAAACTTTCTAAGGAAAAGCCTATTATACTCGCCTCTAACTAGTAAAAGTTAGGATTTTTATTTTTTCATGAAGTTTTATTACCTAGAATATTGATATTACGAGGTTTTGTGACTCTGAAGGATCTTTCCAATGTGATAGAACTCTTCAGTCTTTCCATGTCAAAGAGTATGCAAGGTTGATCTATTTTCTTTACCTATAACTATTCAATTTTTTTTCTAGCGGTTGTAGATTATTACTGAGTATTTCGGGAGTATACTCCCTCTCTTTTAAATAGGGGTGGGTCTCACCCACCATGGACTTACCTTTATGTGAGAGAGAGGAAGTATGCTCCCGAACTACCTAATAAAATTTTGTTGTAATGGTAGTTTGAGCAGGGGAGTTGTTGAGAGAGACAAATGGAAATGACATGATAGGAGAAGAGACCATATAGGAATATTGCACTTGACGCAATTGCTATAAATGGTTGAGATTTAAAGTTGCAAAACACAACTTTAAATCTCAACCATTGAATATAAAAAATTAGAAAAAGTAAAAAAGTAAGGTTAGTAAAAAAAAATGGAGGAGCTATCGAGATAAGGAATGGCCTAGATTGTTTTTTTCTTTGTATCATTTCTTCCTCTTCTAGGGGAGCCAGAAATTGAACTTACATACCGTTTATTTATAATTTATCATTTTATTTAGGTTGTAACTAAAATTTTCAAAAAGCTAGAGTGGCCCTGGCCCCCAAAGTGGCTCCGCCGCTGCATAGGCCATAATATTATGAGAGCTTTCTTTCTGTATCATCTAAAATCACTATAGATGAGCCTTCCGTGTATTGGGTGGTTAATAATGATATTTTATTATCATACATTTACAAGTGTATGATATTAATCTTGAAAGGGATGCAAAATATGTTTTTGAGAATATTAATCTTGGAAGTTGAAACCAGGCAAAGTTAAGTGGGAAATTATGCAAATTTTAGAAGATGTCAAAGCTTTGATAAATATAAACCAAACAGAATGTAATTTTGTATGGTTTCGTTGAAATTAATAAGAATGATGTCGCCCACTGTCTTGCTAAATGAGCAGAAGAGAATGTTGCACTTGGCTTTGTGCAGTCGTTTAGCAATGAGGAGGGCTACGATGAAATGGGTTCTTGTTTTCAAATGCATTTCATTCCAGCGCCAAAAAAAAAAAAAAAAAAACGAAAGTAGGAGAGAGTATTTGGTACATAGTTATGTGAGAGATTAGATGACTAATATTAACAATCGATTGTGAGAGAGAAAAACAAAAAAATAATAATTAAAATTTTTAATAGTTATAAGTATTTGAAATTAATGATATATTGATACAATCATGTACATTATTGTATTTGTGTTAAACACTTTTGAATTTTAAAATGAGTTGGATTTCTACTTGATGCTAAATCAGTTGTTGAACTTCTATATATCAATGATGTCTCTCTTGCTGATTATGCACCTATGATTGATGACGGCAGGAACTTAATGAATCAGATTCCCAGGTGGAAGCTGAAACACTGCTATAGGAAAGCAAATGCCTGTACCGACAAGCTTGCAAGAATGACAGTTCACCTCCAGCAATCTTTTGTTATTTTAGACACTCTGTTTGTGAAGATAACTTTGCTTGTACTTTATGAACTTACCAGTCTCAGATGTAATAGATTATGTACTGAACCTGGCCTTGGTCTGTGTAGTTTCTATTTCTTGTTTATAAAATCCCTTTTACAGGCAAAATAATAATAATAATAATAATAATAATAATAATAATAATAATAAATTGTGGGACCTTCTTGAAGTGTACATGGGAACTCACCAAATTTGTTTTCTTTTTCAAATTTCAAGATAAAAAAAAAAAAAAAAAACTAATTATCAATTTAAACTGTGTTGGCCTTTTTTTTGGGGGGGGTGGGAGCGTAGACAATGGCTTAATTAGTGGACTTGCTTAAGGGCTAGCTGAGCGCACGAGGGTAAATTATTAAATATTTTGAGAGTGCCATAAATGCATTATTTTCCTTCTCACATAAATTGTGAGTTTCACCATAAATTTAATTAGTAGGACTCATAGTTATATGAGAGGGGAGAGTATA
Source organism: Castanopsis chinensis (assembly GCA_032878915.1). Lineage (NCBI taxonomy): Eukaryota > Viridiplantae > Streptophyta > Magnoliopsida > Fagales > Fagaceae > Castanopsis > Castanopsis chinensis. The sequence goes on from JAVQMG010000115.1 coordinate 20,279,049, forward strand.
CATCTATAAAACTTCAGGAGTACTCAATTATTACCCACACATATGGCTTGGCATGGACGCATAGCAATATATAAGGTTTGATCATTATTAGCCCAAATCAACCCAGCTCTTGTTTTTGTTTTTTGTTTTTTGTTGTTGTTGTTGTTGTTGTTGTTGTTGATGACTTTTATAGTTTATAACTTTATTTTGGGAGTTTATGTGCGGGGCAAAAACAGAAACCCTAAGAGGGCGACAAAGCCGGTCTGATACCAGAAACCCCAAGAGGGTTTTGGCTTGCATTCCCAGACACATTCGTCTCAGTTACAAACTCATGGCCAGTCAAAACAGGTTAGCTAGTTTAGACTATTAATTTTCCATTACCACAGGCAACAATACATGGTTAAAGTGAAACTTTTAATTAACGTTATCATGCCCCAAACCCAACTATAAAGATAGGTACGTGACAATTGCTGCACACTTATAAAATAAGCACCTTACAAGTGTGCAAGGCCTTCTTAGCAACTAAAATTTATCCTCAAAAAAATTAAATCAAATAAATCCAAAATACCTTAACAATTTCTTTATGAATAGATTTCCAATAATTTAATAGGAACAAAATACAAACCTCTTGTACATAATGCCAATTGGCCAATGAATATAAAACTATTAGAAGGCCCTCCAATCCCAAAATCACTATGTTTCTTTTCCTGCTTACAACACAATATCAAAACTCTCCAAAGTTGCTATTCTTCACAATCTGAAACTGGAGGGGAAAAAAGGGGGGTGAGCCGACAACTCAATAAGTAACCAAAATCCTAATAAATTCTATCAAGCAATAGATTTGTAAAGTAATAAGATGTAATATGAGTTTTCAAAAGTTATAATATACTATGGGTTTTCAAAAATAACTAAAGAAGTTTCATAATCTTAAAATAATAAGTTACAAATAAATTACATACTTTAATCTTACAAATATATATATCATAAATGGTTTAGAAAGTAGTCAGTTTTCCATATATCAAAAGTTATAACTTACAATAGGTTCCAAAAATATATAAGCAGTTTAAATGACTCAAAATAGTTCAAATACTCAAACATTTCCAAAATCACATATGTAGTTTTAAGGACTTGAAATAGTTTAAATATTTAACCGTAATTCATATTCTTAATAATCTTATGACTATGATTACGCTATATCCCCGTGATTGGGCATCAGAGTACCAATGAATAACCCTCATTGGCTGGGTATCAGAGTATCAATAAAAAACCCCTATTGGTTTAGGTATTAGAATATCAATGAATAACGCTCATTGGCTGGGTATCAAAGTACCAATGAATAACCCTCATTGGCTAGGTATCAAAGTACCAATGAATAACCCTCATTGGCTGGATATCAAAATACCAATGAATAACCCCCATTCATCTGGGTATCAAAATCAATTCATAGTCAGACTGTCCATAATCATATATATGAAATCATAGTTCTAACAAAAATATATCTTATTCAAATACATATATATATATATATATATAAAATCATATATTCAATATTCAAATATATTTGTGATATTTTTATATTCTTTACTTTAAATCAATATAGCTAAAAAAAACAATTAAATAAAATAAATCTTATATTCAATGCTCATATATATTTGTGAAAATTCTTTATTCTTTACTTTGAATCAGTATAGCCAAAAACAATTAAATAAAATACATCATATATTCAGTAATCAGATATATTTGTAATAATTCTTTACTTAAAATCAATAATACAATAGAAATAAAATTGTAACAACTGTAAACAACTTTCAATAGTTAAAATACGCAAAATAAAACCAATTAGGATAAGGTTACTTACCTCCAAAAGCTATTCCAAAAGGAAATTTTACCTAACACTTCCTCTAAAATCCTTAGATATCACCTAGAACAATTTTCAAATATTTTTACTCAATAGTCAAATAATTTAAGGATTTATAATAGTACCCGGCCAACAGAGAGACTACTAAAATATCCAATAATTTCCCTTTATTATCTCAAAATAAAAATCTATGTATTCAATATATATATATATATATATATATATCCTATGCTGCCACTATTAAAACTTAGGATACATATAATCATTTAGGGTCAAAAGCACTGCCTAGACTACCTTCTATATTTCTACACGTGTTCTTTCTTTTCTTTTTTTTCTGCCACTGCCGCCTCTAGTTTTCTTTTGGCATGAGAACGAATCAAGCTCATATACAAGCTTTTATTGAAACACTATTCTTCTTCTACCAAGTCAATAAACAAATAATAATATATTAGAAAGAAGTTGGTGTTCCTTCCTTTGTCAAGGGTCTTCCTTCTTCTTTTTTTTTTTTCATCTATCCAATACAATTCCTTTAAGATAATTATGTAGAACAGACCCATGCGGCCATGGCTTAAAGAAAGGCTCACTATTGGCCAAAACACTCGCATAAGAAAATATTCTAATACCACATAAAGTCTAAATTTGACAAAATAATAAAATTTCTTAAACTCATACTTCAAGAGTGTAGTCAATCCTTCTTTACTTCAGTCCTTTGAATAGTCATCTCTCTCAAAATATCTCTTTATATACGTTGACTTAATATGCTTATATATAAATAGTTAGAGTTTCAACCTTATTTTCTAAAAACTCCCTTATAATTATAAATTATAAAATTGACCCCACAAAAAATTTACTTAAATACCCCTTCTTTTAAATCTTTTTTTTTTTTTTTTTCCGGGTATTACAAATGTTATCTGAGATTTGTAGATCTCATTGTCAAAAAAAAAAAAAAAATCCGATTAATATGCCTTAATAATTGAAAAATTGTCAAAAAAGTTTATCACTTTTTTTAGTTTATTAATGTAAGTATACGTTAGTAAAACTCATAAAAAATCAACGGGCAAATTGCAAATTGCACCCCTGAAGTTTAGAGTTGTTTGAATTTTACACCCCAAAGTTTCAAAATTTTGATTTTAAACCTTAAAGTTTGGTTCTGTTAACAATTCACATCTCTTAGTTTCTACCGTTAATTAACACATCACCATGCTGACATGTTTTATTTTTGCCAAATCAGCCAAAAAATTGTGGAAAATAATGGTAGACTAGGCACAATAAAAACGGTGCAGTTTTTCCCAAATTTAAAACACAAAACTTAAAGCCTAAACTACACCGTCTCACGAAGGCAGCTCCCTCCCAAACCGCAGAGCGTGAACCCAAACCTCAAAACCATTGGTTCAACCAGATCAGGTCTAGTGGTCTTTAGCAGCAGCGACAGTGAGAACTCTTCTCTTCTCTCCAGCTTTATTTCTCTCTCGTTTTGGATTCGCTTTTTCTTGCCATCACTGGAATGGATTTGTTGGGGATTCATAGCTGTGATTGGGTTTACATAGTTTCTTTCAGTATTTTTGTATCTTCTCTCAGCTGCCTTCGGAACATGGCATCCACAGCTATCTGTATTTGCCGCAGACAAAGGCAACCCTTTTCCATTTATCCATTAGCCCTTAGCAAGTTTATACACACAACAGAATATAAAAATCAACATCTTATATACAATTCAAAACTACAATAATTCTAAGCAAAAAAACGTAGAGACCATTGACGCTAAACTATTTACATCCTCGTTTCATATGACAAAACCGGCCAATGCCAAGTTGTCATATGGTTTATCTGCTAGCTGTTGGAAATGGAATACATGAAACTAATGCAATGTTTGTTTTTGTTACAAATCTAACATCTCTTCGAAATAATTACTGAGTTTAAGTTTTGCATATTTTAGCTACTGTATTGGTCTATGATGCACGGACACGGACACGGACACGGATACGACACGGACACGGACACGGGGATTCGGCAATTTTTGAAAAATAAGGACACGACACGGCGTGGACACGGCAATTAAATAATTAATTAAATTTTATATATAGGCATATTTTTTAATATTTTTAGACATAAATACGTTTATGATTAAAATTTAAATTTTGTAAGGACTACAAATAAGTAAACTAAAATATAAAGTGGTACAATAATACACATAAAATGTGCAGGGACAAACCAAAAAGCAAAGAAAATATATATATATATATATATATATATATATATATTTATATAGTATAATACAGTAACAGTGAGAGTGAAAAAAAAAAAAAAAAAAACAAAAACGCGCTTTAGCCTTTAAGTAACCAGCGAGTCAGTGACAGTGAGAAAAAACAGAGGGCCTTCGCCTGAAAAAGAAAAAAAAAAAAAAAACAGAGAGGGAGAGAAGAGAAGAGATCGGATCTTCTCCACGCCGAGAGAGAGAGTGAGATCGGAAGGCACGGCGTCGGCGTCGACGGCGACTGTCTATGGAGCTCGCCGACTCACCGATCGGCCCGACTAACACCGGCGAGGGATAGAGGGCAGCGGGGCAGAGGCCAGAGGGAGGGTTGATCTGCGATTTTCTGGTTTTTTTTTTCACCGCTGGCGTGTCCACCGTGTCGGAGCCGCGTCGGCGCCGTGTCAGAGAAGCAAAAAAAAAAAAAAAAAAGGACACCTCTTGGACACCGGTGTCCGGCGAGTCGTGCCGGTATCCGTGTCCGACACGTGTCGGACACCGACACGTCGCCAAAAATGCCGTGTCGGTGCAACCCAGGTATTGGTATGCCCCGAAGAAAACAAATTTACCAAATCATATAAAGAATACAAGATATCCATAACCACCAAAATACCAAAAGATGGACAAAAGCAAAGAAGCCACTTTGTTAGAGCGGTGGCTAATCCCAAACACCACAGTTTGGCGGGTGTCACGTGCGCAAGCCGCAAAGCACAACACAACGCAATATGCTGCCCACGTCTTATCTTAACTTTTCACAATCAAACACCACAGTGCTGCCGCTGTGGACCTGATCTTGAGCCGATGGTTTTGAGGTATGGGTTCATAATGGTTCTCTACTCTGCGATATGGGAGGGAGCTGCCTTCGTGAAACGGTGTTGTTTAGGCTTTAAGTTTTGTGTTTTAAATTTAGGCAAAACTGCGCCATTTTTATTGTGCCAAGTCTGCCATTATTTTTCACAATTTTTGGGTTGATTGAGCAAAAATAAAACATGTCAATAATTAATGGCAGAAACTAAATGGAGAGTGTGAATTGCTAACAGAACCAAAATTTAGGGTGTAAAATCAAAATTTTAAAACTTTGAGGTGTAAAACCTAAATAACTCCAAATTTCAAAGGTGTAATTTGCAATTTACTCAAAATCAAAAGAATTGTAAATCTCACCTCCTAGACTTTCCTCTATATACAAATCTAGAGGTTCACAACATTTGAAGATATGTCAGCAAAGCAAGAATATCAAACAATGACAAAAACTGAATATCTCTAGTTTAAACTTCCAGTGGTTTACACTCCATTTATTTCGACATAAAATATTTATAAGAAAATATTTGCACATTTTATGATTTTTTTTTGTAGTATAATATTTGGTCCAATCAGTAACATTAAAATACTCGAAATATTTTCTCTTTCTATGATCAACTAATAGACTAACGTTACACAATAAGATATTTATATATCATGCCCAAATTAAAAAGAGGGGTTAATATATGTGTGTGTCTATATATATATATATATATAGATATATTCGGCTCTTTGGTAGGTATTCCCATAATTCATGTCAAAACTTTCATGTAGATCGAACACATAGATTTCTAATGACTATCTTTTTCTTTTTCGAGAAGAATTCTAATGCCTCTATCATTCTTAGTAAATTAACATTTACATACATGCTAATTAATTGTAGATTGTGAATGGCTCCTTCAAGGCTCATGGGCTAAGAAGCATAAACATTCCAAAAATCTCTAGTGTATCCATGTCCATGTTAGACACAAACATGATATACTTGACGAAAAATAATATGTCCACAACATTTTTACAACAAATTCTAAATGGCAGGTTATTACTGACTGTTATTATTGGGGCAAAAAAGTAATCTTAATGTAGATTCAAATTTGAACTAATAACAATTAACCGCCGATGATTTATTGTGAAAATATTGTGGACGTAGCACATCTCTATATTTGACACTCTTTCATGTCATCATGTGTGTCCCTTAGTGGCATATATATGTATATATGTATATATGTGTGTGTATGTATATATAAAAGAAGACTCAAAATATATCTAAATATATAGAACTAATTGGCATCTTTCATGTCTTAATTTTTCAAGTATACTCATGCTGGATACTTCTATAACTTACTAATGCAATAGCCAAGGAATTTGTAGCTGAATTGACACCTCCCTATATATAAAGTGCTTAGGGGGAGAAAGAGTTCGAGCTGTAGGGTTAACAGCATATTATAATTATCTCTAAAAAAAAAAAAACTTACCAATGCAATAAATTTCCGCGACATAAGAGCATAACTCCTAGTAGTACTGTAAAACTATATAAGTCCATAAATTTGTTCAATTTATAAACTTTCATTAAATGGTACATTGATCTTTAATAAGAGTCCACAAATTCTCAAACTTCACAATTTGCATAACTGCCACACACCGAGCCACATGAGGATAGGATAGCTGTTGCATGATTAAGATTTAAAACCTTTTTTTTTTCTCTCTAGGCTTTTCACAAAAACCTGGAGGTGAAAACTGGGCTTGCCTTTTAGGCAAATATCTTTCTTCGTTCCGACAGTAGAAGCCATTCAAACTGCTGTGTATCTCTTGCAACACTACCACCATGGAGGAGATCATGAACCAATGCGCAGGATTGAAACTATCAGAAAGGGAAAGGAATGAGGTGGACCTGGCAATGACAGTGAGAAAGGATGGGTGTGTACTGGCAGGAAAGTTTTGTACAAAAAGAAGAGTGAACCTGGAATCAATGGCTAGAGTTTTGAAGATTGTGTGGCGAACTAAGGAAAACTATGAAGTGTATGATATGGGAGATAACAAAACCATCTTCCATTTTAGTCTAAAAGAGGACCTTGACAAGATACTTTTACTTAGTCCATGGTCCTTCGACAAGTATTTACTGGTCCTCCACCAACTTGGCGCAGAGGAAGCAGCGACGAAGGTGAAGTTTAATAATGCATCGTTCTGGGTACAAATACATGGTCTCCCTACCATGTGTCAGATGAAGGAGGCAGAAGCGGTGATTGGCAAGACTTTAGGGATGGTGGAAAAGGTGGACGTGGATGCCAAGGGCTTTCGCCTGGAAGGATACATGTGAATAAAGGTGTCAATGGATATAACAGTTCCATTATGTCGAGGAAGGCTAGTCCGTCTAGGAGGGCCGTCACCGCAATAGGTGGACTTTAAATACGAACGCCTATCGATATTTTGTTATTGGTGCTGGATGGTCAACCATGATGAGCGTAATTGCATCCAGTGGATCCAAAGTGGAGAAACGCTTTGTGCGGAGGAGAAATTGTATGGACCTTGGCTGCAGGCAACGCAGGAACGGTAACAGAAACCGCAGCTCGTCGTCACAACAAAAGGCGACAAGGGAGGGTTGAAACCGTACAGTATCGACAGAAGCCCAAGCGAGGAAGGGAAGCGGACAAGCATGGAGGTGGCAGTGACGGTGGAGGTCCATGACACAGGGATCGAGAAAGGCAGTGAAAGTCACATGAGAAGTGACGTGGCAATCTCGGGCTCTTTTAGCACGCAACAGACATGTCCAATTCTGGAAAACCTGCAACATACAGCTTTTGAAAAGCAGCTGAGCGACATCGACGCAGCCATTGCAGGTGGGACGTCAATTCCGGTACAGCCTTTAAAACTGGATACGTTACAGAATTTTTTGGCGGAAAAGCTGAACACAGCTCAAGGCAAGATAGTCAATGAAAGTGGGGAGAAGAAGGACTACAATAGTGACGTATAGGCTGGACCAAAAGTGGTCTTAGGTCAAAAAAATAATTACATGGACTAGCCCAATAAGTTTACTAATACACCTCACCTCGCGGCCCAACAAGAGAAAGTAGGCAATTTTGCTATGGGCTTACAGACTCCTCAGCCACAAGGGGTTAATAAAAATAAACTGTCGAATGGGCCCACTCAATATAAAAGCTAAGCAAGACATAGTCGGGATGGAAAAGAGAACCATGCATGTGGGGCTCGGAGTACAATGCATGGGGAGGAAAAAAAAGAAGTCACGTCGATGGATGTGGAAGCAAATAACATAGGCGCAAAAAGGAACGATCGTATGCCACTGGAGGAGATATCAGTGAATGATGAAACTGGTAAGAAACTAAAGCTGGATGGAGAAGTCATGGCTCTTGGAAAAATCATGGCACAACACCTTGGATCGGCGCTGGCTGTAAGGCAGCCACGCCGGGAGCAATGAATGCAGTAAGATGGAATTGTTGGGGGCTTGGGAACCCCTGTACAGTGAAAGCGCTCCAGAAGCTCATTTTGGAGGAAGATCCCACTCTGGTTTTCCTTATGGAAACCAAATTTATATTGTCTGAGATGGCACTCATTAAGCGCAAACTAGACCGGCAATAGGGTCTTGTGGTTCCTAGTGTTCGGCGTGAGGGGGGTTTAGCACTCCTATGGAGAAGTTCTGTGAAAGTGGGCGTCCAAACCTACTCACCCCGACATATTGATGCGATTGTTACTGAAGAACAGAGCACGAAACAATGGAGATTCACGAGGTTCTATGGACACCCAGAAACTAATAAACGAATGGAGTCTTGGAGTTTACTAGAAGAGTTAAGCACGAGATGCTCCTTACCATGGATCTGTATGGGTGACTTTAATGAGATAATGCATGGGAGAGAGAAGGAGGTAATATCTGCCCGGAGTGGCAAATGAAGAATTTCAGTGCCGTGGTCAACCGAAGTAACTTAAGAGATATTGGCTACTCAGGGTCGGACTTCACATGGTGTAGGAGGCTGGGTAATCGTGGTTGGGTTAGAGAGAGACTTGACAGAGCTTTGGTATCCACAAATTGGGCTAATATACTCCCCAAGGTGAGGTTATACCATGTAGCCGCTTCTACCTCAGATCATTGCATGCTAATGTTGAAGGCTCCTAATGACAAACTACAAAGAACTCGACGGAAGAAGCTTTTCAGGTTTGAATCTATGTGGTTAAGGGATGAGGGGTGTAAGGAGATTGTGACTAATGCATGGGACAGAGCAATGGACATGGGAGGAGAACATCCTTTCCCTCGATGTCTGGAGGAGTGTAGGCAGTCACAGACGGCGTGGAATAGTAACACCTTTGGGCACGTAGGTAGAAAAATAGCAAGGCTACAGAAAAGGTTGCAATGGCTTGAGGGGAGGAATAGTAGCAACTACATAATGTATAAGATTCAGGAAACAAAGCTGGAGTTGAATAGAATGCTCTTGGTGGAAGAAGATATGTGGCAGCAAAGATCAAGGAATTGTTGGTTAAAGTCGGGAGACCGCAACACAAGTTTTTTCTACACCAAGGCTTCAAACAGACATCAACGAAACCTCATCACAAAGATCAAGGACTCAAATAATGTATGGCAGGAGGATGAGGAAATCGTGGGTGGAATTTTCGTGGAGTATTTTACAAAGCTATTTACTTCTTCCCATGCTGAGGCCAGTGTAGAGCTTCTTGAGGCTGTCCAGGGCAAGGTGACAGATAGAATGAACAGTTTACTCCTGCAGGAATTTCATGCCCATGATGTGGAAAAAGCATTGAAGCAGATGCACCCATTAAAGGCGCCTAGACCGGACAGTATGCCTCCCATTTTTTACTAGCAATTTTGGCCTACGGTGAGTTCTACTATTATAAAAACTATGTTAGACTTTCTTAACAAAGGTGTAGCCCCTCCTAAGTACCATGAAACACATATTGTATTGATTCCTAAAATGAAGAACCTGGAAAGAGTGACAGATTACAGGCCGATTAGTTTATGCAATGTGGCATACAAGCTTGCATCCAAGGTTGTGGCCAACCGCCTTAAATTGGTACTGCAGGATATTATTTGCGAAAACCAGAGTGCTTTCGTAGCTGAGAGGCTCATCACAGATAATGTCTTGGTGGCTCATGAGCTAATGAATCACATTAACAGGAAGAGGAAAGGCAAGATGGGAGAAATGGCTCTTAAGCTCGACATGAGCAAAGCATATGACCGGGTGGAGTGGAGCTGTTTTACAAAAAACTATGGGGAAACTGGGCTTTCATGACAAGTGGATAAGCTTGGTGATGAGTTGTGTTTCGTCGGTGTCTTATGTGGTGCGACTTAACGGCTAACCATGCGGCCATATTGTTCCAACACGAGGGTTGTGGCAAAGAGACCTCTTATCACCATATTTATTCCTCATTTGTGCTGAAGGGCTATTCGCCTTGTTGCATAAGGCTGTCCAAAACAGGGCTTTCAAAGGTGTGGCTTCCTCGGGAAGGGGACCTACCATCTCCCATCTCTTCTTCACCGACGATAGCCTAATATTCGGTAGGGCCACTGTTAGGGAGAGTGAGGAAATACAACGGGTGCTCAAAGTTTATGAGGAGTCGTCTAGCCAACAACTCAACAGAAGCAATACCTCTCTCTTTTTCAGCCATAACATAGACCAGGAAACTAGGGATGCAATAAAAACAATGTTCAGCGCACAAGTCATCAAACCACATAAGTCGTATCTGGGTCTGCCTTTATTAGTGGGGAAATAAAAAAGGAACACTTTTGCATAGTTGAAGCAAAGGGTGGCAAACAAACTTACCAGGTGAAAGGAAAAATTGTTGTCTAAAGCCGGGAAGGAGGTGCTGATTAATGCGGTAGCACAAGTTGTTCCGTCCAACACGATAAGCTGCTTTAAGCTCCCTAACACGCTATGTGATGAGTTGACAGGAATGGTTAGGCAATTTTGGTGGGGACAAGTAAAGGATGAAAAGAAATTGGCTTGGCTAAGTTAGGAGAAGATGTGTCTCTCGAAGGAGAAAGGTGGGATGGGATTCTGGAATTTACGGCTTTTCAACCTTGCTCTCCTTGCAAAACAGGGGTGGAGACTCCAAACAAACTCGTCATCTCTGTTTTATCGGCTTTACAAGGCAAAATACTTCCCAAGTTGTGATTTTATGGACGCGAAAATGGGGGGCCAGCCCTCATATGCATGGAGGAGCATTATGGCAGCACAGGCACTGGTGAAACAGGGAATGAGATGGCAAGTGGGAGATGGTACACAGATTAAGGTCTGGAAAGACAAATGGATTCCAAGCCCATGAACATATAAGGTTATTATGCCAAAGAGGAGGCTGGGGCAAATATAGTGGGTCAGTGACTTTATTGATGAAGGTACCAAGGAATGGCAGAGGGACTTAGTCAACCGGTGCTTTCTTTCCCAGGATTCAGATGCCATCCTAAGCATTCCTCTGTGCGCATGGGAGCAAGGGACAGAGTGATATGGGCTAAGAATAAGAGTGGACGTTTCACAGTCAAAAGTGCATATAAACTAGCACAGGAAGAGCTTTGCGATACTATGAGGGCAGAAGGCTCAAACCAGTCTCCAATGAAACAGGCCTGGAAGAGATTATGGCAGATGAATGTGCCAAACAGGGTCTGACATTTTGTGTGGAAATCTTGTAGAAATGTCCTCGCCACCAAAGAAAATTTACGGAGGAAAAAATCACTAAAGACAGGACATGTGAGGCATGTAGGAAGCAGGTGGAGTCCATAAGCCATCTATTTTGGTTCTGTGAACGTGCAAAAGAGGTGTGGTCCTCATGCAAACTCTCCTTCCTTTTTGAATTTCAACTTGAATGGGACTTTATGGATGTGATATGGTGTCTCCAACAGTGGGAAGAGTCTAGGCCAGGGCTGTTGGAGCGAACAGTCGTGATTTGCTAGGGGATATGGAAAAATAGGAATGAAGTAAGATATGGGGACAAGCGGCGGAGTGGACTGGTGATGACAAGAAGCTCACTTATTCTGCTAGGAGAATTCCAGTTAGTAAACGAGTGTCCAAAAATCAACACAGAGCATAATCAATTTGCAAGATGGGCCCCACCCCTACCAGGATGCTATAAGGTGAACGTTGATGGGGCTGTGTTCTCCAAACAGAAGCATGTTGGCGTGGGGGTGATCATTAGGGATGAAGCGGGACAAGTGGTAGTAGCGCTTTGTCGAAAACGTTTACCCTGCTGGGGCCATTGGAGACCGAGGCAAAAGCTATGGAGGCTGGGGTCAAGTTCGCAACAAGGGTCGGGGTTCGGGACATGATTTTTGAGAGCGACTTCTTAGTGCTTTACAATGCTATTCACGGGCTGAAGGAAGCTGCCCTAGCTGTTGAGAATGTAGTCAAAGGTATTCTCCAATGTGCCCAAGTTTTTTGGACCTTTGCTTTTTCGTACACAAAAAGACAAGGAAATGCTTCAGGCCATACTTTGGCCCAAAATGCAGTGAACATGGAGGACTTCCTAGTTTGGCTTGAGGAGTGCCCAAGTTGTATATGCATGCATGCAGGATGTACGTGTTTTTTCCAACTATGAATGAAAGTTGAGTATTTCCCATCAAAAAAAAAAAAAAAAGATATAGGGTAGTGCGCGCTCTTGGGAAAGTCAACCTTATGAACTGCGCTTTGAGTTTTATACTTTTAAATTTAATAAGCCGGCCAAGGCTAGCAAAAGTGGCCAAAATTATTTTGGATGCAATCTATTGGGAAGAGGACATCAATATAAGAGGGAGAAGCATATAATTTTAACTTCACATTCTCCGCAAGTCAATATATTTGGTGGGAGGGATTTGAGGTAAGGAAGGACTTGTAAGAGCCTTGACAATGATATAGATACATAGTAGGCTCCACAAGATGAGCGATTGATTCTATTACATAGTTTAATGGCTCAAATAATAGAAACATAAGTACATCACAATAAAAACATTCAAAACAATGAAAGGCCATAAAAAATATAAAAAAATTAAAAAAAAAAATTCTTAGTAGAATCAGGATCAAATCAAAACAATGAAAGACAGTAAAAAAATTCCTTGGTAGAATCTGAATTAATTCGTACTTATTCTTCTATTTGAAGAATGAATTATATTATCAAGACTTCGTGTACGTTTGGGTAGAAATTATTCTACCCACGTCTGCATTTCAAACTTTTTTTTTTTCCCCTCTCCCTGGACGAGCACTGCATACTGTTCATTGGTCATGAACAGTGATTTTAGGCCAATGAATAGTGATTTTAGGCGTGAACAATATTTTTTACACATTAAAAAAATTATTTTGCTACAATATTTTTCAATTTTTAGTTTTCAATTTTTAGTTTCAGCTGTATCCAAACGGACCCTTCATCCTCAAGAATGAATTATACTATCAAGACTTCATCCTCTCCATGTAATTAGTGTTTTTTTTTTTTTTTAAAGAAAACAAGCATCAAAATTTCCATTTAAAAAGCATTCTCAAATTCATAAGAGCTTTCACTTCCTAGTACACACCTAGTGCTTCTACCATTGCCTTGGACTTTTCCAATAGCGTAGCATTATAATTGTCACCCATCTTCTTGAATACTTCATGTGCTACTCGGGGATCATATCCAGCAGATGTTGTTAACATTAACCCAACATGATTTGCTTCCCATTCTCTCTTATGATTCAAACAAAATGTAACATTATTGTGATTTGACATGAAAAACATGTAACTAAACTTTCAAGTACCCGTTAGTGTGAAGGAAAAATCAAGGAAGTAGAATTTGGATTTTCGAAACAATTATGGTCACCATGAAAGGAAATTCAGCCACTTTTGAATTTCTTTGGAGCAATAATAAAATAGGAAAACAAATAACCATACAATTTACAAGTCCGCAAACAAATAAATTTCTAATTAATCCGTGCAGATTCAATTCGATAATTAGCTATTACCCATAAGGACAGGCATATAGTACTTGGAGAGGAAAAATACGTGACGGACTCTTAACGGACGGATACGTGTAACCCATGGCGTGTGTTGGGCTCTAAGGCCTTTTATACAAGCATGATTGAAGCCCATTTAGGCTACTGTGGCTTTTGCTTGATCTACACTCTTAGGCCCAAAGAAAGAATACTCCTACAAGGAAAAGGAGTCACTCCCCTAGAAGGAAAGGACTTCTTTACCAAGGCATAGACATTAGATCTACACAACTATAAATACTCCAAAACCCTCACAAGCCAAGGTACGCATAATTGACTCAACTCTAGCACTCTAGTGTTGAAAACGAGGTTTCTAACTTGACCTTCGGAGAGTTTTTGGCCGGCACCACACCGGTGCTCTCTGCTAGGTCCTTTCTTGTTGTTTTGTAGGTCTTTCGCTCTCGTGTAGACTGTGTAGCTCACTGGTGAATTTTGGCATCATCAGTTGGCGCCGTCTGTGGGAAGCAGCGATAGGGCGATCGAACATTGTCCTGCTCCTAAGACAAAGAGTTGCATGGTACTCACAAGATCGATGGCAACAACTAACAACCAAGGCGACGAACCGCGCGCTACCGCACTAGAAAGACAAGTCCAAACGCTTGCAGCGGCAGTCGAACGCCTGACCAAACAGAATCACGATTTAGAGGAACAGTTGCGCCAGAAGGATGCACATCCTGGAGTGGAAGAAGAAAGCCAGGAAGGAACAAGCGGTGAAAGGAGGGATCCCGAGGCCCCCGAGGGCAGCAACGCACCAAGCAGATCGGAGAGGCGGGATACCAATCTGCCGACCCTTTCTGAAGTTTTACCACCCCACGTCGCCGCAGAGATGCAGGAGATGAGGGAACAAATGGCAGTGATGATGAATGCCCTCAAAGGACGAGTATCCAGCGACCTCGATGATCTGGTCCAGCGGACTGATTCACCCTTCACGGCACATGTCACTTCGTGCCTTCTTCCTCCAAAGTTTCGTATGCCCCAGGTGGAGAGCTATGATGGAACCGGGGACCCTTTGAACCACTTGGAGTCTTTCAAGACTATAATGCACCTTCAGGGAGTGCCAGATGAAATCATGTGCAGGGCTTTCCCTACTACGCTGAAGGGATCCGCGAGGGTCTGGTACAGCAAGTTGACGCCTAACTTTATTAGCACCTTCAAAGAGTTAGGTGCTCAGTTCGTCTCACACTTTATCGGGGGCCATCGATACAAGAAGTCCACAGCATGCTTGATGAGCATCAGACAGAGAGAAGACGAGACCCTAAGGTCCTATATAACGCGGTTCAACAAAGAGGCTCTCTCAATAGACGAAGCAGACAATAAGATACAAGTGGCGGCCTTTACCAACGGGTTGCGAAAAGGCAAGTTCCTCTTCTCTCTGTATAAGAATGATCCAAAAACTATGTTCGAGGTACTTTACAGGGCAACAAAGTATATGAACGCGGAAGACGCACTGATAGCAAGAGAAGGTAAGCCTACGAAAAGGGAGAGGCAGGATAAAGCATGCTCAGAAGGGGGACGAAAGAAGGCTAGGACGGATGAAAGAAGGGAGGATAGATGCCCGAAGCTGCCTATGGGGAAATTCACCAGCTTCACCACTCTGACGGTCCCGATCGACCAGGTACTAATGCAGATAAAAGATGAGGAGGCGTTGACATACCCCGGAAAGCTGAAGGGGGACCCCAATAAAAGATCACGGAACAAGTACTGTCACTTCCATCGTGACCACGGTCACGACACATCTGAGTGTTATGACTTGAAGTAACAGATCGAGGCGCTCATAAGGCAAGGAAGATTGCAGAGATTTGTCAGTAAGGAACCAACGAATCCACCACATGACCAGCCACCCCGACGAGAGAACGAGCGCCCAAAACCACCAATAGCAGACATCAGGATGATCGTCGAAGGTAACGTCATCACGAGATCGTCAAAAAGGGCTCGTAAAACTTACCTGCGAATGGTACAAAACGTCCAGATGACGGGCTGTACTCCAAAGATGGCTCGGCTCGATGTCCCGACTATCGGCTTTTCAGAAGAGGACGCCCGACATCTTCACCACCCACATGACGATGTGCTCGTAGTTAGCATACGCGCTGGTGATTACAACATGCATCGGGTGCTAGTCGATAACGGAAGTTCCGCAGACATTCTTTATTATCCCGCGTTTCAACAAATGGGAATCAATAGAGATCGACTCATCCTAACAAACGCTCCACTCGTCGGATTCGGTGGAACAAGAGTCTACCCCCTTGGAGCCGTCACATTGTCCGTAACGATGGGGGATTACTCGCAACAAATTACCAAGGATGTGCTTTTTCTGGTAGTTGATTGCTCATCCGCCTACAACGTAATCCTCGGTCGACCTACTCTTAACTCATGGAAAGCTGTCATTTCAACTTACCACTTGATGATTAAATTCCCTACTGAGTATGGAGTCGGAGAATTGCGCGGGAATCAGGCCGCAGCACGGGAATGCTACCTCGCAATGACAGAGATGGACGATCACTTGCAGGCACTAAATGTTGAAGGACAACGAGTCACGGCCGAAGTAGTGGAAGAAATAGAAGAAGTAGTACTTGACGACTCAAGGCCTGGACGGACCACGAGAATTGGTACGATGGCCAGCCCTTTGGTGCGGCAAAGTCTAGCCACTTTCCTAAAGTAAAATCAGGACGTATTTGCATGGAGTCATGAGGACATGCCGGGGATTGATCCGACGGTAATAGTACACAAGCTAAGTGTATCGCCATCATTTTCTCCCATCCGACAGAAGAAGCGAGTGTTTGCTCCAGAAAGAGACCGGGCTATCGCCGAAGAAGTCCAAAAATTGCAGGAAGCAGGTTTCATACGAGAAGTACACTATCCGGACTGGCTAGCAAATGTAGTAATGGTCAAAAAGGCGAATGGGAAGTGGTGTATGTGCGTAGACTTCACGGATCTAAACAAAGCTTGCCCAAAAGATAGCTATCCTCTGCCGCGTATTGATACGCTAGTGGATTCGACGGTAAGACATGAACTCTTAAGTTTCATGGACGCATTCTCCGGTTACAATCAGATTAAGCTCGACGAGACGGACCAAGAGAAAACGTCGTTCATTACTAGTCAAGGGCTCTTTTGCTACAAGGTAATGCCCTTCGGACTCAAGAATGCCGGGGCCACGTACCAGAGACTGATGAATAAGATGTTCGTACATCAAATTGGAAGGAATGTACAAGTCTATGTGGACGACATGCTAGTAAAGAGCGTTTGCGAGTGCAACCATCTGAGCGACCTCCAAGAAACTTTTGACACCCTTCGGTCCTACAACATGAAGCTGAACCCCAGCAAATGCGCGTTCGGGGTGACGGCAGGGAAATTCTTGGGTTTTATGGTATCTCAACGGGGCATCGAGGTCAACCCAGAAAAGGTCAGGGCGATAGTAGACTTGGTTCCCCCGAAGACGCCGAAGGAGGTCCAAAGCTTAAATGGAAAGATAGCTGCCCTGAACAGATTCGTTTCAAGGGCAACGGACAAGTGCCTCCCATTCTTTCACACATTAAAGAAATCGTTTCAATGGACGGACAACTGCCAAAAAGCTTTCGAAGATATGAAGATATAGCTTTCCTCTCCACCACTACTTAGCCCATCCAAGCAAGGTGAAGAACTGTTCCTATACATCGCCGTCTCCCCAGCAGCTGTCAGTGCAGCCCTTATTAGAGAGGAAGACAGGAAACAGAAGCCTGTATACTTTACAAGCAAAGCACTCAAAGGGGCAGAAGAGAGATACCCCCCGATGGAGAAATTGGCTTTCACATTGGTAGTTGCGGCTCGGAAGCTAAAACCATACTTTCAAGCACACGTCATAAACGTAATGACCAACCAGCCCCTAAGAAGAGCGATGAGTAGTCCAGAAGCAGCAGGACGAATGGCATTGTGGGCAATTGAGCTGAGTGAGTACGACATTCGATATTAACCTCGAAACGCGGTAAAGGGACAAATCTTGGCTGACTTCATTGCAGAATTTACCGACATGAAAGACTAGGGGGCAGGTGAGCTTCCTGCATGGAGGGTTTATACAGATGGATCCTCTAACAAAAACGCAGGAGGAGCCGGTATGGTAGTTCACACACCCGAAGGGGACCAGATCAAATGCATGATTCGCTTGTGTTTTTCAGCAACGAACAATGAAGCAGAATACGAAGCCGTAGTAGTAGGATTAGATCTCGCCATGGCCGCTGGAGCGGAACGAGTGGAGTTCTACTCTGATTCCCAAGTCATCACGAGCCAGATTAATGGGAGTTACGAGTGCAGGGGTGAAAGAATGAAGAAGTATCTCGATGAGGTGAAAAGTCGAATGAGCAACCTCCAGGTCGAAGTGATTCAAGTCCCAAGGGAAGAAAACCAAGAAGCGGACCAGTTTGCCAAGGCGGCCTCCGCAGAGCCGATGACCGTTCTCGACCAGGTATTATCCTTTGTCTAAACGTCACCACTAATAGACGGCACGAGTTTGTAGGAAATGAGCAATGAGCAGTGCTGGATGACTCCCCTAGCAGCATACTTGAAAGACGGCCTGTTACCAGACGATAAGGAGGCTGCCAGGAAACTAAGAGTTAAGGCATCTCGGTTCGTCATAATAAAAGACATTCTATATAAAAGGGGTTTCTCTCGACCCTATTTGAGATGCCTCGCTCCAGAAGAAGCATACTATGTCATGAGGAAGGTCCACGAAGGGATTTGCGGTAATCACTCGAGATTAAGGTCCCTGGTGCACAAGCTCCTCAGGGCGGGATACTACTGGCCAACGATGCAGAAAGACGCCAACATGTACGTCAGATCTTGTGATAAGTGCTAGCGCTTTAGCAACCTAATCAGGCAACCTACAGAAGAACTCACACCCATGACGGCCCCATGGCCATTTGCACAGTGGGGACTCGACATCATGGGCCCGTTCCCAATAGCGGCAAGGCAGCTGAAGTTCCTAGTGGTCGGTATCGACTACTTCACCAAATGGGTGGAGGCTAGGGCTTTGGCCACCATCACGGAGAAGAATATCCGGAACTTTGTATGGAGAAATATCATTTGCAGGTATAGCATACCACGAGTACTTGTGTCGGACAAGGGCAAGCAATTCGACAATGAAGCATTCAAGGACTTCTGCTCCCAGCTGGGGATAAAGAACCACTACTCATCTCCCGCACATCCACAAGCCAAAGGACAAGTTGAGGTCATAAACCGATCCTTGCTCAAAATCATCAAGACTCGGCTTGAGGGGGCAAAGGGTATATGGCCGGACGAGTTACCTAGTGTCTATGGGCATATAGGACGACGGCAAGAACACCGACAGGAGAGACGCTGTTTCGTTTGGCATATGGAACAGAGGCCGTCATACTAGCTGAAGTAGGACTCACAAGCTACCATGTTGGAAACCATGACTAGCACAGAAACGATGAAGCCATGCGCATACAGCTGGATCTAGTAGACGAGGTCAGGGCAGCTGCAGAACAAAGAATAACAAGGTACCAGCATCTAATGGCAAGGCACTTCAATTCTAGAGTTAGGCATAGAGACTTCCAGGTCGGAGATCTTGTCCTAAAGAAGGTACTCGGCGCTACAAAGGATGCTACCCAAGGGAAGCTTGGACCAACTGGGAAGGACCATACAGGATCACATCGTTTCACAGAAAGGGAACATACTACTTAGAGACCCTGAACGGAAAGAAGCTAAGTCACCCGTGGAATGCAGAACACCTAAAAAAGTATTATCAGTAGAAGACGAAAACAACAGCATTACTACAATATACTCCTCACTGCCAGTTTATCTTTTCTTGATAGTTATATAGTTTCTATTTATTTTTAGAATACCTAAATGCTACTTTCTTATTTCTAAACAATGTCCTACGTATCCATTGCAATAAGAGGAGTTTTCAGACATCACGGAATTTCTTAACACTTATTTAAATCCACAATGTATCTACAAAACAAGCGGACTATACAAAACGGTAATCTCTGCTAAAAGTCCACAAAGTGGACGGACCAGCTAAAAAGATGGAAAAAACTACCAAGTCCACAAAATGGACGGACCATCTAAAAAGATGGAAAAAACTACCAAGTCCAGAAAGTGGATGGAACATCTAAAAAGATGGAAAAAACTACCATGTCCACAAAGTGGACAGACCATCTAAAAAGATGGAAAAAACTACCATGTCCACAAAGTGGACGGACCATACAAGAGATGGAACCTAAGTCCGTAAAGTGAACAGACCATCTAAGAGATGTATATAGAACCTAAGTCCACAAAGTAGACGGACCATCCAAGAGATGAACATAGAACCTAAGTCCACAAAGTGGACGGATCATCCAAGAGATGGACATAGAACCTAAGTCCACGAAGTGGACGGACCATCCAAGAGATGGACATAGAACCTAAGTCCACGAAGTGGACGGACCATCCAAGAGATGGACATAGAACCAAAGTCCACGAAGTGGACGGACCATACAAGAGATGGGTATAGAACCTAAGTCCACAAAGTGGACGGACCATCCAAGAGATGGATATAGATCCTAAGTCCACAAAGTGGACGGACCATTCAAAGAAACGAAGATAATTTTCAAGTCCATAAGTGGATGGACCGTCTAGAAGATAAAGATTAAATACTAAGTATACGGATCATCCCAAAGGATTTCCTCTGCAAAATGGACGGGTCATACAAAAGCATGTTATTTGCTAAAGCCCACGAAATGATCAAAAGGATATTGCTTAAGGTAAACGGTGCCTCCAAAAAGATAGATGCAATATGTAAGGTGAACAAACCACAAGAACAAATAAAAAGCCATTCATCAAAACAAAAGCGACAGATGAAATTACATAGAAAAATGGTTTACAAAAAATAAATATATACATGACGGTTATAAAATTACATAACCAAATTGTTCTCCAATTACATATAAAATTGTTCTCAAAAGATATTTAAAGAAGCAGACTATCGTTCAGCTTGGGGGGCATCAGTTTCCATGCCGGGACTGTCAGGCTCGGGTGGACGGACATCGTAATGGACAGGAACTGGGGGGGCTTCCTATTCATTGGGGACTTCACCAAAAAGTTCGGCGGTCTCCTCGGAGTCGACGGTGCGAGCAGGGGTCTGACCTCTAGCATCGATGTTGATGTGATCAACATTCAGGTCAGGAAATGATGCCTTCACCTGACGGAGACAGTCGTCAAATCCGTCAGCAAATGAAGTACCAAGCTCCATCAATAGTGCTTCGGAGTCTCTATACTCCTGGACAGCCTCGACCCTTGCCCGACGGATGTTTTCGTCGTTAGTCTTCACCATCTCCCTCAAGAACTCCACTTCTTTCTCCAGATCCTCACGAGCCTGCTCGGACGCTTTCAACTTCTGCTCTTGACGGAGCTTCCAGAGCTTCAGTTCGTCCAGCTCCTCCCCCATTGACCTAGCCTTGGCACGTACACGTTCCAAGGACTTTTCACGGGCTAGGCAGCGGTCCATCAGTCCTTTGGCCATAAGGACCGTCTGTATCAGTAAACGAATAAATTAGCAAAGGGCAAAAATGAATAATGATGATACTGAATAGAGGACAGCAATTACCTGGGTCAGGCTAAACAAGGCCGTCTCCCCCATTGCTTCTATGGCATGGTTGCCAATATTGTCGTAGTCCTTCTCCTTGATAATTGAAGTAATTTGGGTGAGTGCGTATTTCGAGTCCTCCCTGAGTAGGACCGGAGCTTTATCCATGACGGGGTCAGGGTAAAGGGTTGGTCATGAGACCCTTACCCTTACCCACGCCTAGCTTGGGGGGCAGCTTCGTCGTAGCCTAGACGGCTGGAAGACCCGTTACTAGCCTTTGCTTCTTGCTAGGACGGTCCGTCTTCTCAGGACCACGTTTATTGGATGGTTGGGGGCCCGTCTTGGGAGAAGGATCACCCCCAAATTTCTTCTTGTTGGCAGCCTGCTGCTTGATAAGGGCTCGCCTCTTAGCATCGTCCATTTCTGCAAAAGGTGGACGGTGAGAACACATGACGGACACGAAAAATACTAACACTTAATAAAAAATGAACGAGAAAAATTACCACCATGACGGTGAAACTTACGCTTGCGTATTCCTTCGTCATACTTTATTGCAGCCGTAGAAGGTTCAAGGCCATCACAGTACCAGTGGAGAGTGTTTAGGGTGACGAGCTTCGCCCAAGTCCTCTCCGACAGTTTAGTTTTCTGAAAAATTGATTCAAGAAAACCAAATTGTTTGACAGTAATCTCCAGACCGCTACGCGCTGCAAAAGACAGACGGTTAGATTAATGACCAATAAACAAACAATAAAGGACGGATGCAGAATGAGATGCATACCGGACGGAGATAGGATGCCCCATGTCTTATCAACGGGCATAAACTCTGGGTCGTCAGGACGACCCATCCATTCGTCCCCTTGTAGGAAGAAATACCTACTCTTCCAATTATGGTTGGAGTCTGGGGTCTCGGACACTAATCTAAGTAGTGGGCTTCTCGCCACAAAACTATACATCCCCTTCGACTTAGCAATTTCGTCCGGACGGTAACAATTGAAGAATTCCTCCATTGTTAACCGTCTTGTTCCATTGGACATGACGCCATACAGAACTTCTACACTCAAGAATACCCTCCAGGCGTTCGGAGAGATCTGGGTGACGGATAATCCTAGATAATGGAGAAGGCAACGGTGTAGGGTGCTTAAAGGAAAGCGGAGGCTTGCTTTGAGCATTTGCTCATACATGCCGACATCTTCTAGTCCCTCATAGTAGCACCTCTCGGACTTAAAGGGTAGACAGATGGCTATGGTGTTTGGTATCCGGTATTTTTCCCTAAGGGAGTTGAAGT
The DNA here is from genome assembly GCA_032878915.1 of Castanopsis chinensis. NCBI lineage: Eukaryota > Viridiplantae > Streptophyta > Magnoliopsida > Fagales > Fagaceae > Castanopsis > Castanopsis chinensis. The sequence goes on from JAVQMG010000115.1 coordinate 20,301,713, forward strand.
GTGGCAGACTGATGGAGGAAGTGAAGTAGTTCACCGTCCACTCCGGGAGTAGGACGAACTCCCTTAACCCATCCTTGCCTATCATGGACTGGACGGGAGGATCTACAGCCTCTACTTCATCGTTCTAATCGTACTCCGACCCGTCTTCTCCTTGCCCTTCTTCTTCCGCAAAGGAAGGAGAGCTGGATGACGGTTCTCTCTCCTCAATGGAGGTACCCCGGTCTCCCTGACCTGACGGGTACACTTCCTCATAGCCCGCTCCCTCACGGACAAAAGATTGACCGCTGGAAGCCTCACTAGACATCAGACACCTACAATGACGGAGAGGGAAATCTAAGACTCTAGATCTACACGGACAACGGACCAACGTACAAATAAAAAAGGGGGTGGAAGAGGAAAAGAGATTACTTACAGTTGAACTGAGTAACGAGACGACGGAAGAAAGATAGGACGGAAGGATGGACGGTTGAAAGCCGATGGTCACAAAGAAGGCGGATGTGCTCTGATCAGTAAAAATTCCTCCAAAATGTGAAAATGACAGGAACAGGTGATATATATATAGAGAGGGCGGCACGACCAACGAAGAGACGCCTCGGTTCTAGTACGCTGTCAATCAAGGCTCACCACGTGTCCTCAATGGCATTTATGACTCTGCTCCAACCTGGCAGTTCATCCACAGCAAGTACATGACGGATTAATGAGAACGGAGCAACTCATTCCATTTATCCGTCATGAGTATGTGACAGATTGGGGAGAACCAAGCAACTCATTCCGTTGATCCGTCATGAGTGGGTGATGGATTAGGGAAGACCAAGCGACTCATTCCATGGACCCGTCATAGGGATTGACGAATTCATGGAATGGGGGCAGCTGGAGAGGAAAAATACATGATGGAATCTTAACGGACGGATACGTGTAACCCATGACGTGTGTTGGGCTCTAAGGCCTTTTATACAAGCATGATTGAAGCCCATTTGGGCTACTGTGGCTTTTGCTTAATCTACACTCTTAGGCCCAAAGAAAGAATACTCCTACAAGGAAAAGGAGTCACTCCCCTAGAAGGAAAGGACTTCTTAAACAAGGCATAGGCATTAGATCTACACAACTATAAATACTCCAAAGCCCTCACAAGCCAAGGTACGCATAATTGACTCAACTCTAGCACTCTAGTGTTGAAAACGAGGTTTCTAACTTGACCTTCAGAGGGTTTTTGGCCGGCACCACACCGGTGCTCTCTGCTAGGCCCTTTCTTGTTGTTTTGTAGGTCTTTCGCTCTCGTGTGGACCGTGTAGCTCACTGGTGAATTTTGGCATCATCAGTTCTTAGAAAAGAGACAACCAAGAAAGAGTAGTTATTGAAAGCGTAGCAAATTAAAACCATTTCAAGTATCTGTTCTTTCCCACAAAATTTTCTTATATGATGGCACTCAAACCTCATCAAGTCATGTTTGATGTTCCATGTTGGAACATGACGTACAACCATGGAAGAACCATGATAGACTAACTTGGAAGCCATCCTTGACTGTGTCAAGTTGCCAGTTTAGACCGAACAGTAAGTTCTAAATATATATATAAATATAAATATATATATATATATATATGATTTAAAAATATAAATATTTACTATTTGGTCCATTTCAGACTTTTAAATCCATTTTAGTCCAGTCCAGTTCAGTGTGGATCAAATTGGACAGAACAGTAAGTTCAAAAATAAGGGTAAATTCCAAAAACCTACCCTGAGGTTTGTGATAATACCAATTAGATTCATAACATTCTAAAACCTACCAATTTAGTCCACAAAGAACAATTTTGTCCCTAACTTTCTTTTTCTTTCTCTTTCTCTTTCTCTAATCTGTCTCTGTTTCTCTCCCCTTTTCTCTTCTCTTTCTCTCTCTCTTAGATCTCTCTCTCTCAAAACCCACTGCCCAACAGCCACTAAAAAAACCACTGACCACCACACTCATATCACCCACACCCATTGCTGCCTAGAAAACCCATTGCCTAGCAAATTCATATCACCCACACCATAGCCGGCTAGGAAAACCACCTCCCAACAAAACCATACCACTCACAACCATCAAAATGGAACCACTGCCACGGTGCCACCCAAAAACCAACAAAGTTTATTTTAATCCACTTACCTACCCAAAATCATAATCCACTTCCACCCAAAATACAACTCATCGATCTACTCCTCAATTGCTGCTCCTTCACCCAAAATCACGAGACAAAGGGAGTTGAAGCGTTAGGGCGTGAGAGGGAGAAAGCTGAGAGAAAGCAGAGAGAAGGTTTTCTTGCCAAAGGAGCTGCTTGAGGCTCAGGTCGAGACTCCGGCGCCAGTCTAGCTCCCAAAGAGGAGGCGGATTCTCCCTAGGCAAGCAAGAAGAAGACAAAGAAGATGGGTTTTTTAAATGGGTATTTTATTTTATTTTATTTGGGTTTAGAGAGAGATCTGAGAGAGACCTCAGAGAAGAGAGAGAGGAGATTAATGGAGACAGAGTGGGTGTGGGTGATATGAGTGTGGTGGTCAGTGGTTTTTCTAGTGGCTGTTGGGAAGTGGGTTTTGAGAGAGAGATCTGAGAGAGAGAGAAAGAGAAGAGAGAAGGGGAGAGGAACGAAGACAGATTAGAGAAAGAGAAAGAAAGTTAGGGACAAAATTGTCTTTTAAGGACTAAATTGGTAGATTTTAGAATGTTTTGAACCTAATTGGAATTATCACAAACCTCAAGGTAGGTTTGTGGAATTTACCCTTATTTTTTTAAAGAGTAAATTACAAAGTTAGTCCCTATCATTTACATCACATTTCAACTAACTTGGAAGCCTTCCTTGACTGTGTCAAGTTGCCAGTTTAGACTAAACAATAAGTTCTAAATATGTATATGATTTAAAAATATAAATAATTACTATTTGGCCCATTTTAGACTTTTCAATCCATTTTGGTCAAGTCCAGTTTAGTGTGGATTGAATTGGACAAAACCATAAGTTCAAAACAATTTTTTAAAGGGTAAATTACAAAGTTAGTCCCTATCCTTTACATCATATTTCAATTTGATCCTCAAACTTTTAATTGTGTCAATTTGGTCTCTAAACTTTCAGCGCTATGTTATTTTAGTCATTGCCGTTATTTCTTGCATGAAAAAGTCTAATGTTCGTGCGATGCACGAAAATGCTATCAATATTTTAAATTAAAAGTAAATAAAAAAATATATCCATAATAAAAGGACATGAAATACCATTACTGTCCCAAAAGATGAGCTTCAACTATAGTAGAAACATTAGCTCGTATTATTTATTCCAGCCATCACGTTTTTTGTTTGTTTGTTTTTTTTTTTTTTGGTGCAAATTACTTACTCAAAGAATTAAACTAAATGTATGAGATGGTTTTTTGTCCATATCATCTTTGTAGCCCAAGCTCCTAAAGTGATAAGAAATATTAAAGAAGAGAACACATTAGTCCACATTTTAAGTGTGAAGGAAAAAAATAGATCACTGGGACATTAAGATGAACCTCCAAATAATGTGACATTAGAATTGTAACATCTATCAAGTAATAACAAAATATACATTATGGGACAAAAGGAGTGTATATAATGGAAAGAATAAGTTCACCTACCGCATCCAAAGGCACATAGTAGGCCATTAAATATTTTTATATTCAAACAAACAAATAGGGTTAATTGTAGAAATCCATCATAAACAAAGGAGTACTTTCACTTTGCACTCCAAAATATAAATAACTTTCCATTACCATCCCAATTGCACCTAAACATTTGTATTGCACCCCATATTTTGAATGATGATTAAAATTAATGGTCACATGTAATTCGTGTGACAATAAAATAACTAACGATGATTTAGCTATATCTAAACCTTCAGTATATTTTAATAGCAGAAATGCCAAAACCTCTAGAGAGCCCAGGGATACCATCAGTCTTCAATATATGTTCAAATACTGAAATTCCTAGCTTATAAGTTAGTTTTTTGCTTTTTAGTTTTTATGTATAGTATTTTAAAATCCCACTTTTTCTTACTTTTTCAAAGTTTAGTATACTTTCAGCAAAAAAATTTAAATAAACTTTTCTGAAATAGACACTAACAACAAACAAGGCATCAATTTCAATAATAAGATTTTCAATTCCTATATCTGACGCAAGATTGAGCCCATCTCTCAAGGCCTAAAACTCAGTAAGACAACTATTGGTGTAACCCAAGCCTCTAGAGAAGCCCCAAACCCAATTCTTATCACTTTTGCGATCTAGGCCACCACCTCCTGCTCTGCTTGGGTTTTTAAGAGTTGATCCTTTGGTATTAAAGACTAAACCAACACTAAGGTGTTATTTTCCAGGCTACTGGGAACACAGCTTTCAACTTTTCAGGCTTGTTAAACAGGCCCAAGCCAAATATTTCTGCTGCCTTGTTAACACGTGAAAAGGGATTAGAGGAATTAAGACTGTAGTCAGTCCGCAAGAGGCATAGAAAAGGAATTGACCAAGGATTGGGGTGTGCCAAGCTTTTCCCAAAAAGCTTTAGCATGTATTCAATCCCGTAAACATGAAAAACAGATTCAGATTGTTCCAAATCAAAGCTGTATCCTCAAATAACTAATTATAAGAGTTTAATTCCTCTCTGTTTCAACTTAAAACCAAATGGTGCATAAAAGCTTAAAATTTTCCTTTGTTCCAATATGTCTTTAGTACCAAAATCACAAATCCATTAAAACCAAATTGTGCATAGAAAATCTTAGAGATTGAAAGACAACTTTAAAGTATTTTTCGTATCTTCTTCCTTTGTTGCTTCATAGTAGTCCCATAATATGTTCTCTTGTTTTCCTTGAGTACAGATGTTGGTGTGAATTGCACATTGCTTTGAACATCAAGTTTTTGAAATTTTGTACAATCACCATCTTCTTCAGTTGATAAGTTGTTGCTACATTCATTTGAAGTATCACTGATGTAAGCCTGGCAATAGAAGGTTGAGAAATGTATTACAACATACATGCCTTAAATATCATATTTGTAATTTTGCTAAATTAAAGAATACGTACTTTTTTCATTTTATCAAGCTGAATTGCTGTCAGTTTCTTCAAAAAAGTCAAACTTTTTTGATGGTGTAGAATTCTCATCCATACTTGAGATTATAGTCATTTAGTTGTATTTGGAAAACAAATTGTTTTCCTTTCAGATTTTCTATTTGCACTAGAATGATGACTTCTTCGGGCACCTAACAAAAGTAACATTTTTCAAATTGTACACTCAAGTAAAGTTTAGTAAATATTAAATACTAATTTTATATTCCATATTCTTAGCTCTAAACATTTGTTCAAAAGGTCTTTGGCTAATATGTTGAGTAATTTTTCTGTTTCTGAATTAAATAAAATGAATATGGTCATTCCTGAGCTATCTTCAACATTTAATTGAATTCTATATTTGATAAAAGAAATGACATATATAATGTTAATATCATATTAGTTATTGTGTATTTTAATATAAAATGTAAACATTTTCATTATGTGTACCTTGGGATTGGGAAGCATGCCTTTTTGTTGCAATTTTCGCACCATAAAAATTTATCTCTTGACTTTACCTTTTTACGACATACTTCGCAAGAGATAAAGTACCAACCAGAAGTATCTATATCAATGTTTATAATCTTTCCTTGACAAGTAAAGATAGTTTCCTGAAAATTGAATTTAATATCAATCAATTCATAATTTTATAGTTAAATTTTGTAAAAGCAATGGCATACTACATAAAGAAATGTTAAGGGCAAAATGTTATTGTTGAAGGTAATTTTTTTTCTTAACTCATTATCAGAGTCCCACACAATTTTTGTTATTTCACTTATGGTTCTTCCGTTGATGTTCATCTCTTCTTAAATTGTCACTTGTGGTTTGAATTGCTTTGGAATTTGTACTATTGGTTGGTTATTTTCCACCAGCCTCTTATATCACATAAAGATATTAGACATTGTATTGTAGACATAGTATAGTATTGTGTCCTTCCAAAAGGGTGATTTTTTCACTTTTTAAATATCTATAATAATGTGAGTCCAAGATAAAGGGAAACACTACAATAGGAAACTATAGAAAGCAGAAAGTTAAAGGTTATGGGAATATGTTTGCTCTGAGTTTCTAAAGAGAAGGTTTAGAGATCATAGGATTTCTTAGTTGGATAGATAAAGCACAAAGGGATATTGTAAGAAAACATGAAACATGAGCTTTGCACATAAACATGAATTGCGTGATAAAGGCAATATATGTATGTATCATGGGAGGATCAAATATGAGAGTCACCTCTTTTTACAATACATAGATCTATCACAAAGTCCAAAACTAACACCTTATAGTATAAAGTTTCTCATGATGTTTGGGCTAACGCATAGATCTATCATTTTAATCCAAAACTAAAATTAGCGATCAAGAATATATTATCAATCATTTATATTCTTTACTCGATGTGAGGAAAAAATCATTAAACCAATCATATACCAATCATTTAGTTTGGTGGGGACTTTATAATTTTTTTGCTTGCTGACTAAGTTTGAGAAAGTGTAATCCTACGAGTAAACCTACTATTTCAGTCAGATGGGGCCATTTATGGTTGCAGACTTATTACCCACCAAACATGGTGCCATGCATCAGTTTTCACAATACGGATTGCATTGATGCTTTAAGCAGTATTGTAGAGACTATAAATAAATTAAAAATGTCAATCCAAAACAAAGCACTTACTGATTTTTGAATTTAGTAGTCTCAGGAATGTCCAAATCAACATAAACTCTTGTTCCACTTGTTAATGATAAGTTATACTCTCCTGCAATGCGCGGGGATTCATCAGAAAAAAGAAGAAAAAAAAAAAGTACAATTATCTATATATAAACTTATATTTGTGTTAAAAAGGCCATTCTATTCAAGCCCATCATTTGCACACTATTGAATATTGAAGTTTCAATGGAATCATCACAGTAGCAGAGAGAGGTCTACATCAGAGAGCATAGTATCTTGTAGACATGTACAATACAGAGATAAATAATCCAACTTTGCTATGCTAGAGATAATGACATTTGAGTAAAGGAAAGGGCCGGAATGGGGTTTCTCAAAGCAAAAAAAAAGAAAAAAAGCAATTAAGTAATTGGGAAGAAAAATCAAAATGCCTCAATATTTGAAATGACATCCCACCTATCTACAGTAGGTTATTCCAGCTTCTTAGTGAGTCCATCCCTCACTCTGAGCTCAACTATCTCTACAAAACCTAATGAATATATCAAAAATTCTAAAACCAAAAAATTCACTTAAAACAACAATACACAGTTTAGTTGCAAATAGAATGTGATAAACCTTTTAAAAACAAAAACCCAATATAAAATTAGTTCTAAAAATACAAAATTTGCATTTAAAGCAATGCAAAAGACAATTCATGTTAAATGAAACAGTCAAGACTAACACAATAAGAGTCCATAGCTATTAAAGATGCAATTTAAAAGCTAAAAACACAGAATCTAATCTGATTCAGATAATAAGGATAGTTTTCTCAAAACTTTATATTGTAGTACGAACTGGAGGGGGTTGTTTCTTGTAGCTCTATAGTTGATTCTTAGCACTGTGAAAGTAATAATATTTTAAAGAAGCTTGTCATTTCAAGCTCTCCTTTATTTTAATGAATAAAACATCTTACTCGTCCAAAAAAAAAAAAAAAAGAGGACTAATTCTCTACATTACAGACAGTTGCCCTATCAACTTCTGTTTATGGGCTTGCCCTGCTGTCAATTCATTGTTGAATTTTAATATTAGAAGGCTTGGAGTTCTAGGGGAAGCAGGGCCTCCCAAGGTCAAGCCTCATTGAGACTTTAAATCTCTACTGTATTTCAAACTAATTTCAATGTATCACATATTACAATGTGATTCAGAAATCAACTATTTTTAGCAGTTAAAAAATAAACGTATCAAAAAAAAAAAAAAAAACCATCAATATTTCAGCTGTTATCAGTAGTCTAGATCTTTTGTATATCTACAGTTTAATATTGGTGGAAAAAGTAAAGTTAACATCCAACATAAAAATTGCAATATGCTTTATCAGTTGGATGACAATGCAGGTTGCCAAACTTTCTCAATGAATTCATCATCAAATTGGCCCATGTAAATCGAAACTATAGATTTGAAAAATAAAAATTCAACAATTATTAAAAACCAAGACTGACATTGAAATTCACCAACATATATATAAGAATATTTAAATTATCTCTAACTAATTGTCTCATTAAAAATTAAAAATACACAGTAAAAACATCCCAGGAGCTTAACTCTCACAACAAGAGTCACACCCCCATATATAATTTTATTTCAAATACATGTTACAAATAAAGAGAAATGAACTTGCCTTTGAAGTCTTGACAGTCAAACATGTAGTTATTATGATAACTAGTATATAACCCGTGTTACTGCACGGGAATGAATATAATTTAATAAAACAATGAAAAAAATATATTGCATTTTATTATTTAAGTGATACTATTGGTTTTTTTCTTTTATTAATCATGAGTTTAGTCATGTTTAAAAGTCTTAGTTTATTCATGTTTAATAAAACTGAGCATTATTTAATTTTTTAACAATTGCATGGATATACTTAAAAAATACACATTAAGATGCATAGTATAATTCATATATATATATATATATAATTTAAATACTATTGATAAATAGTCATTGTTATATTTTGTTAAGTTTTTAAAAAATCTTGTAAGGATATTTTTAGGTAGAAAATATAAATTGTCTATATTGTTTTTGTTTAAAATTTATTAATTCTGAATTTTTGATATTGTGAAGCACTTTTTTTTTTCTTTTTTTGCTTGCTTATTTTCTAAGTGATAATTGCCTGCTTCATAATGTTTTTTTAATTATTATTTATTTATAGGAAAACTTTATTTGATGTAACGAAATTGTTTTATTAATTTGGAATAAAAAAAATTAAATCAATATTGAAAATGAATATATATGTTAGAATAATATTGTGAGGGGGAAAGCGCCCAGACTCCATGTGGGCCTAGGGATTGGCTCGAGGACGGGGCTCCACCAAAGGGGTCGTGGATAGGGCCTCCTAAATTCCATGTGGGCCTAGGGCCAGTCAGATTTATGCTGGTCCGAGGAGAAGGTCTCCTCGGATTAGGAGACCTTTGTCCGAGGAGCGTAGCACATTGTCCAGGGAAGGACTCCTGAAGCTCAACGAGACGTCCTCCGCCCCAACGGGACGCCGAGGAGGGGGACAAGAAGTACGTGCACTATACAAAGCTGCTGCCACCGCATTAAATGCCATCCACCTACCCGCCTGGCCGCATTGATGAGGAAATGACTTCTGAGAGGACGGTAGGTAGCCCCAAGGGCATTGGGGAGCGTTTTCAGGGAGAAGACAGGTGAGAACCAGGGGTAGGGAGTATAAATAGAGAAGGGGGAACCACTGAAGGGGGGGAATTTTTGGGCTCTAAAGGAAGAAAAAGAGGACTCTCTCTCTACCTTGAAGACAGCGGAGGAAAGACCTAGACAGAGGCTCTCGGCCCACATCCGAGGAGAGGTGGAGGCGTTTCCTCAACCCCCTGCACGTCAGCGATGAGTTTCACCCTTACTCCATAGCTTTTCAGAACCCCAAGAGGTCAAGACTTTAAGCCCATTCTCTACAAATTATATTGTAAAGGCCACTTCGGCCGGCCCAGTCACGTATTAGGGCTCAAGGCCAATTTTCTGCCCTTACAATTGGCGCCGTCTGTGGGAAGCCTTGACCGGAGAGACTGGAAGTGCCATGGAAGGCTCAGGTTCACGTCATGCGGAGTCCAGAAGGTCCCAGAGCGAGGATCAATTTGCGCGGTTAGAGAGAGAGCGCGAAGCCAGTGTCCACACGAAATGTACTCGCGAGAGGAGCCATGCACGCGGTGGTAGTAGAGCCTCCCGCGAGAAAAGTGTTGAAACCCTGCAAAGGGAGGTTGACCATCTAAGAAGGAAGCTGCGCCGGGAAAAACGAAGGCGCACGCCCTCCCCTTCAGACCGGTCTTCAGCGGATGTCAATAGTGGCTCCGACAGTTCCAGGTCAAGGACTCCCCTTGGCGAGTCCTCTTCCCAGGAGGACGAACACCGTCGCCAACCTAAGGACAAGAGGACGTCCTCCAGAGGCCTGGCCAACAATGCACTGAGCAAGGCGCTCCACCAGATTTCCAAGTCGCCCTTCGCCCGCAGGATTGAGAAGGGAAAGCTCCCAAGAAGGTTCACCCAGCCAACCTTCACGATTTACAACGGAAGGACGGACCCAGTGGAACATGTGAGCCACTTCAGCCAGAGGATGGCGGTGCACTCGAAGAATGAGACCCTGATGTGCAAGGTCTTCCCTTCCAGCTTGGGACCCGTCGCGATGAGGTGGTTCAACGGCCTGAAGGCGAGCTCTGTCGGTTCCTTCACGGAGCTCACCAGGGCATTCGGCGCACGGTTCATCACATGCAGCAGGGTCCCTCGACCCCTAGATTCGCTGTTGTCAATGGCCATGAGAGAGGGAGAGACCCTCAAGACATATACTGACAGGTATTGGGAGATGTACAACGAGATCGATGGTGACTTCGATGAAGTAGCCATAAGTACCTTCAAGGTCGGCCTGCCAAATGAACATGACCTGAGGAAGTCGCTAACCAGAAGGCCTGTCAAGAGTGTGCGTCGTCTCATGGACCGCATTGATGAATACACGCGGGTGGAGGAGGATCAGCTGTAAGCGAAGGCCAAGGTGAAGGTTATCCCTCAAGAGAGGAGGGATTTCAGGTCGGACGGATACAGCAACGGTAGGCCGAGGAGAGAGTTCGTTGGGCAACCACGCCGGATACCAACGCAAGTACTCGGCATCGCATTTTGCGAACCCATACAACGGGTGTTTGAGAAAATCCGCCACGAGCCCTATTTCTGGTGGCCCAACAAAATGATAGGCGATCCCACGAAGCGTAACCAGAACCTCCATTGCCAATACCACCAAGAGCACGGCCATACAACCGAGAACTGCAAGAGCCTACGGTTCTATCTGGAACAGCTGGCCAAGGAGGGAAAGTTGAGACAGTTCGTGCACCAGCCAGAGGGGCAGGTAGAACAAACTGGGCCGGCGAATCAAGGCCATCACGCCCCTAGGCCCCTGCTGGGAACCATCAATACCATCCTGGCCGTTCCTGGGAGGACCGGTTCACGCCCTCCCAGGATAATGTCCGTAGCCCGGACCTCCGCCGAGGACTCTGCCTTCGAGCCGAAGAGGATTAAGGGCAATGAGCCGCCCACTGTGGCCTTCTCGGACGCCGACAAGGAAGGGACCATCCAACCCCACGATGACGCATTAGTCATAACGCTGAGAATCGGAGGATACGACGTGAAGAGGGTGATGGTGGACCAAGGGAGTGGCGCGGACATCATGTACCCTGACCTGTTTAAGGGGCTGAACTTGAGGGAAGAGGACCTTTCGGCCTACGACTCGCCTCTGATAAGCTTCGAGGGGAGGACAGTGGTGCCGAAGGGACAGATCAGACTGCCTGTACAATCGGGCCCGGTAGTGGTGGAGGTGGACTTCATCGTGGTGGACGCCTACTCTCCTTACACGGCCATTGTGGGGAGGCCTTGGCTGGACGCCCTAGGGGCTGTCTCTTCCACTCTCCATGTCAAGGTGAAGTTTCCTTTTTGCGGCCAAGTCGAGGAAATCCTGGGGAGTCAATCCGTGGCGAGACAGTGCCTGACAGCCGCGGTTCTGCGCAGACCGGAACCCGAACCCTCGGCGCCCGCTGCTCCGGTCCCGTAGCAATTAGCCCCTTCTGCCACGACTAGAGGGGCAGTGGCAGAAGGGCCCGGATGCGAGGGGTTGGACAGAGTTCTTGTCGACGACGACCCAGAGAGGTTCTTCCAGATTGGTGCTCAGCTGCCGACCGAAGAAAGGGAAGAGTTGGTCGCGCTCTTGAGAAGAAACCTCGATGTGTTTGCATGAGACGAGCATGAGATGCCTGGGATCGACCCAAACTTCATCTGCCACCACCTGAACGTTAACCTAGCAGCAGTGCCAAAGAAGCAACCTCCTCGGTGCTCCTCCGCAGAACACTCTGAGGCCGTAAAGGAGGAGGTCATCAAACTCAAGAGGGCAGGAGCTATCAAGGAGGTGTTCTATCCTGAATGGTTGGCGCACACAGTCGTGGTGAAGAAGAAGAACGGAAAATGGAGAGTGTGTGTGGACTTCACAGACCTCAACAAGGCCTGTCCCAAGGACCCATTCTCGATGCCACGCATAGATCAACTTGTAGATGCAACGGTCGGCCACCCTCGCATGAGTTTCCTGGACGCCTTTCAGGGGTACCACCAGATACCTCTGGCCTTAGAAGACCAGGAGAAGACCGCCTTCGTGACCCCCACCGGTAACTACTATTACAAGGTGATGCCCTTTGGTCTGAAAAACGCAGGGGCCACCTATCAGAGGATGATGACCCGGATGTTCGAGGCTCAGTTGGGGAAAACTGTCGAGGTATACGTGGACGACATGGTTGTGAAGAGCAGGGCCGTATCGGACCATGTGGTTGAACTCGATAGCACGTTCCGGACTCTGCGGGAACATAAGTTACGACTGAACGCCTCCAAATGTTCCTTCGGCGTGGGATAGGGTAAATTCCTGGGCTACATGCTTACTCACAGGGGTATCGAGGCCAACCCCGAACAAATCTCCGCGATCTGTAACCTGCAACCACCTCGGAACCCGAAGGAGGTCCAGAAGCTGGCCAGAATGACAGCTGCCCTCAGCAGGTTCATCTCTCGATCGGCGGACAGATGCCGGCCGTTCTTTCAGCTGCTGAACAAATGGAAGGGATTCAAATGGACCGAGGAGTGCTCCTTGGCGTTCCAGCAGCTGAAGGAATACCTTTCTCGGCCACCCATTATGTCTCGTCCCGATCCAGACGAGGTGTTGTTCGCGTACCTGGCCGTGGCTGCTCACGCGGTTAGCCTGGTTCTGATACGGGACGACGACGGCATACAACGGCCGGTCTACTACATCAGCAAGTCTCTACAGGAGGCCGAGATCCAGTACTTACCATTGGAAAAGGCGGTTCTGGCCATAATGCACGCGACGCGCCGGCTCCCACATTACTTCCAATCTCATACGGTCGTTGTATTAACCCAACTCCCACTCCAATCCGTGCTGCAGAGTGCTGAATACTCTAGTAGAGTCGCCAAATGGGGAACCTTCTTAGGGGCCTTCGACATCAAGTATTTACCTCGTACATCTGTAAAGGGGCAAGTCCTGGCCGACCTGGTTGCGGAGTTCACTGAGCCTTCCCCGGAAGAAAACTTGGGGGGATGGGGCGCCGACGGAAAGCCTGTCGGTGCAATCTCGAGCGAAACGCCTCCGGTGTGGAAGCTCTACGTGGACGGAGCGGCGAACCAGAGGGGTTCAGGCACGGGGATAGTGTTGACGTCCCCTGAGGGGATCATCGTGGAAAAATCCTTGAGGCTAGCGTTCTCGGCCACCAACAACGAAGCCGAGTACGAGGCTTTGCTGACAGGAATGGACATGGCACAAAAAATAGGGGCAAAAGCAGTGCTAGTATTCTCGGATTCACAGCTGGTGGTTGGCCAGATGGAAGGGAAATTGGAGGCTAGGGAGCCAAGGATGCGGAACTATCTAGCCCGCGCGAAGCACTTACAGGCCAAGTTCAAGTCCTTCAGGTTGTCGCATGTTTCCAGGAGCGGAAACACCCACGCTGACTCGCTCGCCACTCTCGCTACCACCTCGGCCCAGGGGCTCCCTCGGGTCATTCTCGTTGAAGACATGCTCAAGCTAACTGGGCAGGAAAGTCACACCTCTCGGATCCAACAAGTCAGAGTTGGGCGTAGTTGGATGGACCCCATTGCGTCCTTCCTTAAGCACGACATACTGCCGGAGGACAAGTCTGAAGCTAACAAGATCCGCCGGAAGGCTCCTCGATTTTGGCTGTCCGAGGACCAAAAGCTTTATAAATGCTCCTTCTCGGGGCCCTACCTGTTGTGTGTACATCCGGAAGAGACGGAGCAGCTCTTGGAAGAACTACACGAAGGAATTTGCGGTAGCCACACGAGCGGAAGGTCATTGGCTCACAGGGCCCTCACACAGGGGTACTGGTGGCCGAACATGCAAAGAGAGGCGCAAGAGTACGCGAGGAAGTGTGACCAATGTCAGAGGTACGCTTCCAACATCCACCAACCTGGTGGCGTTCTTAATCCATTGGTCAGCCCATGGCCGTTCGCACAGTGGGGCTTGGACATAGTGGGACCGTTTCCAAGAGCGGCAGGCAACAAGCGATGGCTGCTTGTCGGAACAGACTACTTCACTAAGTGGGTAGAAGCCGAACCCCTATCGAACATCCGGGACGTGGATGCGAAGAGATTTGTTTGGAAGAACATCGTTACCAGGTTCGGGATCCCGCGCACTCTAATCTCAGACAATGGACTGCAGTTCGACAGCAAGGCCTTCAGAAAGTACTGTGGGGACCTTGGCATCACGAACAGGTACTACACTCCGGCCTACCCGCAGGGGAACGGCCAGGCTGAGGCAACCAACAAGTCGATAGTCAACGGACTTAAGAAAATATTAGATGATGCGAAGGGCAGATGGGTGGATGAAGTACCCCATGTGCTGTGGACTTACCGAACCACGCCACGGAGGTCCACAGGAGAGACTCCCTTCGCGATGACGTACGGCGCCGAAGCCGTAATACCCGTAGAGATGGGGTTCCCGACGATGAGGGCGCAGTCATTCGCCCCAGACGCTAATGATAGCATGCTACTGAAGGAGCTGGACTTGGTGGAAGAAAGAAGAGAGAACGCCATGGTCTGATTAGCTTGCTATCAATAAAAGCTCAAACGAGGATATGACTCTCACGTATGGTCTAGACCTCTCGCTCCAGGAGACCTTGTCCTGAAAAAGGTCGTGGGGACAACAAAGGACCCATCGTGGGGGAAGTTCGGGCCGAATTGGGAGGGACCCTACAGGATAACCTCAGTAGCCGGTGTGGGGGCATATTATCTAGCCGACCTGGATGACAAACTTGTAAAGTGACCTTCTAATGTAAATAACCTTCGAAGGTATTACTACTGATGAAAGGCGTGTCCGCCATGTTTTCAGATATCATTGTCTTGTGCCAATTGTCAAGTACTATCATCTCTATCGGTACAATTTATCATGTTAATGTCAATCTTGGCTAAGCCAGGTCCTCGGACCTTCTGCCTTGGGAAAATTTAACATGCAATTTATTCCCTTTCAGTGTTAAATGTCAACTGGGGCTAAGCCAGGTCCTTAGACCTTCTGCCTTAGGAAAATTTTAACACACTTACAATTTATCATGTTAATGTCAATCTTGGCTAAGCCAGGTCCTTGGACCTTTTGCCTTAGGAAAACTTAACATGCAATTTATTCCTTTTCAGTGTTAAATGTCAATTGGGGCTAAGCCAGGTCCTTAGACCTTCTGCCTTAGGAAAATTTTAACACACTTACAATTTATCATGTTAATGTCAATCTTGGCTAAGCCAGGTCCTCGGACCTTCTGCCTTGGGAAAATTTAACATGCAATTTATTCCCTTTCAGTGTTAAATGTCAACTGGGGCTAAGCTAGGTCCTTAGACCTTCTGCCTTAGGAAAATTTTAACACACTTACAATTTATCATGTTAATGTCAATCTTGGCTAAGCCAAGTCCTCGGACCTTCTGCCTTGGGAAAACTTAACATGCAATTTATTCCTTTTCAGTGTTAAATGTCAATTGGGGCTAAGCCAGGTCCTTAGACCTTCTGCCTTAGGAAAATTTTAACACACTTACAATTTATCATGTTAATGTCAACTGGGGCTAAGCCAGGTCCTTAGACCTTCTGCCTTAGGAAAATTTAACACGCATATAATTAACTTCTATTACGTGTTAATGTCAACTGGGGCTAAGTCAGGTCCTCGGACCTTCTACCTTGGAAAAATTTAACACGGTTCAATTTCAATTAAGTGTTAATGTCAACCTCGGTTAAGCCATTTCCTCGGACTTTTTGCCTTAGGAAAATTCAACACGCGTACATTCAAATTTTATTAAGTGTTAATGTCATCCTTGGCTAAGCCAGCCAGGTCCTCGGACCTTCTGCCTTAGAAAAATTTAACACGTTTTAATCAAATTTTATTAAGTGTTAATGTCAACCTTGGCTAAGCAAGGTCCTCGGACCTTCTGCGTTGGGAAAATTTAACACATTTTAATCAATATTTATTAGGAGTTAATGTCAACCGGGGCTAAGCTAGGTCCTTGGACTTTCTACCTTAGGAAAATTTAACACGCATATAATCAACTTTTATTACGTGTTAATGTCAAGTGGGGCTAAGCCGGGTCCTCGGACTTTCTGCCTTGGGAAATTTGGACACGTTCTAGACAATTTTTATTAAGTGATAATGCTAACTAAGGCGAAACCGAGCCCTCGGACCCCCTGCCTCGGGAAAATTCGACACAGTCCAACCTTTTTTATTGAGCATTAACATCGACCTAGGCTAATCAAAGGTTGAAATGCCTTCGTGGTGAGGCCGCGCCTATCCTCTTTTCGAGCATACCCGTGGGCACTAAAGCTACCACTTCGGACATTGAGTCACTTAACGTTCACATACAACAAAGGGAACAATAATAGAACAACAACTTAATAGACGCAATGCACTAAAGAAGTTACGCAATAAAGGTAAAAGGGTAGAATCCATGAATGATAAGCTGTTCGAAATAAAGCTGGAAAAGGAAATACATGGTAAACCAAGGAAACAAAGCAAAATGAAAAGAAACAACTACATAAAATAGCTGCCTGGATTCGAGGACCCTGCGAAGCGACGAAAGGAGCCCGAGCTTGCCTACCCCTTGATCTTCAATAGGGGTTCCTTTGGCGGCTTGGTGCGGTCCTCTTTGGTTTGGCCTTCTTCTACATCTGCCACAACCGCGGACGGGTCTTGAACCTGTTTCCCCTTGTCCTTTGGCTTAGGCGAAGGAAGGACTTGCCCGGCAGTCTCGCCCGACACCACATTTGGGGTGACAACCCCATCGGGGGGTGAGACTTGGACCTGGGAGGATAGGGGCTGCTCCGGGGCTGCTATCTCAGCGTCGGCCGGAGTTGGAGCAACGTCTTCAATAAATCTGATATCCTCTGGATACCAGACCTTCTCGGCCGCCCTCAACTCGGAACTGGCAGAGACTCCCGCAGCATTTAGGGCCTCGGCCCAAACCTGCTGGCAGTACTCCCTGCACAGCTCGCCTAACTCCTCGGTCAGGCGGTTCTCCGTCGCTTCGACGCCTTCATTGAAAGCAGCCCTGGTCGCAGCCTCCACCGTCTCCCTAATAGTGGGGCCGCCTCCTCGGCCTGCGCAAGCTCCTTCCTTAAATCGGAGATCTCTTGCCCCGCCTTGGCCAGAGCCTCCTCCCGTTGCTGCAGGAGCTTGCACTGGGCTTCCGCCTGCGCTATCGCCGACTTTAGGCCCGCATCCAAACTTTTCCTCTCCTTCTGCTCGGAGGCAAGTTCGGTCGCCAGCTGCACCTTCACCGCTTCGACACGGCCTAACTCCTTTTCGACCTCCACCCTTGCCGCGTTCTCGGCCCCGGCTCGATCCTGGTAGTGTTGCACCAAGGCGTCGGCCGCGAAGGCCTCCTGGGTGGCCTGCAAAGACGAGTCAAAGGGCATGTCATTAATAGTTTGTTCTCATGCACGTAGAATGCGATGGTGGCAGAGGGTTTGAGAGGTAGCACTTACCAACGCCAGGTTCCTTTTGAGAGAGAGGAAGAGGCGAGTCCGACCCATCCTCCCAAGGTCCTCCATATCCTTGGGCAAGAGGAGGGGCTACTCCAGGGTATTGGCCAAGTGTGAAGCATGGCCCCTCTGGTAGTCCTGGATACTCGCATTCAGGGGAATCGGAGCCCCGTCCACCTAGAGAGCGGGGAACCAGCTGGACTCCTCTCGGCGGACCTTGGCTTGCCCGCGTAGTTCCCCACTCTCGATGGAGGAGGACCTCAATCCACCCCCAGCGACCTGCTGCTGCTGCTGCAGTTGTTTTTGGTGCTTCTGCTTTTTCTCCCTCTCCTTGTCAGCATCCTCGTTCTCGTTCCTCCTCTTCTTGGGGACATTAGGAGGGGGAGGGAGAGGGTCGGTCGGAGGGGGAGGCGGAGGTGGGAGCATCTTCGGTTGGGACCCGGAAGCGTCGCCCTTAGTGACTTGGGCACCTCTCTTCTTGGCGAAAAGATCCTTCAAAGACGTCATGTCGTCGTCTTCTTCAGAGGAGGCCTCCGGCAGAGCGACGACCAAGCCCGGGATACCGGAATGCCTGTCCGAGGCGCTTTCTTCCTCGTCCGAGATATTTACCACGTTGCCCCCTAACGGCCTCTCAGCTTCCTCTAGGTGGAACCGGTCAATCTCCTCTCCAAGGGACGAGGCTGAGGCTGTGGGCTCTTCCCGGACGATCGGGCCCTCTTGCTATGCAGCTAAGGGGAGGGCTGCCACGGGCTGATCGTATAGGATGGTGGAGGGTGTGTCCGGCAAGGCGTGGGGAGCAAGAAACTCCGCGTAACGAACGTCTATCCGCACTCGCCTCTTGTGGCCGGCAAGGATGGCGTCCTCAACCTCGCCGAAAGCCTTCGAAATGGGGTCGTACCCCAATATCAGGTGGGCAGCCCTCACTTGTAGGTCGTCGTTCACGAAGACTTCAGATCTCAGAACCTTGTTAAGGTCCGAGACGTTGACGTTTCCCAGATGGGGAGATGTGTGTTGCTTATCTGCAAGAAAGGAACAAAGGGATCAAACGGAGTTAGGTACTCGCTGCGACACAGGTAAGAATGACAGCAAGTGACAGTAAAACTGCTAAGGGAATTGAAATAGGGCAAAACTTCGCAAACTAAAACTCCTAAATCCTAGGGAGTCACACTTGGTTGCCCCTCCCTCACTGGGCAATGCAGACCGTCGTGCCACCTCCCTGTAACGAGGAGATAATCATCCTTCATGCCCTTATTAGACTTTGGCAGATAGGAGATGAGCCGGACCTCGCTAGACCTCGACTTGAGGTAGTAGCCTGCGTCTCTCAGCCGGTGGCACTCATACATGTAGACAACGTCGTGCCATGTGAGGTGAAGGCCCATTTGCTCGTTCAGAGCATCGACACAACCTAAAATCCTAAACATATTGGGTGTGCACTGATCCGGACATAACCTATGGTTGCGGAGGAACTCCCTAGTCACCTCCTTCATGGGGAGTGTCATCCCGCCCTCTAGGAAGGCAATTATGGGGATGACAACTTGCCCCGCTTTCCTAGAGTCTGCTACGGCTCCGGGGGAATAGTACTCCAGGCCCACATCTGAAGGGATGTGATACTTGGCCCGGAATCCTTCCATGCCGGAGGGCGTATCCACTAGACATTTGAACCTACCCATGGGATCGAGACTAGAGACGCAGATTCGTAAAGAAGGAAAAGAAAAGTTGACAGCCGAGGAGAAACTTACACAAGAAAAGGCGTGCGTACTTTGGGAGCTTGTGGGGAGAGAGAAAGGAGTTGGATGGCTCTGCAGTAAGTTCGCTCTTTGGAGGAAATGACGAATATCGCGACTACCGAAGTGTTTTGGGTAATTAGGAGGTGGCGGTTCGTGGGAAACTTCCCGCTCAAACTTTCGGGGACCAATCTGGGCCGTCAGATCTCCATCTCATCGTTGAACGTGCGCGACAGGGAGTTACTCAGTGCATTTAATGCGGACATTGCGTGCTACGAAGCGTCAAGGAGGTGTCCAGAAGGCGCGGGCATACTCCGCACGTGCGACAATTTGAAAATCTCGTGAAAGAGAGATCCGTGGGTCAAAAACTCGGCTGCCTCCTCGGCTCGAAGTCAAACGACTTTTTGAGGGGCTATTGTGAGGGGGAAAGCGCCCAGACTCCATGTGGGCCTAGGGACTGGCCCGAGGACGGGGCTCTACCAAAGGGGTCGTGGATAGGGCCTCCTAAATTCCATGTGGGCCTAGGGCCGGTTAGATTTATGTTGGTCCGAGGAGAAGGTCTCCTCGGATTAGGAGATCCTTGTCCGAGGAGCGTAGCACATTGTCCAGGGAAGGATTTCTGAAGCTCAACGAGACGTCCTCCGCCCCAACGGGACGCCGAGGAGGGGGACAAGAAGTACGTGCACCATACAAAGCTGCTGCCACCGCATTAAATGCCATCCACCTACCCGCCTGGCCGCATTAATGAGGAAATGACTTCTGAGAGGACGGTAGGCAGCCCCAAGGGCATTGGGGAGCGTTTTCAGGGAGAAGACAGGTGAGGACCAGGGGTAGGGAGTATAAATAGAGAAGGGGGAACCACTGAAGGGGGGGGGATTTTTGGGCTCTAAAGGAAGAAAAAGAGGACTCTCTCTCTACCTTGAAGATAGAGGCTCTCGGCCCACATCCGAGGAGAGGTGGAGGCGTTTCCTCAACCCCCTGCACGTCAGCGATGAGTTTCACCCTTACTCCATAGCTTTTCAGAACCCCAAGAGGTCAAGACTTTAAGCTCATTCTCTACAAATTCTATTGTAAAGGCCACTTGGGCCGGCCCAGTCACGTATTAGGGCCCAAGGCCAATTTTGTGCCCTTACAAATATTATTATAAATATCTTTTGTGCAATTTAAACATATTTGCTTGCTTGTTTTCTAATTAATAATTGTCTGCTTTTAATTTTACTTAAACTTCATAATGTTAATAAGAAATTCTGAAGAAAAAAAAAACAAAAAAAAAGAAAAAAGAAGGAAATCAAATTCGGTTTCTTCATGTGGGCTTGGTTGGAACAAAAGAAGGAAATCATATGGCCAATAAACATTAACATAAAGGAACTGAAAAAAGAGGGGGTGGGGGTTAATGGAGACTCTGCCTTTTTTATCTTCATCATACCACTAAAAAAATGATTGCACAAATTGCAAACCAAATTGGGGAAAAAATAAGAATATGAAAGCAAGCGAGATAGAGAGAAACTGCCTTGAATGCCTTTAAAAACTCAAAGCAAAGATTATGCATTTGAGAGATAGATGAAAGCTAAATGTGAAGATCTATGCGAGAGTGGAGGTTTGTGTTAGTTTTAAATTTTAAGTGGTGGAGAAGTAGGAATTTTTTTTTTTTTTTTTTTTTTGTGGAAAATGTTGTTGAATGTTTCTGGAAGGTTGTATGTTTATGCTTATACAAACAACGAATGGGATGGTAGGGATTTTTATAGTGTGCAAGTTAAATGTTTTTTGCTTAGGTGAATGAACTTGATTATTGTGGTTTTCAAACTTTTGTGTTAGGTGTTAATGCATGCACAAAAATTTAAAATTTTAGATAAGATACATGATGCAAAATTAACTATCCAATTTAGAATTTAAATTATATTTTCTCTTAGCTTTGATTTTATATATTTATATATATAATTCCTTTGGCACAAAAATTGAGAAAGGATTTTAGAGTGATTGGGATTAATGTGAAAACATTAAAAAAAAAAAAAAAAAAAACGTGAAGAGCCAAGAGATAGAGAGAGTCAGTAAAGACTCCTAAGTGATTTGAGGAAATCTATATATGTAAGTATGGTGTGGTCTTTAGGTCTTTATATTCTATGAGAAGTAACTACAAATTTTTGATAACCACAAGGATAAGGTTCATTTTTTTGTAATCAAAACATAAACAGGGGAAAAAAACAGGCCTTTGTTAACAAAATAAGCAGGTACTATGGAAAATCACAACTAACTACTTGTCATATATATATATATATATATATTATGAATTGAGAATAGATTCAAGGGATAATGGGAATTTTTGGTACAATAGTGACTACCATTCAAATAAGAACATTAAAAGCTCTAATAAATAGCATATCAACAGCCTATCAAATAATTGACCAATAATAATGACAGGCCACAAACGCGTTGACCCCTTGTAATAAATTACGTTGATTAATTAGCCAAGTTATTAATTAATCAATTTAACATGCAATATCACGTGGCAGCACAAACAAATCACCGAAACTAAGATATGCAGCGGAAAATAAATAACACGGTGATTTGTTCACGAATGGGGAAAACCTTATGGCAAAAACCCCACCGGGTGATTTAAGGTCACCATTCCCGAAACTCCACTATTATCACAACAAGCAGTTACAAGTAAGGAATCCCAGTACCTCACCAACCTACAGTTGAACTCTTACCCCAATACCCAATTGGACTTGTTCTGTAGTGACAATTTCTCCAGTTTAATGCACGGCTCCCAGTACGTGACTAACCAATGTGATGCGCGGATCCCAGTACGCGGCTTACTCCTTTGCACGAATCCCAGTACGTGACTCACTCACCAACTTGAGGAAGAAAGAATGTTGGCTGCAAAGTTTTTCAAATCATCAGAGATGAACTAGGGCACGAACTTTGTCTCACAGATCACAATTTGTATGAACAGAGAAGAAGCAACTTGTATCTTGTGATTTCTGCTTTTTCGCACACTTTGACGGCCCTTAAAATAATCCTTTTATATGTCTAGGGTTAGGAGAAAAGAAGTCCCAAAGACACACACACAGATTGGACTTGAAACAGACCTGGAAATCTGTTTTCTTTAATTCTCGACAGATAGAGGTGTCGAGAGGTGTCGAGACAGCTGTCGAGGCTCGGGCTAAACAGCTTCTTTAAATCTCGATAGATGTATCTGTCGAGGTATCTATCGAGCTTTAAAATCTTGCACTTCCTTGCTTGTATCTTGGACAGACTTTGACGGCTTCAACACTTAATCTTGAACCACTGTTTCTTGAAGTGTTTAACACATCCTAGATCTACCCAATTACAAGTAAAGTGCGTTTTGTTTAAGGATAAGCCAATTACATAAAATAGCGACATATGTTCACAAGCTTGAACAACTACATATGTCCTAATAATCTCCCCCTTTGGCAATCCGTGACAAAACCACAACATACAAATGAAGATATGAGAGAAGTCATAAATCACTCAACTCATACTCACTTGTTACATACAATAAAATCTATCCTAACACAAACTCTTGAAAAACTTTGCAAGAAGAGAGTTTATGGCAAGAAGACTTTGACAACCTGTATTTCTGAAACACTTGTAAACAAAACACATCAAGGCATCTTTGTGTGAAACAGAAATAATAGATTGCATACAAGTAAAGAAACATGTGTATAAAGACAGAAAAGAAACAACACATGTAGAGGTAGGTGAAAAAGAAAACATACATTATCATATAGAGAAAGAGAATAAGTACAATGTATGTAAGTACATGATCAATGTATCTCTAAAAGATAAGAAAAGAAAAAAAATACATAGATCACCTCACTACATCCCTCAATCCACACTCCCCCTAACAAAAATGTCCTATGCTAACACTCCCCCTAAGTATGACTACTCTCATACAAAACTACTCCCCCTTTTTGTCACGAGTGACAAAGGGTAGAGTGTCAAGTAGACATCTCATCCGATGAGCTAGCATCTCCATCATCATCATCGTCGGAAGCATCATCATCATCGCCATCATCATCACCCTCGGTCTCAGTCGACACATGAGGTGGTGGAGGAGAAACCTCTGAGGCAAAGCCGCCCATGGTCGCCTGTCGCCTGGCGATGCGACCAACACGGACATTAACCTGATACAACTCTGTGGAAAGTGTATCGAGGCGAGCATCCATGCGCTGTAGCTGCGCCATGATGTCGTTCAAGGTGACGTCGCTCGAAGAAGTAGAAGCAGAAGCTCGAGCGGATTTGGAGGTGGTCGGACGGGTGGAAGGAGTGGCAGCATCCGGCTGTCGCGATCGGAACTGTGCCTCGCTACGTTTTACGGTAGCGGCGTCTATGGCAGACATGACATGGTAGTGATCGGACGAGGGGAAGGGAATGGAAAAACGACTCATGATCCTCGTGATAGCGGAAGGGAAAATGAGCTTATCACGGGTGGCCGTATCTCTATAGACATCTATGATAGAAAAGATGAAGTGAGAAGGAAAGTCTATAGAGAGATCCTCAAGGAGGGACAACAAGAACCGAGCACGAGGCTCTGTGATCGAGTTGTAGTGAGAGAGTGGGTGCAAAACAAAAGTCATCACCATGTTAAGGAATCTAGGACCTTTAGCAAAAGGTCTACATGGTGTGTACATGTGATCTCCCCAAGAGGTAGGACGTTCACAGAACGCCGAGATCATCTCGTCTTTGGACACAGTCCAGAGACGCTCACAGCTAGGGTAATCGGGATGATCCACCCTAGGGACATGGAGAACCTCAGAGACTAGCTCTGAGGTGACACAGAAGCGCGTACCTCGGACGCTAGAATAGAAAGAAGGTACAGAAGAATCTATCCCGTGGATGTTGGAGTAAAACTCCTGAATCAACACGAGAGGAGATGTGACCGGGACGTCACACAGTGACTCCTAACCTCGAGTGTGAATGACATCGGGTAGGTCAGTGTCGGCAAAGTCTGCCAGGACGACGTGGCGTTCCGAATGAACACCGCGTTTAGAAAAGTTCTCCGAGAAGTTCTTACGGGCTTTCTCATTACGGAACCGGACAGAGAGAGGGGTAGAGTCAGAAGAAGACTGTCCTTTAGAACGCAGAGGGTTCTGGGACGGAATGGACTTACGTTTAGGAGCCATAGACGCTACTAACGCAAACATAGAAGAGGGGGAAAGAGGAGACAAACAGAAAAGTCCCAAACATATCAATATTGGCAGAATGAAATATTGAAATGAAAAGAACGTATGCATGAAAATGCATGAGCATGTGACATGCAACTCAAAAACATCATGGGCTCAGCCCAATCCAAACCTAACAGCACACAATAGATTTGCACACATCTAAATGCATGAAAATACAATTAGAATGCTAATGTGATGCAATGCATGTGGTTTTGTAGATTAAAACTAGAAAACCAACCCAAAAATTTCATGAAAACCCCAACAATTTTGAAAACTCCCAAAAATTTTTCAAAAACACAAACCTAGGGTTTTAAACAATGAAATGCATGAAAAAGAGGGATAATGTGCTTACCAAGAGATGAAGAACACGAAGAATCACTTGAGAAAGCCTTGAGAGAGGTTTGGAGGGAGAGGGAAGTGTTTTGGAAGAGAGAAAAGAGAGTTTCGAGCGAGAGAGATCGAGAGAGTGAACTGAAAAATCGCGAACATCCAATATATAGAGCATCAGTAATTCTCGACAGCTGAAGGTGTCGAGAGCTGTCGAGGTAGCTGTCGAGGGAAGCTATCGAGAAAAGCACGTGGACAGATGCAGCTATCGAGGTCAGCTATCGAGGGAGAAGAAACAAGCAAGAGGGAACCTCGATCGATCCAGAAGCTATCGAGGAGCTATCGAGCAAACAGGAAGTTTCTCGATTGATCCAGCTGCTATCGAGGTATCTGTCGAGACTGCGATAAGAAAGAGTCTAAGGATCTCGACAGATAGCTATGTATCGAGAGGTATCGAGGAGGTGTCGAGATGCCTTTCAAAGCAGTTTTTCAAAAGAGGAAAAACACAGACATGAATGCAATCATGCATACAGCTCAACCAAAGATACAATCAACACATTAAGCTGTCAAAATCATCTCTCAACAAGAAATATGATGCACATGTATCTCAAAACACGCACACACACACTAAACAAGTCTAACCAATTTTATGTTTCAAAAACAAGTTATGACAGTTTAGTGATCATACATTAACGCATGTAAACCTTGTGATGGCCAAATCACATTGTACCTGCACATGTATCAAGAATAGCAAAGAGTATTGCGTGTTGTGTGTGAAAACATCGCAAGATTGCATAAGTGTCTCAATGTCATGACGATTTGAGATATGAGAAAATCACTTTAGCTCACACACAATCATAACTGTTTGATGGGGACTATCACCTTTGAGGTACATCCTATAACTCCCACATCTTCTAGAAAACACGCTTGCAACCATATTTTAAAGCATTTTTAATCTTTTTGCTTTTTATTTCTTTGCATATTTTCTTTTAACAAGCATATCATGCATGGGCATACAAGAGAAAGAAAAGAAATACCCAATGATGTTAAGCTTTTGACACTGCACTTTTGCTATGCCGAAGCATACAAGTGTCTTATGACATTGCACTTTTGCTATGCCGAAGCATACAGATGCCATATTATGATTGGCGAGTAACAGTGGTGAGATAGTTATTTATGCCTTTCTCTTAGGATTTTCTAGTTCAACCCGTCAAAAGAGTGATACGAGTGTTAAGAAGAAGAGATTATTTAACCTTACTCATCACAAACAAAGAGCTACAAAGCTCACTCGCTTAGTTGTGCAAAAGAGTGCTCATCTAAGCTATAGATGATACAAAGTTTAGAAAACTTTGTTTCAATGGCCATTCCAAAAGTTCGCATGAACTAATGCAAACAAACACACACTGTTTTTGTATTTTTCATTTTTCAATTTTATTTTTTTATTTTTATCAAAGAAGCAAAAAAATAAAACACAAAACTGAAAACACACAAACAAAAACATGCTAAAGAAAGCAAAACAATGCATAAAACTAGACTGACTCAAAACAGTAAAGAAACACACAAGTAATGCAACACACGAAAACAGGAGAGAGAAGAAGAAGTGACTGAAATCACTTAGATCCCTTTGGCTTCCACACCTTGGAAGATCCTTTCCTATTGGTCGACTCTTGAACCGGTAAAGAGGGAGAAGAATATGACCCGTTCAAGTTCGAAAGGAACATAAGAGCTTTTAGAATGTCTCCAAGAGGAGCGAGAGAAGACTGAAGCTGATTCTGGCTCCCAGATGCTATTTCGCCATTGCTCTGTTGAGTGGCAAGCCACTTGTAGCAATTTGGTTGAGTGTGACCGGCGAGACCACAATGATAACAGAGATGCGGCTTCTTCTGTTTGGCCTTTTGAGAGTTAGCCCTCTTATTCCTAGGGTTTCTAGATTCCCTTTTCTCAATTTTAGGGGGTGCTCCTAGGATGGACCTTTCCTTGTCTACGTTCTCACTAGCTAAATCAGTTTTAACATTATTTTCCTCAGTTTTAATGTTATTAGCGGGTGGAACAAAGACAGTAGTACTAGAAGTAGAAGTATTAGAGAGAGAGAAATCATACCCCAATCCAGTACGATCCGAAGAAGATCTCTGAGCATCTAGCATCTTGTCCAGCTTGGCCCTTGACGTCCTCTCCAGTTGTGCTCTGACTTGAAACAGCTCTGCTTCAAGCTTCTTGGTCCTCTCAGTCAAGAAATTGTTCTCGAACCTCAGTGCTCCAATGGTTTGATTCGCTTGATCAACCTTTGTGGACAGCTCCTCACGGTCAAGTTCCACATCACTGAGCTTCTTGGTGGCTAGCCTATAGAGCTTCTCGTGTTTCTCTGAAAGCTTGTATAGCTTCTCATAGGCGGTATGGATATCATCTTGATCATCCATAATCTCAATCTTGGACTCCACCAATTCCTTCTCTTCATCCACATCTTCTGTAACCCCATCAGTAGGATTAACAGTGGCAGTGAAAGCACTCAAGATTCCGTCGTCCTCATTCTCGGAATCGTCCTCGGGCTCTGTGTCGCTTAAGGTAACTGCAAGTGCTTTGCTCTTCCCTATGCTCTTTAAGTACGTAGGACACTCTTGTTTCATGTGTCCAAAGCCTTGACACCCAAAGCACTTTGGTCCTGTGGGAACAGTGTACTGACCGCCATCCATGACATCCTTCTTCATTTTCTCCGGATTCCTGAATTGTGAAGAACTGGACTGTCTACGGTCTTTGTTGAAACCCTTTCCATTGGCATTCTTCATGAACTTCTTGAATTGCCTTGTGATGTAGGATTTCATCTTGGAATCTTCATCATCTGACGAGTCATCCGTATCACTGCTTTTGGCCTTCAGTGCCAAACTCTTGCCCTTGCTCGACTTGCCTAACCTAGTCAGCCCTAACTCATAAGTTTGCAAGTTTCCAACCAGCTCAGTCAAAGGAATTTTGTCAATATCCTTCGACTCTTCGATCGCCGTGATCTTAGCATGGAATCTTTCTGGCAGCGATCTGAGCACCTTCCTTACTATCTTGGGTTCTGGGATGGTCTCCCCAAGATTGAAGGCTGAGTTTACTATGTCCTTCAGCTTGGCATAGAACTCATCGAACGACTCATCCTCCTCCATCTTTATTTCTTCAAAGCGTGTGGTGAGCCTTTGCAGCTTTGAATCTTTGACAGCCTTGGTGCCCTCATAGGTTGTCTGGAGGATGGTCCATGCTTCCTTGGCAGTTTCAGTTGAGGAAATTTTCTTGAACTCCTCATTGGTGACTGCACTGAATAGGGCATTCAATGCTCTGCTGTTGAAGTTTGCCGCTTTGATCTTAGCTTCATCCCAGTCAGCCGGCGCCTCTGTAGGCTTGGTCCAGCCTATCTCCACAGCTTGCCACACTTTCTCATCTAAAGACTGCAAGAAAGCTCTCATGCGTACTTTCCAGTATGCATAGTTAGTGCCATCAAATAAAGGAGGTATAATTAAAGATTGTCCTCTATCCATGACAGCGGGGGTCAATGGATCACACACAATAGATTAAACCCTAATCAGAGTGTGCTTGCTCTGATACCACTTGACAGGCCACAAACGCGTTGACCCCTTGTGATAAATTACGTTGATTAATTAGCCAAGTTATTAATTAATCAATTTAACATGCAATATCACGTGGCAGCACAAACAAATCACCAAAACTAAGATATGCAGCGGAAAATAAATAACACGGTGATTTGTTCACGAATGGGAAAAACCTTATGGCAAAAACCCCACCGGGTGATTTAAGGTCACCACTCCCGAAACTCCACTATTATCACAACAAGCAGTTACAAGTAAGGAATCCCAGTACCTCACCAACCTACAGTTGAACTCTTACCCCAATACCCAATTGGACTTGTTCTGTAGTGACAATTTCTCCAGTTTAATGCACGGCTCCCAGTACGTGACTAACCAATGTGATGCGCGGATCCCAGTACGCGGCTTACTCCTTTGCACGAATCCCAGTACGTGACTCACTCACCAACTTGAGGAAGAAAGAATGTTGGCTGCAAAGTTCTTCAAATCATCAGAGATGAACTAGGGCACAAACTTTGTCTCACAGATCACAATTTGCATGAACAGAGAAGAAGCAACTTGTATCTTGTGATTTCTGCTTTTTCGCACACTTTGACGGCCCTTAAAATAATCCTTTTATATGTCTAGGGTTAGGAGAAAAGAAGTCCCAAAGACACATATACGGATTGGACTTGAAACAGACCTGGAAATCTGTTTTCTTTAATTCTCGACAGATAGAGGTGTCGAGAGGTGTCGAGACAGCTGTCGAGGCTCGGGCTAAACAGCTTCTTTAAATCTCGATAGATGTATCTGTCGAGGTATCTATCGAGCTTTAAAATCTTGCACTTCCTTGCTTGTATCTTGGACAGACTTTGACGGTTTCAACACTTAATCTTGAACCACTGTTTCTTGAAGTGTTTAACACATCCTAGATCTACCCAATTACAAGTAAAGTGCGTTTTGTCTAAGGATAAGCCAATTACATAAAATAGCGACATATGTTGACAAGCTTGAACAACTACATATGTCCTAACAAATAATAACAACATAAATAATTGTCATTTTTTTTTATGAATTGAGAATAGATTCAAGGGATAATAGGAATTTTTGGTAAAATTGTGACTACCATTCAAATAAGAACATTAAAAGCTCTAATAAATAGCATATCAACAGCCTATCAAATAATTGACCAATAATAATAACAACGTAAACAATAAAAAAGAGCTCACCTTTAGTAAGGAAATAAGTAGTTAAAAAGCCTCAGTTCGTTAGCAACAGAGTTTCCCAATTTTATGACAATCTCCTGTGGGGGAAAAAACCACTGCAAATAAGGACATAAATTGTGAAAAAATAGATGACCTTTGTTAAGACAACAAGTTGTTTAAAGTCCTTTTATCATATAAGTTACGAACACATTTTTATGGTAAAATAGCATATACCCTTTATTAATGCGTTATTAGAACTCTCATTTGCAATTCAAACAATTCCCTCGTTTCCTTGCAACTTGTTATGAAATAGAAAATTGACATGCAACATCAATTATAGGAAAACAAAAAAAATAACTTATATAATTAAAGAATAAAAATTATTCGCAAAAAGGACGAAAAGCATAGGCAGATGAAAGAAATGAGTAATCAAACCTTAAGAATGGTTGGAATTCGTTTTGCAGAGCATAAACCAGGACCATTAAAATTCTGAGTTTCATTGCAACTTGTTATGAAAAAGAAAAGATACATGCAACATCAATGATAGGAAAACAAAATAATTTTATAATTAAACAATAAAAATTATTGACAAAAAGAAAAGAAAGTATAAGCAGATGAAAGAAAATAAACAGGCAACATCAATCATAAGAAAATCACAAAATTATATAATTAAATAATAAAAAAATTACACAAAAATGAACGACAGTATAGACAGATGAAAGAAAGCAGTAATCAAACATTAGAAATGGTTGGAATTCGTTTTGCAGAGCATAAACCAGGACCATGAAAATTGTAAAGACAAGTACAATCGGAATATTTGGAGAACATCTTCTTATATAAGATACAAAAATACCTAAATACATGCATCATTGATACTGAGAGACTCTTTTGAAATTCCATAGCATTGATCAAAGAAGAGGGGAGCTGTATATTAAGATGCCTGAATCGATGTGGAAAAGAGAGGTGAACCTGAAAATACACGAGTGTGGGAAAAAAAAATCACATTGGAATTATGAAAGATGGAGGAAAATTAGACTCCAATTTCATATATACATTGACACTTGGCACAATATAGATTAGAATTCTAATTTAGAATTGCAATTGGAGTTTCTCTCTGCTTCAGTTATTATATATATATAGGGCTTGGATTTTCAGTAAAGAAGTTCTCCTCAACTTGATTTGCAACTGATCCCCAAAGTTTAAGCTTTATTTCATTTTCTCTATTCAAATTTTCCAATGTTACGGTATAAGTTCATATAATATAAGTGCATGTATTGGCTTATAAAAAAAAAGTGCATGTATTGAAAATAAATTTGTTTTAAAAAAAAAAATACTCTATTGTCATGGCATTTATGTTTCTCATCGAGACATTTGATCCTTTGATGCAAAGTTGCTCAATCGGTCCAACACCAATCACATTTGCAATGATATCTAGGCCTTACAAAGATGTGTATGTAATTATTTTCATATATAACAATAATATAATGCATAATTATAAATTTTTTTTTTCATATAACGCATAATATATATAGAGATACCATATAGCTGAACATGTTTATTAATGCGTTCATGTACTTTATTGTAGTCAAAAAATTCGAATTTATGATGCTAGTTTTCAATGTGAACGTGATCTTGAAGTCATTGTCTATTGGTCTATACAGTGCATTGCAATCAACCACTTGAAAATAAGATAGTTCGTACAATTTTCTTTCTTACAGCAGATGCTCGAACTTTTTAGCAATATTATTTCAAATGATTGCATGTATTGCATTATTCTGCAAGTAAAGTGCATCAATTTTATATAAATAGAGTTCATGGTTTATATAATGATCGAACAATATTAAAAGCAATAGAAGAAAAACAAACCTCCTCATCAATTAAAATCATATCTAAACTAATAATATCATTATTTTTTGAGTTGATTGCATTCCACATCCACGATATTCTGATCTTGACTTCCAAATTTTCTTTGTGTTTGTCTATAGAAAGTTGATTAAAGAGAGAATATTGCATCATCTTGGATCCCTACCTATATAGATTAATAAATTTGAAAGTTTATAAAAATTCAAATTTTCATTTAGATACTTCATAGAATAAAACAAAGTAGTATAACAAAGACACCAAAAAGTAATTAGCTTGTTAAAGATAGAAAATAGTAATTAGCTTGTATTCAATTATCTTATAGACATGTGATTTAACAAAACAGTAAGCATATATGAAGTGGCTAAATCAAATGGAGGAGACAAACAGAAAAATAAATAATATATAAAATTATGTTACCTCTATTAGTTGGTTTCTTGAGTCAAAGATTGTTACCTCTATTTGTTTCAGACTTTTTTTCAGTCTCATCGTTAATGATGAGGAATTTTAGTCCATTTCTGCTTGTAACTCTAGACACTACAACTTATAATTGCCCAGGACTAAAAACTGGTTTTGGCAAATACACTCTAACGTGTTGCAATGATTGTCCCTGACTTTTATTTATAGTCATTGCCAAGCACACTGAAATTGGAAATTGTCGTCTCTTTAAAACGAATGGCCATTTTGGATCACTTAGAGATAATGTTATTCTTGGAATGAACACATGTTTGCCTATATTAGTGCTAGTTATGATTTCTGCTTTTATCACCCCTGTAGCCAATCTTGTTATAATGAGTCTTGTTCCATTACAAAGACCTCCATTCTAATTCAGGTTTCTAAGCAATATTACAGGCAAACCTATTTTTAATGTTAATTTATGGTTTGGCAATCCTGGAAATCTCAACGTGTTAAAAAATTCAACAGTATATAGGATATCTTGGTTAGGAACATTTGAAGAAGGCTAAAACTTGGTCTTCTTGAGACAACCTAGGGTCCGCCATGCAATTGGAAACCAATCTAATAGTCTTATTATGGCATGATTCATTTGCAAAGGACATAACATAAAACAAAGTCTTAGCTAGCTATGGCAATGGCGGTTTGGGTAGGGCTGTTCACGGGTCGGGCTGGGTTGGGTTTGTGCCCGACTTGGAATTCTCGTCAAATCGGCCGGTTTGGGTTGTTTCGGGTTTCTGGTTTCGTTGTCGGGGCTGAGATTTAGCCAGATTCGTTGAGATCTGGCTAGATTCATTGGGATTTGGCTGATATCTGGCTGGATCTATCAAGATCATGCTAGATCTCGAAGGATCTGGACTAGATCTCGATGGATCTTGCCGGATCTAGTCTGGATCTCGAAGGACTGAGGATGTGAGCAAAATACCGTCAGGTCAGTTCGGTTTTCGTCGGGTTTTGAAACCTAAAACCGCCACTTGACCCACACCTTTCTGCTTCTGATGTCGGAGGCCCGTTGCCGACCATGGGTTGCTTTGAACAAGTCAACCTCGGTTCG
Source organism: Castanopsis chinensis (assembly GCA_032878915.1). Taxonomy (NCBI): domain Eukaryota; kingdom Viridiplantae; phylum Streptophyta; class Magnoliopsida; order Fagales; family Fagaceae; genus Castanopsis; species Castanopsis chinensis. Next base: position 20,334,846 of record JAVQMG010000115.1, read on the forward strand.
AACAGAGCTGAGTCAGTCAGTTCTAGTAGGTCACTGGTTGACCTGGACAGCCATAGGTTTGGGTATGGGATGGATGTCACATTCCTCAATCCCCCACCCCATTTGCTATTCGGGTGGAATTTGTTACCCTCATGCCCCCAAGAGTACAGAACATCATAATTGGTATTAATTATTTCAAATTTGGTGATATTTTTTTATATAAATGCAAATTGCACCCTCCAAGTTTAATTGAAATTTATTGTAGTCATTTAACTTTACTTTCATTCAAATGAGCCTTTTATATTTTAGCCTATTGTTTAGAAAAAATGGAACCAAGTATATTCCCAAGGTTGTTTCAAATTTACTTTCATCCCAAAAAATCAAGTCTATAAATTTTAGTATTTCACATGCATCATGCATGTTAATTAAAACGAGTTCTAATTCCATGCTAGACAAATTTGATATGAAATCTAACTAGTTTAAAATATAATAGTTTTCTCTTTAAGTCATCAGCTTATATCATAATCAATCTTTTTTTTTTTGTGATTTTCCAAACAAATTATATCAATTCTCTTTCTCAAAAAAAAAAAAAAAATTATATCAATTCAAAAACTTCACTGTGACATAACCACTGTATAGTTTGTATTAATTAGCTTTGTATTATTTTAAAGTATTTTTTTGAGAAATAATTACAACATAATGGTAACCCTGCAGCTCGAACCCTTTCCTCCCAAACCCCATGTACTTCATTAGATCATGCTAAAAGTATATTACAATGTATCATATTATTACAATATCCCATTTTTAATTCTTTTGGTAATGGAATTTATTATGACCATGTAACCACAATGGGAGAAATGACTCGGTGCTTCCCATCCGTCCACATCAGATAACCAAATTCACTCCCACTGTAATTATGATGCAGCCCCACCTTCTCCGACAAAATTCTTACCATATAGCTCTGCTATTGACCCTTCTTGAAAATCAGCTTCTCTTGATCAACGGTCACCGTAACACCTTTGGGATTAGTGATATTTATAGTGTAGGTTGAATCGCCATCACCAACATATGTAACAAAAGTGGCAATAGTTACAGTGTACAAAACACAACTGAAATCTTGTTAGCATGATTTCAATTAAAATTTGTCAAAAAATAATTTTAGCTATAACTCAATGTGTACTGCAATAATTAGTGTAGTGCCAACGGGCCCAAGATATCTATTGGGCCGGGCTGAAGGTTCTAGCGAGGTAGAAAGCCAAGCCCAACCCAATAGCATGGGTGGTCCGAGGACACGATAAGTCCTACCTATGAAGTAACATTACAAAAGAAAAATGCCATGCATGAGCAGAACATCATGAAACATGATGTCCGAGGACGAGGCAAATGATCTGGCAGTTCAAGGGCATCCGTACTGAAGACCTTGGACAAAAAGACTAAGAAAATGAGAATAGGAGATAAAAGGGAGTGACAGACAAATATCAAAGATAAAGCTGCTACCACCGCATTGAAGGCTCTATACCTATCTCTCTAGCCGCATTAATGGGGAAGTGACCCCTGAATATTGGAGTTCAGATTTATACCTACCGTCAAAGACTTTGGTAAAAATGGGTGATGGGACAAGTATCTAAAAGAGGCACCTAATCCACACGTGTAAGAAAGAGGGATAAGGAAGAAGGCCCATAAAAGGTGAGGGGAGAAGAAAGGAAGGGAGAGAGGAAAACACACAGACACAAGAGAGAAATTGTAAGGAGAGGCCAAAGATAGTCCTCGGCATATATATATATGATACAATTTTCACCCATGTACGAGGAGAATGCATGAGTTCTGTGATTTAATCTATCTTTCGCGTTATTCACCGTCCATAAACCTAGATTAGAAGCCCACTTTCTATAAATTCATTGTTTTGGGCTCATTGGGCTAGTTTCAAAAGTGCAACTTCAGTCCAACGCAACTTGTGTCCTTACAATTAGCATTTTATGACATCAGTGTTAACCGTAGATTAAGGACAGAATTATAGACTTATATAATTGTCCTTGCCCCTTGGAGAGGATTAAAGAGGAACAACGCTCTCTTATATATCTTAGCTTTCTAATTACATTGTCTTTTTGGTATATAATTTAGTATATAAATTGAAAACTTTGTGTTTGAGAAAGCTTATATTTAAAGGTGAGATCCATTTTAATAAGTTATTCATAGAAAAAACCAATGCTCGAAAAAAGTATGCCTAAGAAAGCTAGGGAAAATAAGCCTAAACAAACATATATGATTTAGGTCCTATAGTTTAAATGCCTGTGTTTCTTTGAGAACTGACATGACTGGATTGTAGGCAACTGGTTAAGAAGATGGTATTGCAGCCAGGGTCATTGAAATTTTAAAATGGCCAAATTCAAAATGAAGCAGAAAACCAATTTCTTATGCTTGACTGCTCGTAACTCATTTAAATTTTTTTAAAGAAGATATGATAATCCATGAATTAAGCTGAAAATCACATCTGTAAGAGACATATTTACAACTCATTTTCATATCATATTACAATTAAGCGCTAGGGATAGCACTTCTTTTTGTTCACATTGGCAACCCCATTCCCAAGAAAGAGGGAGGGTAAAGAAGTCCCCTCTTTCCAGCTAGCAAATCTGCAAAATGGAATCACCTTCTGATGCCAGCCATCACTTAAAATTGAAATTTACTTGAATGACATAGCGCATCCTAATCTGATCGACATTGTAAACTATGTACTCGTTGTATAATAAAACACCCTGCAAGAAGCATTTGAATTTTAGAAGAGATAAACTGTAAGCTATGTATCCTCATAATTAAGTGCCCTGTATAGAAACAAAACACATGACAATTTCTAAATTTTACTGCCAAAATTTTCTAATTCATGATGCATTGTACCTTATGGTCCATACGTTTAGCTCTTCCAAGGGGAACAACACCATCCTCAAGCGTCTGAGCTTCTGAAAGATCTGGTGCAGTACCTCCAACACCTTTTGTGCTGCAACAAAATATCAGATTTTAATCCACGTTGACTTTGAAAGTCTTCAATATGACAATTAGTCTTGACATTACTGGTAATTCCATGCAATAACATGAGCGCATTTTCATACTTCAACCATTGAATTCGACAATTCCACTTTGTCAGAGCAAGGCAGATGGAATGATTGAGGTGTCAAAAATAAATAAAAAGACAAACAAACCTTAGCTTCCCCTCTGACAACTTATCAGCATCATATTTTGCACTTAGAAGCTCAACCATATCACCCAGGGCTACCTGAAAAGTAAATGGTTAAACAGCCTTATGACAGCAGTTATCAAGGAGGAGTGGCGAGCTACACAAATTTTATGGGTCTAAAAGAAAATAAGATAAAAAGTTTTACTCCCAGAAGACTAATCTGGGTAAATAGACCAACTCAGCCAGAAACAAGATACATTCCGGAAGAGTGGGAACAGATACAGATTACTGATATATAAGTCCAAACTCCTGTCGGAATGTTGGGCTTCAATGTAGAACAGAAAAAGGGAAAATATTCATGTAGTCGCCCAGCAAGACCCATCTGTTCGTAAGTGTTAGAAGTATTGGTTAAATGATTAAATTTACCATATCCCAATAGTTTAAGCTTTTAGGACAATCAGTAATTTAACATGGTATCAGAGCATAAGATCTTGAGTTTGATCATTGTCTCCTCTACTTTACCTCCCATTTAAATTCTTACATGTTAGGCCTCACTTATTAAAAGGTAGTTTCAGCCCACACGTGAGGGAAAGTGTTATAAGTATTAGTTAAATGATTAAATTTACTATATTTCAATAGTTTAAGCTATTGGGACAATCGGTAATTTAACAATAAGTGGCAATCTTGTGCATACATCTCACCATTAATGAAACGTAAGACATTGTTGTATACAGTTGGTGATATGAATGTGTTCCACCCCAAAAGAATGTATTTTTATATAAAAATAATATTTTTTCAGAATAAAGAACAACCTCACACAAAAGCAGCACGCCTGCCTTGGAACCATGAGAAGCATAGCAATAATTTGCACTTTTGGAGAACATGTCAGCAAAGTAAACCCCCTTCCCAAACATGTAACCTGTTACAGGTGCTTCAGGCGGAGCTATTTGCAAACCTGATAGAATATAAGTTAGGCTTAAATATTTTTAAGTTATTGATGGAAATTTACAGATCAGGTGATGTGAAAACACACACACATTTATTCGTACTAATGAATCTTAAGAGGAAAACAATGACCTTGGGATAAAATGCCAGTCCAGTTTGTAAGCCGAGAACCACGCCATAAGAGCATTCTATTTTTCACACTGTTAAACTGCTTGTAGGAGTAATAGGCAGTTAAATTAGGATTTAAAACCTAACAAATTACTTATATATCAGAACCTAATGAAACAAATAAAAAATTGCTAAAAAATATCTGCAATGATAGAAATATTTTGTAAAAAAGGTCTTTTATGTTCACAGAAAATGACTCGTCACCTTTTTGAAGCGTTCAGATTCACCCTCTCTTGATGCCCTGAATATTTGAACAATGTCCACAGTGTAATTTGAGTGTGTTTTTGCATGAGTGTTCTGCATATATTTTGCAACCTGAAAAGATGAGGAAACAAAAACTATGCATCAGATCTATATACCAAAGTGGCCAGCTGATAAACCAACTCATGGAGTCATAGCTATTTTTTGCATGTATTATAGTTTGGGGGCATTCTTTTTTCTGTCCTTTCGTGTGCGAGTGTGTAAATAAGTATTACTGTTAAAACTTTTGAGGCTATTACCATGGAGAATTCCTCAGAATCAACTTCAAGAGGTGACAGTTCAGAATGAAGCCGTTGGTAATGAGAATACAAGGGGTCGCCCTACAATGATGGCAGAGGTGTAAATAAGTAAATTATAGTAGTGATAAATAAAAATATAAGCTAACTCACTATGAATAAGGGAAAATTATTGTGTACTCTCAGAGTACCATAAATGCGTGCTCCCTCCTCTCACATGAATGATAGGTCCCACTAATTAAATTCATGGTGAGACCCACCATTTATGTGAAAGGAGGAAGTAGGCATTTATGGTACTCCAGGAATACCTAATAATTTTCTGTGTAGGACCATTTTCTCTGATGTCTTAAATGGAATGATAAAAATAAGTAGGACCATGTGCTCTTTGCATATATTACAATGGCTTCTTTTTTTCCTTTTCTTTTTTTTTATTATACAAGATAGAATTTCTACTCTAGTCTAATCTAAGTGTATATGTTTGTGAAGCTCCCTCTTGGAGACTTAAACCCCGGCACTTGCCCCCCACACCCTACAAGTATTTATACTTGTAGAGTGACCATTGCACCAAAAGTACGTGGTGGTATTACAATGGCTTCTTAAAAACATGCAAATATGAATTTTAGAAACTTTCCAGACACAGCCAGTCTATAATTAAAAGGGAGACAAGTGAATAAGTAATACCTCTATTCCAGTGTCATCCTTCAACAGCTTTGTTGCAACCTCAATTTCAGATAGGGCCTCAACCTTCAATTAAATGCAAGAAGTTGATCAGATCAGTGTTTCTCATAATCAATAGAAACTGAATAAATTTCCAAATACAACCAAAATCTCACTGATAGGCCACAGCAGGGGGTTACATAAAAGGATACTATGGCATCTTATAGTATCCTAGTATGTGTCAAATTTCAAACCACCGGTGGGCAACTTAAATTTCGGTCAAACCACAAATGAGTAAGTTGTAATTTGCCCAATAATATAATATTAAAGTTGTCAAGAAATTAATAAAACCCCAAAGTAGGGTCCTACACCCACCCTCCACAACCAAAACGAGAAGAAATGAAGTTAACTGTGACAGTATGGATATATTGAATTAAAGAAAAAAGGCATTACCATTTCCAACTTGTGTTTCAACTTCTGAGGAGAGTTGATTACAAATTCACCTGCCATAATTTATACTTACATATTAAAATAGATGCCATTTTTGAGAGAAAATAGACAGCCCCAACTACTATATCCCTAATTTATTAGGAGAAAAGAGAGAGGACCTATGCATTTTCTTAAATCCAAAGTCATGGGGAATAACAGTGTAGAATTCCCTGCAAGAAACCATCAATGAAAATTGGAATCTCAAACTTCTTGAAGCTAGAATGCATGATTCAAAACCAAAACAACATAAAAAGAAATATAGTCCACTTGATAAACAAAAGTCAGATGTGCTTTTTAAAATGCAGAGCTAATTTAGTCAAGCACTTGAAAAATACAGGGTAACAGCTCTATAGCAAAGAAGGAAAAATCTTACCCACTTAATTGCTCAAGTTTTCTCCTATCAGATTGGCCAATCACATTGGCAATCCTCTTCAGGACATCATAACCCTAGATATTGTCAAAGAAATTTAGTTCCTGGAGTGTTCAGAAAACAGTGGTGCAAGAAAGAAGACAAAAGATGTTGCAACATAAAACTACAGTAAGCAGAAGTGTAGGCAGAGGAACTATGTGCAACTCATTTAAAAGTTTAGTTGATTTTAGGATAATTAATCATTGAAAAATCCTGTCAAAATTTCTACATGATATCCCTCTTAGTGTGAACCCCTTTAAGTGCTAAATTATACTTGTACCTTGAAAATTTTTGAAAAAGTAAGAAAAAATAGGAAAAAGTGAGGTTTTAAAAAACTGTATATAAAAGATAAATGCTTAAAGCTGAGGAACCATGCACAACCCATTTAAAAGTTTAGTTGATTTTAGGATAATTAATCATTGAAAAGTCCGGTCAAAAGTTCTCCAAGATATCCTTCTTAGTGTGAATCCCTTTAAGTATTCCCTAAAAGTAGCTAATAAATAAAATAGAGATTTTTCTCAAATACACATAACTAATAGTATATTCTGTTATAATTTTATGACCAAATCAAATGTAAGCAAAAGGAAACTTCTTTGCACCTAATAAAGACTTACCTTCATAATTGTTGATTTGCTTAGCTTTCCAAGTGGCAGCTAATTAGCATTGTATCCTAAATGATAATGTACAAATAAAATCTTAGTAAAAATAATTAAAGAGAAATAATTACCATATTAATGAAATATAATTTGATATATAGCATATCAATAGAATATTACAACTCAAAGGAAAGCATCCATCAAAACACACTTTATTTTTTAGATGAACTAACCAATTATTTGTCATGCTTTAGCATTTTTATGATCATCTGCATGATATACTCTATAAAGTAAATGATTGATCAACTAACCAATTTCCATCATTTGCTGCTTCATCATGCTGACATTGCAGATAAGAGAGATAAATTTGGCAACGCGTGCCTCAAGTTGTGTTTCCTGAGGTTGAATTCCTAAAGCAGAGTCAGGCCTTTATTTGACCTGATAATCATTATTAAGCATTCAGTAGCAAAGAAAATATAATATGGTTCTCTCTTCTTTCTATTTTTGGTCAAACAGAAATATGGGATACGAAACAGGGATGATACATCCTTAAACCTCCCACTCTTGAAAGCAGAGAGATAAAACTTCAATAAAATGTCTTGTAGCAACCTAATGATGTTCAAAAATTCATCAATGTGGATGGTGCTTAATAATCCCCACCCGCACAACACCTTCTGTAAACGAGACACCCATCATCACTGATGCATAGTAAAGCCAAAAAAAAAATTTGTTCCATACATGAGAAACGAGAACAGAAATCAGTAAAGTGGCCTTTCTTTTGCTTCCTTTTTTATCGCACAAGGGAGAGGGGCTGGAGTTTTCTTGTTAAATAAAAATGAGTTCTACTTCAAGCATTCAGCACTTAAGGAAAAATATAAATTTAGAACAAGGAGTACTCACATCTGATTCTTTTTCCTGCTCGCCATAATCCATTTCCAACCAAGTATAACTCTTTGGGTGGCAAATGAACTCTCTTCGATTGGACCAGTGGTTCTTGGTCTTGGCAAAGAATTTCTGTTCAAACTCCTGGATTGCACTGTGTCGTGATGTGTAAGGACCAAAAAACTTGTCTTGACCCTTTATACCTACTCTCCCCCATCTATTGTAAATCATGAATGCACTCCCATCATCAGATTCTGCAAGTAATTTTGAAATAATATCTGTAAGAGTTCAGGATACTAGATTACTAGAGCAACAAAGTAAACAAGCCGAGCTCAAGTGCATTACCAAACTAGATTATATGCTCAAGCTTGGTTCATTTTCTTGTCAAGAAAGCTCATGCTTCTTCACAAGCTACTTGATTAACTTATTTTTTCTCATGTATGGAAAAAAACTACAAAATCTTTTTACCCCTTTACAAATACAAGCTAATAATTAATAGCTAAATTCAGTTGAAATATATTACTTGAGTTAATTAGATAGAATGATAAGTTGCTTTGGCACAAAATAGGAAAGGGTCTCATTACAATAACAAATACACCCTTCTCTATTTATCCATGGATCCTTTACTCATAATGATTTTCATTTATAAAACTATAAAAATTAAATCTACCAACCTTGTAATGTTAAAAATTATTCTTACTTTGATTACAAAATGGACTTTATAAATTATCAATAAATTTCAAATAATAAGTTCCACTTCAAGGGGATCTAGGGATGTCAAGTTTAGTGTGGCAAACCAACATTTGATGTCTCATGAATTTATTTACAAACTTACACAATTCAACTATATAAGTATATTTTAAATATTTATACATTTTAACATATAAAATTATATATACTTTAATCGAGCATTGTATTATACTCAAGAGCTTGTTTACAAGTACATTATCACATATGAGCTCGGCTTTTTAATAATCAAGCCTAAATTTAGGCTTGAGCTTAGCTCATATTACTAAATAAACAAGCAAAAGCCAGATAATTTGGACCTCAAATTTAAAAAATAAAAACAACCAGCATTGTTATCATAAGAAGCTTCACAGTTCACAAATTGAGTCTAAATCTTCACTCAAGCCTATAAATGTTTCTGGTTGGCCGCATAGACCATGTCACACCAGTTTATCAGTGCAAAAACTTGTCCAGTTTGGAGAAGAGGAGTGGGTATAGTGCATAATCAACAAAATTGTGAAACAAACAGGGATTGAATCAACTAGAACTATAAATTGTTTTTCATTCAAAAATCACTATTGACACAACTTCCTACTTGACATACTTTCATGATTCAAATTGAATTAACCAAAAATATTAGAGTAACTAAAATTTTCTCGGAATCAAGAGCTAACCAAGTGCTTGAATCATATAAAATTTATTATTATTATCCCCAACATTTGTCTGGTTCAACATGGCATCATATATTTCATCACCCTGCATCATAAAAAGCAACATTCAGTCCAAATTCAGAAAACCAAATACTAATCAGAAAACTAAGAAAATTATTGATATTGATTATGTTCTACTGAACACAATCTCCACTCTTTCGCTACATTGTGCTACAATAACTATACGACTTGCCAGATGCAAAACATGGTAATGGGCCTTTATGTCATCTGGAAGCCATTGCTCCAGCACTGCCGCACCCTTTTTGGTTGCCGTCACAATCTTCTCCTCCTTGCTTTCACTTTCTTCTTCATTTGCTGGCACCATTAAGTTTATAAACTAAATAAACTCCCCAACTCAATCAGAACCAAACCAAAAAAATAAAAAAGTTCCACTTCTTTGTTGTGAAAACAACTCAAAAGAAATGCAATGCAAACAGTGTAGGCTTTATATTCTCTTAGGTTCATAAAGATAAATTATCAGTTTTTTACAAAAGCTTAAACTATTAGAATAGAGTAAATTTAATAATTTAATGATATTCTAATTTCTAAACACTCCTCCTCACGTGGGGCCTAGACTCCCCTTGTGGGAGGTAAAGTGGGACAAGGTTTGAACTTAGGATCATTGCTATGATATTATTATAAATTATCGATTATCTTAAAACTTAAGCTATTTTGATGCGATATATTTAATTATTTAATCACATTCTAAATAAATAGAACTAGAAAAACACAATCAAAACAAAACTTCCACTTATTGAATTCCACATACGGAACTATGTTATACGCTTATACTACATTGACGACAGTAACCAGTTGTTATTGAACTCGCAAACCCAGTTGCCTAGTTCCTCATTTCCTACATTTTCTCAGCAACCAAACACAACACAAACAAAGAAAAAAAAGAGTAGATACCTTGAGGACAGTCCTGGAAATCGTGGTTTGAATCTTTAGAGAGTCTTTCTATGAGTTCTTTCTTAGACCCAGTTGCGGAAATGCCTCGAAGAGCAGCTTGTTGACGCAATTGCTGAATGCCCATTTCTCTAAACTTCTCAACGGCCAAGATTTTCTGCTGGGACGCAATTGAATCCCCATTTTCCGAGTCTCTATCTCTCTTCTTATTGGCTGATAAACCATCCTCTGCACCCGTTGATTGCTTGTTTTCTTTGCGCAGAGCTGCTCCGAGTCTTCGAACCTGTCAAAGAAAACAATCAGTTGAGACTTCAAAAGGAGAGAGAGAAAAAGTTTTGTGAATGTGGGTGAGAGAGAGAGACTGAGAGACAGAGAGGGTTGGACCAGAGTGGGCTTGGTTCCGGTGGTACTGAGTCCACGTTGGCCGAGTTGGGTTCGGAGCTCTTCTAGTTTGAGCTGTTGTATTGCCATGAATTCGCACAGAGACACAGAGTTGAATGTGTTTGAACTTTGAATTGTTGAAGTTGAAATTGAAGTTGAAAAGCTTCACTGGGACGAGGGACAGATAAACGAGGTTGCTTCACCATGAAGAGTGCACAGCACGATAGACTTTTCGTACCTTTTTTTTTTTTTTTTCCACGTACTGGTCTACTAGACACCTGCTGTGCTGGTTGCTTTTTTTTTTTTTTTTTTTTTCTTCTTTTTACTCTTGCTTTCCTGGGCCGTGTGTCAGTGTGTGTGAGTGTGATAGTACCTTTTTTTTTTTTTTTTTAACTAGAGGCGAAACTTTTTTTTAACTTTATTTTTTCTGAGCATGATTTTTCTGAAATCAGTGAAATGGATTGCCTTTTTATTTTCAATTTTTTTTTTATTTTAATTCAACGTCAATTTTTCAATAATAGCATAGAAGTAAATTCATAAAAACTTTTTTTTTTTTTGTTCTCCCAATTTTCTACTTCAAAAGATAAGAATAAATAAAATTAAAATATTTTTTATCATCTTATTTTTCCACTTCTTCCCTATTTTCTACATTCTCACTTTTTTTTATCTCTTCAATCAATACACTAAGTAGGATTTCAACTTTTTGCTTTGAATGGGCCCAAGTTGCAGAATGACATCCATACAACTTTTGGTGGGGACGTAACATACATATACACTAATATGAAGACGACCAAAGTTAGCACATAATTTTTTTGCATCTCATTGAAAGGATAAATTGTGATCAAAACGTCACTTTTATACTTCTTGGATGGAAATGCATTTTGAAGATAATTAGTTTGAGGTAAAAAAAAAAAAAAATAATGAATGTTGAAATGATGCAACATGATTTGCATTAATATAAAAGTAATTTGACTAGTGGGTGTTGGCGCTGAATTAGGATGTTTAGCGAGTGAGGACGGTGATAACATGGAGAGGAAAGCTTGAGTGGGAATTAGAATGACTTGAATGTTCCTATTTGTTGAAGTGTTTGTATAATCGTATCATTTCATGAAAGAGTCTCAAAACTAGGTAGAGTTGTGTCTTAAAGGTTACAACACCTTCTTCTTCTTTTTTCTTTTTCTTTTTGTTAAAAATGGTTAGAAGCAAGTGATCAATGTGGCTTCTTTACATCATTTTGATGAAGTATAAAGAACACCAACATGTCACTTGGGTGATTCAAACCCAAAACGCTTCATAGCAGAGTCTTATTGGCCCAAGGCCGAAGCCACTAGGCCACTAATCATATGGTAAAGGTTACTACTATTTACCAAATATTGTAACTAGTCTATGAAACAAACCACCATTTAATGAGCACAATAATGAAGTACATGTGAGGTTGTATGTTATGATTAAATCAACTCTCATTTATGTGTGGTGTGCCCGTATGAAAGTGGATTTTTTTTTTTTTTGATAAATTGGATAATATATAAAACAAACTAAGTGATCACTACCACCAAATTACAAATACGAGATTGCGTCACGCCCAGTTTATCCGAGTACAAAAGGCTAGCAATTAAAGGGTGGGGGGACTTAAACACAACAAAATCATCCTCCATATTAGTTCTAAACTTTGCAAGGGCGTCTGCGCAACGATTAGCTCCTCTAAAGCAATGCTTCAGTCAGACCTGTGGAATGTTCTTCATTAGGTTCCTACAACCATCAATTAGAGAGGAAAGTTCACCATTACAATGATTGCTAGATTGACTTAGCATAACAAGGTAACCACTACCAAAGCATCTAACTCAACTTCCACCGCATTAAGGGCAAGAGTACAGCACAGGTTCAAGCCATCCCGTACAACCCAGAGCTCGGAGGCTAAGCTAGATGTGAGGCCAATCACCCTAGCAAAACCCCAGATCTAGTTCCCATGGCAGTCTTGAATGAGACCGCCACCCCCTACCAGTCTCGAGCTCCCCTGTACTGAACTATCGATATTCAATTTAGCCCAATTAACAGATGGTTTCACCCATCCAACAGCAACAACGGCACCGGACTTGGGAATAGCTTGATCAAGCACACAAAACCAAAATTCATATACTTGTGACTCCACAAATTTGCACAAATTCATAGATGTGTGGGATGGTTGAAATACTCTCTTATTCCTACAAATCCATAGATGCCAAATGCCAAAAAGAAAGAACTAAGCCCAGGGGTAACTCTTACCCATTGGAAGCACTGAGCAGCGAGCATTAATTCTAATCCACTCCATAATTTCCATGCCAAAAGAGTGATACATCTCAGCCGGCTTGTTTGATTCTACCCAGAATTCTTGAGCTGCCTTACAATCACGTAACACATGGCTTAAAGTTTCACTCTGATCACAACAGATATCACAAGCTGTTGACAATTGGATACCCCTATGTGCAAGGACGGACTTAACTAGAATACTATTGTGGTAACACTTCCAGAGAAACATGTGGATTTTTGGCATGGTTTGGAGCTTCCAAATCCAAGCACCCCAGAAGCACTCGTCATTGGTGTTAACTCCACACACGATAAGATATGCACTCTTGGAGTCAAACTCCCCACTAGCACTAGAGATCCAAGACAAGTGATCTTCACTAGATGACGCGGTTCTTAGCAGCATTGCCTTGATGGATTGGTTGATGAGAGAAGGAAAAAGGAAGGAAAGCTTATGCAACTCCCACATACCATTAGAGTAGACGTCACATACCCTAATGTTTTCCTTTCCCCTTTGCAATAGGCCTTCAATGCACTCTCTGATGGTGCCCACATCAAGCCACTTGTCTTCCTAAAAGGACAATTGGCTATTATTATCGATGGACCATTTCGACCCCAATTCACACACAGCACCACCATGGAGCATTGCCTTCCAAGGTCTGGATTATGATGTCATGCTTGTGATGGGCCTCCTTTTTATATTTCTGTTTCAGGACTGTAGACCAGAGCTTGCCACTTTATTCCTTCATTCTCCAACATAGCTTAGCTACGAGCATGGTGTTTCTTTCCTTTGCATCATGTAACCTTAGCCCCCCCCCCCCTATTTTTCGGCTTGGTGACTTTGGACTAGCCAACCATATGGAGCTTTTTCTTGTCTTCAGTGGTACCCCATAAGAAATTCTTGCTAATCATATCCAGGTTAGCATTAATTCTACTAGGCAGAATGCACCCTTGCATCATGTAGGATGGGATGGCTGAGAGCACTAGCTTTGTTAGAGTTAGTCTACCCACCATGGAAAGCATAGAAGCTTTCCAGCCTTGAAGTTTATTTTGAACCCTTTGCAAAATGAAATCAAAATCTCGAGAAGAAGAATTCTTATGCTGAATGGGAAACCCAAGATACTTCCCCAAATTAGGAGTAGATTTGAAACCAAGAATGGTGCACAAAGATTCGCGGGTCTCCTCCCCAATGTTTAGCAAGAAGAACACCTTGCACTTCGTCATACTCACTTTCTGACAAGAGAGATCACAAAAGGTATCTAGAGCCTCCCGAATGCCACAACAGTTCTTTACATCCACTTTTGCAAAGAGAACCAGGTCTTCCACAAAAAAAAAGGGGCGAAAAGGATGGCCCACTTTGAGAGGATTTTAGCGGGCCCCAAAGCTTTGAAGTACACCACTCAGCAATTAGAAACCTTAGAAATTCCATACACAGGATGAACAGATAGGGAGGGAGAGGATCCCTCTGCCTAATACCTTTTGAGGGAAGAAAAGAATCCAATTTTCCTCCATTGAAGAGGACCGAGATAGACAAACTCGAAATGTAGCTCATTATAAGCTTAATAGTATCCTGAGGGAGATTGTAAAGAGTAAGGACATCACGGATGAAGTGCCACTCCAGCCTATCATATGTCTTCTCAAGATCAATTTTTACTGTCATGTAACCATGGTTTCCCTTTTTTGAACTCATCGTATGTATCATCTTTTGCACAATGATCATATTATCAATCCCTTTCCTTCTTGGTATGAAAGCAGCTTGTAAAAGGGAAACTAAATTGTCCAATTGAGGTCTAAGACGCTGCACTAAAATCTTAGTCACAATCTTGTAGATAGTATTACACAAACTAATAGATCTGTATGAACCGAGATTGTTTGCCCCATTGCACTTAGGTAAGAGGGTGATTAGGGTCTGGTTGAGGTGGCTAGGCATGACACTAGTGTTAAAAATTGAGCACACTTCTCTTACAACCACATCTTCCACGACATTCTAATTTCTCTGATAAAACCCCGCATGCATTCCATCAGGGCTAGGAGCCTTAAATGCCCTCATGCTCCAAAGCCCATCTTTAACCTCCTTCCCTGTAACCCAACCATTGATTATCTCACCAGACAACCTATTATTCCAACTAGCAACATTCCAAATTGAAATGGGAGCATTGACTTTGCTTGTTGTGAACAAGGAGATATAGCTCTCTTTGATAATTGAAGCAATAATCTCCTCATTGTGGGTCAGATTCCTCATACTGTCTGTTAACCATGAAATCCTATTTCTTTTCCTTCTGACTAGAGCTGAAGTATGGAAAAAGGTTGTATTTATATCACTCTGAATCAGCCAGTTGTATCTAGATTTAATTGACCAAAACTCCTCCTCCTGCTAATTTACTTCCCAATATTTGTCCCTCAACTGTCTCTCCAAAGCGTGTAGATAGGCATTAGGATCATTTGCCAGGGCTTTCTAAATGCCTGCTAGACGAGCCTCCACCCTTTTCTTCCTATGGAAAATATTCCCAAACACCTCTTTATTTCAAATTTTTACTGCCTCCGTAAACTTTGTAAGGTTTGTGCTAAGACTGAGGTCACTGGCCTAATTCTTAGACAACACGTTTGTAAAAAGAGTGAAGGACATCCAGACAGGTTGAAACTTGAAGGGCCTAGTCAGCCTAAGGGAAGAAGGCTTGTCAATGCAAAGTAAAATAGGGCAGTGATTTGAATGCACCCTGGTAAGATGAGTAATTGAAGCCTCCGGGTACAAATTAACCCAATCCTGGTTGGCAAAGGCACGATCAAGTCGTTCCTGAATGAAGTGCCCAATTTCCTATTTATTTACCTAGGTATATTTCGGACCCTGGAACCCAAGATCAATCAGATTGCACTCATCTAGACATTCCTTAAAAATTTGAGCTCTTCTCATATTAACTGGATTTCCCCCACACTTATTAGCACTAGACAGAACTTCGTTAAAGTCTCCTAACATTGTCCAAGCTAAATTATGCAAACCCAAAACTTTACTTAAATTTTCCTAGAGAAGTTTACTTTCGGCAAATCTAGGACTAGCATAAATACAAGACGGAATCCAGGAAAGGTTAAAGGCAAGTACGTTCACAATGACATGAATTTCCTATTCAGTCTTTGCCAGCTGGGTGGCTTCCACAACGTCTAACTTCCAAAGCAGCCAGAGCCCTCCTACGTACCCAATCGTATCTGTGTGAATGGATCCATCAAAAGGAAGCCAATCAGTAATATCTTTTGCCTACACTCCACCAACACTGGTCTCAGCCACAATGACCAATGAGCAGTTATACTTGCTCATCAAGCTATCCAAAGTAGTTTGAAAACGGGGATTTTAAGCCCCCCTACAATTCCAGTAGATAATATTCATAGATACTAGGAAGGGAGTGGGCAAGTCCCTACTAATTTGAAAATGATTCCTTGCTTGGTATAGCAAGTTCCAGCTCAGCTCTCTCAGTCTGGACTTGGGGACATCCATGTTCTTCCATATGCATATCGCATGCTGCATCACTCCCAACGGTTGCTCCCTCAAGTTGATCAAGAGGTTTAACTTTGGGTAGGTCCCACAGACTTGAATAACCTTGATTACTTCCGAATACCCCACTAAACTTGGTGTCGTTAGTCCATCCGGCAAGATTTTCCTTATTTGGACCTCCTCCAAGAGATTGGATTCGGGCAAAAGTTGATCCAGCGAAATTGGCGATAGTGCCCTCCAACCATAAATCATCCCTTCTGCTGCTGACGGAGTGTCGATTGGGAATCTCCACCATGGGTTTTCCTATTCTAACCATGCCGGGTTTGTCAGCAGCAGAAAACCCTGAACTTGGCTCTCTGGTGTTAATGGAAATATATGGCTCCATGCTTGAAGAAGCTCCTTGTCAAACCACCCCCAGATCATGGTTAGAGACGCACGAATCTGCTGAATGAACGACGGAGATAGTGTCATTAGTTTTCCGTGAAGGCTTATTGCCCAACGCCTTTGAGGTTTGTTCTCCATGACTCACCGAAGTAACTCTAAGCTTTTGCTTGGGTTTGTTGTTAACTTTTGGGATGGGCTTGGCTAAATTAGATCTAACAGAGTTTGAAATAAGAGAAGTATGGATACCTATGGGGTCAAATCATTTCAAACCCGAGGAGCTACAGGTAACCTTGGGCAGCATCAGACGCCATTATCTTGTGGCTGTGAGAAAAGGTAGCATCAGTCAGACTAGTGTTGTCAACTCTCCCTACTTTACGTTTCCCATCTGGCAAGTCTGAGGGAGGCCTATTAGGTGGACTAATTTCTGGAGCAAACCTTCTGAACCGGCCAAAATCCTTAGCATTTAATGCTGAGATATGCTCTAGGTTTGACTTGATTGGCTGGGCGTGAGTCGCCCGAGATTTTGGGGCTTGTTTCTTGCGCCCCACTAACATCTAAGGGCTGTAATCACCCCTTTCTTCCCCCGCTACTTTTCCTTTGAGATTGGTGCTTTCTGCCACCTTACCATCTTGTTTCCATTGCTCACTCATATCGACATTATTCCTCTCCGCCTTCACTTCTTTGACCATGTACGGGCAAAGGTTTTTTCGATGCCCTAATCAGCCACACGAAAAATAGAGTGACCCAATCCCTTCATAAAGAATATCTTGCTTGAATCTTCCAATGAGAATGCTTCTTGGCAAAGGGGCGTCTAAGTTAACCTAAACACAAAGCTGAGTGTATCGGCCTCTAGTGCCAGTAGCAGTGTTGGCGTCAATCCGCAGCACAGGTCCGATAGCCTGTCCGATCTCCTTCAAGACTTCTAGATCGTAAAACTCAATAGGCAGCCCCGGAAGTCTAGCCCAAACAGCAACCTTGGAGCATGCCGCTACTGTGGGTTTGAAGTAGGGCTCCCATGCATGAATAGTGGGGTAATGTTCCCCGACGAACCACGGCCCTCCTTCAGTACTTTCTCATAATCCTCTACCAACCCAAACTTAATAAGATAGAACTCATTTTCCAAATCAATGCAGTCTAGTCTCCCCGCTGGTTTCACGAGATGCATGATCCTGGAATGTAGAAAATGGAACCCTACAGTTTGCCCAAAGACTTTAACAATGAGGGAGTGCACCCACTTGGCCCTAATGTTCATTTTCATCCTTTTAGACAGCTTGATGGCCACGGTTCCTTCAAGGATCATCCACCTCTTCATCGGAGAAAGGTTCCTCTGCTTCGTCCATCTGAAACTTAAAAGCCTGGACAAAAGCACCAAGGATGAAAGTGGAGTTACCACCTTAATATTTGTGAACACATATTATGAAATTTTTTGTGACCTTGGCCTTTATCTTCTAAATAAGTGTTATTTTTTATGCAATGAAAAATTGTGGCTAAACCTCAAGATGTTTTAGTGCTAGTTAGGTGCTTTTTTTTGTGTGGTTTGCTTAATTAACTTACTTGCTTATTTACTTTACATTAAAATATAATTTTCCTAGGCAAAATTATATTTTTTTTCCAATTATTTACTATTATAATTTGCTAATTAGGAAATAAGGGATTTAAATCCTTAACGTCTTTGTTAGAAATATCTTGAAATACCGATTGAGCTAGTTACCCAACTTATTTTTTAAGCTTTAAGCTAAATAAGTTGACTAAAATAAACTGTACCAAATCAAACTTAGGAGGTTGATGAAAGTTTTCCCACCTTCTAAGAGACAAATTTTTTGTCATTTGTCTATACATTAGGATACCATATTATTGGTTCTCATACTGTTTTTCAAAATCTAATGAAGTACTAGTTATATGAGATCTACGTTATAACCAAAAAGAACTAATCACAAATGAAATTTCTTGTAAATCGCCACTTATATCAGCTTAAAACACACCTCACGAGAAACACTCCTTTGTACACGATCATTACAAATTCAAATACATACCACCATCACAAATATAATATAAATTAAAGAGGTTGAGTTTAAGTGTTCCTATTAAATAACTTTTTTTCTTTGGTTTATTAGGCTTCAAGAAATAAGCTAAGTAAAACCATACCTAAAAATAGTAAATATTTTTTTTTTAAATTGTATTAAAATTTTTAAATCACATAAACTGAATAAGTTGGATAAAAGCTATATTAGTAAAGACTACTAAGAGAACACTGCCTTTACAAAATAAGGTTCTACTGGCTTTTAGGGATATCCTTCAAGCACATCCAATAAAATTAGAATAAAAATGCTCAATACATAATAAATTGTACAACTACTATGGTGGTAAATTATGATTAGTGTAATATCACTTTCACATGATACAACCACCAACACCATTTTTATTGAACAAAAATCAAGATTCATCATCTCAACAATTGTGAAATTTGTTGTGGCATTAAACTTATTAAAATAGGAGTGATACTAGCCCATAGGGGCACTATACTTACCCAGGGCTGGTGCTAAATGGGAACTAGAGCTTCAAAATTAATTCCCCTTGCAAATGACTTTTCCTGTAAAAGTTAACAATATTACAAACGCAGCAAATTTCACCTTTTTTTCACAAAATTTAAATTAACAAATTGTGATTTGTGTACC
Organism: Castanopsis chinensis; assembly: GCA_032878915.1. Lineage (NCBI taxonomy): Eukaryota > Viridiplantae > Streptophyta > Magnoliopsida > Fagales > Fagaceae > Castanopsis > Castanopsis chinensis. The sequence goes on from JAVQMG010000115.1 coordinate 20,354,189, forward strand.
ATCAAATATAAATCACAAATGATATCACTTTATATTGACAAGAAATTGTATACCCACTTAGACTAGCTAGAGAGATACTTTATCTACCTCTTTGTAATCTAAGAGTCAGAGAAAAACTTCCTGTCACTACAAAAAACTAAGGCTATCCCAGTGTTTTCAAAACCGTTGGGATAGCCCCAAAAAGTGCAGGAATAGGCCAAAAAAGGCTATCCCGGTGCTTTTTTTCTCGGCACTTTAAACCATCACACAGACAATCGGTATAAAGTTGCCAGACCTATCCCAGCGCTTTCTCTTTGTGTTGGGACAATCCTAGATATCAATTTTAAGACTTGTACTGGTGGTTTTTAGGACTTATACCAGCGCTTTTTAATTTTTTTTTTTTTTTTAAATGCCAGTATAAGTGTATCTATGCCATCGATTTTAAAATTGCCCCTATAGGTACTTACGAAAATATGAATACAATCTATACCAGTGCTTTTAAAAGAGTCACCAGCATAGGTAGTAACTATTCCAGTGTTTTCAAAAGCGCTAGTATAAGTCTTCAATAGATATAGTAATAAGGCCTATACCAGCGCTTTTGAAAATGCTAGTTTTTTTTAATAGGGTTTTAAAATATATATATATATATATATATATAGCACGTGTAATGAACCTACAATTCATGGCACCTGTAATAAATATTTTATAGAACCTACACTTCATATATTCCAATAGTAAATACAATACCACTTTAAACCAACAAACCAAATTTATATAATTATACCATATCAATAATTACATCTCAAATATCTAGATTATTATACACAAAATAATACATCCCAAGTGTCTAGAATTTTATAATAAAGTTTCCAACTATAAAATATATAGATCAAAGTTTGAAACTTTATTATAAATATCAAAATGTCCAGGTAGTTACTCCAAAATAAGGCCCATCATCTACATCATCGTCGCGTAATGTCTATCATCAGATGATACCTTGCTATCACTGGGAGAATGGACATCTCCTGCCAAATCATCATCACCATCCTACAATATAATAAACACACAATGGATTAGTTTACATCAATGTATTAGTATATTGTCAGTACCACCATTAAATCACATCTATTTATAATTATTGTGAATGTCAAATTTTGTATCAATTTATAATACAAAACTCATGAATCCATGCATTTAATAAATTCGAAACAACATTAAAAGAAAAAAAAAACTATAGTTTTGAATAGTTTACTAATGAGATGGTTTTATCTCCTCTCATTTTGAAACTTGAAGAGCATAATCAGTATAGAAAAACATTTAATATTGCGCTATATATGACATTAGTCAAAAGTCACAAAAACTGTGACTACTAGAAAGGTTGCATTAAGAATCCAATTTAAGGTTTCTTGTATTTGAAAGATGCAAAGTAAAGGAAAAAAACATATATAATAATCTTTGACTACACTATTAGGAGTAAAGTGAGATATAAGGTTCCTCTCATTAATAATTTATCACACATCACATTTACAAGTTTTTGATGTGCGTGTTTGTGACTCATTTTACTAAAAAAAAATTTGACAATTCTATGTTAATAGAAATGTGAGAATTCCACCACAGAAGTGTCAAAAAGTTTAGATTTCATATCCAATGTATTAGACTTTCTAATGCCAAAAATGGTGTATGTTTGCCTGGAAAACCCTAATGCCATTTTGGTAATAGAATGGTGATCTAAGCCTGAGGAGATTAGCAAATATAGGAATGTTGAATGCAAAGATCAGCAACTTGTTTGCATAAGCATGCAATTATTAGATTTGACAAATTGAACCACAACTAATGTCCTTGGGGGCCTAGCACCATATTATTAACCCTAAAATGAAAAGTTATGCGCATCTTATTATTTACTTATTTTTTCAGCACAACAAAGAAAAAAATCACTTATTATTTGTCATGTCTATTGCCTTTCCATTATTTTTTTCCAACAACAGTGTCATAACATTCAGAAAAATAGAGTGACGATGTTGAAACACATTTACTTTTACTTTAAAATGCAAAATAATTTAAGTTTGATCATTTTTTGGCATGTTACTAATATATAAATTTTAATTCTTACAAGGAGATCCACCGTTTGGGCATAGCTTTTGGAACCATAAGTATTTATCTCCTACTTCTCAATTATTGCCGAATGGCCTATTGGCCACTTTTACAAATCATATTTTCCGTGAAAGACATAAAACAAGCACAAAATAAAAATTCAATCTATATCCAACTAAGAACACTCCCAATAATGAAAAGTAGACCACCTTATATCACCATGCAAGCCACCCGCTTACTTCAAATCAACAATCCACCACAACAATAATTTTGACATATAATTATTGAGTAGTAGGATATTATCAAGCAGATTTTACTCACCCTTTAGCAACTCACTACCCACCTCACAAAAAAGGGAACCCAAACTTACAGCAAGCTGTTAATCCTGCAAAAGCTAACACTACAAAAAAAATGGGGCTATCCTAGCGTTTTTAAAACTAGTAGGATAGCCCCAGAAAGCGTTGGGATAGGGTCAAAATTCCTATCTTGGCGTTTTTTTTCCCAGCGCTTCAAACCATTGCTCAGTGACAGTCAGTATAGGGTCACTGGACCTGTACCAGCGCTTTTCAAAAGCGCCAGGAAAGGCATGAACCCTATCCTAGTGCTTTTCAATGCGCTGGGATAGGCCTTTTAAATTGTATGCATTCAAGACCTATACCAGTGCTTTTGAAAGCACTGGAATAGGTACTGCCTATGCCAACGCTTTCAAAAGTGCTGGTATAGGTCATGAACGAATATAATATAAAAGACCTATACCAGCGCTTTCAAAAGCGCTAGAATAGGTGTTGTCTATGCCAGAGTTTTCAAAAGCGTTGGTATAGGTCTTGAATGAATATAATTTAAAAGACCTATACTAGCATTTTTGAAAGCGCTGGGATAGGTAGTACCTATTCCAGCGTTCTCGAAAGCGCTGGTATAGGTCTTGAATGAATATAATTTAAAAGGAACTGTGCCAGCACTTTCAAAAGCGCTGGTATAGGTCCTTTTTTTTTTTTTTTGGGCACCTGTAATGTTCATTAAATACATATTTTCCAATTCCTATTTTATAGCAATTGTAATGAACTACAATTCATATTTTCCAATAGCAAATACCATACCACATTAAACCAAGAAACTAAATATATTTAATTACACCATATCAATAATTTCATCCCAAATGTCTAGAATTTTATACACAAAATAATACATCCTAAGTGTCTAGAATGTTATGAAGAAAATAATATATTCTAAACAACTATGTACAATTTCCTACACAAAAGAATACATTCTACTGCGTATCACCTACTCCAAAATAGGTGCCCAAAGTATCGCCTACTGCATATCATCAAATGATAAGCGCTGAGCACCGGGAGACTAGATATCCATTGCAGAATCATCATCACCATCTTACGAATTAAGAAACACACAATGAATTAGTGTACTAAACAACAGAGTTAGTAGCTGAATGGCATAATATCACTAGCAATTAAAACACACTCAAAATGACTGATTTCAGTTAAGTATATCAATTGGGTATTACTCTCAATAAATTTCTCAAAAAGTGATTAGTGAGTAATTTAAGCAAAAGATTCAATAAGTGATTACTTACACATATTCTGTAAAGCCTTAGAGGTTATATTTCTACTTGATATTTCTATGTATTTTATGTGTTACAATGACCCCTAAACTAGTAGATATAAAGATTATGGTATACATTAATGAAGGAGTTGAGAAGGTGGCAGTTGGGAGTTGAGGGGATACATTAATGAGGAAAGATATATTATATTTAACATTAACCATGAGTGCTGATAAGCATTCTATAGCAAAGTTCCTCTACTTGAAGAGGCAGAGCAGCAATGTAACAGCTATCACATGGTAACTGAAGCTGCAACCATGTCCTAAATACCCAACCAAAAATCAAAGAACAAACACGAGGCTAGTCTTTCACAAATCAAACATCCAGTCACCAATATAATATAAGCAAATGCAAGTGATGATCCAATACAATTCCTACAATTTTTTTTTTTTTTTTGAGAAACCAGTTCATGCACATATTATGGGGGTACCCCATGAATGTTAGCATTGATTATAGGCAACCTTCTTTCAAGCATTCACTCCTATTAGTTTTCAAGCCCAGTAAGCACTTGCTACACTTCTTGCCATATAGGGAGGAAAACTTTTTCTGCTGTTCCTACCTACTACACATAGATATTTTCTCTTTAAAAGTTTTTGTCAAATTCTGGGCCACTACTTGGGCATATTGTCCTCTCTTTGACCTATTATAGCCTTACAACCTTGGTATATTCCTACACCTCATTACAACACTTGATTCTCATCTTCAATCACACTACTAATCAGTCCAGAAATTCATAACACATCAAAAAAAATATATTTTACTTGACCTGACATGACACACTCCCACTAATAAATAAATAAACACTAATACAATCTAAATTAGACAGTAAAAGAAGTAATTATAAATCATAAACAAAAAGAATCTTTATTACTGTTATTTTTTGGTAAAATAACTAAAAAGAATCCTTATTTGGATAGAGTAGGTGTCCAACAATATTTAGCAAACAAAAAAAGTTCTCCAAAGACATAGCCACCCAATTAACCCATTTCACAGAAAAATTCATCAGGTCAAAACTCACCAATCACCTACACACACAGACACACAAAAAAGCATCATATACTATCCATTAACCCATTAACTTCATAAATTATCCATAAACCATTTCCAAACAAAATTTCATCTGATTATTTTGCATCACAGAAACTTCATGACAACTCACCAATCACCATACAAACATGAACAAAAATGCACATACTTTGTATTCAAACTTCTTACCATAGATATACTGGGAAATGATGGGCACATCCTGGTCAACATCCTCTGCATTGACCTCACTTAAGCTTTAAGGGCATCATAACGAGTGCATTCCTCCATTTCTTCTACTTGAGTATACAACTCCATAACCCTTTGGTCGGTTGCAGTTGATGTTGGCGGTGGCGTCCTGCCATCCATTGACCTCACACAATTGCCAGAGGAGGTTGGACCAAAGCCTACCCCTCTAACACGGCCACCTCTCTCTGCACCCATGACCTGTCCAAATTCATCATTAGGCTACCAAAGTATGCCAGCCTCAATGTCGTTTCCCCGCAACTGTGACCCCGTTGACATAAGCTCTTTCATCTTTGCCTAGTAATCACAAATAAACAAAACAACATATTAGCAACGTGGGCAATAATACACATGCCAACATGAGTAATATGGTTTTATATATATAAAAGTTGGGTTGGAGTTATTATAAAAGAAATAGAGAAGGCTTTAGGATAGGAAAAGTTATGACCTTGGGGTATTTCATGGCGAGGATGGCTTTAGGTTTTGTATATTGAGTTATTTGAGTGTACTGACTGATGACTCTTTCTTGTACAAGTAGCATTATAACTCATAAACTAAAGTAGTGAACCAAAGACCTAATAAAACCCAAATAAAGACTAACTTGACTCAAATAAATAAAGACATGAAAATTAGAATCTCTTAGAAAATTTTAGACTTTACTCAACTACCAATACACCTTACTAAGATAACTAGTGCATAAAGATAAAGTAAAGAAGGTATGAATAGGATGTATCAATTTACTTCCTCAACAACAAAAGTCTGTAGTGAGAATAATAATCACCATCATCATCATAATTTTTTATTTTTTTGGTGGTTTTTTCATTCTATGTATATTAGGCTAGGAGGTGTTGACCAAATTATAGAGCCCACATCAGCCATGAACAATATAACATATAATTGGCTTAATCTTTTTTATTCAATGAATTAATCCCAATTTAGATTTTTCCCCCATCCAAGCTTCAAGGGGCAAACAAACAACCCCAAAACCAAAATTTAACTTTGGTTGAAACAAAAACCGTATAAAATAAACCCACTTTAAAGCTATCATAGAAATTATTTCATTTTATCCCTGTGCTGAGTTCCAAAATAAAGAGCAAATTGACTTTGGAAGTTCATAGTACATAGACTTCCACATAAAATGAGTTGCACTCACACAATAGAAATTGTAGCAAGACTAATCCCCTATCATTCCTAAAAAATCAAATTTTTTATCCTAAAAAATCATCCTCACATTTACCTTTAAATCAATTTTTTTTTTTTTTTTTTAACATCCTTAAGTTTATCCCAAAAAAAAGCTGAATAGATATATATAGATTTAATTACAATTTAAACCTTTTAACTTCTTTTTAAAAATTAAAAACAAAAAGAAAAACACCTACCCTGTTATAAAAAAATTAATAAAGAAAAAAACTATAGCACGTTTTATCCAAAAAAGCCTACCTTGGCCACCTTTTTTTTCAAAAAAAAAAAAAAATTATGGATAACTACACGTTTAAAAACTCTTCAATCAAAAAAAAAAAAAAAAACACTCAAGTAAAACAATAATGTTCAAAATGCTCCAACTCTCCTATATTCCTTCAATCTCATGTAGTCACTTTTTTTTTTTTTTTTGGCTTTATTAAGACTTACATTTTCCTTTTTTATTTTCAATATCCCTTGCTTCCTATTTTCACTACGTTTGGTTTTTCTTTTTCACCGCAAATCTCTTCTTCTTTATTTTGAACTTGAAGGAATTTTTTTTTTTTTTTTTAAAACACTCCTATTCGAAAAACTACCACCTCTCTTGAGACTTTAGAGAGACTGGTGTTCTTGCATATTTGGCCATATCTTTCTTATTATCTTTAAGAATTTTTTTTGTTTTTTCAATTCTTTGATAGCCAACTATTACATTCAAGAAGTAAATGGCTGAAATACCTTAAAGCCTAAAAAAAGACCCCCCCAAAAAAAAAAAAAAAAAAAACACCAAAACTTGAAAAATGACTAAAAACACACCCTCACCCTAAAATAATGACCAAAATACTCCCTAGGCATTAAAAAATGACCAATATACATCCTAGGCCAGAAAGTGACCAAAATACCTTGGAAACTTAGAAAATGACCAAAGTACCCCTGAACCATAAAAATGACCAAAAAAACCCTCTAAGCCTAAAAAAAGATCAAATTACCCCCAACAACTAAAAATGAACCAAATACCACATATGCATTGAAAAATGTCCAATAAGATGACCGAAATACGTTGGAAACTTTGATAAGGACCAAAGTGCCTCTAAACCCTACAAACGACCAAAAATACACTATAATACTAAAAAAAATGGCCCAAATACCCCCCAAAAGCAAAAAAATGACCAAATACCCCCTAAGCATTAAAAAATGTTACACATATACATCCTACACCTAAAAAATGACTGAAATGCCCTTGGAATTCAAAAAAATTTAAAATGTTTAAAGGGTATGTGGTAATTTTTTATGTTTTAGGGGGTATTTCAGTCATTTTATAACATTTCTCCAATTTTTCTTTCATTATTTAGGTTTCACAAGTACTTCGATCATTTTTTAGGTTTCAAGGGTTTATCAGTTATTTTTTAGGTTTCGAGTGTATTTCATACATCTCTAACGATTACAAGGGCATTGTGGTCATTTCTCGATTTATAGGGGTATATTGGTCTTATTTTAGTCATCGAGAGTACTTTTGTCTTTTTCAAACATAGAGGGATATTTTGGTCAATTTCTATGTTTCAGGGGGTATTTTGGTAATTTTATGCGCTAGGGGGAGGGTTTAGTCATTTTTTAAGGTTACAGTGGTGTTTCATTTAGGTTTCAGAGGTAGTTTGGTCATTTTTTAGGTTTCTGGGGTGTATTGTTCTTTTTTTTTTCGGTATCTGCTGTATTTTGGACGTTTTTTGTGTTTACAAGGGCATTTTGGTCATTTTTTTTATTTAGAGTGGTATTTTAGTATTATCTAAGTATTCAAGGGGATTTCCACCTTTTTCAGGCATGGTGGGTACTTTTGTCCTTTTCTAGCTTTTGGGGGGTATTTCAGTCATTTTTGATATTTTGGGGGGTATGGGTATTTCAGTCATTTTTTTGGTTTTGGGGGTGTATCGGTCTTTTGTAGTTATCGGGTGTGTTTTGGACAATTTTCATGTTTTTGGGGGCATTTTGATCATTTCTGCGATTTATAGGAGTATTTTGGCCTATTTCAGGCACATGGGGTACTTTGGTCATTTTTTTTATGTTTTAAGAGGTATTTCAGTTCTTTTTTAGCTGTACCACCCAGAGTAAATACAAACCCAGTAGTACTCTTTCTACTATCAATATCACCAGCAAAATCAGCATCTACATAACCCTGCAAATTTATACTTGCACCTGTGAAACAAAGACACGTATCTGATGAAACTCTCAGATATCTCAGAATCCACTTAACTGCCTCCCAATGCTGCTTCCCTGGCCTACCCATGAATCTGCTCACAACTCCCACTACATGTGTAATGTCTGGCCTTGTACACACCATAGCATACATCAAGCTATCAATAGCTGAGACATAGGTACCTTACTCATATAGTCCCTTTCATATTCTGTCTTCGTCGACTATTCTTTGCTCAGTTTGAAATGACTACCCAAGGGTGTGCTCACTAGTTTAGCTTCATTCATGTTGAATTTGCTGAGAACTTTCTTCACATACTTTGACTGTGAAAGCTTCAATGTATCATTAGCTTTGTATTCTCATACCAAGGATGTGCTTTGCAGCTCCTAAATCCTTCATTGCAAACTGTTTTGACAATTGCTTCTTCAGATTATTACTCTCCTCAATGCTAGTCCATGCAATAAGCATATCATCCACATTCAACAGTAAAATGATGTAAGAATTGTCAAAAAACTTAGCATAGCAACAGTGACTAGCTTCACATCTCTGGAACCCAATTCTATGCATAAAACTGTCAAATTTCTTATACCATTGTCTAGGAGCTTGTTTTAGGCCATACAAGCTCTTTCTCAGTTTGCAATGTAAATTCTCTTGTCCCTAAACAATGAACCCTTATGACTAAATCATGTAAATGTCTTCATCCAAGTCACTATGAAGGAATGTTGTCTTCACATCTAATTGCTCAAGATGTAAATTTTTTGCAGCCACTATTTCCAGTACTAGTCTAATTGTTGACATCTTCACAACTAGAGAAAATATCTCTAAGTAGCCAATGCCTTTCTTCTGCTGGAACCCTTTAACTACTAATCTAGCCTTGTAACGTTTGCTACCATCATACTTAATCTTTATTCTGTGTACCCACTTGTTGTGCAAAACCTTCTTTCCTACTGGTAATTCACTCAATTCTCATGTCTGATTCCCCAATAAGGAATCCATCTCATCCTTCATGGCTAACTCCCACTTGCTTGAATTCTCATCTTGCAAGGCTTCATCATAACACTCTGGCTCACCACCATCAGTTAACAGGAGATAATTTAGAGCTGGTGAATAATGCTGTGGAGGTCTAATGGTCCTGGAAGATCTGCGAACTTCAGCTACAGGTGTTCTCTAATCTACTTGTGAATCTACATTCTCCTTATCTTCTTCACCCATTTTTTGGACAGTATTTTTAGTTAATTCATCTAAGTTGACAAACTCAGATTTCTTTTGATCTATCTCTGTAACATCTAGCACTATAGTTGACTTGTCCTTATACATAACCTGTTAATTAAATATCACATTTCTACTTCTGATAATTTTCCTGTTTTGTCCATCCCAAAACCTATAGCCAAATTTCTCATCACCATAGCCAATGAAAAAACATATTTTAGGCTTTGCATCAAGTTTACTATTAGCATTAGAATCAATATGAACATTAGAAACACAACAAAAAACTTTTAAATAGGAAAACTTTACCTCTTTACCGCTCTAAACTTCCTCAAAAAGTCTGAACTCCATAGGAATTGATGGTCCTCGATTTATCAGGTAAGTTACAATGCTAACAGCATCAGCCCAAAAAGTTTTTGGTAGCCCAGCATGCAACCTCATACTCCTAGCACGCTTATTAAGAGTTCTGTTTATACGCTCAGCCACACCATTCTGCTATGGTGTCCCAAGAATGGTCTTCTCCATCCTAATTCCTTGTGCAGCACAATATTCAGTGAACCCTCCATTTATGTACTCTCCTTCATTATCTGACCTCAAACATTTTACTTTCAAACGTATTTCTGTCTCAACCATGGCCTTCCACTTCTTAAAAGTTTCAAATACATCAGATTTATTTTTCAGAAAATAAACCCATACCTTTCTGCTTGAATCATCAATGAAAGTGATGTAGTATCTTGAACCTTCAAGGGATGCAACCAGAGAAGGGCCCTATAAATCAACGTGTACTAACTCCAATTTCTCAGCCTTTGGTGTCCTGCCAATTTTCAAGAAGCTCACATTTTTCTGCTTTCCTAAGATGCAGCTTTCACACATGTCAAAATCAATGGACTTCAATTCTGGTAGTTTCCCTTTTGACAGCAGCATCTTTATCCCTTTCACTCATGTGACCAAGTCTGCGGTGCCATAGGCTTGTATCAGTACTTGCTTCAGCAACTACAACTATGTCTCTTGGACTTGAGGTCATATAGAGAGTACTAGTTTTCTTTCCACGAGCCAATACTCTAGCTCCCTTTGTAACCTTCCAAGTCCCACCAGCAAATAGTATTGCATGCTCTTTATTATCAAGTTGTCCAATAGAAATCAAATTCCTCCTCAGGTCAAGAATATGTCAAACCTTCTCTAGTATCCAAACAGACCCATTGGACAACAATATCCCGATGTCTCCCATACCCACAACATCCAGGGTTGTACCATCAGCCAAATACACCTTACCAAAATCACCTGCAACATAATTCTATATAATTTCTCGATGTGGAGTGGTATGAAACAAAGCTCCTAAGTCCAAAACCCAATCATCAAGTGGACTGTCTACTGCAAGAAGTAATGCATCATGTACGTCTTCTATTACAGCATTAGCAGAATCATCTTCATTCTTCTTCTTAGGACTTTTGCATTGCCTCCTAAAGTGACCTGTTTTCCTACAGTTCTAGCATTGTACTTGTTGGCCTGATCTAGATTTACTTCTATTCCGATTAGAATTTCAAGATTTATATCTGCCCTGATTTGAATTTCTATCATTACCTCTGCTTCTTGACTCAAGGTTTAGGGCAGAACCAGATCTTGAGATTTCACTTGCATCTCTTCTGCGAACCTCCTCAGCCAAAATTAAATCTCGTATGTCATTGTACTTCAACTTTTCTTTTCCTGTGGAATTGCTTACTGCCATTCTCATTGCCTCCCAACTGTTTGGCAAAGAATCCAAAACAATCAATGCATGGATCTCATCATCAAAATCAATTTCTACAGATGATAATTGATTTGTGATAGTGCTGAATTCATTTAGATGTTGTGCTACTGATGCGTTCTCTGCTATCTTCAGACTGAACAGTTTCTTCATCAGATGCACCTTGTTGTTTGCTGACGGTTTGTCATACATACCAAATAAAGCCTTCATCAGATCTACTGTGGTCTTCTCCTTTACAACATTGTGTGCAACAGACCTAGATAGCATTAGCCTGATAATTCCATGTATCTGTCTATCAAAAAGAGCTCATTCTGCATCCTTTATAGTCGCAGGTTTTATCCCTAAAAGAGGCAGATGCAATTTCTTCCCATAGAGATAATCTTCAATCTTGCATCCTCCAATACGTGAAGTCTGTGCCATCGAACTTTTCTATTCCAGACACCTTTCCTGCTTCCTCTGCCATTGCTCCCACTCAAACCTAACCCTAGGCTCTGATACCAGTTGTAGGGAAATTACCACGAAATTCTCAACTTGTGAGAAATAGAAAATAAATAAAATACACGCCAAAGAAAATTAATCACACGCACAAGACAGTATTTACGTGGTTCAGCAATTTGCCTACGTCCACGGAGTTGCAGGGATTTCACTATTATCAGGGAAAAAATACAAAGTGCGTCTACAGTTTTTTTTCACTCTCTCACAAAACAACGACAGACCAACAAAACCTTAATCACCAAAATAACGTTTTTTTTTATATCCTGCACATAAGATTCACAATGAGTTACAAAGACCACGCAACATTATTCAGGTCGAGTCATCAAATAATGTTTTTTCCAAGCCTCCACTCCATGGAATAAATCTCAGAAAATCTCCCATTAAAAAACGACCCAACATTATTCAGGTTGGGTCATTAACTGGATCAAACACAACTAGGCTCCATAAAGCCCAACAGGTGTTGAAATGCCATAATAGGGTGTCCTATACTAGCGGTTTCTAAAAGCGCTGCTACAAGTTAATTTATTACACTGGTTTTGAAAAGCACCGGGAAAAAAAAGCTGCTGCAGAATGATTTTTTTGTAGTGTGTATGCAATATTCACCTTTAATAGAGAAAATTTTAAACTATGGTTAAGTGTATGGAAGATGAAGTCGCCTTAATTTTTTTATTTTACCTTTTTTATCTATAAACTACTCTACAATTCACTTCTAATTAGAGTCGAGTTAAGGCAAAGGAATTAGGCATCTAAGCATTGACAAGGGTAGTGTGGTTTGGATCCGACCTTTCACTCCATAGCAGAATGGATCAAAAGCTGGTTGTGTAGAGTTAATGGAAACCAAGATAACCGAGGTCCATAAATAGTAGTAAAAATAAGCTTAATAGTAAAATAAATTGGCAAAATTAATTTTTACCAAACACACACTGGAAATTTTTTGTTAAAAATACTATAGATAAAGGTAAAAGTTAGCTGAAATAGTACAGTATGACCCATGAATAATACAAAAAAAGTGCAGTGAGACCCTTGAATAGTACAAAAAAAAGTGAATAGTAAAATAAGCTAACTTTTTAAGTTGGAGCCAAAAGCATATTAAGAAATAAAACTTGGTCTTCTTGAGACAACCTCAGGTCCACCAAGCAATTGGCAACCAATCTAATAGTCTTAATATGGCATGATTCATTTGCAAGGGCAGGATTAAACAAAGTCTTCTGTCCAATTGCTATTCGGGGAGGAATTTGTTACCCTTATGCCCCCATGAGTAAAGATCATCATAATTGGTATTAATTATTTCAAAATGGTAACTTTTTTTTCTTTTTTGCAAAAATGAAAATTTTCCCTTCTAAATTTGGTTGAAATTTATTAGTTCTCTAACTTTACTTTTATTCAAATGAGTTTTCTAAATTTCAAATTTATTCAATTCAAGTCCTTTGTTCAATTTTATAAAAAATATTGCCCTTAAGTATGCAATTAACTAATAAAAAAAATTGAAAAAAAAATTCTTACATAAAAAAATCTATAAAATTATTTGGGCAATATTTTTGATAAAATAATTTTATAGATTTTTTTTTTTCATGTGAAAATAATTTTTTTAATGGCAAATTTTTAACAAAATTGGACAGAAGGTCTTAATCGAATAAAAATTTGAAACTTAAAAGATTCAACAAAATAAAGGTAAAGTTAAAGAATGAAATGAATTTCAGTCAAACTTAGAAAATGCAATTCCATACTAGAAAAATTTGTAATAAATTAAAACCAGTTTAAAATATAATAGTTTTCTTTTTTACTCATTAGCTTATGTCATAATCGATCTATTTTTGTGATTTTCTAAACAAACTATATCAATTCAAAAACTTCATTGTGGCATAGCCACTGCATAGTTTGTATTAATTAGCTTTGTATTATTTTAAAGCAAACTTCATTGGATCATGCTAAAAGTATATTACAATGTATCATATACTTTTTTTTTTTTTTTTTTGAGAAACACAATGTATCATATACTATTACAATATCCCATTTTTAATTCTTTTTATAATAGAATTTACGACCCTGTCACCACAATGGGAGAAGTGACTTGGTGCTTCCCATTCGTCCACACCAGATAACCAGATTCACTCCCACTGTAATTATGATGCGGCCCCACCTTCTCAGACAAAATTCTTACCATATAGCTCTGCTGTTGACCTTTCTCCTTGAAAAAAAGCTTCTCTTAATCAACGACCATGATAACAATTTTGGGATTGGTGATTTTTATAGTGAAGGTTGAATCACCATCACCAACATATGTAACCGTTCGATTAACCATAAGCTCTGATTTGGTCGGTGTTGATGCATCGAAAGACACTAAAATTGATGGGTAGTTCAGGTCCCACATGTTAACTTGCTAGACCCCACTGCAACTCACTTGCCTCCTTGAGATCACTTCAATTTGCCTAGTGTTGAAATTGGAAGCACAAAGAAAATTCAAATAATCATCCACCGTGAGATCATAAACCAAGCCGGGATCAACGGCTTTATCAGGATCCACGTGTCCAGCGCCAAAACCAAAGACGCTGGACACGCTGTAATCTTTCTCGTCCAGTACAGTCTTGCCATCGTGATCGTCCGTCGAAGCCATTGTCATCATGTGAGAGACCGCGCCCCCGGCCCGTTTTATTATGAGTTGGGCCAAACCCACATGAATGGGTGGAGTCGTGTTATTGTCTCTCATAATGGAGGTTCGACTAGTTATATTTTTCCCTTTAGATTAAGGGTTTTACAATGGAGTCGCCACTTATTTAATTATTGGAAAAATAAGAAAACCAAAATTGAAAAATTCATCATTTTATTAATTTTCAATTGAATTTACATTGGTCATAGGAAAATTACATGGCTTTGGTCCTAGATACAATCTAAAAAAAAGTACATGGCTTTGTTTCCTAGTTACAATCTAAAAATTGAAAATTACATGGACAAGCATTTGATTTACTAACCCTTGATCTAAGTTCGGAGGCTATGTTACAAAGTGGGAAGGTGTTAGGCACCCACCTTGCCCGGTGAAACCGGTCTTCTAAACTATAGTGGCCAACATTCATATCATATCATCCAATATGTCAATCAATTTGCATGTTGAATTTAAGGTGTGTGCATGTGATGAACCCTAATTCAATTTATTAAGCATGACATTTGGATTGAAAAATAAATTCTAGTGAATGTGTGTGTATGGTGACATCCTAGATTCAAGGATTTGAAAGAATTATTAAACAAACATGTTTTTCATATTTTTGATGTGAATTTAAGATTAAAACTAGTGTTATGTATAAACATGTGATGAACAACCAAGAACATGTGATGAACACATAAGAATATTTAAGAACACTCAAACATATTCAAGGGAATTTAAACAGTTACTATAATGCTTTAATCCTAAATTCCTATCATGGCAACACAAAAAACAAGTTAGGGAAAAAAATTATACCTTCATGCAAGATCCATATGGTGGATGAGGAGACTCTTGAGGGAGGTCCTATGGGTGGAGGAAAAGAAGAGTTAGGAGAGGAAGAGTAAGTCTCACTCAATATTTTGAGTCTCAAGAAGACCAAAATATGACAAGACTACTCAACTTCCTAGAACTCAAGAGATGAGAAGAGAGGGGGGTTTTTCTGTGTCTTGGAATGAAGGAGAGGGGGGTTTATATAGTAGTGGTGGAGGAAATATGAATGGAAGGCCATTAATGAGGGTTGACAATGAATCATGAGCCTAGACCTCATTTTAGCCTTTGGGGAAATTTGGTGCATTAAATGGAGAGATTTGTGGGAGTGAAGAGTAAGCCAAAATTCGGTTTTCCCGTAGTTGCTGTAACAGCCTGTAGAGCCAAATTTGAAAAATCATATCTGACTCAATTTTGATCGGAATTGTGTCGTTCTTGTGCTCAAATTGAAGCTCTAGATGTCTAGTTTCTGGAAAAATTAACCTCATTCATAGATTCAAAATATTCTGAGAGATATCAATGAAATAGTGAGCAGAGGTCATTTCTTATAAAAATGGTTTCAGCACAATTAACATTAATAGGTCCCAAATTAGTTTCCAATTAACATTAATAGGCTCCAATCACTCCCATTTCAGACCTAATTAGTTCCAAATTTACCCTAATTAAAAGATAATTGCACAAATTACTCATTGAATAATTAATGTTTAACTATCTAATTAATTAGGTGTATGCAATCTTACCATAAAATGTAGTCCTAACCAATCAAATAATGACACATCATTAATTTCAAATTGATTATAATTATAACCAATTAGAATCAATTGTTCATAATCACATAAGGTCGGACTCAATTTGTGATAGTGCATCTCGGTCATTAAAACTTGATTTGATGATAACTTTCAATCTGATGGTCCGATTAGAGCTTAAAACTAATCGATTTGATCGTTACAACATCAAGATCATTTTGGTGAAATGAGATTATGGATCTAATGACCAAAATCAAGATGCATATTTCCAAGTTGAAATTACCCTTTTACCCTCCAAGTGAGGTTAAATGCCAGTTGCAAAATTAGGTGTCAACACATCAACGCTGATTTGATCATCACTGGTGATAAGGGTTATTTTGATAATCCAAAGTTGACGAGCCCAGGGCTGATGACCCTGAAGCTGACGACCTCAAAGCTAGGGAGATCTGAAGCTGACGACCTCCACCAACAAACCAACGACCTTAGAAGTATGTATAGCCAAGCTAACGGGAACAGGCTGAAGAAGTTAGTCTTGACTCCGTCCACAACCTTACTTGACCAACATGCACACAATAAGGATTCTTGCACGACACGTCTAACTCAAACTAAGAAGACTCCTATAAGGACAAGGATTCTATGAGATACGTAAAATCCAAGAGTTACTCTCCTAGAAGGAAAAGAACTTCTTGACCAAGGCATGAATTTCGGCCCTATGCTACTATAAATACTCCAAAGCTCTCTCAAAGCAAGGTACATACAATTCACCTCAGCTCTAGCACTTTAGAGTTGCGAACAAGAGATTTCTCTAATTTCACCGTCGGAGGGTATTTGGCTGATACCACACTGGTGCCCTTTCTAAGGTCTTCACCTTTTGTGCTGTGCAAGTACGTCATCAAGAGCACGTGTGGACCGTGTAACTTACTGACGATTTTGAGCATCATCAGTTGGCGCCGTCTGTGGGAAACGAGTGATCAGCCATTACCTTATCCCTAAGACAAAAAGCTGCATGGTACTCACTAGATCGATGGCAACAACCAACAACTTGGGCGATGAACCGCACGCCACAGCACTGGAAAGACAAGTCCAAACGCTCACAGCAGCGGTTGAATGCCTAACCAAACAAAATCACGACTTGGAGGAACAGTTATGCCAGAAGAATGCGCATCCTGGCAATCAAGAAGAAGACCAGGAAGCGACAAGCATCGAAAGGAGGAACCATGAAAGACCCGAGGGTAGCAATGCTCCGAGCAGACTGGAGCGGCATGGCACCAGTCGACCAGCTATCTCTGACGCACTACTGCCTCACATCGTCGCAAAGATGCAGGAGATGCGGGAGCGAATGGACGTAATGATGAACGCCCTCAGAGGAAGGGTGTCCAACAACCTTGACGACCTAGTTCAACGAACTGATTCACCTTTCATGGCGCACGTTACTTCATGTCCTCTTCCCCCAAAATTTCACATGCCTCAGGTGGAAAGCTACGACGGGTCCAAGAACCCCCTAGACCACTTGGAATCCTTTAAGACTATAATGCACCTTCAAGGAGTGCCAGATGAAATCATATGTAGGGCTTTCCCTACTACGCTGAAGGGATCCACGAGGGTCTGGTATAGCAGGTTGACACCTAACTCGATTAGCACCTTTAAGAAGTTGGGTGCTCAATTCGTTTCACACTTCATCGGGGGGCATCGATACAAGAAGTCCACAGCGTGTTTAATGAGCATAAGACAACGGGAAGACGAAACACTAAGATCGTATTTAATGCGGTTCGACAAGGAGGCTCTCTCGATCGATGAGGTAGACGACAAGATACTCATGGCAGCATTCATTAATGGGCTACGGAAGGGCAAGTTCTTATTCTCCTTATACAAGAACGACCCAAAAACCATGTCAGATGTGCTCTACAGGGCAACGAAGTATATGAATGCAGAGGATGCTCTGATGACACGAGAGGATAGACCTAAAAAGAGGGAAAGGTAGGAAGACACAAGGACGGATAGGGGACGAAAGAAGGCAAGGACCGAAGAACGACGGGACGATCGCCGCTCCAAGCCACCCGTGGGGAGATTCACGAACTTCACGCCGCTGACCGCCCCCATCGACCAGGTCCTAATGCAGATCAAAGATCAAAGACCAAAGAGCCCTGACCTTCCCTGACAAGATGAAGGGAGACCCCAACAAGAGGCCAAGGGAAAAATATTGCCGCTTCCATCGAGACCATGGCCACGATACAGCTGATTGTTACGACTTGAAGCAACAAATAGAAGCTCTAATCAGGCAAGGAAGGTTGCAGAGGTTTTTTAGCAAAGAGAGGACAGACCCACCGCAAGACCAAGCTCCCCGATGGGAGAATGAACGCCCCAGACAGCCCCTAGGTGATATAAGGATGATTATGGGGGGCACTACAGCCGCCGGGTCATCGAAGAAAGCTTGAAAGACTTATCTCAAGATGATTCAGAACATCCAGCTAAAGGGGCTTAACCCAAAAATGTCGCGGACTGATAACCCCCTCATTGGATTCTCAGATGAAGATGCACGACGTATCCACCATCCCCATGACAATGCACTCGTCGTCACCATACAGGCAGGGGACTACAATATACATCGAATCCTCGTCAACAACGGGAGCTCGGCGGACATCCTCTACTATCTTGCATTCCAACAGATGGGAATTGATAGGGAGCGTCTAGTTCCGTCTAACGCCCCGCTGGTCAGCTTCAGAGGAACGAGGGTATTTCCTTTTGGAGTTGTCACTTTGGCGGTAACCATTGGAGATTACCCTCGGCAAGTCACCAAGAATGTAGCATTCCTTGTAGTCGACTGCTCATCAGCTTACAATGCCATCATTGGACGTCCAACCCTCAACTCGTGAAAGGCTGTGACCTCAACCTACTATTTGATGATAAAATTTTCGACTAGTGGGAGAATTAAGAGGGGATCAAGTGGCCGCACGCGAATGTTATGTAGCCATGATGGAGATGGATGACCACCACTAGTCCATGAGCATAGAAGAACAATGTACAGCGATGGAGCCCGTGGAAAAGCTCGAGGACATACCTCTCGACGACTCCCAGCCAGAGCGGACAACCAAGATCGGCACCATTGCAGACCCAACGATACGTCAGGGACTCGCAACCTTCCTCAAAGAAAACCGAGACGTGTTCGCTTGGAGTCACGAAGACATGCCAGGAATTGACCCGTCAATCATAGTACACAGGTTGAATGTATCACCATCTTTTCCGCCGGTTCGTCAAAAGAAAAGAGTCTTCACCCAAGAGAGAGATCGGGTAGTGGCGGAAGAAATCCGCAAGCTATAAGAAGCTGGCTTCATTAAGGAGGTATACTACCCCGAGTGGTTGGCAAATGTCGTCATGGTAAAAAAGAACAACGAAAAATGAAGGATGTGCGTAGATTTTATAGACCTAAACAAGGCATGTCCCAAGGATAGCTATCCTCTACCAAAAGTCGACCTCCTGGTGGATTCTACGGCCCAACACCAGCTACTAAGCTTCATGGACGCATTTTTAGGATACAACCAGATCCTAATGGATGAAGCTGATCAGGAAAAGACATCGTTCGTGACAAGTCAAGGCCTTTTTTGCTACAAGGTCATGCCATTCGGCTTGAAGAACGCAGGTGCGACATACCAAAGGCTCATAAACAAGATGTTCGTACAGCAAATTGGGAGAAATGTCCAGGTATATGTCGACAACATGCTAGTGAAAAGCCGAAGAGAAGAAGATCATCTGGGAGACTTGAAGGAAACCTTCGATACTCTTCGCTCCTACAACATGAAGCTAAATCCAGCAAAATGTGCCTTTGGAGTAACAGCTGAAAAATTCTTAGGGTACATGGTGTCCCAAAGAGGTATTGAACCCAACGCAGAAAAATTCGGGCTATAATGGAGATGACGCCTCCTAGAAGCGTGAAGGAAGTACAGAGCTTTAATGGCAAGGTCGCCGCGCTTAGTAGATTCATATCCAGGGCGACGGATAAGTGTCTACCATTCTTCTGCACTCTAAAGAAGTCCTTTGAATGGACGGACGAAGGCCAGCAAGCATTCGAAGACCTGAAGGCCTACCTATCTTCACCATCACTGTTAGCCCCCTCCCAACCAGGTGAAGAGTTGTTCCTCTATTTGGCCATTTCTCTAGCGGCTGTCAGTGCAGCCCTAGTCAGGAAAGACAACAAGGTGCAAAGGCCAGTGTACTATGCTAGCTGAGCACTTCACAGCGCAGAAGGAAGATACTCACCGATGGAAAAACTTGTCTTCGCTCTAGTAACGGCAGCCCGCAAGCTTAAACCGTACTTCTAAGCCCACACGGTGGTTGTATTGACTGACAAGCCCATACGGCGAGCAATGAGTAGCCCAAAAGCCGCGGGACATATGGCCTTATGGGCAATAAAGTTAAGCGAGTTTGACATAAAGTATCACCCACGTACCACCATCAAGGGACAACTGCTCGCTGACTTTATTTCACAGTTCACAGAGGGAGAGGGCCAGGGGGCAGAGAATCCTCAGTGGAGTGTATTCACGGACGGGTTGTCAAACAAAAGAGCTGGTGGAGCAGGGGTCGTACTTCGGTCTCCAGAGGACAACGAGATCGAATGCATGATTCGACTTGATTTTCCTACAACTAACAACGAAGCCGAGTATGAAGCCCTCATAGCAGGCTTAGATCTGGCCAAGGCTGTAGGAGCCATAGACACAGTGATCCATTGGGCTCTCAGGTCATCACTAATTAGATAAACGGTGACTATGAATGTAAGGGAGAAAGGATGAAGATGTACTTGGAACAAGTAACAAGGAGGGTAAACGAGCTTCAGGCAAGAGTCGTTCAAATTCCAAGAGGAGACAATGAGCAAGCCGACCGCCTTGTTCAAGTCGTATCCGCGGAACACATGATCATCCCTAGCAAGGTACTATCTTTTACTCAAATCGCACTGCTAATAGATGTCATTAGTATGCAGGAGGTAAGATCAGAAAGCAATTGGACCACCCTTCTAGTTACTTATCTCAAAGACAGCATCCTGCCTGAAGAAAAGGAAGCCACGAGGAAGCTAAAGGTACAAGCGGCCCGATTTGTCTTGATAAGGAACGTCTTATATAAAAGAGGTTTCTCCCGACTGTACCTAAGATGTTTAGAACCCGAAGAAGCGGATTATGTCATGAGAGAAGTACACGAAGGGATCTGTGGCAATCATTCAGGATCACGGTAATTGGTCTACAAATTAGTTCGGGCTGGGTATTACTGGCCGACCATGCAGAAGGACGCTCAGACGTATGTCAAAACATGCGACAAATGCCAAAGGTTCAGCAACATTATCAGGCAACTAGCTGAAGACATAACCCCAATAACCACTCTGTGGCCATTCGCCCAATGGGGGCTGGACATCATGGGCCCATTCCCAACAGCAGCAAGGCAGCTGAAGTTCCTAATAGTCGGCATTGACTACTTCACCAAATGGGTAGAAGCTGAAGCCTTGGCCACGATCACCGAGAAAAATGTACGAAGTTTTGTTTGGAAGAACATCATTTGCAGGTTCGGAATTCCAAGGGTCCTGATCTCGGACAACGGTAAGCAGTTCGACAATAACTCCTTCTGGGACTTCTGTTCGCAATTAGGAATCAAGAACCACTACTCCTCCCATGCTCATCCCCAAGCCAACGGACAAGTTGAAGTCATGAACCGGTCCTTGCTTCGAATAATTAAGACTCGGCTCGAGGGGGCAAAAGGCATATGGCCGGAGGAACTATCCAGCGTACTATGGGCATATAGGACAACCGTCAGGACACCTACAGGAGAAACCCCATTCCGGTTAACATACGGGAGTGAAGCTGTCATACCAGTGGAGATCGAACTCACGACTTACAGGGTGAATAATCACGATGAAGGAAGAAATGACGAAGCCATGCGTCTAGAACTTGACCTAGCTGATGAAGTTAGGGCGACGGCCGAATAGAGGCTCGCACGTTACCAGAACCTCATGGCCAAATACTACAACTCCCGAGTCAAGCACCGAGACTTTGAAATTGGAGACCTCGTCTTGAGAAAAGTAATGGGCACCACCAAAGACCCTACACAAGGAAAACTTGGCCCAAACTAGGAAGGGCCCTACAAAATAGCATCATGGCTAAAGAAGGGCACCTACAACTTAGAGACGCTGGACGGACTGAAACTACGCCATCCGTGGAACGCCGAGCACCTCAGAAAGTACTACCAGTAGAAGATAGCATAAAGAACATTGCTCCTCATCCCCAATTTATTTCCTTTAAATTGTTTATTAATTTTTGTGCCAACAAAATATTCTAAAGCCCAAAGGGCTGAGTTTATTTCTTTTTAAGCAATTTATTACTTATGCATATGTTCATGATAATAAGAGGAGTTTATTCAAAAAACGACTGGAAAGTTTGATTACATAGATAGATCTACCCCAAAGTGGACGACCTTAAGTCCATAAGGTGGATGGAGCTATTACTTAAATCCGCAAAGTGGATGACCTTAAGTCCACAAAGTGGACGACCTTAAGACCACAACATGGGCGACCATAAGTCCACAAAGTGGATGGAGCTACTAAGTCCACAAGGTAGACGACCTTAAATCCACAAAGTGGATGACCTTAAGTCCACAAAGTGGACGACCTTAAAGTTCACAAAGTGGACGATCAAGTTCACAAAGTGGACGATCAAGTCCACAAAGTGGATGGGGTCACTACAAAGTCCACGATATGAAATACATTAAGTCCACAAAGTGGACGGAACTAATACAAAGTCTACAAAGTAGGCGACCTCATCAAGCACAAAGTGGACGACCTTAAGTTCACAAAGTGGACGACCTTAAGTCCACAAAGTGGACGGAACTAATACTAAGTCCACAAAGTGGACAACCTTAAGCCCACAAAGTGGACGACATTATGGACAAAGTCACCACAAAGTCCACAAAGTGAACGACATTAAGTCCACAAAGTGAGCGACATTAAGTAAACAAAATGAATGGAACTAATGCAAAATTTACAAAGTAGGCGACCTCGTCAAAATAAACAAGTCCACTGTTGAAGCTGTTACAAAAATCAAGCTGACGCCATAAAAACATCGAGTACAAAGCAACACGATTGGAAGCAATAAAGATTAAATACTACAAAATAAAATTGTCTTTACAAAGGCCCAAAAACACGGGCGTCAAGCATTGAAGTTCATTACAACTTAAAAATAGAAGCACCCTTAGCAAACTATTCATTACAACACAAAATTTATAAAGCTAAAGGAGTGGCTGACGGAGACAAAGTGATGATGGGAGTGGAAGCATCTTCAGCATTAGATTTTTCTGCATGGTGGTCCCCAGACGGAGCTATGGTGACAAACTTATCTATGGCAGGCTGGGCGAGGACGAAGCTACCATCCCCTAAGTCCAACTCGAGCTGGGTAGTCTCGTCGGTCTCTTCAAATATGGAACCACCTGCCGGAGTTGACGGAAGGGGCTCATCCATGTTGACCCTGGATAGATCTAGGTCAGGATAAGTAGACTTCACCTGCTTCAGGCAATCCTCAAATCCGTCAGCATAGTAGACAGCGCAGGCATCTATAAAGGATTGAGAATCCTTGGACTCTGTCACAGCGTTAGCCCTGGCCGTCTCCACCTGACTTAGAAGGCCTTTTAGTTCCTTCTCTGCCGTCAGCTTTACCTCGTCAGCCAAGTTCCGCTGACGAGTCTCTTTCTCCAATTTTGCTTTCAGCCCTTTCACCTCTCCGGCAAGAAGGATGTTGGCCTCCTTGTACTACTGGTGCGCATCAACCGCATTCTTGACGCGAACGTGCAGACGGGAGACCACCGCTTCCTTTGCAACACACTTGTCTCTCAAATACTTCATCTGAACCATGGCCTGCAAAACACAAAAACGGCGTCAGTTCCCTATAAGATCGTCCATATAGTAAAACGGGAGGATGGGAAGTATACCCGAGCAAGGTTGAATAACCCTGACGACCCTATCTCATCCGTCGCCTGCTCATCGCATAGCTCCATCTCCTCTTCCTTTAGGATGGACTCTGCCACCTCCACAGCATAGTCCTTGTGGGTAAGGAGGTGACGAACAAGTTCAGGACTAACGGCCCCTGACACCGTCATCAGGCCCTTGCCGACCCCGTGGGAAGCTTTTGGTGGCGACAGCTTTTGGGAGGATTTAACTCTAGAGGAAAGGACCACTTTCTTCTTGGAGGCAGCAGCCGCGCGGATCCGTTGCTTGGCCGTCTCTATTTCTATTGAAAAAATAGGAAGTAAGGGAAGGAAAACAAGGTAAGAGAAATGACGGAAGTAATTGAGAGATATTCACGCCGACGGGAGAATTCGTTCAGCCTGCGAGCCTCTTTCGTCAGTTCCAGATTGCCACAATATAAATGTAGGGCGTCAAGGGTAATTAGGTCTCGACTCTTCCTTTCGTCCAAAGGAATAGACGTCACCCGACGGATGAAGTCCTCTTGCTCCGCGGTCACCCGTGGACGGACGTTGGCTGAAAAGAAAGAGACGGGGTTAGAAGCCAGGTAAATAAGCCAAGTGGAGAAGTTGACGGGGTCGACCTGAATCCCTGACGTATGCCCAGGTGTTGTAAAAAAAGCCGTGAGGCATTGACTCCCACTCATCCTGACGACATACCCAATTAGTCCCTTCTACAAAAAAATATCTACCTTTCCATTTTCTATTGGAGTTAGGCATGTTCGACACTAATTTAAGTTCTTTCTTCCTCAACGAAAAATGATAAATCCCCTTTGACGAGGAGATATGTTGAGGACGCTAACACCAAAAGAACTTGTTCAGAGTTAGCTGACGGTGTTCGCCACTCAGACGACCCCACAAAATTTCAGCGTCGATAAACGTCCGCCATGCGTTAGGGGCAATTTGGCTAACGAAGATGCCCAAAAAGTTGGCTAGCTGACGATGTAACGCCGTCAGCGGTAATCTCAACCCCGCAGCGAACATGGCGTCGTACATGCCCATATCCGCGGTCCGCCCTGAATAACACCGCTCACCCTCCTTAGGGAAACGGATTGAGATATCGTCTGGAATCTGGAAACGGGCCCGCAAGGTGTTAAAAACATTCTCTGACATTGTCTGAAAGAAGCCGTTGACGGACCATTCCAAGGGTAGGATGAAGGGACGGTCATCACCAGGAGCTCCCGAGGTGCTCTCTAAGGTCTCCTCGTCACCTTCACCCTCATTCCCGTCACTAGTTCTCTCCTTTTTCTCCCCACTGTCCCCATCCTCGCTCATCTCACCTTCTCTACAACTTCCTTCCACTTCGTTAGAAGAATGGGCCGACGTGTCCCTTTCTGACGACCAGGATAAGCCCTTCTCGGGCTCACGACCTGATGGGAAGACCTCGTTGTAACCCGCTCTCTCACAGACCGACGACTGTTCACTCGACATCTGACTACCTACAAACGACGATTTTTGTTCTAAGAACCTAGGCCGACGACCTCGCTAAAGGTACAGGGTAGAAAAATAAAAAGAATTAAAAGAAGAAAAACTTACAAATAAAAGGTCGTCTGACGTAAGATGACAATCCCAAAAGGTTGATGGCTTCAGAGTAGACGAAGCTAGCAAATAGACGGACAGGAGTCGTGAAGGTGATGCTTTGGCTCTCAAAAGATAACAAATGTTGGAAAGTTTGAAATGAGGGGAATAGGAGATATATATAGGAAAAAGGGGCACGGAAGACGAAGCAATGTGCTCGTCCCAGATCGAGGCAAATCAGTTTAAGGTACGTGTCCTAGCATTTAATATAGGCCATCTGTAGACGTCATAAATATGTACTCCATAACTCGTCAGGAAAGACTGACGAGGCTATGGAGTAGGGGGCAGCTGATAAGGGTTATTTTGATAATCCAAAGCTGACGACCCTGAAGCTGACGACCTCAAAGCTGGGGAGATCTGAAGCTAATGACCTCCACCAATAAACCAACGACCTTAGATGTATAGCCAAGCTGACAGGAACAAATTGAAGAAGTTAGTCTTGGCTCCGTTCACAACCTTACTTGACCAACACGCATACAACAAGGATTCTTGTTCGACACGTCTAACTTAAACTAAGAAGACTCCTATAAGGACAAGGATTCTATGAGATACGTAAAATCCAAGAGTTACTCTCCTAGAAGGAAAAGAACTTCTTGACCAAGGCATGAATTTCGGCCCTGCGCTACTATAAATACCCCAAAGCTCTCTCAAAGCAAGGTACATACAATTCACCTCAGCTCTAGCACTTTAGAGTTGCGAACAAGAGATTTCTCTAACTTGACCGTTGGAGGATATTTGGCCGGTACCACACTAGTGCCCTTTCTGAAGTCTTCACCTTTTGTGTTGTGCAGGTACGTCATCAAAAGCATGTGTGGACCGTGTGGCTTACTGACGATTTTGAGCATCATCAGCTAGGGACCAGTCAGGGTGGGCCCCTTTCAACAAAGCCGCCACGCCCGACACGTGTGGGCAAGACATTGACGTACCCGAGACTATGTTAAACTCTGTTCGCCTCTTATCAGATGTTGCTTCAGTTGGTGGTACACCATCAGGCCAAGCCGCTAGGATGTCGACACCTGGCTCGATGATATCTAGTTTTAAAACTGATGGAGATATCGAATTGGGCCCACGGGAAGAGAAAGAAGCAACCACGGGTGCCGATTTTACTCCCAACTGGGTCCCTTTGAAAATCAAGGTGGCCTTTGGGTTTTTAGTGGACTTTATGTACTGAAGCAAAGTTGTACGTTTTGATTGCGTGATTGTCATTCCAGGAATTAAAAATGCATCCGCTACTAAACCCTCTCCTATAGGTTCCACGTTGGCAAGAACTAACCTGACCCCACCAGCATCTCTCACCACCACTGCTTTCTTCGCACGTGGCCCATCACCACGATCACACAGCACGATCTTGTCGCGTACCAAATCCTTATTTAACATGCCAGGTAAGCAAGTAGCATCATCATCGTCGTCGTCGTCAATTTTGGAAATGGCTGCGTTACCCGCATAAATCAACGGTAGATACTTCCATTCCGGTAAACCATGACCTGTGTAGAGCGATGATCCTGTAATGACGCTACCATCTCCCAGAACTAGATCTGCAGGGAATCTCCTATCAATGGTGCTTGCTCCCACTGTGGTTATCCAAGGTTCTACGTTTGATATGGTGGAGTCAGTTGGACCATCGTTACCACCTGAAGCGGAAAACAAAACTCCTTTCTCTATAGCACCGAAAGCGCCTATAGCAATCGGATCCTCATGGTATGGCAGAGGGTCGCCACCTATGGAAGTTGATATAACGTCGACACCATCTTCTACAGCGGCATCGATCCCAGCAAGAATATCTGAAGCTGAACAACCTTCTTTCGAACACACCTTGTACACTGCAATTCTTGATTTGGGTGCAATCCCATTTGCAACGCCTTGGGCAAAGCCGAGGAAGGAAGCGTTAGCGACGTGTCGTCTTGCGATTGTGGATGTTGTGTGTGTTCCATGGCCAACAGTGTCTCGGGCTGAGCCTTGTTGTTGTTAGGTTGAGTAGTAGCTAGGGGTGGCAATTCGTGTTCGCGTGTCGGGTTCGTGTCGTGTCAACTCATACGTATTCGACTATATAGGTCAACACTAACCCGACATGTTTATTAAACGGGTCAAGATTCCTCAACCCTAACACGACCCATTTATTAAACGGGTCAGTCGTGTCGACCTGTTTATCTGATTTTATCAAAATGAAGAAAAACACTTATGGAAAAACAAGCAAATTAATATTTTAAATGTAAAATTCAGAACTAATGAGTAATTATATCACAAATAATCATTCAAAACTAAAGCATATCTCAATATCATAAATAATCAATCACAATATGTCAAAAAAAAATAAACTACAACAACTAATAAGTTTATATACCTCTAGTTTGAATGGTATATTGGTAAAATTTCATTTAATTAAACGGGTCAGACGGGTCAAACAGGTTTCATAAGTTGAACCCTAACCCAACCCGTTTATCAAACGGGTTCGTCGTGTCAACCCGAATATGACACGAACCCATTAAGCCTCAACCCATAACCTGCTAATTTCGAGTCTTGTCGTGTCGGGTTCGCGGGTCGTGTCCAATTTTGCCACCCCTAGTAGTAGCGTGCACCAATTAACTTTTTGTTGCAAAGGTTTTCAGGGAAGTTGTCACCACCATCGCATTTGCCTTTCCAATGAGAAGGTACGGGTCCGAGGTCGTGGTCATTGAAGCTAACACGTTCGGGCCATATACTAGTGTCGAGGACTCCGATGATGACGTTGGAACCTGAATCAGACTCTTTGATGATACCATGTGTGTCTTTGGA
The DNA here is from genome assembly GCA_032878915.1 of Castanopsis chinensis. NCBI lineage: Eukaryota > Viridiplantae > Streptophyta > Magnoliopsida > Fagales > Fagaceae > Castanopsis > Castanopsis chinensis. Next base: position 20,382,503 of record JAVQMG010000115.1, read on the forward strand.
ACCAATAAGTCCCATGAATTGAGGTGTACGTGTGGTTTGGAGTTGGAGAAGCCGGTCGGGGAGGACCAAAAGTATTTCAGGGCGATTTGTGAGTTCTTCAGCTTGTTGAGGTTTGAATCTGGCTGAGAAACCATGAAAGACGGTGTTGTACACATGGAGCAAGCCATGGTTGTGTTGGGTTTGGGTGTTACTAGAGTTAATCCCCAATAAATATGTCATTTAACATAAAAATAAAATACTTATTAAACAGGAGCAATACTCTTTTGTTTTCACGTAATAATAAGTTCTACAAATTAAATTTTTGTTGAAAGTCATCAATCATATAAGACAATTAAGCATTAAAACTAGAGTATTGATTAATTTTTCATAAAATTTGACATAATTTCATATATTAAAGACAATTCATTTACTATAAAAAAAAAATGACAAAAGTTCATAAATTAATTATAGTATTAATTAACTCGCATTTATTAGGGGTATTTTCGGAGTTTCGGCCGGATTTTAGTAGGTTTTACAACTGGACAATCTTGGTCCAAAATTGGCTGGAAAGGTGGAGTGGATGGGCCGGTCTGGTTGAATTCAGTTCGGTCGATTTCAATCGGGTTACCTAACAGAAAATTCACATGAGAGAGAGAGAGAGAGAAAATACCTGAACGAAAGAGCAAAAGTGCTGGTGGCAGTGGTTTCAATTCAACTTGGTGCTATTTTTTGCGAGACTAGCTAGGATTGAAATCAAAATCGAAATTTTATTATAAAGAGAATCAAAGTTGGCCGAATCCCTTGAGAAACCGAACCAAGCTGGTTTTTTCAACCGGTTTTGGTCAGTCAATGAGATTTTCCAGTTTTTGCTAATAGCCTTAGCATTTATTAGTGCAAAGCATTAGCATTTATTAGGGTGAAGCATCATGTCACCTGTACTGCTGATCAATTGAGAATTGAGAAAGTCTATTTCATTATTAAAATTTCATTTTCTAAATCGAACCGTTTACATACTGTCATATAATTTTAAGTGACAATTTTGTACATATGTAAATTTACAATATTCAATATATTTTATAAAATAAATGGTCTGATTGAATTGAAGAGGTGAGAAGAAGAGTAGAGTAGATTTGACTTAAAATTAACCTATTTTTAGCTAATTCTGTTTCCCTTCACTCCTCCCATTTTCCCTCAATCCAAAGGGGCCCAAACTGACTTCAACTCTAGTAAAATGTAAAGGAGTCGATATTTTTTCATTTTCTTTACTTAAGAGTGCCGTAATATTTGCTTGAACAAAGGTTATGAAAAGCTTCAAGAGGATGAATTGAATGTAAATCAAGAAAGAGGTTGAAGTGCTACTGGAAACGTATTGTGGAGCCAATGAGAATTGAGAAACTGGACCGTGAAAGCCTGACACATGCATGCAATGGAGACAAATGGCTTACTATCTTTGTGGCAGTTTTTTTTTTTTTTTCTTATCATGAGTCGTAAGAGTTGATCCTAATCCTCGAATAATATGTACGTTACGTACTTTTGGCATACTTTTTCTTTTTCTTCCTTTTTTTTTGGGGGTGATGAAATCTTTGGAATAGTAGTTTAAAAATAAAAAATAAAACGTTCATTTCTTGCGTAAAGCTGCTTGAGATTTGGATATATATGGTTCAGTATTTATGTAGTAATGCATATGGGACAAGTTGAAAGTTTCAGTTTAATTATTTGTAATTTTAAATTTTTAACTTATTTTTGTTATTATTTATGAGGAAAAAGAAGAAGAAGAATAAGAAGATCTAAATGTAAGAGAGGTTTTGGGGAATATTTGGTACGTGGATGATGAGAGATTATGCATTAAAGGATTAAGGCTGCCCTTTGTTCTTCTTTTATAAGTGTTAAGTTTTGTGTACAACTCGAATTATGACTTTAATATCTATTGCCACATTTTGGTTATATTAAGACATGCAATACAGCTGAAACAGGGACGGAATCAGAATTTGAAGTTGAGGGGGGCCAAAGTATAAACCCAAAAAAGTTTATAAAAATCAAAACTAACATCTACTCAAGTTTTGTTGAATTTCATCACATTCATTAACATTATAATCTCATATTTTCACAATTTGGATTGAATACTAATTTAATTGGTGGTGATTTTTTGAAATTTTGTTTGAAAATTTTCATGAATTGAGACATCAATACTAGAGGCAATGTTGCATTATCAGCTTCAAATTATTTGTAATTTTTTTCTCATTAAAAAAATCAAATATTATAGATAATTTTCCCATCATCAACAATTCAAGTAAAAGTTTCGTTATTTCCATATTATATAGCTCTATCGTTTCAAAATTTAGATCAAAAAATAAACCAAACAAACATACCCCACAAGTTACAACAACATTAATGTTAATAAAATATTTTTCTAAAAATAGTTAATAATTCATAAAAATAAACCTACAAACAAGCAATATATCCACTACACACATTTGATCATAGTTTCCATGGACTTCATATTTTTGGATCAATATGCAATTGGCAAAAGGATGTTGCAATTTTCTTTTTAGTTTTCATGAGTTAAAATGTAAAGATTTTGAAGAAAGGGGGCCAAAAATATATATTTTTAGGGGAAATTTTTGTATATAGTGCTATTTTTTTTTTTCAAAATTGGAGGGGGGGGGGGCCATGGCCCCCCTCTGCCCTAACATGGGTCCGTTCCTGAGCTGAAGAAATGGATTAATAAGTTTTTGGAAGATTACACGATTAGTATAATGAGCAAAAGAAAAGTTAATGACCTGTTTGGATGGAGGGGGAAGGAGGGAAAGAGGAGAAGAGTAGAGTAGAGTTGGCTATAAAAATAAACTAGTTTTGTGCTAAATTTATTTTATGTTCCTTCCTCTCTTTAAATCCAAACGGACTATTAATGTTTATTTGCAACTGTTTAAAAGGATTTGGTAGTGGTGAGACTAAAACTTGTGATTTGATACTACAAATAATAAAATCAACCACCGCCACCCCCCCCCCCCCCCCCCCCCCCCCCCCCCCCCGCGGCAAGAAAGGGTATCTAATGAGACATACAGTCTCATAAAATCACCCTCTCATAACATGTAAGACTAATACATGTGATGTGAGATCAAAATTCTATGAGATTGTCTCATAAGATATTCCCTCCTCTTACCCATTTTTTCCTCTTAAAAAAAAGTTTGGACTTGTTAATGATAAATTACCGAACTAATTATCCAATGAAGCCTAACTCATATGAAGTTAGGAACTATATCAAATCAACCATTATTTTAAACTTATTTTATAAGGTAACCCCTATATCCAAGAAGGTAAAAAATGTGACGGCATGCATGCAAGGGAGATGAGCGGTTTACTAATTGACTTGACTCTGCTTGTACGGGTTTTATGTGATTAACTCTGTTCGTAAATGGAGGAAAAAAAAAAAAAAAAAAAAAAGAGAGAGTAGATGGAGAAATATTATTCGTGAGATGACTTCATCAGTTTTTATTTTTTAAGTGCTTAAATTTTTTTTCTCCACAAAAAAAAGTGTTTAACTTTTTAAAAATGGTAAAATATTATTTTGGTCTAAACTTTATTAAAAATTTGTTTTTTATCTCTAAACTTTGAAATTTTCTTTTTTTTAGGCTTAAACTTTGTAAATAGTTTTTTTTTTTCAATAATTTAGAGAAAAAAATAAAGATGAAAAAATAACTTCTTTCAATAATTCGGGGATGAAAAAAAATATATCATTTTTAAAGTTTAAGGACGAAAGTGAAACATTTTCAATGATTTAGAGATGAAAATGAACTTATTAAAGTTTAGAGATGAAAAATAAATATTTGGTAAAGTTTAGGGACTAAAATAATATTTTACCATTTTAAAAATATTTCGATAGTTGGGAGAGATAAAACAAAAAATGTTCAAATTTTAGAGGTCTCTATTATAAACATTAAATATATATATATATATATATATATAACGAATATTGGTTAACAATCCATTTTAGGAAGTTTTAATACTTTTATGGGAAATGAAAAAAACTGTCAAAACATTAATTGCTTTATTTCATTTTCCTATAAAAACTTTCTTTAAATGGATTGTTAACCAATGCCCTAAGGGCATTCGTTAGCATTTCCCATATATATATATATATATATATATATATATATATATATATCAAATGAATTACAAGATTTTTGACTGTAAGGGATCAATTTGCGTGCACATCAAAGTTATCAAGCGATGATGTTTTAAGCTTTTTATTGTGGCTGGAGGATGTGAGAGTACTTTTTGTGTGTATGTCTAACTTGAGTATGTGAAACCATTAATATTTAACTTGTTCATTTATTATGATTTCAATTTCTATTATCACATAAGTGGTTGGCACATGCAATAAAATTAAAGAAATTAAATGAGGCTTTATAACGTTTTGGCATTTTGCATGACTAATAATGATGAGCTTTGACCCAATGAAATTAAAGAAATGTGGCTTAATATGTTAGTTAATTATTTTGTGCTCATCGTGTTTAGATTTGTCAATTTCTTTTCTGCAATATCTAGTTTTTGGTATCATTGATGACTATTAAAGAGCATTTGCAATGTTATTTGGCCATCAAAGTAATCAATATTCAATAGCCCAAATTATACACGGATTTATTCTTTTCTTTTCTTTTCTTTTTTCTCTTTTTTTGGAAGTAAGATTTGAATCTATTAGTGTATCTCACTTTTTTTTTTTTTTAAATACAAGATATAAATTCTACTCTAACCAAATCTAAGTATACATGTATGTGAAGCTCCTTCTTGGAGACTTGAACTCCGGTCCTTGCCCCTCCACCACTCCACAAACACTTATACTTAGGAGTAACCATCACACCAAGAGTATGTGGCGGTAGTATATCCGACTTAATTGAGTTAAACCATTAGGAAAACACACTAGTAATAAATCTTTTCTTTTTCTTTTTTATTTTCATTTTTTGATTTATTTTTTTAATAATTTTTTTTTGCCTTTTTAACGAGTAATGTTGAATTGAGGGGTAGCAAGCAAACCCATTAATATAGCACTTTGCGGGGAAGGGTATTTTATACACTTAAGGTATGATAATTGATTCGACACTCTGAAGCTGCGATTTATCTGAAATTTGGCATCCATTAATACTAGTTAAAAATCACATTTTTTCAATATTGTTTCACTAAAAGATCAATATAGTTTCAAATCTTTAACATGTGGTTTGATAGAAATGTTAACTTCATGGAGGCAAGTTAGGACAGGAAGCTATATTGAAAGATATAAGATAAGAAGCATTTGACCAGTTTCGATATAGCTTAGCTTATTTGTTGAAGTTACTTTTTTATCTCACATTTAAGTAAATAAATTATAAAACTGGCTAAACACAGGCATCCTTTTCTTCTATTTTTGCCAACAATAATTTCTACCACAATTATTGTTATCTTCTATCAACTATTAAACCGTAGAAAAAGATCTACTTTAGGAGAAGATATATCCGTATATAGTATTTTTGCTCCATATAACATTACGCTTATAAAAAATGAGTGCGTTTGACCATGTTCAAACCATGGTCAAACGCACTCATTTTTTTCTTCTTTTTCCAACAATAATTTATGCCACAATTAATATTGTTGTCTATTATCAACTACTAGACCACAGAAACTGAAAAAGATCCCGCTCTAGGAGAAGGGATATCTGTGTGTGGTTTTCTGCTCTATTTAACATAACGCTTGTAATTTGTGGGTTCCACAATTAGACGGCCTTCATACAATATGAGTATGATATTGTATGGAGTGAAAATATAGTAGTTTCATCATCTCTAGAGGGGTTTTATAAACTTACACAAGGCAAGACAAGATTCAACCTTTAATAGAATAGTAGTGATTTATTTATTTTTGGAATTGTATTATGTTATTTATTTCATCTAACATAAGCATCAATCATTTGTAACTTCTTATACTTGATGTGATGCTTAAAATTTCATCATTCAAGGGGACATGCATTTGATTCACCATAATAAGTTCACTTATAACAATTATCATACAAATGAATATTGAATCCGAAAAAAGAAAACATGCATATGAACATTTGGTTATAAAATAAAATTTTACTTGTTGAGCTAATTGAGAGCCACAACTCTTAGTTGTTTTACCTAAATTTTACCCATTTATTAAAAATAAAAAACGATGAGATATAAAAATTTATCAAACTTTTTTTGTTGTTAATACATACAACATACATAAATAAAAGTTCAAAATGCAAAAACATCAAGAAGAGGTTCCTCAAATAAAATAAAGTTTAACGAAAGATAATAGCCTTCTCTTTGCTAAGGCATCAGCTACACACTTGAATTAGTTAGCTGATCATACCTTAAAACATAAAATTTAGGTGGATTAGTTGGTCTATTATCCCATGACTTAAATAAACATGTCAATTGTAACATAACACCCAAGCATTTTTTTTTTAAATTAAAAAAAAAAAAAATCAATCTCTGTAGGCTGAGATTGGGCCTGTGCCAATTCAGTCAAGTCTCTAGTGACTTGGGCAGCCCAAGGCCCATATTTCTAATCCCAGCTGAAATCAAACAACACAAAAAGCCTCTCTCATATGTTTCTTCTGCTGTGGATGGCATTGATAGAAGTAGTACCAAGTTCTACGGGATTCGAGTTCGAGTTCGAGTTGTAGAGGAAAAAGGACAGGTTGAAGAGACAGAAGCTTAACTTAGAGCAGAACTCGCTTTCGAAGTCCCCTCTGTTTCAGGTTGGACTCTCTCTCTCTCTCATTGTCATTCTTTCAGCTTTTGGTTTTTTTAATTGGGGTCATGGGTGTTTGATAAATTGCCAGAGAGAGCTGAGGATAACATTTTTATTTTTTTTGGGGTGGTAATCTTAATGGGTATGATTCAGATTTTTGTTTTATTTTTCGTGGTCGGAGAATTAGTTGGCCGATTGGTGTATTTGACAAGATATGACAGAGGTGTGGTCAATTTCACTAATAGAGTAGCATTATTTGGGTGTTATTGGTTTTGTCAACTATTCATGTTATGAATGAATGTTTTGATTCATATGAATTTTTGAAATTATAGGAAATATTATTGAGTTTATGCGCGTACCAATTGTTGGAAAATGTTTTCTCACTCATTTTCAGGATTGCAAACAAACACTAGAGAGCATAGAAGTTTTCCTCAAAATATTTTCTGAAAAACGAGTCATTTTCTAGAAAAATTTTTTAGTCCAAAGGTTCTCTGAATTCAATAGAATTGTTTACCCAGCACCTCTCCCTCTCATGGGGTGTGTGTCTTAAATTTTAGTAATTTGGCCATCTGAGTTGGTTTGGGTTTTTTCTTTTTTTCAATGTCTGATTTTATATGTCACATTAAAAATTTGCAGCTTTGGGTATCAATTTGTGAAATATAAACATGGCTGAGCGACAAATGCTGGATCAGCAGCACCAAATTGATCAACAGATGCAATCCTCACCGCCTCCAAGGGACGACATGATTGCATGTGTGATGGCATTGGAGGCTGCTTTGCTTCCATGTTTGCCTGCACGAGAGCTTCAAGCTATAGACCGTTCTCCACACCCTTCTCATCAGAGTTAGTAATCCATTTCCTCCTCCTGATATAAGGGTTTAGACTTGTAGACTTGATATTTTGTGTTTTGCATTGAATTTTGGAGACAGTCAAGTAACCACATGATGCTTATAGTGTTATATTAATTCTTAGAATCTTTGCAAGGAAACTTTGAAAAACCCTGTTTTGTTTCATAACAGGACTAATTTCTGATCAATTATTGAACATAAGATGTATGTTTATTATTTTAAAGCTGATGTAGAAACATCTTCTGGGAAGAAAATCACTACATCCTAGCTAGAATTGGATGCTTGGAAAACTTAAAATGTACGACAAGGAAAGTCATGTACGTACAAATATAGATATAATGGAAGGAATACTTTTGATATCTATACAATGGGCTCATTTTGAAGTACTTAATTTTGTTGTGAGCTAGATTTTGTATTGGAGGGCATTTTTCCAAAATTGTCTGTTTGTGATAAAACTATTGTGAGGAAAGAACATAGAATGCTTTGTGTTTTTTGGATAAGTTTGAATTGAAAGGCCAATATCATAGAATTCATTGAGAGGTTGGAAAATTAAAATTATGGGAAGGACGTTATATTCACATTATGCAGAAAGGTACAAATATGAGGTCTGCAAAATGAAGGCTGCTTACTTAGATTTATAATTTGGAGTTTGGTAGCAAACTGCGGAGCTTTTGTTTTGGCTGTAAATGAATGTTACTGGGATGCTATTGACTATTGTAGATGCCTTTATGAGATACCAATAAGAGCTCAACATAAAAGTTCTGTTCCTGTAGCCAATTGACTTCTTATCTATTGCTCTGCGAAGAACTGCATGGAAAATTCTGAGTTATTCCAGGTGATTAACACCCAATTGACTTCTTAGTGTTTGGTTAGTGGGATGCTTTTATTTGTGGCATTAAATGTCCAAGGAGAAGTAACATATTCTTCTATTTTGGGGTAACTTTTATTGTCTGATAAATTATTTTGGGTTGGTCTTGGATTTGGAAGGATAATAATCAGCGTGATTGATTATTCTGGAGTTTAACTGGGAAATTATTTCTTCAAATGGATAGTGTATTGTAATTTGTAAGATGTGAGGAGATGCACGAATGGCCAACTACATGCTATTAGCAACAGTGAGCTCTTTGAAGGGAGGAAGGAATGATAGTTCACTTGCTTAGCTATCATAACATATAGTTGAGGGCTGTTCAGTAAGCTAACATTGGACTCAACAGAGTTAACTGGGTTCTTGAAAATGTGAAGTCTATCGTAGAAAACTTGTTCGTAGGAAATTTTTTGACATCTCAGCCTCTAAGATTCCAAAAGTCCATAATTCATTTAATGGAGAATATGATGTTACTAACAGAATATTTTTGCATGGCTTGCATTTTATCCTGAAATCATGGACTATTTTAGATATGAAATTGCAACTTTTCAGAACCTTGTTTGAATGGATGATAGTGTCAGGATTATTTGCCTTTTCAAATTTTTTAGATTTCGTTGATCATTGTATCTTTAGAGTTTAATTGGGTCTGTACCTACAGTAGACTTCCTGTGTAACTGGGTTGCCTTCCTTTTCCTTCATAAAACTTCTTATTATCCTTTTCTTTTTAAAGGAAAAGAAAAATAAAAAGAAAGAAGTCCAATGCCATTGATATATGCTTTGGCAATTGATCTACCCATGAAATAGATCACACACGCGTCCCCCCCCCCCCCCCTCTTAAAAAATACAATAAGTCATCAACATCTCAAGCCAGTGGAGTAGTGGACTACTAGAGTCCCTTGGACAAAGATTACCTTTCTCATATTTCTGAATGTGCAAGTGATTGTAGAAATAACTTACAGTGAAGTGACAAAACCTCTAATATTTCTAACCTTTCTTTCTGAAGAATATTTTTCCCTAATTCCCGAGTGTTTGACCTCATTATTATGCTTTGGAAATCTATATTGTTTTTGGATCAATTACTGTGGTCTGTTTATCAATCCTCTCTTGGATTGCATGGCTCTAATCTGTCAATAACAAATGTATTGGACTAGCTGAATGAAGTGCTTATATGTCTTTTCATTAGTACATGCTGAAAGGTGTTCAATTTGTGAGTGCTTCAGTTGATGTAGAAAGGCATGCCAGAGATTTTATGGATGCTGCCAAGAAGCTTCAGTTGTATTTTATTGGCCTGCAACGGGAGGATCAACCATCCAAGGTTGAAACACTTGGAAAGGTAACTCAAAGTCTATTTGCAGTTGATATTGTATATCCTACCCACTGATTCAGAAATTTGCTGCGAACTTGATGACAAGTCATTTTCATTGTGATTTCTGTTTTTAACAGGAGATTGCTATGATGGAGGAAGAATTAAAGATAAAGACTGAGATTATCAAGAAGCAGGAGAGACTGATCCAAGGATGGAGAAAAGAGCTGAAAGACCAATTGGACAAGCACAATGCCGAGTTGGAGAGGGTATAGAGTGTGGTTTTTGAGCAAAAAGCTTGTAGTGATTCCTCCAGTTGGTGGCTAACTTTTCATGGTGCATCATGCTCCTGGCACTTGGGATTGTTACTACATGCTAATGGCATTTTTTAAAAGATCTTGTTGCCTGTGTAGCTTGTAAATGTGAATTAGAAACATTTCTTGAATCCCTAACAATTTTAAATTCGTAGTGTTGCAAGCTGCTGTGATTGATTGAACGAGAGGTTGCAGCTGTAGCGTTCTATACAGCGCAATGTATGTGATTAGCCTCTAATGAGCCCAAAAGTGAACGGTCATCTTTAAAGACTGATTTTCCTACCATTCTTCATTAAACATTGGCCAATTGACAATTTCAATTGGCACCTCTTGGAGTTTCCAACGTCGCCTTTCTCCTTTTGTATATATTGAAATAACAAAACAATCAACAACAAAATTTGCCAATCACAAAAAAAAAAAAAAAAAAAAAAAAAAAAAAAAAAAAAAAAAAAAAAAAAAGTCAGCAACAAAATTTTCCAATCCAGTTCTTCAAAACCGGGCAAGGATGGCTATCTTAGAATACCAGTGCAGAATGAAATGATCATGAAATGCCATGTCAACGGTACTACAAGCAGACCTGGCCAGTAAATTGCACTGCTGTGCAAGCCGAAGGGCAATAATTTTGAGATCTCTCGGGGCACAAATTTGGCTTTATAAGTTTGTGGAATACGAAGAAGGCAATAAAGGATAAGCATTGCAGTTTGCCATCATTTCTTCACGCCAGTGTAGATTTTCAATATATGGTTAAAACCATCATCGTGTTCCAAATAGCTGGGATGGCAATAAATTTCAAGGCACTTGAGAGGTACAACAGAAATGAAACTTAACGGGGGTTGAAAACTCAAAAATGAGTCAGATAAGCTACTTAATTCTTTTTCAAAGGGGTAAAGCGACATTGAAAAGATTACAATTACAATGATACACGATCACTTCTAAAGGCTACTTTTGAAAAATGAGAATGTAACAAAGATAACTAGCAAATGAGAAAAAGATATCACATCTAATTCAGAAGGTAATATCCTAGTTGAAGATGCATTTCAGCCTTCCCCCATGTGGATAGAAAAGGTAAAACCTAATTTGACTATTTCTTTGCATATGTGATCAACATTGGATTCTGTTGGGTTATCTTGAAACCTTGGAGTGCCTGCATCGCAGCTGTTGATTGCATCTCATCTGTATACTCCACAAAGGCAATCCCTGGCTTTGTTTCCACCATTCTAACTTCCTTAAAACCATGATATTGGTGGAAGAGCATTTGCAGCATCATAGGAGTTGTCTCATGGGGAAGATTCTGCACAAACAGTATGTTGTTTGGTGGAGCAGGTGCCTCTGGTACCAAAGACTTTACACCACCCGGGTAGGGTATTTGAGATAGCTGCACCATTTGGAGAGAGATTGAGAGAGAGCAACACGATAAGGATTGTATTACAAATTATAAAGTATTGACGCACCCATATGAATGCATATAGAGGACAAGGGCTTAAGAAAAATGACTAACACATGAAACCACATTTATAAAAAACTCAGAAGTGGTCCCAAAATAGAAAGCATGCTTACTGGAGGTGCAGCTCCATAAGCTCCAGCATAAGCAGGATTCACCAATCCAGCTTGAGCATCATGTTGTTCTTTTTTCTTCTTTCCTGCAACATTAATGAAACTTGTAAATCTCAGTAATACAAAAAAACAAGTTATAAGAAAACCAGGTGTAGGCCATACATTTGCCACTCTAGCTAAAAGAAACAAACTAGGGGGTGTCCAGTACTTATATACTCCAAGATAAGCATCCAATACTTAAATTTTTATTTTAAAAATAAAAATTTTAATGTTTTGAACATGTGGAATAACTTCCTGCATCGTCCTGAACATATACATTAGGACATGATCTTCTTCAGTTTAAAGGAACATAATTACAGGTTAAAGCATAGGAAAGGTTTAAAACATATGTTCTGACCAATGTACAAAGAAGGCATGCTTGTCTGATTAATATAAAACAATAAATTAACATGTAAAGCATTGTATCCATGTCCTAGTTCATCCTACTTATGAAATTTTTGCATCAAAGTACCTTTATCATACTGTATCCAAATCCTGATACTACATCAATGCTACATAGTCAACACTTGATTTGCTCTTAGAACCATGAAAAAAAAACTTTAAGAAACTGACAAATAGTAAAATATAGTGAACAACTACATACAACAACAATAACAACAACCAAGCTTAGTCCTAAAAATCTGGGGTCATCTATGGATCATCAACACACTAGTTACAGTAGGCCACGTATACTCTTTTCCGTCATTCTATTCTATCCAAATTTATTCTCTCTATTAATTCCTCAATCAATGTCATTTTTCATACTATTAATGTTATTTTTGGTCTTCCTCTATTTTTTTTTTATGCTTTCTTAAATTGAATCAACTCACTCTTTTCTCATTGATGCATTAATCACTCTCCCTTAAACATGACCAAACCATCTCAAGTGACTCTCCCTTATCTTTCATCAATAGGGGCACCGCTATCTTTAGCGAATTTTTCATTTTATACCTGATCTTTCCTTATGTTTTTACAAATCCATCCTAACATTCTCATTTTATGAATATGTTGCTTCTTATAGTAGTCTTATAAAAATTTTCCTTTTAACTTAAGGGTAAATCTTAGGGACAATACATTGACTGTTGTACATAAGGTTCCCTTAATTAAATTATAACACATGGTTGTATTGATCAACGAAATACAAATAGTGTTATCTTTTCCTACGGCAATAAAATTCAATATTCAATATAGCCATGTGTTTTGAATTTAATTGGGGAACCTAACGTACTACACATAAGGTAATCTACCTAAGTTTTACCCTTAAAGGTATTATACAATCACACAATACTCATGATATGCTTCTCCACTTTATCTACTAAGCTCTTATCCTATGATTCTAAAATGGTGGGTTTTCCTGATTTTTTTTTTTTTTTTTGATCAGTGGGTATACCCAAATTGAATACCATAAGATCCCAAGCATCACTTATAGTCTTGGTGCAAAGAGAAGATAACAAATACAATACAAATATGCATTTATGACATAATTGCTCAAGAATGTTTTCCTGAAAAGTGAAAGAGTTCTAACTGTCCAAGCAGAGAGGACAAACATTTGTAGGAGAAAACAGAACAAAAAGGAAGGGTTGGGGGGGGGGAATTCTTACCCTTTTCCTCATGCCTCTTACGTCTTTCACGTGGAACAAAAGTACCATCAGCCTTGGCTATCACATCTGATTTTGTCTTTGCATATTGTATTCTCTGTGATAATCACAAATATCAATTAAATTCAGTTGATAGAAAAAAGAAAGAGTTCCATCTGCAACGGCAGTTTTAAAATTAAAGCAACACATGCAAAGCCATTAACCATCAACTAAGCCATATGAACATGATCAAGGAAAAGATGCGTACCATCCAAGTTGCCAGCCATTTAAATCATTCATGCTCAAATTGATAAAATACCACAAGTTGTATGGAAACTACAATACAAAATAACGTTACAAAGGGCAAGCAATTTCACGTAACAGGCAAAAAAGCCATTCCAGAATATTTAAATTTAGGGTTGAGAACAAGTTGAGTTGGAAGAGGTTGAGGGCTGTTATTCGACCTGATCATATTGGGCAGGGGAGGAAGAAACCCACAGTCAATCGATGAGAAGCAACCAATTGGCCAAGTCTACAGGTGGCAGTCAAGTGTGTTGAAGGTCGAAACCAGCTAAAATCTAGTCAGAACGAGCAACATTTTCGATTGGATCAGATTTGTCGGATAAGAGGTTTATCCAGACCGCCATTTGACCAGAAACTCACCTTTTTTCTTTGACACTCAACCTCCCACCTGGTCGAAACCATCTGAAAGCCTTCGAGTAAATCCAGGTTGGATGGATGGGATGGGCTGAGTGGGTTGTTGCTCACTCCAATAGTCCAGTCACAGAGGTAAGGAACAAGTGCATACATGCATAGATAAATATATATATATATATATATCTTATCATTTAAATGAACAGGATCTTTTTGGAGAGACTAAGAATTGTTTCGAGGAGGCACCTTAAATTTAGGGCAGAGGCAAAGTCTTTTGAGAGGAAGGAGAGACTAAATAGTTTAGATTGTTCTATCTCATTGTCCAACATCTTAGTTGAGATTGTTCTATCTTATTTTCTAATGTTACAGAAAGTTATAGGATAGAAGAGACATTACGTTGCCATTTGAAAATGTGAGGTTGCAACCATGAATATTGGGAAGTAATAAGAAAGGTTAGAAGAGAAAACAAAAACGTGGTTGCCCCCTTTTCCAGCCTCATTTGCATAGTATGGGTGACAGAAGACACATGCAGCCATCTTCCTGACAAGCAAAATACATACGAAAACCTTAATTTTTTTTTTTTTTTCAATTACACATACTGAGAATATGACCTACAAGCCATTAACATGTTCTTCTGATGCATTTAAATCCCAATCAAGTTAAAGACATTTCAGCATTTTCATATACAGGAACTAATGATGCACCCACTGTATCTTTTATCAATATTACACCCCTAAAAAACTTATTATTGGATTATTTCAATAAACCAATATTTTTCTTCCCTTTTGATTTAAGCATATTAAATTCATTAGTAACGCAAAGAGGTCCAACTCAGGTATACAGGAAGTATACAAGAGATGCACCAATAAATCAAGTAAAAGTAAAGAGATCAAAAGAAATTCTAACAAGATTAAGAAAAAAAAATCCATTTGCAACCATCCAATCATATAAAAGGCCTTCAAGGGTAAAAGCTTCAACTCCATAATTGTCTTCTCACAATCTTCAAAATTCAGCACATTGTGTTATCTCCAAACACTCCACATGACGCATGAAGGGATAGCATTCCATATGCTTACATATCAGTGCCAACCAAGCCTTACTTTTCAAGAATAAATCCATCATCAGTATAGGCATGACCCATTGCACCCCAAACAATCATAAAAACAGGTCTCATACAATACCATAAGGCACTTTCTCAAACCATCCATCATTAAGATTTCACTTAACGCTACAACCCCCCAAAAAAATAGCCACTCTCTTCCAAATGCCCCTCCAAAGGAAAGAGATTCCGCCATTGGGTGTCAAAACGTTGTAATATGTTTTAACCTCAAGATAAACCAATTATTGTATTGCACGATCTCCTTATAATCTCTATGCTCACCTCAGTAAGATTCAATCCAATGACCCATTAAGTGATTTAAATAAGCCATGTAATCAAAAAGTACATGTGTACGGCCATTTCATTGCCACGTAATGAGCTTTAGAAACTCTCTCCAACGGGTTTGAACGAAAATCCTATCCCATAAACAATGTGGATTTTGGAATCAACACCAATTACAATTTACAGGCAATTTGCAATGCAAATCTTGAACTTAACAAAAATTTATGCAAAATCAAATTAATCTTCTATACCACTAATATGATAATTTAGACAGAAACTAGGAATCAAATTGCATAAACCCCAAAAGTCCATAAAAGAAAATTCCAAGTTTTTTCAAAGAAATATACCATGGGCTTGTCATAGAATGGGAAGCCCTGCATTTGGCGAAGCGCATTGGTGGCAGAGGAAACTTCATCGAACACAACCCAAGCTTGGCCTTTGTGCTTCAGAGTCTTGAAGGCCAGCACCTCCAATATCTTCCCAAATTGCGAGAACACCGCGTGCAGAGACTTCTTCAACTCTGATTAAAAAAAAAAAAACCCCAATTCCCATAAATTCAAAACGATTCGTTTATGCAGAGAGCGTGAGTGATAGACATAGTCGAGTAGTGTTTACCTTCGAGCTTGATTTTCTCGTTGAGGTTGTTAATGTATATAGTCACGTTCGGAGGGACTTCTGTGCCTGTAGTATTAATCTCTGCCATCTTTGCTTCCTCTGGTCTCTGAACTAAGCTAAAAAAACACAAGAAGAAACTGTTAAAACGGTGAGTTTTAAGGGTTTAAGGGTTTTTTTGCCCTAACTGTGATCAGAGAGTAGCGAGTACTGAGAGAGAGGGATAGAGATGGGAGAAATTAAGAGAGAGCAGTGTGATATGGGCTGGGCTTCTTTGGTCTTAAAAATATAGGTCCATAGTTTTTTTTTTTCAAAATGCAAAACTCACTTTTTTATATTTTACCAAAATTTATTTCAGTTTTTTTAACTTTTTTTTTTCATTTATTTGAGTGCTTTAACTTTCAAATTTATTCAATTAAGGTTTTTTTCGTTAAATTTTGTTATATATTGTGGTTAATTTTTCAATTTTTTAAAATTTTTCTTCAAGTTTTTTAAATTAAAAAAATACAATTAATGATTGAAGAATATTTTTCGGATTTTTTTTCCAAAAAATTTTAACAAAAATTGATGAAAAGTCCTTAATTGAATAAATTTGGAACTTAGAAAACTGAAATGAATGAAAACAAAATTAGAGGACTAAAATGAATTCTAAAGAAACTTAAAAGGTAGTTTTGCATTTTGGCCTCTTTTTTTTTTTTTTTTTTAACTTTATTGTGAGATTGGGACAAGTTCTGGGATTAAGGCCTAAGCTAAAAATACAAGAAGAAACTGTTAAAACTTAAAACGGTGGCTTTTAAGGGTTTAAGGTTTTTTTTGTCCTAAGAATGATAGGAGAGTAGTGACTCCTGAGAGAGAGAGAGAGAGAGAGAGAGAGAGAGAGCCGTGTGATATGGGCTTGGGCTTATTTGGTCATAAAAATATGGGTCCATAGTTTTTTGTTTTTATTGTGAGACTAGGGCAAGTTCTGGGATTAAAGGCCTAAGGCCCAAATTTCCAAACCCAAATTGGGTTTTGATTATGCCCATGCCAACTAACTCTACTATATGCAAGGCACAGCGCAGTTTTTAAAATAACAATGAGTTATTATACCAACGCGTTGGTGAGCCTGGTCGTAAAACATGCCTCTCGGCATGGGTTGGTTCGAGTTCCGCCACTAGTAGCGTATATTGTGGCTCCTACTTCACTTGCACATCGTTCACCCAGCTCATCAGAGAATATTGTATGGGATCTCAGTCCGGACGCAGTTATGATAGTATTATGGTTAATGCTCAAATAGGGAAACTGCATTAATCACCCCCTTGAATTTTTTTTTTTTTTTTTTTTTAGGAATTATGTACAGTATTTGGCAATTCCAAGTTCCAACCTTTTTTGGAAAGACACAACCTGAAAATCTGACCCCAAAACCTTTTTCCCCATTATACGTTTAACAAAAGGAATTATAGCTAAATCAACATTTTTATGTATAAAAAAACGATATACAAATACCAGACACTTAAGAAAAGCCAGCTAGAAATGGTATCATAGTATACTAATACTTGGTCCAACATTTTTTGTTGCTGGAATATGGATACGTAATACTTTGTCCAATTGCTTTCGGGATAAGGATGAAAACAAGCTGGAAAGTCTTCGCTCTCAGGCACATTATTAATTTGAAGTCAAAAAGAAAATATCTTCCTCAACCCGAAGACACAATCTATACCCTATTTTATATGTAGTGTTTCGATTTATAGTTTTTCTAATTTGATTTACTGTGGAATATAATTTTTTTTAATACTTTTATAAGAGAAATCAATAATCGTTGACCCAACATTTCCGACCATTGTTTCCCTGGAACCACGTCAAAGAATGCAAATGTGTTTTTCTTTATATTTTAGAAAAGTACAAGATATCATTCAATGTATGCTTAAACTATACCATTGCGCACTCATTAACATTATTTTTGATTAATTTAATTGGTAAAATTTTTTATTCTCGAATAAGCAATTTGATATTTGAATTTTGTCTATTTAAAAATTAATTGATATGCACTACAAATTGAGATTCTATTACTCTTATGAGACTATTGAACTGTAAAGCTCTTACCAAAAATAACCATTTTACAATACACCTAGCATCACAACTTTTATTTTACCATACTACACATTAAAATAATATAAAAATATTTCTCACTTCTCTCTCTGATCTCTATTTCTCTTCCTCTGTCAACCACCCAGCACCACCGTCCAGCTTCTCAGTCATGCCACCCACCTTCGCTGAGTAAAATCCAGCCAAAATCAAAATCCAAAATCCATAGCAAATCAATCGCCGATCTTCGATCCAAATCAATATCAAAAATCAAAATCCAATATCAAAACCAAAAACCCACCACCGACCCATGCCGTTGCTACTGCCTCTACACCACCTAACCCACACCCATATTAGCCACAAACCCACCACTGCCAGAAACCCATACAGCTCACCGATCTCCACCGCCAGAAACCACAAAAAATACCCAAAAATAAGAGACCGATTGAGAGAGAAAAGCCTGAGATTAAAGGAATTTGGAGATGGGTGGATGAATCGGCAATGATGGCGAGAGAGAGAAGGGATGAGAGAGAAGAGAGAGGCTTGGTGTGAGAAAGAGTTCAATGATGGAGAGAGAGAATTGATATTTACAAATAAAATATTAATATATTTTTTACAATTGAGCTACAGTGTGATTCTACATTTAGAATCACACTATAGCACAATTGCAAATTTTTTTGCAATACTTAAACTTTACAAGTTTTGCTGGAGTGGGTCTTTTGGACTTGAATGGTAAAATGAGCTTACATTTGTCATTTGTTATTTCCACTGCTGATGCTCTAACAAACAAAATGTCATAAAAATGTCAATAATTTTTTAACTCAACTAGTTAGCACCTTTTAATTTTTTAACTAGGATATTCATAGTTTAAATCTTTGTTAACTATTTCTCAAAAAAAAAAAAAATCTCCCATTAACTATTGAACTATATATCTTCATCAATTATGGATGTTACTATGGTAGTTGTCTATCAATAAGTCATCCACAGGATGGGTATGATATTGGGCTTTAACCTTTTGCCACTTTAATACCGTGTGAACGTGGCAGCACCAATGAAAAAAAGCCATGGATACATGTGCTACATAGATTCTTACATTTAGACTATAAAATCTTATTGTGTTATGAGTATGCATGATAGTTAAGGAGGTTAGATTTGAACCGTAACTCTCTTAAGTATAGAGAGAAAGTAATATCACTGAACTATTAAATTATTGATAAAAATAAAACAGAATTAATAACAAACAGAACCCCATCAGAATATTCTTCATCCATTATGAATTTGAGGTATGATATTGGGTTGCAACCTCTAGCCGCTTTAATATTGTGTCAACATGGCAGCAATATCGATGAAAAAAAACCACTTTCTCCAAATAGTTTAAATTAATATGATATAAAATTTTATTTAGTAATATGTCATTAAAGGGCATGACATTTTGCGTATTATCATATTCAAGAAACTAATGCGTGTGTATTTCTCAAAAAAAAAAATAATTAATACGTTAGAAATACGTTAAGATGTTAGGCGGTTGAGCTACAAGCCTTTTTGAAGCATTATTTATAGTGTGATATACCATCACTAAAACTTTTTAACGTGGCAATTCTTGCGTAGATATAAATTGGCCCCCTCTAAGATCGTTATCATCAAATCAACTATAAGATTTTTTTTTTTTGAGGGTCAAATCGACTATAAGTTGGTAAGCATATATCCACTACCAAATGGAAATATTGGGATCGATTATTGAACATTATATGTGGTGTAAGCATTTAAAATTAAGAGAAAATAAAGATGACAGGTCAACTACTTTTTTGTACGGACTGATGAGGTGGTCATAAGACTCATATACTGCTGCACAATTGATGGAGGGAGACTCTTGACCAGCCACCAGCAACCTTTTTTGACCAGAAGTTTGTCCGAATAACCATGACTATAATGAAAGGGTCGGGGTATTCCTGTAATGGAAAGAAAGAAGAGTGGACCGAGTCTAACTAAGAGTTTAGGGAAAATATTAATGAGACTATGAGAGTGGACCGTGTCTAATTAACTATAACAGTTTAGGGAAAATATTACAAGAGAGAGAAGGTTAAACCTCAGGCTAATTAACCTAATATCATGCTTCTTAAACACTTCAAATGATATATTAAATTGTGGTTCTAGTTAACTCAACTGGTAAAATATTTGATAGTTGAATAAGTGATCTGGAATTCAATTTTTACCTACACCAAAATTTTTTTAGTATTTTAATTTTAGAATAAAAAATTATTATTAAAAGTGGATGTCATAATTAAAAATTCTATACAAACCTGAATTAAGATAAAAAAAAAAAAGACTTGGACTTGGAATTAAATCAATTATTGGGCATTGATATTTATATATGCTCGCCCTTCATCTCTCTTTCACTATGTCGAAACTCAAAAATAGTGTTGAGAGAATGCAGTAGTATTCTACCTTTCGGTCTCTTTTAGATCCTCTCTCATAGGAAAAAAAAAATCCAAATAAATAAAGAGAAAATATCCCTCTAGCTCTTTTTTTCCCCCACTTCTGTCTCTCTCGTCACATCATACGTACTAATGGGCCATAAATAAATGGCTGAGGATTGAACAAGTTGCTAAGTCACTGAAGCAAACGAACGAAGAGAGTTGCTGGAGCCCATTATATATGCTATATTAAACAATTTGATTCTGCGGACAGTGCACCACAATACAAAAGAATCTTCACAGTAACTAAACGCATAGCATAATACAGCGCAGCTGCAGTGAGTCAGTGACGTTAATTAACATGGTGCATTATATATGCGGCGCTCGCTTGCTGCAATACTATCATAAATCACTGAAGACGCAGCGCTCTGTCTTTGTCATGGACTCATGGGTTTTATTGGTATTTTGATATTTGCAGCACCGCGAGGAATGCTTATGGGGATTCTTGGCTTACACGATGCCACGATCCTCTTCGAAATAAACGAGAGTCGTTTTATGATGCTTGTCTTGTTTATTAGCCACAGCCTAGTGGGAGTTTCTGCCTTTTGCCCCGAGCAAAATATTTGGCATCATACTCTGTTTTCAAACTATATAGGTTCGTGTTCTTATTTGAAAACTTAATTTTAATAAAATTGAGTTTCAATCAAAAAATTTAATTGCATGAAACTCGAGTTATGCCAAATGAAAAAAAAAAAAAAAAAAAACTTGCATTGAACTCGAGTTTCATAAAAAAGGCTGCTATAGACTTCCTGAACACAGCTATATGTATGGGACAATCAAACTTAAAAAAAAAAAAAAAAAATTACACTACTTGCATAGAACTTGAATTCAATGAGCTCGAGTTCCATAAAAAACACCGCTATAGCACTAAAAAAATGCCACTATAGGTATGGAACTCGAGCTCTATGAACTCGAGTTCCATGCAAATTTTTTTTTTAAGTTTCATTTGGCATAACTCAGTTTTAAGCCAATCGAGTTTTTGATTGAAACTTGATTTTAAGCCAATCAAGTTTCAAAACAGGGGTACGAACCTAAATAGTTTCAAAACAGGGGCACAAACCTAGATAGTTTCAAAACAGGGGTGTGCGTACCCGAAATATGGTTATTGGACCTGAACTTTATTTGGGCTCACAATTTATTTACTTTATGGGCTTTTGGATTTCCTACAACGGGTGGTCCTATGTTCGGCAACCCTAATAACCTTATCCCTTATGTTCCCAAAATACTATTCTCCCTATTCCAACCACTATCTCCAATTCCCATCTCTTATTTATAGCCTTCGCTTAGTGGAAGGATTATAACTGCTTTTATGGTGAGTGGGAGGAGTGGTCCAATACTATTACCCTTAAGTGGATGTTTAGTTGGGAGTGGGAGGAGGTGAGAGTGGCATTGGAATCGGTTGCACTACTAGATGAACTGCCCGGCAGCAATATTTCCTAAGCTTTATTAAGCTCACGGGGACTCGGCCTTTCGAGAAATCACATCCCTCGAACAAGCAGGGTTTTACGTTCACCGTTTACATCATAACTGGCTTTATAGTGTTTTCCTAATTTGAGTTAGGTGTCGAGGACCATTCGGACAGTGTTCGTGGACCTGATATAGTATGTGATCTTGTACATGATAGTTTTAGAACTCGAGGCCCAACGAATCTTGGGCCTTGTATACGTGGCATTATTGTGATGGGTTTGGTGAGTATTAGGCCTGCAAAAGAATAGCGTCCCGTACAAGGGGCATATTGCCAAATATTTTTAAAAAAGAGGGTAAAATGCTAGAATCCCCCAGCCTAGTGTATTGGCCAATAGATATTCGCCTATACAGCGATACCCCTATATCTAGTTTGTGTAGATCACAACCATCTCACAAAAACGATTGGACGGTGAGGATAGAAACTATGCATCACTTATCACTAATACAACTCACAACTGTTTTTCTGAAGGGGTGGAGCTTCATCAATCATATTCATTAGTGCATTTGTAATTTATATAATAAAATTTATTATACCATTAGCATTTTTCTTGAGAATAATAGATGAAAAAAAAACTTGAGAGCAAAAAAAAGTACAAAATTACTCATACTTTTTCACCGTCTCACTACTGATCATAATGGTATAATAGTATTTTATTTTCTATCCATCAACTTTTCATTATTCCTGCCAAATGACGTGGCTGAAAATACAAATATATATATATATATATATATATTTTCCACTTTTTCATCATTTTAATCTAACAAAGTCTAAATAAGAAGCAATAAAATAGGTATGAAAAAACATTCATTTCTTTATTTTTTCCTCAAAAATCTAATATTCATTCTCAAATTTGAGAGCAGTTGGAAATAATGGAATAGAGTTTAATTAGTAAAACTCTGAATGAAATCCCTATAACATCCCTAATATTTTACAAATTTCATTTAATACATCAATCTCTCTTGCATTTGTCCCATCTTTCTCATTTTACATTTAGTAATACAAATAATATCTAGTCATTCTCTAATAATAGTACAAATAATAACCGATTACTAACTCGTACAATATACATGAGAAAGTTTGATAAAAAATATGTATATATCATCCATGTTTAATTTTTATAAGTATTGATAGATAAGAATGCCAATTATAATTTTGTAGAAAAGAAGTTACCTAATTTCATATAATTTATTTAGTGAAGATCAGACCTAATTTAATTATATTTTTTTTAGTTTTGCATTAATGATTTATTTAAAAAAAAAACAATAAGTTCTGATTAATTTAAACTAATATAGTTTAACATTTTCTATAACTTAAAAAAACCAAACTAAAAAATAGAAATATTTTAATGATGACATTGAAAAACATGAACTTTCAAAAACTTATTAACGATCTTAAAGAAAATAACAAAAATTTATAAAATAAAATTAGTTCATAGATATGAGAAATTGTAATAATAATACAATGGCCTAGTAATTATCAAATAAGAGGCATAATAATTGTAAGGACATAAAGTTGGCCTTTGGCCCAAATGAGTGACTGGACCGGCCCAAGTGGCCTTTAGAATAGAATTTGTAGAGAATGGGCTTAAAGTCTAGAACTCTTGGTGCTTTAGAAGGCTATGGTGTGAGGTCCAAGTCCGCTTCCAGGACACGACTGGCTGATGGAGTGGCCTATTTTCCTTGTCGGACGCGAGCCGAGGAGCTTCTGTGCTGACTGGCGTTCTGTTCTTCAAGAGGGAGAGAGAGAGAGACTTCCTTTTTCCCTTAGAAAAATCCGGATCCCACTTCCAGTGGTTTCCCCTTCTCTATTTATACTCCCCATCTCTAGTCCTCACCTGTCTTTTCCCTGAAAACGCTCCCTAATGCCCTTAAGGTTGTCCACCTTCCCCTCAGAAGTCATTTCTCCGTTAATGCGGCCAGGCGGGTAGGTGGAAGGCATTTAATGCGGTGACAGCAGCTTTGCATAGTGCACATACTTTTTGTCCCCCTCCTCGGCGTCCCGTTGGGGCGGAGGACGACTCGCTGAGCTTTAGGAGTCCTTCCCTAGACAACGTGCTACGCTCCTCGGACAAGGGTCTCTTAGTCCGAGGAGACTTTCTCCTCAGACCAGCACAAATTCTACCAGCAGCCTGGTCGGCGGGCGTTTCGGCCTCCATTTTTAGGAGGCCATATCCACGACCCCTTCGGTTGAGCCCCGCCCTCAGGCTAGGCTCTAGGCCCACATGGAGTTTTTGGCGCTTTTACCCCCCACAATAATAATATTATGCTGTTATAAAATGTTTATTTACTATTCATTCTTGTGATACTTCCAAGCAAAGTGTCTTCTTTTCACTCCTATTCATTCATAAGCTTTAAAACTATCCACTAACATAATTTTTCTATTTCATTTTTTTTCCCATTTGTATACCCCCGTTACATTCTCTTCTATTATAGTTTACTTATCATATTTTGTTCCAATCCTCTGCGAACTCTCCAATTAAAAGAAGTCTAATAAGGCCGAGAATATATTCATCTTTGTGAATTGTGACCCATTCCAACATTTGTTGAACTTTAACATCAAGCACTTCTCAAATAGCAAATCAGTTGTCTCCAATCAGGGGCGGAGCCACATAGCTCCTGGGCCCTCCAAAATTTAAAATTTCTCCAATAGCATACATGGCAAAATGATATGGACATACATAAAAATTATAACCAGCGCAAATCAGTTGTCTCCAATCAGGGGCGGAGCCACATAGCTCCTGGGCCCTCCAAAATTTAAAATTTCTCCAATAGCATACATGGCAAAATGATATGGACATACATAAAAATTATAACCAGCCTCTTATTTGTTCCTTAAAGTTGTACTAGTCCAGCAGCTTAAATAAACTTGTCCACGAATAAAAAAATACTTGACCCTTTCAGTTGTTCTTTTTTTTGGTAAACTGGAATATCATTAACAGCTTCTGTAAACACTGGGTGATATCCCAAATTAACCAAGCAATGATCAAAAGAAATTTCCATAACTACATCATATTTAACTCATTAATTACTCTTTTTCATTAATTATATAATTTTACTTTTCCCCCTTCATTCTCACTGTCAAGGAAACTACAGCCTACAAGTGTTTTTGCTTGTTTTCCTCTATAGAGCTGCCAACCCATTGTTTATTTCTTATCAACTCATCTCATCCCAATATTCTCAATTCAGTCAAACAAAATCATCAAATTTGTATTGATGTTTAGATTTTTAAGAATATTCTTTGTTTATTAAGATTGTATTCTTTTTTTTTTTTCTATAGTTATATGATGGTATATTATTATATTACATTTCTCTTCTAATTAGTATATAGCTAGGTTTTTTAAGTTTATTTTTTGGGATTTGAAATTAGTTGTCAAACAATTCATTAAAAAATTAAAATATAAGAAAATTTTAATAATATAAACAATAATGAGTTGATATTGTTTATAATAATAGTGAAATTTTTAATAAATTTATGAATTATAATTATTGTACCAACGCTATAACTCGACCCCAAGAGAACATTTCTAACTACTATCTCCAATAGTCCATCCTAAAAGAAATATAGTTGAATAAAAATTATAAAATGTTGAAAAGAAGGGCGTTGAAAATTTGAAATTATAGCCACCTCAAATTTGTAGGAAATTGTAGTGGGGAATAGAGAACCGAACACGTGGAACTTGTGGAAAACCTAAAAGAGTGTTCATTGAACACAGCACATACCCGTGAGCCGAAAGTGAAACACGCAACACAGTCTGTGACCCACAGTGCATAGTTGCGATAGCTCATAGCTGCCACTTGGGAAATAAAAAATTAATAAAATTCATCAAAAGCTAATAGAAAAGCAAGAACAAACACTCACTGCCTCACATAGTGACGTAGGGCTTTGGACTAATCACAGAACCCTTGACTTAGATAGGACTCTTTCAATAAAAAAAAAAAAAGTTTATGGTAATTATAAAAATTATTTATTATTTTATAATAAGAATTAAAGTAATAATACCTTGGTTGAGACATTATTGGGCTAGTCACGGCTTCCAGGACATGTAGGAAGTAATGTAAAGCGTATCAAAACAAAAGAAAAGAAAAAAGAAGTAACGCAATGATGCCCCTCCGCCGCCTCTTTCCTCTCTATTTCCACTCCACGTGACGGTCCCGATGTGACGTTGCCACTTTCGTCAACGGATGTGATTTCCTAGCCTTTCTACATTTCCCCTCCTCACCCACCCCGACCTTTCCTCGTCTCAGCTTCTTCTTCACGTGTTTGATGTTGACAAAGAAAAATTAAAAACGCTGGTTTCGATAGGGATTTTGGTTGATTAATAAGCCATATATGATAGACTGTAATAAATATTATAATATAATAGATATTTTTATGACATAATTATTTAAATATTTAGTTATATTTTTATTACAATGGAAAGTTATTTATTATGAATAGTTATTTTTTAAAAAGAGGGATAATTATTTTTTATCAAAAGTACTGAATACCTATTCCTCCACATTATGTAATAAATTTTTAAAATTTTTTTCTAAAAAGTCATTAGTTGCCACATCTTCAAAAGGAAATAAAATAAAATTTCATTGTTGTTAATTATTAGTTTTATTTTGAACACCTTAAAATAAGTGTATTTTAGAAAATTTGACTTAAAAATTATTTAATTACACATTCTTTTTATACTTTAGGGCATGTTTGGTAGATTGTAATAGACACTGTAATATAATAGATATTCTTATGGCATAACTATTCGATTGTTTGGTTATGTTTTTATTACAATGAATAGTTATTCCTTATGAATAGCTATTCTTCAAAATGAGGAATAACTATTCCTTATTAAAAGTGCTGAATATCTATTCCTTCACTTTATGTAATAACTATTTTAAAAAATTTCCTAAAAAGCCATTAGTTGCCACATCTTCAAAAGGAAAGAAAATAAATATTTCTTATTGTTAATTATTAGCTCTATTTTGAACACCCTAAAATAAGTGTATTTTAGGAAATTTGACTTAAAAATAATTTAATTACACATTTTTTTAATACTCTACTAAATTGTGGATACATATTCAGAATCCTATTCCTAAATGATCACCAAACTAATGAATAGTAATACTTATTACATTCCAACTTAATGTATTCCTTATAATACTTATTCCTATTCCCATGTAATAATCATTACAGTGTACCAAACGTGCCCTTACTAAATTGTGGATACATGTACAAGATTCTATTCTTAAATGATTATCAAACTAATGAATAGTAATACGTATTACATTCCAACTTAATGTATTCCTTGTAATACTTATTTCTATTTTAATGTAATAATCATTACAGTATACCAAACGTGCCTTAAGTATTGTAGAAATACGTGTGAATTAAAAATTGTTGTGAAAATACATGTAGGAGTGTTAAAACACTAACAACTGTTATTTAAACACCCCTACCAAACACTCTCTTAATATTCTAAAAAAACAAAGGTGATGTTAATAAGTGCCTTAGGATAGATGTCAATAAATCACATTAGGAAAATTTTAACACCACTTTAATAATAAATATTAAAAATTGTCAGAAAATTAATTATTTTATCATTTTCTCATAAAATGTTTTCAAAAATAGTTTCTAAGCCAATGTGCTTAGAGCATTCATTAAAATTTCTCTTGTTAATTAGGTTATGTTAATAGGTGCCTTGGAACAATTGTTAATAGGGTTTGGTTATGGGAAATTAAAAAAACTGCAAAAAAAAGTTAAGACACTTTTTTTCATTTTTGTATAAAATTTTATTAAAATGGTTTATTAATATATGTTCTAAGGACATACCTTAATAAAAACTCTGGTTAATAAACATTTTAAAAAAAATTTTATCATCATTTTTATGAGAAATATCATAATTTAACTTTTCTCTTCTTAATAAATCATTTTTTTAAGTTTTAATATTTATTTTTCTCCATAAAAAATTTCTAATAAAGTTTCCTAAACCCATGCTCTCAGTGGAACAAAGTTTCTCTCCAAACTAATTTGGAAGAAACTCTACAAACTCTTCATATATCTCTCTCTTTTGTGTGAATTTTGAAAATCTAACCGTTGAATTTCATGTTCTTTACATCCTTAATATACATATTAAATTTTGTTCAAATTGAATATTATTTACTATTCAATTAACAAACTTATTTTTTATAAACAATTTTAGATTATAAAAATTTGATATTTTAACATTTGTTTGATGAGTTAGCAATTGATTTTTGATCTTTTTAAAATTTTACATACATGAAGAATATAATAAAAACATACAATCTAACAATTAAATTTTTAAATATCACACTTAACATAAAAATATATAAAAAATTTGTATAGTTTCTCTCTAAATTAGTTTAGAGAGAAACTTTGTTTCCCTCCGTACACCCATTAACTATTTGCTCAAAAAAGAAGCTTTGCTCACCAAATACTATTACTCAATCTTGACCGTCCGATTAACTTTAATCCTTCAGTTTCTTCACATTGGCTCGGCGGAAATATGAGGGGTCAAGGAAGGCTAATCTAGTAGTTTCGGTGCAAACGGCTCTCTCCAATAAAGACCAGGTGGCAGAAAAGGAGAGGTACTGGAAGCTTTGACGGGGTTCTTTTAGAAACCAAGTTGTCTCTCTCTCACGTTTCCTCCGTGACATTGCATAAGTCATACGGTGACTCCATCATTGATTCCATTTGGTAATAAGAAAAAGTCCTAGAAGATCTAAGGAAAAATAATAATAATAATAATAATAATAATGTTTTACAAATAAAATAATGGGTCATATTTTTAATTTTCATTGTCCAACAGCTATGTAAACTTCTATTATTCCCTCACTCTCAAAAAACAAGTCATTCATCATTATTAGGTCTTGGTCTGTGAAAAGCTTAACAAAATTATTAGTCAATAAAATGATTGGTTTAAAGTTTTTATATCTATTATTTTCTGCAATAAATTTTAGCTTGTACTCCATTTTTTTTAACGTTAAAATTGGAACATAGAGTAACTCATTGATAAGAATTTAAATTGGTGCATTTTTTTGAAGTTTTAGGGACTAAATCAGCATAGTTTATTCTTAAGGGACTAAATTTGGAACTATTAATTAATAATGACCAAATTAAACCTTCTCGTATAATTGGAGGATCAAATTAGTATTTTAAAGAAAATAATATTACTTAATTTTTAGTAACCCATTGGTTTCAATTAGATTAATTGGTAAATCAATGATTATATATTTAGCTTTGATTTTTGGTTCGACATCGGTTTGATTTTCTCTAATTCTTAAGTTGAATTCACAATGCTTTCGGAATCATGTGGCTAAGGCCGACAGAGCGTACATGGCATGATATAAGTTTAGGCACTAGTTGTTTACAAAAAAAAAAAAAAGTTTAGGCACTAGTCCTCGTTTAAAATACAAAAAATAGTAGTTTTTGAAATTATTTATCTTAATTTGAATGTAAATAAAATCTACATTGTTTTCAAATAAAAGTACATAATAACCTCAAAAAATTATTCAAATTGTGTCCAATCACCTTTTGGTTTGAAATATATTGGAGACATTTAGATACAAAATAAATATAAACAAGAAGAGATGAAAGCAACAAATTTTTTTCTTATATTTATATCGGTTTTGCCTCCTCGTTTATTTATACAGATTTTCAAATAAATTGAACATTTTCTTTTTACTTTTTGCATCTTCTATAATTTTACTTTCAGTTCTATGTGATTTTTTTTTTCTTTTCCATTTTTATCTTACTAAAATTAAGATTTATTTAATAAGGTATCCATTTGGAACAATTTATTTGGCATGAATAAAGTGAAATGGAATTTGAAAATACTATATATTAACTGATTCTTTTAAAAAGTTAATTTATAACTTAGAAAAGCGTGGTTGGAGTTCATTTTTTTTTTAGCTTCAATAAGTTTAATGATACAACAAATTTTACATAATCATTCTATAATTGGTGTACAATCATTAATAGTTTTTTGAAAGTGATGGTGTTCTAATTATAATTTTTCAACTCAATAAATATTTTTAAAAAATTGTAAGATTTGTTGCATCTTTTACATTACTTTTTTAGTTTATCATCAAGGAAAGGTTAACAGATGATTTAAGAGAATTAGTTTATAAACTATTATTAGAAAAGTTTTAAGAGAAAATGATTAAAAAATTAATTTTTTTGACAATTTTTTTAATACTTCCCATAAAATGATGTCAAATTTTCTTAATATAATTTGTTAATAATTTCTTTAAATGCACTCGTCACGTAACTATAATCAAATACCTATGAGAAAAAAACCTTATTTAATTTATTATAATTTGTAAAATAAAAAACAAGACCAACAAGCATGCTTTTTAAACAACCTTGTATGCCACAAGTTCCTAGGCAACTACTTGCTATTAAAGTCAAAAGTAAAATTAATGACTTTTATAATTCATTTGTGGCCTAATTAGCGGTCTAAATGCAGTGATTACGGTTATATATTTTCATTATTAGCTTTTGGCATGCGTGTGTAACATATTAGTAAGTTAAAAAAGTTTTTTTTTTTGTTTTTGTTTTTTTAATATATGAAATGAGGCTTATAGGGTGAAATTTATTTTTATTAAATGAATGACTATGGCACACAGCACTTTTCTTTCCATTTTTTTTATGTATCATAAATTACATAAAATATTGACCATGCACGCAATATGTAATATTCTTAGCATTCTTTACAATATGTAATCTACTCAACGTATCATACTTAGTATTCTTTATAATATGTAATATTTTGAGTTTCTACTCTTGACTGTTGCAACACAATTCTTATATAATTTTAATTGTTTTTTATTTTTTTATTTGATAGTTGAAAAATAAAACATTTAAATCCTGAATGTTTCATTTCGAATAAGTTGAGTTATAAGACTTTAATAATTAATTTATTATTATAAAATATAGGCTATAATATAGATTAAAATTTAGGTAGTTATGATAAAAAAGAAAAAAAAGAATCCTGTATCATAACATTAGTCTTTTAAAAAAATAAAACTACAAAAAATGTGTATATATACATACATATTACCTATAGAATATTACTAAAAATAAAATCTGTTTTTCAAGTTAAAACTAAAAATAAACTGACATGATGAGACGAAGAAAAGAAAAATTAATGATATATATTTATATCTAATGAAAATTTACACTATTATACTATTATATAATAAAATACCGACGTAGTATTTTTTTTTTTTTTTTGAAACTTACCGACGTAGTATTTTATTTGTGGAAAAAAAGAAAAAGAAAAGACGCGCACCAATAATTAACTTTAGCGTGAAACACGGTAGGCCCGCCTATTGCCCTGTATTTCATTGCGCGTTCCTACTTAATAATTTCTCATAATGTTCCTATATAAACCCCTCCTCTCTAACGCTTCAAACCACATTAGCAAATTCCGAAGAAGCTTAGACAAAGTTTGAGAGAGCCAATTCCCAAAAAGAAAGAATTTTTCGCTGCTGTGGAAGGTTTCTTTCCTTCGATACATAGAAAATTTATCTTCTCTCCGAAGAAAAGGAAAAAAATCTCTCTGCGGCGGCGTAGATTTTTATTCTCTTGTCTTTGAAAAAAAGAAAAATTTTGAATTACAATGGCTCGCTCTTTCTCCAACGCTAAGCTTCTCTCTGCTCTCGTTGTTGATGGCTTCTCTAACGCTATTACCAGGTAACCCAAAAACCCATTTCTCTTCTCTCTTATTTTGCTTGTATATTATGCCATGTTTGGCCAAAAAACACAGGAATGAGGAAAGAGGGGTTTTCTCTTTTCCTCTGTTTTTTTGAACATCCAAACAGATCCGAAGGTATTAATTAGATTAAAGGTGCATATTTGTATAAGCCGTTTCATTTTAAGTTTAAAATAAGCGTTGCAAACGCTCTTTTCAGCTCTCAAAAACCTAACCAAAACAATCCTCACTCTCAACTCAGAAAATCTAGGTTGACCCAGAAGTATATTGACAAAAAGAAAGGAAAAGCCCGTGATTTTCGCAAAGTGCGCACACAATCCCAAATCAATCATTTAGCATATTTCACTTTCGGTGCACAAGTTTATATATGAACGGCGGAGATCCATTGATTAAAAATATTAATGTTAATTTTTGATGTTTGTGTTTGGTACAGACGTGGATATGCGGCGGCTTCACAAGGAGTTGCTTCAAGCGTGGCAAGAAGTGGTAATTCAGGATCAAGTATGGTGAAGAAACAAGGGGAGGAGATTGTGGGGTCCACCGAGAAGGTCTCGTGGGTCCCAGACCCCGTCACCGGCTACTACAGACCTGAGAATCGTGTCGACGAGATCGACGTGGCTGAGCTACGTGCAATTTTCTTAAACAACAAGAACTGAAAGTCATGGCTTTTTAAGGCCATGTAAAAATGTAACAAACACACCTTCTTTGTCATTGCTTGGAACCAAACCCCAAAAAAAGAAGGGAAAAAAAAATCACAGAATTAAGGTTGGTTCTGACATCATCACAGGACCACAAAGGATTTTAAACTATTGTTGTTGTATCTCCTCTGTGGAACTGGAAACGATTAGTTAATTGAAGGATGTAACTTTTTTTGTTTATTTGTTCCATTGAGGAATGAAATAGTAATGATTATTGATTAGTATTTGCTAAACGAGAATGTGTCCTCTCTTATGCTATGAGTCTATGACATAATGCTAATTTTCGGGAAAATGTTAAAAATATATAGAATGACACAATTTGTGTCACAACTGTTCACGTGACAGACTATGAATAATTAAGAAAAAATAGTAGCTTCATGTAAAAGTGTCAAGCAGTAAATCATAATCTAACACACGTAGGATAGTTGCGGTAAAAGTTATGAGAAATGATATGTTCACAACATTTTTACAATATTTTTTAACAAATTTTAAGTAGCAAGTTATTACTAATTGTTATTATTGGGGAAAAAAAGTAATCTTAGTATTAGGTTTAAATTTGAACTAATAACAACTAACTACCTATGATTTGTTGTGAAAATGTTATAAATATGTTGTGGACGTAGCATTTTTCAAAAGTTATGGTAGTTTATGTGATACTAGAATTACTCTAATTTTTGGTATTAGTAGTTTAATGAGATATTTTTAAATTGACAAAGTTGTCCTCCTGGCCTTCAAATTAGGTTAGAGTCCTAGTTAATCATGGTGAATATTCATTTGAGAAATCGAGCTATCACATAAATCAATTTCCAAGTTAAGCTTCTCATAATTTGGATAGATATGCCAAAATGTTCTTATTTTTCAGTATGGATGAAGAATGTTACTCCACAAGTTTAGGCTGCTTTTCATGCTAATATATATAGCCGATTTATATTAATAAAAAAAGTTCTTAGTTTTTCTTAAAAAATAATGGAAAACAGCGAAATGAGTGGAAAGAATGACTTCCTCTAATCACTTTTGGAAGAGAAATCTGTCATTTCCAAAATTGGATCAGAATTCTGTGGTTTGGGTTCATATGTTAAGGTTAACAAGATAGTTCGAGTTATGCGGCTGCCAACCATCGCTGGGTCTAGCAACATGCCCTTTTTTTGTTTGTGGGTATGAGGCTTGACACGCATGTGAAGCTCGAATGAATATTGAGGCACCTAATTCTTTTATGTGGTTCTATGCTTGATTTTGGTTATAGGCTTGCTAATTTGTTGTCGTCTAAAATTAGGATCTCTCAAATTGGATAATTCAAGATTGCAGCCTTTTTTATTAATTTGTTTAAGGCCATAAAGTTATAACTTATACGAATATATTGATGACATTAATATATACACAAATTGTTTAGAACTAGATCAAGATTTTTTTTTTTTTTTGACTATAGCGAATGGTTGGGGGGACGTCTTTTTATTACAGCTGAAACTATTATTATTACAGTTATTGTATGATTGGATGGCTGACGCATGCATTTTTTTCCATCCTTGGAGGAATTTGTAGACTTATCTTCTGATAGACTTTTTGCTTGGATGGCTGACGCATGCATTTTTTTCCATCCTTGGAAGAATTTGTAGACTTATCTTTTGATAGACTTTTTGCTTTTCGTCATTTAATAAAAAGTTAAAAACATCTTACTTTACAATATAATAAAAAGTAAGATTCTAAAAAAAAAAAAAAACTATATAATAAAAAGAACTAGAACGAATAATTTTTTAATTTTTTTTTTGAAAAGGAATGGAATATAACAGGTTTTAGGATTTTCAACGTGTACATGGACTATTAATAACCAAAGTTCATTGTGATTCCATAAAATTTTTATTTTTTATTTATTTTTTTTATTGTGATAGTATACATATTAGTTGGTAATTTGTGCAATGCATAAAGTTTAACAAAATATAATTTTTTTTCACCAAAAAAAAAAATATAATTTTTATTTTCTTTTTGTTTATATGTGAAATTTGATAATGATGGTAATTATTAATAAGGATTTATGATTGTATTTATATTAAATTTGATAATTATGATAATTACCATTTTACCTCTCATTACACTTAAAAGAGATCCTTTGATTAGAGCATGCTTGGTAGACTATAATACGCACTGTAGTATAATAGTTACTCTTATAATTTAGCTATTCTTTAGTTTGATTATGTTTTTATTATAAGAAATAGCTATTATTCAAAATGAATACTAATAATTATTCATCCCTAAAAAAAGTTGTAATAGTTATTTCTCAGTAGGTGCAATAATTTCTAAAATTAATATATTTTCAAATAAACAAACTTTCCATATACATATAACAATTGTAAAAATAAAAAATCATAAAAAAACAACTCATCTCTATCTCAAATTAAAAAAATATTATTTTTAAGGAAATATAATTGTATGAGCAAGTTTTATTTTAATTTTACAACTCACAACCAAACTTTATACAACATTTTATTCTTAGTAATAAAGATTACAATTCTTGTTGTAATTCTCATTCAATATACCAAATGTACTATAAACGTATAAATATTATTTTTGTTTAAAAAGTGGTCTAGTGGTGTGAGCTGGTTGGCTATTTACAATTTTTTTATTGGCCATTTAGGGTCAATTTAATTTTTTTTTTAAAAGGCAATCAGATGTAACTTTTGAAAATTCAGCTTCAAATTTAAGCTATACGTATTATCTATATGTATTAATTTTTTTTGGAATAATTTTTTAAAAATATATATTATTTATAAAACAAAATTGGAGGTTAAGGAGGTCATGGCCCATGGCTCCTCGGTCCCAAAGCAATTCTATGTTTTCTTCTTATATAGGATACAAAAAAAAAAAAAAAGAGAAAATAAAATTGGCTCTTATTATTATTAGATAGGTAGATAATCCAAGAGGTAACCAGAGGAGTTTTGAACCAGAGATATGTCACACTACAAAAGATGGCAATATTACTGGATTATCACTTTAAACCTCTTCTTAACTTAATATCTTACCATGGGGGATTAATATTATATATATATATATATATATATATATTTGCTATATATATATATATTTGCCTATTCACTTAAGGAACGTGTTAATTATTATTTATATTATGTCCTACTATTAGTGTAATTTCGGTGTTAATCATAGCCATTTACTTAATGATTGTGTCCTCCTCCTCATTCCCTCTAAATGGAAATCTTCTCTTATCAAAAAAAAAAAAAAAAAGGAAATCTTTTCTGTAGTCCATAGCCGTCCCTACATACCTAACATGAAATTAGGTCATTTTTTCTTCCCAAAAAAAAAAAAGAAAAAAAAGAAATTAGGTGATTTCTACTTTCGCGGTTGGTATTTGCCAGCATGTTTTCATGAAGATTCCTGATTCCACGAACAATAATCTAAGCTTTGCTTCCATCGCCATATTATAAAATACTCCATAGTCCACGAGAGAGAGAATATATATATATATAGAGAGAGAGAGAGAGAGAGAGAGAGAGAGAGAGAGAGAGAGAGAGAGGGGTTGTAATTAACTCAATTAGTAAAAAAATTTATCATAAAATAAAATATTTGGATTCTAATTTTTTCATACATCAAAACTAATTGAAGTGGGTTCCAGTTAGGTTTACTGGTAAAATCTCTGATGGTTGTATAAGAGATCTGGAGTTCAATCCCCGCCTCCACCAAAAACTGGTTGGTGTTTTGGTTTGATAATAAAGAGCTATTATCAGGAGCGGACGCTATAATTTGAAACTCTCAAAAAAAAAAAAAAAAAACTAGTTGATATAAGAGATATAGGGTTTAATTATTTTAATCATCGCCTACATCAAAATCAATTAGTGTCTTGATTAGATGATAAAGAACGATTATTAAAAACATATGTTATAGGTGATATATATATATATATATATATATATATATATTTTGGAGAATCCCACAGTGGACGAGATAGATCTGGTTAGAGGAATAAATGGGAACACTATAATGTAAGGATTGGGTTACGTTAATATAAATGATTATTTTTGTTAGGACTTATCCCTAATTGTGAATAAAGTGGTTGCTTCTATGAGCAATTGACGTAATCTAAGTAGATAAAGCTTAGCAGTAAAAAAAGAAAAGAAAACATGTTAAATATCATGCGGGGAATCAATCTCGTTCTTATTATTCTGCATATATAATGAATTCCATCCTATATGTCCATACACATAAATTTATCAATAATTTAGTTTTAATGAGACAAAGCAATCAACCTCCCTAGTGTGTGACAATGTGTTGCAAGCAAAATGCGGTGATTTGCCGACACCTTAAAAATGAGAGACAACTGGTCTTGACAACAACAAGCACTGCACACGTGGACAAGTTGTGCACAACTTTATAATAGAACATGTGCAGCAATGTCTGCTATATATGAAGAACTCAGCCTCCATTTGTACATATATTAGAGGAAGTTTCTAATGCACTACCATCCACATGAATCTAAATTACGTTTAACAATTGATATACCTGGCTTGATTGGGTAGTTTATGTTTAACAAAAGAAGAATGAATACAATTTCAACGGGACTTTGTAGCCAAAATTTAAAAGAAATAATGAGAGAACAAATCAAGGGTTATAGTCAGCTTACGTGTTTAGAAATGATGATTAAAAACAATCTTTATGGAGCTATTTTAAATCCTATTGTGTCTATTTCTTAAAAAAAAAAAAAAAAAGAGAGAAAACCAATCAACTAGGCATTTTTTGGAGAAGAAAAATTTATTAGACTTGATGAGTCTTAAATGAAATGAAATGTGTAGGAGAAGGATAGTTTTGCACTCTATTAATAATGGGTGTAGAAGTGTAACTTGCACCGCTATTTCTCTTTTTCTTGTACAGGATTCCTACCGATATCTGCAATTTGCAGGAAATTCTTTCCTGAAAAAGGGGTTAGAAACTAATTAAGAACTCAACAACCATTTAAAAAAAACAAAAACAAAAATGAACAAACAATCAAACAAAACTAGAGATGTTCATAATTCACCTCATCTGTCATGTCAAGTTTTCTATGTGGATCAATGTTGCCTAATTATTCGAATAACCATAAAAATATATATTTTTTCAACATAGGCACTGAAAATAATCATATGTGCAATGTTTTAATGAAACAGGAATAAACGACAATATTTTTATAATAAATCCTAGGTGGTAAGTTAATACTGATTGGTGGTGGTAGGCAAAAAAGTAATTCTATTGATGGATTCAAATCAATAACTTTTCTCCAATTTTAATTGATGAATTCTTGAAAATACTTTTTTTTTAGACGCCCAAAGTTGAAGGTCTATAAGAGAAATTAGCATCTTTAAGAGAAATTATTCACACCTATAGGTGATATCCTTACTCTTGTAAGAATGAATAATTTCTCTCCATTTCTAACCTAGATGTGCCTATAACAATTCATAACCACTTATCTGGAAGATATATAATAGGAGGCCGATTGAATAAATAGGGATCATTTAATAGATATTACATGCTTTAATAAATATTACATGCTTTTGGATGAAGAACCCAATTTCTAGCTTTCTGAACAGAAATTCTATTGGATACATTACACTCCTTTGCGAACGTATGAGAGAGAGAGAGAGAGAGAGAGTACATATTTATATTTAACTATATGCTTCAAATTATTTTCTTAGTACAAATCTGTTGGAAGCAGAGTACAAATCTTATTGTAGATTTTAGGTTTTGAAGGTTGTAGAATGGGCCAAAATGGGCTTTTGCCATTTCTTTATAAAAAAATTCAGCAAAATGCTCCACATCTGAAATTAATTAGGAAAATACTTTTTTTTTGAAATTCAATTTTTTAAAAATCAAGTTCCAAATATAAAACTCGATTTTTGGAATATCGATTTATAGCGAAAGTGGACTTAGGAATTTTTTTTTAAGTTCCACTTGGATTTTTTCAAGGAGCTTGAGTTCTTTGAACTGGAGTACCAATTTTTTTTTTTTTTTTTTTAAATTTTCAGTTTATTATAACTTGATTGTCCAAAAATTGAGTTTCAAAATAAGAACATTTCCCTAATTAGTTTCAGATATGGAGCATTTTGCTGAAAAGTTTTGGCAAATGGGGCAAATGCCCATTTTCTCTTATAGTTGAGGTCTAATTCAATTGTCAGTACTTGCTTCAATATTACAAGAAATTGCAAAATTCGGTCAAGATTTGATAATATTTAGCAAGATGATGCTGGTTTGAAATTTTGAATGAGGAATTGGAAACTAAGATTATGATTCAAAACCTTGGTTCAATAATTTGGAAAGGTATTGAACAGATGGAATATCATTCAAGCATGAAGGAAAGTCTGGGATAGGAGTTATAATTCGGGACTTTGCGGCCATTGCTTCTCTGTCACAAATGGTTCCTCGTGCTTACCAGGCAGCAGACATGGAGGCAATTGCAACGACTAAGGCGCTGGAGTTTGCAAGAGAGATTGGGATTGCTGATGCTATATTGGAAGGAGACTTTTCTCTTGTCCATCATGCTTTAACAAGTGGTGAACAATCCTTGTCTCCGTTCGGTCTGTTGGTGGAGGATGTTAAAATTTTTTCAAATAGATTTTGTACATTATTTTACTCTCATACAAAGAGAGAAGGTAACAAGGTAGCCCATGGATTAGCTAGACATGCAATTCATGTTCCTCACTATGTAGTGTGGATGGAATCTGTTCCTCCACTTTCTTATGCTATATTTTAAGCTGATTTAGCCAGTATCATTCAATAAAATGCTTAACAAGCCGAATTCTCAAAAAAGAAGAAGATAGAATATCATTAACATAGCGTACATAAAATATAATTTGATTATAATGAGATCACTTTCATTTTAATTTTAATTTAGGATAAAGTTTAACTATAAAATTGATTGTTGAAAGTGAATTTTGACAAATCCACTGTTATATTAAATTTTTTTCTTATATCCTCTATATTTGTAAAATTTTTATAAAATTAAAGATCAATAACTATGTCATCAATAAATTATTTAAATTGAAAGTTGTTGTAGTTTAAAATTATACATAAAATGTAAACTTATAAATCATACAGAAAATTATATTAAATTGGTACAAAATTTGAAAGTGTATTAAGAACATAGTAATATGAATGATATTTAATAAGGTTGTAGCCTTAAGCTACAACAAATTTTGTAGCTCAACTTTGTCTTTTTATTTATTTATTTATTTATTTATTTATTTCCTCCACTTTGTTATAATTGTGGTTGGATGTGTTTTTAGTGTCTCAAGGAGTTTTTAAAAAAATCATAAGAATTAGTCTTTGGGTCATGCTAACGAGTGCTCTTAGGACAATGATTA
Source organism: Castanopsis chinensis (assembly GCA_032878915.1). Lineage (NCBI taxonomy): Eukaryota > Viridiplantae > Streptophyta > Magnoliopsida > Fagales > Fagaceae > Castanopsis > Castanopsis chinensis. The sequence continues at coordinate 20,422,132 of JAVQMG010000115.1, forward strand.
ATAATTCATTTTAGGAAAATTTTGACACTACTTTTATATGAAATGAAAAAAACTATCAAAATATTGATTGTTTTTTTTTTTTTTCCTTATCCCATAAAAACTTTTTTTAAATGAATTGTTAACTAGTGTCCTAAGGGTATTCATTACCATTTCCCTTAGGGTGTGTTTGGTTGGGGTGAAAACAGGAATGATGGAAAATAAAGAAAGGAAAATAGGGTAAAAAATGTTGTTTTTTACTGTTTAGTTGAGGAAGAAAAATAAGAGAGACAAAAAATAGGAGAGAGTTTTCCCTACTAGGCCCACTTTTTTTATCCTCCCAAATTAGAAGGAAAATGAGGAGGGAAAAGTGATGAGAAATCCATTTTACACATATACCCCCTCACCTACCCCTCACATATTATGTAACAAGGGTATAATAGACAATTTAAATAAATTGCATTTTTCATCCTTCTTTTTTTCTCTCTAATAAAAAAAAAGAATTTTCCACCCTCCCACTTTTCCACTCCTCCAATCAAACACATAAGAGAGAAAACCAAATATTTTCTATCTTCCCACTTGCTCACTCTATTTTCCTTTTCCTATTTTCCATCCTCCCTGTTTTCACCCCAGTCAAACATACCCTTAATTTTTAAATTCTAACTCTATAAGTGAGGTGGGTTTTAACTAGCTCAAATAATAAAGAATTTTATTCAACAAGGGCTTAAACCCTACCTACACCAAAAATCAATTAGTATATTGACTTGATAAAAAAAAAATGCAATTATTACCAACTGTACATCATAGGTTTAAGTTTTATGGTGTCTACAAAAATATATATATATATATATATATCTATAAAATATGGGCTGCAAGGAAAGCCCAAACCCCCTAAAAAATAAATGAATATAGTCTCGTGCCAATTCAAAAATCTATACCACAGATGCAGTCTAATACTGCAATAATGGGCTTCAAAATCTATACCACAGATGCAGTCTAATGCTGCACTAATGAGCTTCTTGGTTACCAACCTATTGCTGGATCTAGTATTGACTTACAGAACAAGTCATTACAGGCTTTACAGCTTGATTCTTTGTCTCTTCCACAAGCTGACAAGCATGCTATACGCAATCTCCGGAAACGCAAACTTGGGAACTTATTTGCATCACCAACACAACGCAATTCATCCAAGATGTAAAACACTGATCAAATGCGGACTCGGTAGCTCCAACTTTGAGAGCTTGCCCACATGAGTTTCAAATCCTATATCTAATCAGCAATTTAAAATAGCATAGCAAAGAAAACAGCTTCGAAGGGAGTATCACGAGAAGATTGTATTCATTTCAGCTCTACAATATGGTCCAATTCGAGGTAAGTTAGCGGGAGAGAGTTAAAAGTGGATTCTTATTGTTTTTATCCAATGAAAAGTTTAAACATATAGCCAATCGGCTAACTGATGAGATAATATCCTAATCTTTTTTTTCTTGATGAACCAGATAATATCCTAATCAAGTCCTAAACTTACTGATGAGAAAATATCACAATCAACTCCTAAGTCCTAACTCAAAGCAACCACCACACTTATTTTATTATTTAATGTTAATCTCAATATTCTGATAAGCAAAGGTTAATCGCCTAATTGCCCTAATCTGTCCACAGCACTCGAAAATTTCAGTATCACCAGTTCCTATTGTCTCACATTTGTGAGTTACTATAAATTTGGTCTCTAAATTCTACAATCGTTTCCAAGTGTTTGTGCTACTTGATTCACATCTGGACAGTTACTCTAAAATCTATAGCTTTTAACAAAGGCAGAGATCCTTTGAATTTACAGACCACTGTGACTTTCATCAATATTTCTTATGGGCTATATCTGATCCTAAAAATTTCTTACATTATAGATGGACAGAGTTGACTATCTGCTAGGTAGAAGCGGATAAAATAACATACGGATCAGCTTCAATGAGCGTCAAGCATGTGTACACACTATCAAGGTTTGGTTGGAAACAAGCAATATTCAATGAGAAGTTGGTATTCCTTATCTAGCAGTAAAGAAATTGATAAATGATAATAAGAACAATAAAATTTCCAATCATGCATTACTTTAATGGTAATAATAGCTGCTGATCACCACCGTCACCTCCATTTACAACTAATCCAATAGCCCTGAAGGTCTTGAAACTTTTATGGGAACAGCTAAAACATAAAAATTAGATCAAGCAGGGATTCGTTTGCTTCACAATGAGTAGCTAGAAAGTCACAAGCTTGAGCTATTTGTATCAAGCCTTTTTGCCACACTGAACTCCAAGCCATAATTCAGCTAAAACTAACCAAATACTCACAAGTTGATCATGATAATGGAATCGTACCCAAATACTGCCCATGAATTAGCTACAAGAAATCATGTCTCTAGTAAAAAAAGAATTTTTTTTTTCTGCACAAGAATTAGTGCTGCAAGTTTGCTTACACTTTGGAAACAACCAAGAGAGTCCCAAAAATCAACCAATATCTAAAAGCTATGATAAATACTAAAGCCCATGTCTGCTAACTGCTAAGGAGTATAACCAAATCATATGTAGAGCTAAACTTATAGCACTTTGACACCTGTTCTCACCATTGTTTCAAATGAAGCTAATTTGATCAAATTCAAGAAACTATTCTTCTCAATTATAGCCAATGGCCTTTTGGCCACTGTTTACAAATCAGAATTTTCATGAAAGACATAAAACAAGCACAAAATAAAAATTCAACCTTTAGCCAACTAAAAACACATTTTGAAGAAATAACAGTAATACATTTCCAATATCTCAAATCAAAAGAAACCCAACATCCAAAAACCCACAAAGACCTTTACTTATTCCTTTTTAATTTTTTTTTTTTATAACAATTCCATAAAAAAAATTATCTTCAACTAGAAGAAACAAAAAGGGTTCATTCTAAATTTCAGTTACACACACACCCCCATTGGGTTTTGAATCCATGATCTCACCCCTCCACCTAACATGGGAGGAGGGGCCAATTAAGATAGAGCTCATTGGCAATACTGCCAATGAATATAGGTACTAGAACGCATGTCTCTAGTACAAAAATAACCTCACTATTCTGTGCAAGAAGTAGTGCTGCAAGGTTGCTTCCCTGATTGGACAGTTTCAGTCAAAACACTTCGGAAACAAACAAAACAGTCCCAAAAAACAACCAACCAGTATGTACTACAACAAGATAAATCCTAAAGCCACCGTATCAATCTAACATATCAGCTAACTGGTAAGGAGTACAATCAGATTATAAATATGGCTAACCCAATAGCACTTCACAGCTCCCTATATGAGGGAATTTGACCATCATTTCTCACCAGTCTTTCAAATAGATCTACTTTGATCAAATTCAACAAAACGACTCGGCTTAATTATTTCCAATGACATATCAAATTAAAGACGTACAAGCACAAAATAAAAATTCGATTTTTAACCAACTTAAACAAGTTTCAAATCCCATCATTTTGATGAAATAACCGAAACCGAGTTCCAATAATCTCATTTAAAACAAACCCAGACTTCTTTGTAGTTTACAATTTCAAAACAATTGATCTTCAACTAGAAGAAACAAAAGGGTTGAATCTAAATTTCCTTACTTGCTGACTACCGCAGTTCAATCCACAGCCACACTGAGGACACTCGTAGAAATTATCGATAGGAAAAGAAGCGGAAGCAATCCCAACAGAGAAGTAAAGGTCATCACCATCCCTGCCTACCTCGATGATGTTGAGCCACAAGAACAAGATCTTGACGCTGATCCCAGTGAGGGCGGTGAGCTTGTTCTTCGAGATGTAGCCTGAGATGGTTGACTTGTATTTCAAATCGTAGGAACCTTCAAGAGAGAAACTGCAGGAACCGTTGAGAAAGGCCTTGAATCTGCCTGTGCTTTGGTCCAGTTCGTATCCCAACGCACCCTTCGGAAGTAGACCCTGTGGGAAGTTGAAATCCGCGAGGGCATCGTATGCCGACTTTTTATCATCTTCGATGGCGTTGGTGTTGGTGTTGGTGATGGTGATGGCTATGGGGGTAGGGGATGGCGTGGCGAGTGGTGATAGGAGGAGGAGGAGGAAGAAGAAGAAGAGGGCGAGATTCGTTGCCATGAGAGACATAATAGAGAAGGTGAGCTTTGCTTTTTGGCTTTCTCTGTGTGTTTGTGTCTGGAGTCTGGTGCTGGAGTACTCGTTGTTTTCTGGGAGAAATGGTCAAGTACGTCTCTATTTCGATGGTAGCCTAAGATGATATAGAAGACTTTCTAGGAAGAAATAGTAATGAGTCCAAGACTCAATGACTTTGATCGGATGATACCCACCCCCCTTTACAAATTGCAACCTCTAACTTGGTTGGAATTTTAATTTAGTACCTTTACATTGATTTATTTCTGTCTAGAACTTTATAGTTTTATTGCCGTCAAAATCGAGCCGTTAATAACCATAAAACACGTAATTTTGTATTGAATAAAATTTGATAGTTAACAATGTAATTCCAAGTGACACTAACAGAAGAATTGAATTGAACAAAATTTAAAATTTAACGATTGAATTGAGCTAAAGTGAAATTAAAAGATCAAATTGAATTTTAAACAAAATTAGAGCCTGCAATTTATAATAAATATTGGTCCTTACAATTCCTGGCAGTAACTTTTAACAGCAAAGATGGACTCTACCCTATGTTACGTGTACAATAACAATACATTAAAATTAAAATTATAGTTGAGGTGTGAAACTCTATTAATATTAGATAGGTTCAAATTTTATATCTATCAAATTTCTATTATTAAACATTTGAACAATTTTAAAATATATTATTATTTTATTATTCATTTTAAATTATTTTATTCATTATCTAACATATTAGAACGCAGTTGATTTCCGAACGGCCCATTTGCCCCTACTTGCAAGTTGCAACCTTATTTTTGAAATATATAAAATTTAATTTTAGAATCTCGTCTCCAGAATAAATTTGATTAAGGTGAAAAAAATTAGGGGAAAATCAATGTTTTGTTGGCACTTAACTATCAGATTAGTCTTTCCTCCAAAAAAAAAAAAAAAAAATATCAGACTAGTCACGAAGAAGTAATTTTACTACTACATAAAAAGTCGTAACTGTTACCACAATTATTCTGTGTAGTACATTATGATTAATTGCCTATTATTTTTAAATGGATCACAACTTTTTTTTTTCATTACTTACGGTCCGTCAATTGTGACAAAAATTGTGCATTTTTTTGTGATACAAGATATTTTGATCATGAAGATTGATCAAATGGCCATTCTAAAAATACAATCAAATTTAATGGATTAAAATTTTTGGATGGTAAAAATTCTTCAATTTAAGAACTAATATAGAAACAATTCCAAACTTAAAAAATCAAAATTTTAATTTTAGTATAAAAAAGAATGTACCAATTGAGGCTTTGCGGTTTATAATCAGCAAGTGAAAGTGCTTTACTTACACCAATAATTCAGTCAGTTGAGTAAACGTTGGTTGCATGTCACAAACTCATTAATTATGATACAACAGTTCTAGCTTGCAAAGAAAACAGCCCTTTCATATATCAAAGAACAGGGCTTTCAAGCGAGCTCTATTCCACATGTATCCCTCTCTAAGTCACCTGAATCAGATGGTATGTCTCCTTTTTTTTATTCCAAAAATATTAGTATGTAGTTGGCAGTAATGTAACTAATGTAGTGTTATCTATACTCCCTTTTGATCACATGTTACATAAAATAAATAATACCCTCATTTTTCTCATACCAAAAAAAAAAAAAAAAAAAAAAGACCCGGAAAATGTTTTAGTTTGGGTAATGTTGTTTCCAAAATTGTATCTAAAGTTTTGGCCAACTGGCTAAAACTCATCTTGCCAAATGTGATATCTGACTCACAAACTACTTTTGTTCATCACCAGTTAATTACTGGTGCACAAGATGAGAAATAAAAGAACAGGGAAGAAAGGGCAGATAACTATTAGACTGGACATTAGTAAGGCATATGATCGTGTCGAATAGGAGTTTCTTCGACGAATTATGCTAAAATTGGGTATTGATGGTAGTTGGGTCAACCTGGCAATGGAAATAGTATGTACTACGTCCTACTCAGTACTCAGTAATGGAGAACATCAAGGGTATGTCACCCCATCTCAAGGTATCAGACAAGGTGATCCATTATCATCGTATCTATTTCTCTTATGAGCGGAAGGATTATCTTCACTGATTAGAAAGGCAATGCAAGCTCAAAGTCTCCATTATGGTGTATTATCTTGTACAAATGGGGTATGTATTTCTCACCTCCTATTTACAGATGATAACTTTATCTTTTGTCAAGCTACCACGGAGGAATGCCAATGCCTCATGAACCTTCTTCGATTTTATGAAATGGCTTCAGCCCAAGCTATAAATAGACAAAAAAATGTCTATTTTCTTTAGCTCAAATAAAAGAGCAAAAGTTAAGCAGGATATACAAGGCTTGATGGGTGGGAGAATTATGGAGGATTGTGAAAAATATCTTGGGTTGCCAATGGTTGGAGGAAGATCAAAAGTTAATACTTTCAAGGACCTTCAGGAAAATATTACAAAAAGAGTCCTAGGGTGGAAGGAAAAATATATTTTGAAAGCAAGACATGAGGTATTGATCAAAACAGTAGCACAAGCCATCCGCACATACTCTATAAGCATCTTCAAAATCCTAGTGGCTTTGCGCAATACTATTATTTCTAGCTTGGAAAAATATTGGTGGGGACAAACAAAAGATGAAAAGAAAATTCGTTGGATCAATTGGAAGAAGTTGTGTACTCTAACAGATAGAGGAGGGATGAGATTTAGGGATATTCAAGCGTTTAATTTAGCCATGCTGGCTAAACAAGCTTAGAGGTTGATTCATAATACACATTCTTTTTTTTATTATGTGTATAAATCGAGATACTTTCCCCATTGTTCTTTTAAGGATGCTGAGGTGGGAAGCAACCCATACTATGATTGGAGGAGTCTTTTGGCAGCTAGGGATGTCATTTTTGACGGTTCAAAATGGGAGGTTGGGGATGGGAACCGTATGGAAGTTTCGACTCAAAAATGGCTATCCCATAAACCACTCTTCCCAGGGGAGATTCAGCCTAACCTGTTTGTGAAGGATTTAATTGATATTGCAACCGATCAATGGGATAGAGAGAGTTTTCGATCTCTTTGCCCATGGGACTCGAATCGAAATTCTGCAAATACCTTTGCCAAATGCCTTCTCAAGTGATAGATTGGTTTAGAAGGAGACACGATCCAAAGTTTTCACTGTAAAATCTACATACCAAGTTGCACTGCGATTGAAGAACAAGTCACGGATTGAACATTCTGGTGTAAGGTCGGATCGAATCCTATGGAAAAATATTTGGTCCTTGAATGCTCCCCCAAAGGTTCGCATGTTCATTTGGCGGGCATGTTCAAATATTCTTCCTACTAGAGCTAATTTGCATCAGTGAAAGGTCCAAATCGATCCAAAGTTTGAAGTCTACTGCCAACATGTTGAATCTGTTGCTCATATTTTGTGGGAATGTCTATTTGCAAGAAATGTGTGGGCACTATGCAGAGGCAAAATACAAAAATTCTCGAATGATGCTCAGGAGTTTCTCTTCCTCTTCCGCTGCCTATTCGACGAGCTCCCACGCCTGGAACTTGAACGGTGGGCTGTGATCAGTTGGGCAATATGGGATGCTAGGAACAGATTTTACTTTGAAAAGCTTAAAGACCATGCTAAATCTATTTTGGCTAGAGCTGTCGGCTTCCTAGGGAAATATCAGAGACTTGTAGCTGCTCAAACAAGCCAGTAACACAGACCTGCTCAAACAAACCAGTAGCACTGAACTATGTTGTGTATGCCAAAGTTTTTCACTTTCTTGTACGGCTATTACCCCTGTCCTTCCCCTGGTATGTTGTTTTTAGTGGCTATTTATTATTTGTGTACTTCATACATCAATAAAATTTCTAATTTTCATCTCAGAAAAAGATAATTATATCATAACTATAAATACATACTAGGGCGATAATTCGTGTTCATATGTCAGATTTGTATTGTGTCAACTCATAAGTATTTGACTATATAGGTCAACATGAACTCGACATTATTATTAAACAGGTTAAGATTCCTCAACTCTAATATGACTCATTTATTAAACGGGTCAGTCGTGTCGACCTATTTATCAGATTTTATCAAAATAAAAAATAAAATTTATGAAAATACAAAGAAATAAATATTTTTGATATAAAAATCAGAATTAGCGAGTAACTGCCTCACAAATAATTATTCAAAACTAAATCATATCCCAATATCATAAATAATCAATCATAATATGTCAAAGAAAATAAATTACAACAACTAATAAGTTTATATACTTAGAGTTTGAAAAATATATTGGTAAAATGTCATTTAATTAAACAGGTTAGACGGGTTAAACAGGTTTTATATGTTGAACACTAACCCAAACTATTTATAAACGGGTCAGTTATGTCAATCCGAATATGACACGAACCCATTAAGCCTTAACCCATAACCTGTTAATTTCGTGTTGTGTTGTGTCGTGTCAAGTTCGCCGGTCGTGTTTAATTTTGTCACCCCTAATTCGTACATAGTATATTAACACAAAACCACCTTTGGATTATTATATCATAATACATGTGTACATACTATATATATCACATAGCCCACATTATTTAAAATTTTAAATGACGTGATAGTTTATATACATTTATGACTTATGAAATGAAATTTATGCATTTCTGGCAAGATGAAGATGATTATTTTCTAAGTGGGGGGGGGGGGGTGGTACATCCTTCCTCTCAAATATGAATATGAGTTACAATAGTAATTATTCAATACTTTGGGATTAATGCTACTTTCTCTTGGCTATTGAGGCGGGGGTGCTGTTCGCAAAGATATCGGCATCTGGGACATTGTGGTGGAGAGCGACTCTTTAATCTTGGTCAATGCTTTGAATGGAACTTTTGTTCCACCATTTAGGGTCTCGGCAGTTGTTCATGGTATTTCACTATTTTGGACCTTAGCTTGAGCTTCCACAAGGTGGAATTCTCACACGTTAAAAGGCAAGGGAATGGGCCGGCTCATGTATTAGCAAAACATGCTCTTAACATTGTTGATTTTATTGCATGGATTGAAGAGACGCCTTACTTTTTAAAGCAAGCTCTTATCCACGATGTAATATCTCAAGTTATTCATTAATATCATTCTCAGTATTCCTATCAAAAAATAAAAAAGCTACTTTCTCTTGCATAATAATAGATTTTATTAATTAAATTCGTGGTGAAAACCGTCCTTCATCTATAAGAATGAGCATTGCTTATGGAGTAATTCATTTTATCATTCAACTTAATAATTTCACCAAAGGGTACAAGAGTAAGACTTATGTAGGAAATGCATGGTGCTGGGTTTCCATTTTGGGTTATATGATTTCGATTCCAATAAACTAAAAGATATGTCTCATAATTTTAAATGGTTCAACGTGAGTCCGAGCAGAATATGAGTAGAGTTAGTTTTTTTTTTTTTTTTTTTTTTAAATTTTTTTTAAATTTAATTTATTATTTATTTATTTTTTTATGGAACAGGTCTTTAAATAAATAGGAAACGAAATGAGTAGATTTCAACCAAAGCCTAAAGGCTAAAGCCCAAGTCATGTATATGAGTGTAAGCAGGGACGGAGCCCAAGACTTAGAGTTAGCAGTGGCAAAAATATAAATAAATATTTTTTAAGCTCTAAATAAGCATTCATTTAGGAGAGAAATGTCATGTTTATAATATTTTCACAATATTTTCATAACAAATTGTAAGTGGTAAGTTATTATTGGTTGTTATGGGTTGGCAAAAAAGTAATTTAAATTATGGATTTCAATAGAACGAATAACAACTTACCGCATGTGATTTGTTGTGAAAATAGTGTGGACGTAACACTTTTCAATTTAGAAAGTTATGTTTTTTATTTTTACTTTTTTTTGGGTGTTTTGTGTGTTGTCAGATGCGTGTGGGCGTTCACTTAGATTAGTTAGAATTGGCTTAGGAATTTTTTATTTTATTTTATTTTTTGTTTGTGTCTTGCCGTAGGTTTGTTTTGGGGTGTTGTTTGGGCTTAAGTTTGTTATTGGTAAATTTTGTTGTTGAGCTTGTTAAATTTATTTCAGATTTTAGATCAATAAATTTTTTTTTATAGCCTTTAAAAAGATCAATAATATTGTTGAGGGGGTAAAGTGCAAATTTATTAAAACAAATTGCTAAAACTTAATACATATATATACTAAAAAAAAAATTGAAAAAATTTGGTTCCAAGTATAGTTCTGTCACTATGTGTAAGCGAGTTTGTGTATAACAGGCTAAAGCCATCGTAAAATGAGTTTAGCTTAGGTTGGACTTTGGAGAGTTTAGTATTTATAATTTTAGTCCCTGTACTGGGCTAATTGTTATGGTCAAGACTTAAGAATTTTCAGGACTTGGGTTCGACCCTCAACAACTAGCTATGTGTTAGTGTTCCTTATATTCCATCTCTATTCCAAACGGTTTAAAGAATAACTAGCCTCATCACACGCGCTTTACGTGTGCAATGAGTTTTTTTTTTTTTTTTAGTGGTCTTATTTTGTAAAAAAAAAAAAATTGTGTTTTTTTAATTTATATATATACTTTTTATTTTAAAATTTTAATTTATGAGTGGATAAAGCAATTTGGAAATTAACAGGAAAGTGGTCATATTTTTTAGACAATATTTTAGTGGGAGTTAGAGTTGCATTTTTACCAGATTGTCCTTTAGTTTTGTCTTTATTTAAACATAAGGGTGTAGGGGCATTTTTTAATTAAAAAATGAGGAATTCAAACAAGAGAAGCTCCTTAAATAATAGTATAGAATAGATAAGTAAGTTTCTCAAAGACTAGAAGTATAGGATTTTGCCCAAGAGCGAGTAGGATACTATTATAATCACGCTAAGATAAGGAAGTTACACTAGTTGCCCTCTCTATCTTTTTTTTTACTCCAAAAAAAAAAAAAAAGACTTAAGAGTTTCAATTATCAAATCCTTTGTTTAGAAGTTTAGAACGCAGTTTATTTCCGAGCGGCCAAATTTGCCCCTACATGAAACCTTATTTTCGAAATATATAAAATTTGCTTTTACAATCACGTCTCTAGAAAAAATAATTAAATATTCGTTAAAGAGAGTAAGGTAGAAATAAAAAGGGATAAGTCAATGTTTTGTTGGCACTTAACTGTCGGATTAGTTTATTTAAAAAGAAAAAAAATTTGTCGGATTAGTTACGAAAATTGATTGATTGACCATTTTAAAAACATAATCAAATTTTATGGACTAAAATTATTGAATAGTAAAAAGTCTTCAATTTAAAGAACTAAATTAAAAAAGAAGTGTTATGTTCATAACATTTTTGATAATATTTTCATAACAAATTTTAAGTAGTAAATTATTACTAGCTTAAATATGAAATTACTACTAAAATTACTTTCTTATCTACCAATAATAACAAGTTGTTAGTAATAGCAAGTAACAACGAAATAAAGTACTACTTTAAATTTATTTATGAAAATATTTGGACACTCCTCAAAAAAAAATAATTCCAAACCTAAAAAGGTCAATTTTAATTTACTAAAAAAGAATGTACCATTTGCGCTTTTCGGTTTATAATCAGCAAGTCAAAGTGCTTTTACTTACACCAACAATTCAGCCAACGCAGTTAGCTGAGCAAACGCTGGTCGCATGTCACAAACTCAGTTAGATGCAACAATTCTAACTTGCGAAGAAAACAGCCGTTTCAGATATCAAAGATAACTATATCATAATAATACATAATATGTACATTAACACAAAACCACATTTTTTGGATTATTGCCCAAATGGTTACTGGTAATGAAGGTGATTACCGATTCATGCTGTATCTAATTCTCCGATCCATTAACCACATGCTACTGCAATTTTATTTAGTTTGAAGCTAAAATAATCAAGCTCACTTGATTAACTAAGAGGAGGACACAAGATTATTGAGCTTAATCTTCCTTCCATTCCCAGCAGTGACACAATCAAAACCACATCCACAAGTTGGGCTCTCAGTGAAATTACTGACTGGAAAATCCGCTGATGCTATCCCCACAGAGAATGCTAGCTCATCATCTTCACGAGTAACTTTCACAATGCTGAGCCAGAAGAATAGCACCTTAACTGTGATACCACTTAAGCTTGAGAGCTTGTCTTTGGCTATTATACCCGTTATGGTGGACTTGTACTTCAACTCATAAGAGTCAATGGTGAAAGTACAAGTACCATTCAAATACGCTGAGAATTTACCTGTGGAACTGTCGAGTTCATAGCCTAAGACGCCTTTGGGAAGAAGACCAACTGGGAAGTCATATTCTTCAAGAACTTCGTATGCAGTCAATGAGTCTTTGAGGGAGGCAGATGGGGTTGACAAAGAGATGAGAAAGAAGAGGATTAGGCAGAGAATAGCCATTGGAGACATGGGTTTTGGTTGGAAGATGGAAACCATTTTTTTTTTGTGTGTTGAAACTCAAGGTGTTAGCTAGACGGAGTTTGACTGTTTGGTATGTGTTGAGGCTGGTAGTAGGAGTAGGAGGTTTGGGTTAGGGCTATATATATAGTTCGTGCAAGAGCTAAAGATGGAAAAGAAATTTGGATAAATGGAAGGATATTCCTTTTATATACTGTTAAGTGCATTTAATATATTTATAACCTATGTTCACTTCATGGTAATTACAATTGGATCAAAACACCAACGGATGATATATAAAAGTGGAATATAGAACTAAATCATTATTTAACTTTTAATTTTTCCTTCCCAAAAAAAAAAAAAAAAACTTTTAATTTTTTATAATGTGATTATTATGATTGGAAAGGAGGAGATTTGAACTCCTAGACATCTCTCTTGGATGCTCAAAATGTACTAATTGAGTTAGTAGATGGTAGTTGAATTATAAGACTTTTAACATTATTCAATTATTATCAATTGAACAATTGCTCTTCTATGTTAATCATTTGAAAGATTGATTATTAGTTAAGGGGTTAGTTGAGCCCTGCATTATGTGGGAGTCCAAACAAAAGGGGTTATTAGAAAGTTTTTCTTTTTTGAAGTAAAAAAAAAAATTTATTGCATTAATTTATAATTTTCTTATGACCTCTTTACTTTATTTAAATAATACTGATAATAATAATCTTATTTAAAGGTTAATTTTTTTGTTTGAAGAATTGAAATATACTATTAAATATAGATTTTTTTTTTGAAGAATTCAATAATTAATTACCATTTCAAGGGTAAATTTATTTTTGAAAATAATTTCCATGGAAACAAATTAACAATCATAAAGAAGAATTATAAAAGGCTTGGAAATTCACCAATCCAAAATAATCCATCAAGGATATTATCCTAACAGGATCCACATCCTTTTTATTTTATTTTTTTTGAGAGAGTTTCAACCTATGACGTCCGCTCCTGATGATAGCTATTTATCATCAGACTAAGACACCAATCAGTTTTTGGTGTAGGCGGAGATTGAACCCTAGATCTCTTATACAACTATCAGAGACTTTACCAGTTGAGCTAACTAGAACCCACAATAGGATCCACATCCTCAAAAGTTGTTTTTTTTTTCCCCAAGAATAAGGAGTATCCTATATTGTTATTTTACCTATTAAACCATGATTATTACATGAGAGAAGATAAAAACGGTAACGTTTTTCTCACAGCACTAGATAATTATTAATTAGTCTACACAATTACTAATTTACTACCACCAACCTTGAAAACACGTGACACAGGTGTCTTCGTTCAAGCCAAGTCAGGCACCTTATTCCCGGAAAAAGTTTCTCTACAATCCGAATAGGAGGAAGACCCAAACACCACCACCACCATCAACGACCACCAAAATCATAGAAAGGGAGACCCAAACAAGACAGGGAGACAAGTTAACAATCACTGCTGCCAAATCCACCACCGCTGCCAAACCCAGCCACCACCGAAACCCCTCATCAAACCAACCATCACTGAAACCCACTCAAACAACCACTACCCCACCGCAACCACCAAAAAAAAAAAAAAAACCCATCAATCCCACGGTCCCCACCACCACCACCTCTAATACACAAAAACCCACAAAATTGACCAAACCGCGCTCAAACAATTTACACCAATCTACAAAAACCCACAAAACCAATCTACATCGACCCAACCACGCTCATCTAACAGACCCAACCCTTGCTCAGCCCACGGACCCACCTCACGCTCAGCCACCGCTGATCTACACCTATCTGAGGGAGAGAGCAAGGTCTAAGAGAGAGAGAGAGAGAGAGAGAGTAGGGATGGCAATTTAGATCCGACCCGCGGATACCCGGCCCGGCCCGACCCTAATGGGCCGGATTTTACCCGGTCCGATAAAGAGATATGGGTTTTTAAAAAAAAGCCCCCGGGTCGGGTAGGAGAGAGGGTTTTTAAAAAAAAACCCGAAGCGATTGGGTCGGGTCCGGGTTTTTTAAAAAAATCCGAAACCCGACCCGGATAAAAACCCGGTTATATTAAATTACTAAACCCCCTCTTATATATATATATATATATATATACACACACACATATATATATATACACACATATATATTCATATATATATATATATCATATTAGTAACCTTGTGGACTTGACTAAAGAATCTAGAAAAAAAATTGTAATTGGCTTCAAATTTTTTTTTTTTTTTGGTTGGGCTAGATTTGGGCCCAAGAGATAAACGGGGCCCGCGGGGCCCGTGGAGCCCGGCGGGGCGGATTTGGGCCCCGGAAAAAAAAACCCGATTAATAAGAGATGGGTCGGGTCCGGGTATGTAAAAACCCGGCCCGAACCCGACCCGTTGCCATTCCTAAGAGAGAGAGAGAGGAGAGAGGAGAGAGGAGAGAGGAAGAAAGTGAGACCAAGGTCATAGAAAGGGAGAGATAGGGAACGGTTCAAAAGAGAGAGAGGGATGGGGAAGCATTGAAGGAGAGAGAGAGAGAAATAATTTTTTTAATAAAAAAATATATGGAAAAGTGGAGTTAACGGAAGTTATCTTTTGAGTTTGTGTTTTAGTGAGGTTGGACAGGTGTCACTCTTTGATATGGACACGTCACAATTTGGAGAGACTTTCTCCAATTCAGGTTGTAGAGAAACTTTTTCCCTTATTCCCTCTGTCGTCTCTCAAAAAAAAAAAAAAAAAAAAAAAAAAAAAACGCTCTCATGACTCATAACTCATGAGGCCTCTTTTTTTTTTTTTCTTTTTTTCTTTTTCTTTTTTCTTTTTAATGGAAAAGTGAGCTCTAAAGCCTCTAATAGAAGAGTAGGTGCACATGTTTATATGTTGCCCTTTTAAATTTCGGCAAATCTTTATAGTTTTCTTAAATATTAGTATTGATATATCATGTTAAATATACTAATATCAATGCAGAAATGAAAGCATACATTAACTATGGTTAATAGATTTCTAATATAAATAGGAAACTTCAATTGTACACATAGAAAGATTGAGCTTGAACTTGATACATTAAGCTAATATATCTCTAACAAGTTTTTCGCAATAAAACATCATATTTATTTTGTATGCTCTCTCTAATGGTCTTTTATTAACTAAACTTGTATATAACTAACAAAAAAAAAAACCAACCCAAAAATTTGTAATTGAGCTTGTATTTCTATCAAAGAAATTAAGAGCTTGTTTGGATAGTATGAAAACTGAGTGATATCACCGTTTTCATAATCCATCATCCAAACCTTGTAGGTCCCACAAATGATGTAGTGTTTGGCTTGGTTTTGGATGTTTTTCCATCACTCAAAAATTTGAGTTTAAATGATGGAAAATAGAAACAAGGGTCTGTTTGGTACATGTGTTTAAATATATATTTTCAATTTTTAAACAACATTACACGTATTTTTACACACTTTTTTACCTACACATACTTCTAAAAAATACAAACAACGTTACCAAACGTCCGATTTTATTGTTTTCAAAAGTTAAAAACTGAGATATTAGGTATTTTTGTATTTGATGATTATGAGACTCATAGTCAAACACTCAAGACCACACATATGCTCAAACATCTTTTTCTTCTTCACTTTTTCTCTCCACCGTACTGATATTTCTTCTTTCCCTCTCCTCTTTTCTCTTTTCTTTCCTTCTTTTCTTCTTCAAGTTGGGTTCTTTCAGCTACTTCTCTTTTTCTGATCTTTTTTTTTTTTTTTGTTCTTCTTCACGGCTGGGTTCTTTCATCTTCTTCTCTTTTTTCTTTTTTCTTTTCTTTCTTTCTTCTTCACTCTGGTTTCTTTTCTCGACTTCTTATTATTCTTCTTCAGTCTTCCTTTTTCTTCACGCGATGATGGCAAAGGGCTTAGATTTCAGTTGTGATTTGCGTTTTAATCAGGTTAAGGTGTGCTTATCGGCTTGGAGTTGTGGATTTTGTGGGGTAATTTTTTCTGGAATTTCTTTTTATATTTATTTTCATTATATATATGTAAAAGAATTTGCTATGATGTTGAAGGTGTTGGTGGATCTACTATGGTGGATGAGTTTGGTTTTTGGTGATTTGTACGGTGGTGGATGCAAAACAATGGCGGTGAATTGGGTTTTTGAGAATTGCAATTGGCGTGTTTGTTGGTTGTTGGAGGTGGTAGAGCCCGAAATGGGAGGATAGAGGTTTCAATGTTTCAGGCTTCATGAAAGAGGAGAGGAAAAAAAGATGAAAGAGATGGAGGAGAGAGACGTGTTACAGTTCTGATTTACACAGTACATGAGCTCCACCACTTTGTCAAAATTTTGAGTTAAGCTCACCCAGATTTGAAACCAAACAAAAATAAGATTGAGTTACAGAAAAAGTAGAGATAGAGATATGAATTATGAAAACTGAGTTTGAGTGATGAAAAATGAGAATTGAGTTTTGAGTTAAGAGTAAACCAAACAACCCCTAAAGTTCCAATCTCCCAAAGCCCACTTCCCTTTGTTACAATCCAATTATTTAAAAAATATAAAATAACTAAAAACCTCAAAGGGAGTCCAGAGTCCTTATTAACTAAAGAAAGATAATAGAAAACTCAAGGAAGCTGCACTTAAACTTAAGACCCATCTAATAGCCTTCAAGTGGCAATTAGGCATTGAAATAAAATATTAAAAAAAAAGTGGCAAGCAGTTGCTCCTTAATACAATTAATTGTCCCACCTAAGAAGAGGACAGAAAAGCATTGAATTTGTTACAATCAAATCCACACCCACACTGGGGACACTCCTCAAAATTATCAACTGTGAAGTCAGCAGAAGCAATCCCAACAGAGAACTGGAGTTCATCACCATCACGAACCACTTCCACAATATTGAGCCAAAACAAAAGTACCTTAACACTCACACCCTCCAAATTATTGAGCCTGTCTTCGGATATCACACCCTTTATTGTGGACTTGTACTTAAGCTCATATGAATTTTCAATTGCGAAGCTACAAGTTCCATTCAAGTAGGCTGAGAACTCTCCGGTTTCTTTGTCTAATTCGTAGCCAGTTACACCTTTAGGAAGAATGCCGATTGGAAAGTCATAATCTTGAAGAACTTCGTAAGCTGAGGGTGTGTCATCATCACCAAAGGCAAATGGGGTTGAGAAGTATAACAAAATTAAGAGACTTGCACAAAGAAATGGCATTGAAGAGATGGGTTTTGGTTGGGAAAGAAAACCCATATTTTCTCTTATTGGGGAAGTGTTCTTTCCAATTCAGGGTGAGTGGTGGTGGTGGGAGTTGATTGTACGTGTTGATGTCTTATGCAACTTGGTTGAAGGTGACCATTTTGTCACGTTGGTCATCAAAGCCTTTAAATTGACAGTAATTTTTGCTATACCTCACTCTTTCTGTAAGGTCCATTGGGTGCCGCGTGTTGCTTAGTTTGACACCTGTGCTTATTCCATTTTTGAAAGTCTCAATTATGAGCGAGTCCCAACAAAAATGTTTTTTGTTTTTCTGGGAAATTGAGAGGGATTTGGTGGCCATTTCAAAGTTCCGACTTTTCTTATATTTGATCTGAATTTGGTTGACTGAAATTACTTTTAAGATTTAAATCCTATGTTTGGTTATGGCCTTGTGCAGTTGTGCTTGTGTAAAGACGATATCTTATGGTAATTCAGTGAATACATGCATGTTTCAGACTTTCAGTTCTTCTAGTGTGGAAGTCCCATAGCATGAGTGTCGAAAAGAAATCCTACATATAGCATGAAAGCATTATTGGGGGGACTCCTGTGGCTCTGACGCTTTCTTTAACAAACTTGTTTGTTTCCCTTTTTTCTTCCCTACTTTCCTCTTTCTGATTTATTGTAAAGAAACCATGCGCAACAAGGAAAAATGTATAGGCAATTGGCATAACAGTGCTCTTTAAACATCTGTAGCTCAAAAACCAGGAACAAAATATTGAAATAAACCAGGAATTGAGGCATTGAGCTCCTGCTAACAACAATCTATTAAAACATGCAGGGTGCAAATGCAAAAGTAGCTCATAAAAAGTCCGAAAGCGATGATGGGAGTGGAAAGACTTTGGAGGAAACATCTGTGCACACGCATGCATAGTCGTAAGCAGACTGTGACCTTTTAGTCCTTTACCCTCAAATTTCCACTGCCCTTCCAAACTCCAAAACAGTGATTTTTTTTTTATATAAAAAATAAAAATTTATCTGGCAGAAATCTTAACAGTCTGATTCAAACATTGGGAAAAGGATACCAGACAAAAATGGGAACAAACACATTGAAAACAGACAAAAAGATAATGCACAGAAAAATGAGTCTCAAAGTTGACAAAGCCAAGCCATCACTGTCCATAATGCACAGGAATTTTAGGGGTTGTTTGGTTTTTTAATTTTTTTTTTACTCATTATTTAAAATACCTTAATTTTCTAAACTCACCTATTTAGCACATATTTACAGCTTTTTCATCACTTAAATTTTTTCACTTTTTGCAGGACCCATACTTGAGCAATTGGTTAGAGACTACTGTTAGCCTAACCACCCACCCTCATTTCCCACCATTTTCTTCACTGCTCATTTCATTTTGCCACCACTATCGTCACAATTTAACACAAAAATTCCATTCACAGTTTAACCAAATACTCCATATACCACAGTCACAAAAACTCCATTCATAATATCCTAAACTCCATACACCACCAAATCAAAAAAAAAACATCCAGAAATAGCAAGACTGCAATAGAATCGTTTCCAACGGAGCTGTTTCCGGTGTCGACAACAGAGCTTCCAAATCGAAGAACGAGCTTCCAGATCCAATCGTTTCCAATCATTTCCAATCGTTTCCAACGAAGACCCGCTGTTGCTGTGGATGCCAATTTCGATGCTCCAGCCAGATCGAAGAACGAGTATGATAGCAGCAATGAGGAGAACGAGCGCGTGGTGGAGCTTTTCACCGTGTGATCGAAGATCGACGCCAATGGTCAGCGTGTGAATGACCGGTGGGAGAAGAACAAAAAGAACAAAAAAGAAAGAACAACGTGTGATTGGTCGATGAGTATGAGCTTTTTGCTCTGAAGAAGAACAAATAAAGAAGAAGAGAGAAAGAAAGAAAAGTAGAAAAAAAATTTAAAAAAAAAAAAAAAAAAGAGAGAGTGACCGGTGGGAGAGAGAAGGGAAAGCCGACTTGACAAGACTAGTGGGTCCCATGTATGAGTGTTTAATTACCAAAATGCCATTATAACTCTGTTTCCATAACTTGAAAACACCTAAAATGTGTTTTCAGTTTTCATAACTCATCACTTAAAAATTAGAAAACTGAGTGATGGAAACAAAAACCGGAAACAGTGCCAAACACACTTCTCAGTAGTGGGATCTACATATTTTGAGTTATGGGTGATGGAAACACAAATCCAAACAAACCCTTAGCATTCGCAGACAAATTATCAAGTGGTCCCGAATATAATATTGATGGGCAAGAGTTACCAATAGGCTCGCTATACCCATCTTCTTTCCTCGTCTTCTAGAAGTTTAGAGTTTAAGATAGCCACCAATATCCACTTCAATCAAACAAAAAATTCCGCCAATATGAATTCTTTGTGATCCATCCATTTAAGTGGATTAATAATCTAAGTTCTGTGTAAATCCTATGTAAAGGTTAAATTAATTTCAAACATAAAGAAAAAAAGTTTTATTTTTTATTATTATTAGTATTACTCGTCACAGTTATTTTAACACAACTTGTATTTGTATGGTTTTGGCTCAAGAGCAGTTAAGATGAATATAGAAGGAGTTTGAAGGGTTTCTCTCCAAATTTATCCTTATTTGGACGAGTTGGTATCTCCTCAAATATTAATAAGTGTTTGGGGAAACATCAAACAAGAGGAGGGTACGAGTTCAAGTTGTGGGAACAACATATTTTGTATGTAAATATTCTAATCATTTTAATAATAAATATGTGCTTCTTGGAACCTTTATTCAGGAAGCGAATAGAGCATTATCTAATGTGAAGTATTCAATGTGCAGAGACACTTATCAAACTAAGAACTCCTCTTTCATATGTACTTAGAGCATTCACATCAAACTAGTTAAAATAATGTAATATTAAAATTTTAACTAAAAACCCACACATCAATCTCAATAAATTAACAAAAAAATTTAACTTTGTGCACCTACTCACCACAACCTTGGAGACTTGAGACTTAAGTCTCGCTTCTAGTAATAAAAATATTTTTTTTATTCTCTCATATCTCTCTCTCTCTCTCTCCAGTGTAACTAAAGATTCTCTCTCTCTCTCTCTCTCTCTCTCTCTCTCTTTAGTCCCTTGCACAGAAGTTGAATGGGTTCTCTCTCACACAGATGGTGGATGAGTTTTCTTTCTCTCATCCAAAGATCTGTTCAGTGATGGTGATAGATTGGTTTTAATGGCTGCTAGTAACTGGTGGGTCTGGTGATGCTTGGTGGTTGAAGGTGTTGGAAAAATAATATTGAGTGAATAAGAAATTGACCTTTAATATGTTCACTTGAAAATGTTATTAAAAGTAGTGAAAATCATGAGTCCCACATAGGAAAGGAAAGATATAGTATATGAGTGTATATGCTCATAGGCTAGACATTGGGTTGGGCTTTGACATATGTGGAGTGAGGCCTCTTGTCCAAATAATAATATTTTATTATTTTAATTTTTGAGTCAGTTAGTCTATGCACAACATTTTTTTCTTGAACAGTGTGTCTGTTCACTAAAGAATATAAATTCATAGTCCCTCATTCATTAAAACAACCTTCTGAAAAAACCCTCCTAGAGAGAATTTTTTGTGCATTCAATTGAGTTAAAGGGAGAGAAAGAGACATAGAGTAGTTCACAAAGCATGGATTTTTTTGCTTCTTCTCCATATTATAGATCATTTTAACTTGAGTCTCAGAGCACTGCAAATTATGTGAGAGGCGAAATCTGCTTTAAGGAGATTGTGTCAAACACAATACTTGATCTAAATCATTCATCCTTCACACATTTGGTTTGTGAGTTTTTAATTATTTATAGATTTCTTATATATATATATATATAGTATTTATTTATTGCTTTTGGCTATCACATTCATTTGTGTTATTGCTTGTATTTAGATTTGTATGTTGTTCCTTTTGGTTAATCACAAAGTAAATTGTTGATATATATCCAACAGAAGGTGGTACGATTAGCCATGGCAAAACGGGTCAGAATTTTCTGACCCGACCCAAAAAAGACTAGATCTGAACCCGAATTTTTTTACTTGAAGCAAAAACTAGTTGACCTGTGAAGCCTACATCGGCCAATTATGACCTGATCGGGAATGCACCCCTCAGCGGCCTACGTCCTCGGCAGTTCGGTATTGTCTTAAGGAATATCGTTACCGAACAGTCTTTTGAAGGCGGGATCCAATTTCAATGCCATTATCGCTGCTTCCAACGGAGCATATTCACCATCAGGAATAATCAAAATTGGACCCTACCCACATGAGTGAGACCAGAGGCTAATCATGAACATTCCTCCAACCTCAGGCTATAAACAGAAGGGGTAGATCAGAGAGTGGGGGTTGGCAATTCTAAGGAGAAAATAGAGAGTTGAAGAGAGGGAGAAAGGTAGTATCTCTAAGAAGGAGAGTAACTCAGAGAGGAAAGAAAAGGAGTTCAAGAGTACTAAAGGGGGTCGTTGGGTTTCTTGGCAAGGAACTACCCTCACTAGGAAACACTTAAACCACCATACAAATAAATTATAAGCCCAGTTCTAGGCCCAGTCCACTAAGCAGAATTTAGGTATGTACAATTGGCAGTGGGAATCTCTTACGCAGTTGTGGTTCTGCCAAGCTTCGTGCGGGAAAAATGTCCGAAAGACGATCTGGGAGTTACGCTGAAAACAGTTCTGGGAGATCTTCTCGGGGATCTAGTTGGCGGGAAGGAAGGTAGAAGAGGCATGAAGATAGGGAGCATGATTAGGGGGAAGAGCAATCTAGTCTTGGGGAAGGGTTGTTTCAAATGCATCGTACGTTATCAAGCGCCTCGAGCATTTGCATAGGTTGGTAAGGGATTTGGAGTTAGAAGTAAAAGGTAGGCGTTGGAGAAAAGACCGCGAGTAGTATACGGAGGGGTTACTTAGTGTGGGAGGTGGCTATGGAGAGGTGTCTCATCAATCCGGTTCCCATTGATATTGGGATCGGTCTTGGGAGTACGCAGACCAGGACTCGATTTTTCTGAAAAGGCGACGACCTAGGAATGTTACCATGGATGCTATGAGCCGAGCATTGTGTAGGGCTGCTCAATCACCGTTCTCGGGAGATATCGAATAGGAACCGATGCCGAGCAGGTTTACTAGACCTCCATTTAATACTTATGACGGGAAAACGAATCCGATGGAGCATGTAAGCCATTATATCTAGATGATGTCTCTGCACGGTCATAACGATGCATTGATGTATAAGGTGTCTCCCTCTAGTCTCGAGCCCACCTCTATGAGGTGGTTCAATGGGTTGAGGAGGGGCTCGATCCATAGTTTCGCTGAGCTAATTCAAGAGTTCAGGGTCCAGTTTATTACTTGCTGCCGGGTGCCACAACCCATGGACGTGCTATTGTCTATGAAAATGCAAGTTGGGGAAACTATTCATAGCTATGCTAGCCGGTACTAGGAATTGTACAACGAGATCGGTATGGGTAATGAAAAAATCGCAGCAAGCACTTTCCTGTTGGGATTGCCCAAGAATTCCAAGCTACGAGATTTGTTGACGAGGAGACCACCTGGAGTATAAAAGATTATAGGATGATTGAAAACAAAACAAAGGCAAGGCCCCGATCTCGAGTCATCCTCGGCAAGGGGGTTTTCAGTCAAGGCCACGGAAGGATTTAAGGATCCAGGAACTGGGTGCACAGTCGAGGCAAGTAAATGTAGCGTTCAAGGAGGCAGTACCCAGAATTGTAGATCGAATTAAAAATGAGCCATACTTTCGGTGGCCAAACAAGATGGGGGATGACCTATTAAGAAGAAATCAAAATTTGTACTGCACTTATTATAAGGACAAGGGACATATCACAGAACAATGTAGGGTATTAAAAAATCATTTGGAGTAGTTAGTAAGGGTGGGGTACTTAAAAGAGTTTGTTGTGGACCCAAGAAATCAGGAGGCCGGGCAAGGTACTCGACCTCGAGGGATTCCTCTTCCACCCCTTTTAGGGGTGATAGAAGTCATCCATGCTGCTTTAAGGGGTACACTAGTGACCAAGAGGAAAGGGGTACTAGCTATGGTTCCGGTAGAAAGCTTCTTGGATGAGCAATCCTCCGAGAAGAAGTTGAAGCTAACTAGGGAGCCCATTGCCTTTAATGATAACGACCTAGAGGGAATGATCTAGCCTCACGACAATGCGCTAGTGGTTACCGGCCGGATAAATGGTTTTATAGTGAAAAGGGTATTAATAGATTTGGGAAGTGTTGTCGAGGTGATGTATCCTGAACTGTTCAGGGGGCTTGGCCTGAAGAATGGGGACCTAACCAAGTACGACACACCCCTGGTAAGGTTTGATGGTCAGATGGTGATCCCTGGGGATAGCAATTTCTGTCCAACCTGCGGATACCCAACCCAGCCTTAATGGGCCGAATTTTACCTGGTCTGATTAGAAATAGGGTCGGGTTTGGGTTTTTAAAAAAAAAAAAGAAAAACCCAAAATGGGTCCGAGTTTTTGTAAAAAACTCGACCTGACCCAGTTATATATATATATATATAATTACTATAATAACCTCTTATATATATATATATATATATTGTTATAACCCTAACTAAAACGCCTCACCTCACACACAATCTCTTTACACTTCAACCTCCTCTCATCTTTTTCTCTTCAACTCACAACTCTGACTCACTCTCATCTCCCACTCTCACTCACTCTCCTCTCATGTCTCACACCGTCAGCCTCTTTCATGCTATCAGCCTTTCAGTCTCACTCTCTTTGTCGAAGAAGATGAAGATGAAAACCTAAGATTCTCACAGCAAAGATTCTTAGTCTCACACTCTCGGTCTCTCTCTCATGCTCTCATGTTCTTCTTCCATTTTTTCTTTATTTTATTAATGGGTTTGAGGATTTAGATTCTCTTTGTTTAATATATGGGTTTGGGGTTTTAGATTTTGTTGTTAAGATTTGATGTTCCTTGCTTGTACTTGTCTTAGATTTTGATTTCAAATGTATTTGGTTTTTGTGAATAGGAAATTTGAATAGGTATGGTGGATTTGATTTGAGATTTATTTGGATTTGTTGTTTGTGCTACACTGCTGCTGTTATTCTTTTTTCTCAGGAAAAAAAAAAATAAATTGATTGGGCCATGGATTGGGCCATTGTTAGGGGCTGAAGATTGGGCTCTGAAGTGGCTTGGCTGGACGGGGCCTAGCGAGGTGAGTTTGGGTCCCGGAAGGAAAAATCTGTTTAATAAATGGGTTGGGTCCGGGCTGCGGGTCCTGGCCTGCGAGTCAGGTACGAATATGAAAAAACCCGGCTGACCCAATCCGTTGCCATTCCTAGTGATCCTAGAGGGGCATATTTCACTCCTAGGGAACATGAAAGGCAAGGAAGTAATGGTAACTTTCATAGTGGTCAATTCGTTTTCTCCATATGAGATAATTCTGGAAGGCCATGGATTCATGCGATGGGGGTAGTTCCGACTACCCTGCATGTTAAAGTCAAATTTCGCACCAAGCACAGTGTTGCTATAGTAAGGGGAAACCAGGAAGTGGCCAATCAAATTTCTCCATATGCTTAGTGGTAACTTTCATAATGGTCAATTCATTTTCTCAATATGCGGTAATTCTCAGAAGGCCATGGATTCATGCGATAGGGGTCGTTCCGTCTACCCTACATGTTAAAGTCAAATTTCACACTAAGCACGGTATCGCTATGGTAAGGGGAAACCAGTAAGTGGCCAGACAATGCTTAGTGGCCATCGTTAACCAGGAGATTAAGTAAAAGGAACCAGTCGAGCAAGTTTCCTTATAGCAATTACAAGAACTCCAGGAGGAAATGGGGGCTAGCTACACTGAGGACTTGATAAGAATAAGGATATTGTCGGACGAAGATAGGAGTTTTCAAATAGGAGTGGGTATAAGGGACAAAGATAGGGTGGAGATGCTGTTACTGGTTGTATAAAATGTGGATGTATTTTCCTGAAGCCCATATGAAATGCCCAGGGTAGACCCTGAGTTTATAGTTCACAAGCTTAATGTAATCCACTATTTCCTCCCAAGAAGCAAAAGCCAAGGAGGGCAATTAAGGAACACGTTAAAGAAGTTAAGCAAGAAGTCAAGAGGTTGAGAAAGGCAGGGGCAATAAAGAAGGTTTTTTTTTTCCAAAATGGTTAGTGAATACCATGGTGGTGAGAAAGAAGAATGTGAAGTGGAGGGTTTGTGTGGACTTTACTAATCTAAACCAAGTGTGCCTAAAAGACCCTTTCCCCATGCCGAAGATAGGTCAACTGGTAGATGCTACGTACGGGCACCCGAGGATGAGTTTCCTAGATGTTTTCCAGGATTATCATCAAATTGCTCTAACTGCCGAGGATTTGGAGAAGACAGCGTTCATCTCCCCTGATGCCGATTACCACTATACCGTGATGCCATGTGGTCTAAAGAATGCCAGAGCTGACGAGGATGTTCAAGGATAAGATTGGGTGAATGGTGGAGGTGTATATTGACGATATGGTGGTCAAAAGCGAATGGGAGAGAGGGCACATAAATGATCTTAAAGAAGTGTTTGAAGTGCTCCAGCAGCATAAGCTGCCCCTCAATGCTAACAAGTGTGCTTTAGGAGTACAAGCTGGCACGTTCCTTGGATACATGATCTCTTACTGAGGAATAGAGGTCAACCCTAATCAGATTAAAGTGGAAGAGCGCCTTAAGCCGCCGAGTAATCCAAAGGAAGTCCAGGTTCTGACCGACATGCTTGCTGCCTTAAACCAATTCATTTCCAAATTTGCAGATCAGTGCTGTCCATTTTATCTTTTGAAAAAGTGGAGGGGATTTCAATGGAATGAAGAGTGTGAAAAGGCTTTTCAGGATTTAAAGGAGTATTTGGTACGGGCACCTATGTTGTCAGCCCCGAAGCCCGGCAAGGATTTATACATGTATCTTTTGGTGTTCGAGCATGCCGTGAGTGCCATGCTACAGAAAGATCAAGGTGTGCAGCAGTCAATATATTATTGCAACAAAACTCTAGTCGATGTTGAGACAAGATATTTACCCCTGGAAAAGTTGGTGTTAGCACTAGTGCATGCTACAAGGAAGTTGCCCAATTATTTTCAAGCTCATACCATCTATGTACTAACCAAGTATCCCTTGCAGTCACTATTGAAAAAATATGATTTCACGGGCAGGATAGCTAAGTGGGGAAGTCTGTTAGGCGCTTTTGACATTAGGTACAGACCAAGGAGTTCAATGAAGGGTCAGGTTCTTGTAGATTTCGTTGCAGAATTCTCCCCGAAGAGGGAGATGGAGATTGTCTGTCACATTGAGATTCACCCGTGGAAGGTATATATGGCAGTGCGTCCAACGCACTAGGGGCTGGGGTTGGAATTGTCATCATCACCCTAGAAGGGATAAGGTTAGAACATTCCTTTAGGTTGGGCTTTAGGGCATTCAATAGCGAAGCTAAGGATGAAGCCCTACTTGTCGAATTAAGAGCCGTTTTGGATTTGGGTGCCTGGGAAGTAGAGGTTTACTCGGATTCTCGATTGGTGGTTAATCAGTTGCAGGGTAGTTTCAAAGCCAAGAATCCCCAGATGACGGAGTACTTATGGTTGGTAAAACAGATTATGAACCACTTTTTGAAAGCAAAGGTTGTTCAAATGGCCAGGGGACAGAACCGGCATGTCGACTCTCTAGCCACTTTGGCGTCATCACTGACTGAAGAGGTAACTCAGTTAATTAAAGTGGAGCTGGTGGTAGAGCCGAGTATTGATGCAAGGGTAGGTGTGCTAGATGAATCCAATTATTAACTTCTTGGCCGAGGATCGAGTGCTAGCTAATGAAAAAGAAGCAGGCAAAGCACACTGGGCAGCCTCTCGATATTGGTTATCAATAGACCGAAAGCTGTACCAGAGGTCTTTCGGGGGGCCTTACCTTCAATGCTTGCCCCCTAGGAAGGTTGATGAGCTCCTGACTGAACTCTATGAAAGGGTGTGCGGTAGTCATATTGGGGGATGTTCATTGGCCCATTGAGCAATGACCCAAGGATTTTGGTGGCCACAAATGCATAGGGATGCTATCGAATATGTACGAAAGTGTGAACAGTGTCAAAAGCACGCCCCGTTGTTCCATCAACCGGCAAGAAGTTTGAATCCTATCAGCAACCCATGGCCCTTTGTGTACTGGGGGCTAGACAGTGCTGGTCCGTTCCCTCGAGCTATAAGAAACCAAATATTTGTTCTAGTGGTCATTGACTACTTTATTAAGTGGGCGGAGGCTGAAGCATTAGCCAATATTCGAGATGTAGAAGTTAAGAAGTTTGTGTGGAAGAACATAGTCACAAGATTTGGAGTATCAGAGCCCCTGGTACCTGATAATAGACTGCAATTTGATGGCAAAGCCTTCCGCAAGTTTTGTAGTGATCTTGGTATTAAGAATAGGTATTCCACCCCGGCGTATCCGTAGAGTAACGATCAAGCTGAAGCTACTAACAAAGTAATTGTAAACGGGGTTGAAGAAAAGATTGGAGGGTATTAAGGGCAGGTAGGCCGAGGAATTGCCTAGCATTTTGTGGGCATACCAGACGACTCCCAGAAGGTCCATGAGAGAAACTTCATTTTCTCTAACATATGGTACGGAAGTATTCAAACAGGCCGAGGTTAATTTATGCAGTGCTCAGGTTTAAGGGAATGCCCTTGCCAAGAATGATGAGCTAATGGTGAAGCAGTTAGACGTGTTAGAGGAGTACCAGAAATCAGCAACCATACGACTAGCAGAATATCAACAGAAACTTGCTCGGTGGTACAACAAGGAGGTGAAGAGGATAGAGTTTAGTGCTAGAGACTTGGTTCTATGCAAGGTAATAGGAAACACATGAGATGTCAATGCAGAAAAGTTAGCCTCAACCAGGCAAAGGCTATATAGGATTACCACCATTGCTGGAGCGGAAGCATATTATCTGGAAGACCTAGATGAGAGACCACTTCCCCAGCCATGGAATGTTCACAATTTGAAGAAGTTTTCCCTCTGACCGTTGGTATATAGAAACTTGGGTTGAGTATTATGTAATGTATGAACAATGTTATGTAGTATATGAACAATGTTGATGTGTGCTGGCGTATTCATGCTTTTGGCTCCACCATTATTAATTTGTCTATTATCTAAGGCTAGAAGCCTGTTCACGGTTCGAATCTATTTACTAAACAAGTGGAAACTTATATCAATTTTCTTTAAGGACAGAAGCATGTTCTCGGTTTGAATCTATTCACTAAACAGGTGAAAACCTTGTATCAATTTTCTCTAAGTCCAAAAGCCTATTACCAATTCGAATATATTCTCCGAATAGGTGGAAACCTTATATCAATTTTCTTTAAGGACAAAAGCTTGTTCTTGGTTCGAATCTATTCATCGAACAGGTGGAAACCTTGTATCAATTTTCTTTGACAAAAGCCTGTTTCCAGTTTGATACTAATTGTTGGACAGGCGGAACCCTTGCAAATATATTTTATCTAACCGAAACCCGAGCCCAGTTTGGTCCCAATCACCGAACAGGTGAAAACATTGCGTATTTTCAAAAGAACCTGTACTAGGTTCGGTCTTAAGCACCGAACAGGTGGAAACCTTATGTTTATTCCTATGGACAAGAGTTTGTGCTCAGTTCAGGCCTGGCCATCGACTATACAGAAAACCCATATACGTATTCACGGGAAGATGTACTCGGTGGTAACTTGATCCTTATTTCTCTAACAGCTAACCCAAGGGGATGAATTCTTAATCCCCTCTGTACTCAGCACAATTACTCTTAGTTAAGGTAAATCGCCCTCCGAGGATGAACCTTACTTCAATTTCATGATAGCCATAAATGAAAGAATAAAGTCTAACAAAGATAATTTAACCATAGTGCGAAAATTACTTATGAATGTAAGCAAAATAGATGTCCTGTCACCCTATCACAGTGACCGAATAAACTGAAAATAAAATTTAAATAGAGCAATTGTTCCGTCACCACATCTTGGTGACTATGGGCAAACCAGGCGAGGTAAAAAAAAAAAGAGTAAAAGGTTAAACACATGTCAAAAATATTCACGCTTAAGCGGTCGGGTCGATCTCCACGACGGACAAACTTGGAGTGTCAATAGCAGGTTAGGCGACAGAAGACGGCAGAGTTTGTACGTCCCTCGTAGGTTGAACTCCAGAATTTAATAGGGGCGGTGGGGCTATGTGTAGCGCGACATCGAAGGTGCTGGTGACTTCTAGGTCAATTGCCTCCACATAGGAGTCTATTTCCTGCACCAGCTCCTTCATGCTAGGAGTATCCTCCTCGTCACTTGCATTGAAAGGATGTTGAACAGGAGGAGGCTTAATGAAGGGTATCTGCTTGGGATTCCTCAACGGAGAGTCATCCGGCACACCCATGACTTGAAGAGCGGCCATCCAACCTTCCTCAAACTCGAGTTTCAGTGCTTGGTGGACAACTAGCTCAGCAGAATTCTCGGCATCTATGAAGCCAGCGTTATACCATTTATCCTCACAAGCTTCAAGGGCTGCCTTCAAGTTTGCTATTTCATCCACTTGTGCCAAGTTGAGGCTCTTTGCTTGCGCCAGCTTAAGCTCCGTGCCACCCAGTTTCACATCCAGTTCTGTTAACCTTTGCTCTGCTAGATCCCGAGCCTTCCTGGAGTCCTTAGCCTTTCTTTCGGCGGCTGCGGTGGCCTCACTTTTTTCATTTGCTGTGGCCACGGCAACATCTTTCAGTGCACTTTCCCAGTCAACATTTTTAGCTACTTCCTTCAGCCGTTCATCTATCATGTAAGCCAATTGCACGGCCTGATGACACGATAACAATATGTGTGAGAGGGACAAGTAAAAGTGTGTTAGTTCTGGGAGAAACAAGTGAAGAATATTACCGCTATAGTGTGCCATTCAAGCCGGGCAATTAAGGACCCATCAGTACCTCCCAAGAAGAAATGCACATCTTTGGGCAAAAGAAGTACTTGTGCCAAGCTCCGAGCAATCTGCCCTCCCTCACCTTGAGCCCAAGTCTTGACATTGGCCGTCGCAAGAAGAGACTCGTTCCCAAGCCTGAAGATGGTGTGCCAACCCACTTCTGGACAGGAGGAGGATGCCACGTTCGACCCTACTTGGGCGGTAGGCTGGGTGGTGCCACCCGGATAACTATCCCCCCTAATACTTAGGTAGGTGGGGTTTTCGGAAGAGCATCCCCTGAACCCTTTTACGGTTGGTTGGTTGTATATTGCCTTTTCTGAGTATGGGCAGGAGGGGGGAGGGGGAGTCTGACTTCTGCCTCGAGGTAGTTACTGCTACATCGATGGATAGGCATCGGGAACAAAACGATCCAAGGGCCATTGTTCGTCTAACCACCATTTTGCCTTCACCTTGGCCGACTTCCACTTTGGAGGAATTTACTGACTCAGTTGCTGCTAGCTCGGCCGTCTAAACTAGGGCTTCTAGCTCTTCAACGGGTATATGGACTTTACGACTTTGAGAGACAAGGTCTGCTAAAGCGTCCCTTGCAGGTACCAGTGACTCCGGGCTAGTAAACTGGGGGCCGAAATCCCAACCTTCACCAGTAGGTAACTTGGGGGGAAGAAGATTGGAATGTCGCACGTCAATGTACGACAACAAAGGACTATCCACTAGTAAGGCTTGTTCGAAGGGCTGCCAAGTGGAGTAAACTGGAGTGCAGCTGAGTATAAGGTGGGACGCCCAGAGCTGCCCACCAGAATTCACAAATATCTTTGACCTGAGCACAAAATTCAAATCTCTTACATGCATTACTTTAATGTCCGATTTAAACCTTTTGTCGTCTGCATCAAAATAATACAAAAATTGGTTAATGCCTGTTTGAACAAAACAATTATGGGTAAAACAGTTTAAAAATAATTAAAAGTGCTCGGTACTGACCAACGTCACACGGCGAAAGTGAGCAGGTGAGCTCGTCGGCAAGCCAATTACCACTCACCCGAATGTATTCCTCAGCTGAATTTCTGTTAGAATCGGGAAGGCATGATATGAGCTATACTCGTACATCCCTAGCCTTTAAGTAATAGTTAGATCTAATGTTGCCACACAAACTGTACATAAAGTTTATGTCGTGGTGGTTTAACTATAACCCGTATATTCGGTTTAATTTATTGACACAACCTATGACTCGGTAAAAATTGGGAGGAAGTTGATTAGGACACAAACCATAAAACCTAAGGGTACTAAGTATGAGAGGGTCCACGGGAAACCTAACCCCTCCCTCTAAAATGGCCATTAAAGGAAATAACCTTGTGTTAGAACCAGAACATCGCTAGAAAGCAATGTCGCCCTCATGACAATAAGCCACATCCACATCTCCAGGAATGTCAAAGATTGCTCTAAATTTAGCCAAAGACGCCTCAGTAGAAAGAAGATGTGAATATCCCATTCTTAACTCTAGAGAGAGAGAAAAAAATCCAAAAAGAAAACGAAAGAGTAGAAGAACTTACTGTAGGCTCTAGGAGTTAATAATCTTGGTTGAAGAATCTATGCACGGGAGAGGTATGCTTGGCAGAAAGAAAGTTGAAGAAGAGAGAAAGTAAAAATGGTATAAATAGTCAAAAGGAACTGTTTATAGGGCTAGAGCATTTAATGAGGAAGAGAGCAGGAAATGCTTTTTAAATTCCTTTTTGCAATTCCCACATGCATGGCCTCAGTTTACTAACTGTCAGACCATGATTATGGTCAGATGTAACAGCCTGGCGGAACGCCCCTTTTGAGAGGCCATTAATAACGGTCTTGTTCATTTAATGGCAGACGCTTAAGATTCTCGAGGAACCTTTAGCGCCTACTGGGTTTTCCTTGATTCGTTCCCAGTAGCCGGACCGAAATCAAGGGGGGTTATTGTACGAGATAGGATCGTAGGCCCATTGTGCCTTAGGCCTTGGCCTGGACACTAACTCAGGCCATAATCGGGCCCAACTCGCATAGAAGGCCTAACATACTTTAAATACCCAGTGAACAAGCCCCCACTAGCCAATTATGACCTGATCAGGAATGCACCCCTTAGCGGCCCACGTCCTCGGCAACTCAGTATTGCCTTAGGGAATATCACTGCCGAACAGACTTTCAGAGGTGGGATCAAATTTCAATGCCAATATCGCTACTTCCAACGAAGCATATTCATCATCAGGAATAATCAAATTGGACCCCACCCACACAAG
The DNA here is from genome assembly GCA_032878915.1 of Castanopsis chinensis. NCBI lineage: Eukaryota > Viridiplantae > Streptophyta > Magnoliopsida > Fagales > Fagaceae > Castanopsis > Castanopsis chinensis. The sequence goes on from JAVQMG010000115.1 coordinate 20,455,035, forward strand.
TAGGACCGGAGGCTAATCATGAACATTCCACCAACCTTAGGCTATAAATAGAAGGGGGAGAGTATAGAGTGGGGGTTGGCAATTCTCATGAGAAAATAGAGAGTTGAAGAGAGCGAGAAAGGTAGTATCACTAAGAGGGAGAGTAACTCAAAGAGGAAAGAAAAGGAGTTCGAGAGTACTAAAGGGGGTCGTTGGGTTGCTTGGCAAGGAACTACCCTCAATAGGAAACACTTAACCCATCATACAAATAAATTGTGAGCCCAATTCTAGGCCTAGTCCACTAAGCAAAATTTGGGTATGTACAATTGGTTTAATTGTTTGTTATGAGTTTTAAGGAAACAATTGAGACATTTACATAACTGCATGTAAATTAATTGAAAGATGAATGATTGAGCATTCTGTAATGAGTAAAGATTTTTAGATATCAAATAGCAAAGTACATGCCAAGATAATCTAGTTACAGTAAAGTTAAAAACATAAATTTAAAATTGTAGACATGAGCGAGAAACACTCACAAGTGTGAAAATAATGAAGCCAAAGAATCAAATTAGCATAAATTATGAATGCTTAAACCTATTTTTTAACAATTTATGTCCAAAATAAACAGCTTTTTAAAATAAATTATGATATTTTCTAAAGTGTGTATTGCTTAACAATGATATGATATTCATAAAAGAGACCATGTATAAATAAACAAACAATCAAACTTTAATGTATATTTCAAATTAAAATAGAATGCTAACCACAATTGATAATAGATTATAAAATTAATTTTCGAGATTGTAAATTTTTTATATGTTTTTATTCTTTGTCAAATGAGTTATTCAATAAGTCATTTGTAATTTTGTTTTATATTTTGGGATATTGATATTGTGTAGAAATAAAACTTGTGTATTTGTTTTACTTATTTTTGTGTTATTTTGTTTTAGATAACAATATTAGGATTTGTATAATTTTAAAATTATTGAATAAATATTAATAAGTTTAACTAAGTTCATTCTTGATACAAGTGATTAATTCAAAGTAATGTATTTTACATCAAATAATTTGTTGCGTGACTTACCAAATGGCAAATATATGTTGTTTTCTTTATAAAAAAAAAAAATTATGCGAAAAATACAGGTCAACCTGATTGACCAAAACTTGTTTTTAACACGCTTAAAATGACCCGTTTTTACCTACAACTCGATTGACCCAATCCAAACCCGATCCGACCAGCCCGTTTTGCCATATCTAGATACAATTGGGTTTAGTGCTTGAAGGTGGGTTTTGCCGGTGAATGGGTTTGGTGCTTGAAGTTGAAGATAGGTTCGTGAAGTAGTTCGCAGTGGAGGATGTGGGCTGTTGGTTTGGGTTGTTTGTGATGGAGTTGGGTTGAGAGAGAGAGGGGTTTTATGGCGGTTTCGTGAGAGAGAGGCAACGAGTTTCAGTATGGATTTTTGGATTTTCCTGTGATTTTGTTGGATAGCAGGGGCTGCTGGGTGGAATTGTTAAGAGAGGGTCAATTGGAGAAGGACTTTGTTGGGTTGCTGGGAAAGGTGGGGAAGAGAATAAAAAAGCTTATTTATTTATTTTTGAAGAAAAAAAAAATAATATACAAGTTGAGTAAAAAATTAAATATTGAGACCGATATATGTTGGTATTTATTAAAATAGTAAAAGTAAGATTTTTTAGATTAGTTAGTTAAAATTCTGTTTGGACTAATCAGAATGCTCTTATATTACTTTTGATAACTCACCAATTATGGTTGAGAATTTATTGGCCCTTTATAAGGCTAGAGACCCATGGAATTGAATTAATTTTTTACAAAAACGAAAAGTACTATAATTTAGGACTACGTTATGCACCTTTTTTGTATTATAATAAAATTTTAATATATAGATACGTTTAATAAGTGTTTGATGGTTTAAATAGGTGTCATTTTTTTACAATAATTGACGTGCACATGATTTCAACAAACAAAATGTGTACATGTGTATAGGCGGCCACCCACCCACCCGCCTTGAGCCCTTGACATCCAATCATTGGCCCCGTTCACGCATAGCCATTCATATATATATATATATATATTCTCGCTCAACATTTTCTGACTTAATGCAGCCTTTACCCATTTACAAAGAAGTTGCATTGACTTTTTTGATTGTTTCTTTCGTTTCATGATTTTATTTTAACCTAGTTTTAAAAGAGGTAATTATATTGTCACTTAATCTCCTATATCCAAATTTTATGCCAAGTTCATTCGACATTTAAACACACGTATATTCCATAATAGTTGTGTCCAAGAAAACCCACCAATTAAAAATTGAAAATACTTCTGTATAACAAATACAATTTGTTAAAATCACTTGAGACACACAAAGTATTTATTTAATCTTACATACCACCCTTATAATAGTTCAGTTAGCTACAAAAACAAACCATTTATTAGCAGCTTTTACTCCCTGCTAAGAGGAAAAAGAGAGAACAGACCTACAATATTGATTTTTATTTTAAATGCAAAGGCTAATTTACATATCAGCAAGATCTACAAAAGAAATTGTGCATCAAACAAACCCGAACTGAGTCCAATCATAGGATGGAAATCTGCAAAGTTTTAAGGTTGGCACTGCCGCAGAATATCCTGAAGATCCATCCTCCACTGCCAAGGAATTTGATCCATTTTTGGTTTTCCCAAGCCATTACACTGACGTGCAGTAGTATGGGTCGCTACTCAGAATTACTCCTCTATCCAAAGAAAATGCACAGCTGAGAGAAGAGTGAGAAAATTTAATGGTTAAATACCCAAGACACTCCCCACCTACTTGCAGCAAGAAGGAAAAAAGGCAAACATTTGAACATTCTTACTACAAGAAATTAAATATTTAACTAAGGCTTCTCAAGGGTCTTTTTGTGCATGAGATGTGGTAATTAGTAATTACAGTGAGTGAGTTCTTTCCTTCTTTTAGATAATCATAAGCTCAGCATGTTTGGCAAATAACCCCAATCATTTGAACTTCCATTTGGACCTCCTTTATCCACATGATCTTCCCCTTCCCCACAAAAAATGGAATGAGAATAGCAGAAGACACACAAACATATATATAAATCTACCTTACCCATGTTTTTAGTAGTCATGTTAGTTAAATACTCAGCTTTTCTGTATGGCACTTTAAATTAAGCACTGACTGTTTCAAGCCTTTCAAAAGCATTTTGAGCTCGAGTTAGCTGTGATGCCTCTACCTGGCAAACTTCCATGGATTGAGTTGAAGTTATGAAGAAGAGGTTCAGACCAGGTGATGATGCTGGAATGCCAGCATGAAATTGCTCAAATGCTTACAAATACAGCATACAAGTATAAATATCATGCTTGTGCTTGGGTCAGTTGGGTGTGTGTGTGAGGAAGAGGGAGGGAAGGAGGGAGAGAGAAGAGTTCATCCGTGTGGCATGTAAAGAGAAAGTGAAAGCACTGATATATTGAGTTTAACCAATCAAAATTAGGTCACCCTATTCAACTGGTTTACCCAATCAAAGTCGTACACAAAATCTTCCCATCTTTTTGAGATCTCCGAAACAAAATAGGTCATCTTATTGAACTGGGGCTAAAATGCAAAATGGTCTAAATTTCTTTGCATAAAGAACGACGTAATTTTCTTTGCCATTTTAACATCTCTAAATAAAAAATGGCTCACCATTTTTCATCTAGAGCCTTAAATCACCACTCAGGAAAAGAAAAAATCCATCTACAGCGTTTAAAGTTTCACATCATCTAAATCACACTCATCAAACCCCATGAACTCATAACACCTTGAATAACAACTCCCCTGATCCTAGACCCAAGTCAAAATCACCAATGCCTTGTTCGCATGGAAAGCATACAAGACCAAGTTTGCATGCCCTAAGCTGATTTTCTTTCTTTAAAAAAAAAAAAAAAAAAAAAAAATCAAGAATGCCCTTAGAAGATTCAAACAGCATTTAATTGATACTCTTACATTTTCCCCCTTACAAACTAATATAATGATAAAGAAAATGCAAAATATCATAGACTCAACAGTCAAATGCCGTATGGATTGGTTAATATAAACTACATGAATCCCAACTAAACCTCATTGAACACTTTCATCCTAATATACACATAATTTCAGTGTGAATTAGGTCACTCTTACGTAGCTGACATTGTGATGCTTAGAGAGTTTGCATTTTAAGGATAGATTTACATTTGCATTGATAGACCAAAGATATGCCTAAGGAGGTCAATGCAAAATATAAAAGAAAATTAAAATCTCATGGCCCGAACAAATTCATTACAAAACCAATATGTAATTATAAAGGTGATACATACAGAATAAAATGTGCTAATTTTCCAATACAATAGAGGACAGAAATGATGGAACTTATCCTTAAGCAAATGAAGTTAGCAATGAACCCCTATGAACGAATCCAAATCACAATCAGCACAGGTAAAGGAATAAGATGGAAGGTTTGTACATACAGCTCTGTTCCGATTAGCTAACATCCCTAAGTCTTTTTATCAAAACATCCAGAGACTTCTTTTTTGGGTTTTGCTTGGCTCCCCGTGACCCAAAGGTTCCAAATAGCCGATCTGAAGGATCCCTCAACTTTTCTGAAATTGTCACAACTTTCCTGTGGTCCAAAGCATTGTAACTTCTTTCCCTGATTACTGGATTTAGATAATTATCTGGATGATTGCTCAATAGCAAATTAATCAATTGCCTGGACTCAGCAAGCGCCAATTTCAACTGATTAGCATCCCCATCCGAGAAAATAGGAGCTTGATTATCCGCAAATGATTCCAACAACCGAACATCAACATCAATCCCAATGATCGCATTCACATTAAACCTCTTAACTGAATCCCCATATAAAGCTCCCACAATCTTCTCGGAGATGTGAGAAAGAACTTCTTGTAAAACCCTTTTAAGTACCTGAGCTGGCAATATCTGCTGAGCAGTAGAAACCAGAGTCTCCAAATATATCATCACCTCATTCACATATTCATTCCCACTTTGCGGAGGCTCATCGGCCATCCAATTCACGTTCTCAATCAACGTCATGAACCCATCAACCTTTGCTTTCAACAACCCCGATAGCATATCTTCCGCTGCATCACGGGCTCTACTCAATGGAAACTGTCTCCTACCCCTCTCAGCCATCCTCAAGGGAATCCCTGAAAGCTGTGCAGCATGACGAAAGAAGAAATCACAAGCACGCTCCATGACAGCCATATTCGCAGCCATCTGCATTGCTTGTGAAACCCCATGAACAGCTGTATTGATAAGCTTCAACAAAGCCTCATCTAAAGCCTCACCCAACAACCTATCCAAATACTTCTTAACCATATCATAAAAGTCCAACTGCCCACCATACGACATGAAACTCACAGAATCCTCAACAAAAGACCTCACAATCCTACAACAATCTGGCACTGTGGATGAAAATGGCGCCACGTAAGGAAATGCAGGAGCAATATCCGACGTTTGAAGCTGAAATGAGAGCACATTCATCGAATACTCGTATTCCTTCTTCATCAACATTTGCTCAAACTTATCAGCCGCAAGTGCCTCGGCTATCTGTTTCCGACAATCCGACAACAACAATTCATGATACTTATCCCTATGTTTACTCAATACATCTAACAAAGCATCAACTGGGTACCCATACCTCCTCAATGTGACACCTAACAAACTCACATAGTCCTTAATCAACAATAAATGATTGGCGGTTTGCATCCTCGAAAATTGGTCCTCTAAAACCCCACACATTTTACTCATAGCAGTTTCCCACAAATTCTCAACCTCCATTTTCGAAATCAAACCTCCACTAGTCCTCAAAACACGATCTTCAACTATGAAAAACCCGGCTATTTGGGCGAAAAATGTTTGATGAGATTCTAGAAATGGAGTCATAGACGATACCTGAAAATCTGAAGTCAATTGGAGCTTCCGATTCTCGAAGTAGTACTGCTTGAACCGGTCCTCGAGTCCTAGGGTTTGGTTTATATGATAAGCTCTGTACAGAGGAGTCAAATCGAAACCACCACTATGACCGTCGTTTCCAAGTCCGTTACTGAGCCCAACGGCGTCGTGTTGGTCGTGTTGATCGTCTTCGTCTTCGTGTTCGTCTTGAAGAGCGTAAACACAGTCACGAAGACTAAGCCGACTCTGCTCCTCTGCTTGGCGCTGCTTGATTCGAAGATCCTCTTCGCGCTGACGAGCCGAGGAGGCTTGACCTATGGCTAACTGACCTAAGTTCCGACTCACGACTCGGATCTCGACGAGCCAATCGCCGAACTCTTTGCTCACTCGCCTCTCGATATGCGCGCGAATCTCCGGGATCTTCTTCTCCAGCATTCGCCTGAGCGTAGACGACGGCGTTTTGTCCAGCAACTCGGTCTCGATCGAGTCCAAACACTTCAACGCCATGTAGAAGTTGTTCCGAGACAAGTGGTAGTTCGATCGGGAACAGATCTCGATCAAGCGGACACAGGTGGAGATTGAGCCGAGGGCAAGATTGACATTCTGCAACACAGTTCGCGACTCGAGGAACGAGTCGAGCGAGTCGAGAAGCGGTCCGGCGACGGACTGGAGCTTGGAGTTCGAAGTGGAGAGAGAGGATTTGAGTGAATCGACGTCGGAGAGGAGAGACTTGAGGTCGTCGACGGCGAGGATGAAGTCCTGGTAGTGAGCTTTGCAGACTTCTTCGATCTCGGACTCTTTCGAGCGAGCGAAGTGGCGGAGGTGGTGGAGGAGAGTCTCGGGCTTGCCTGATGTGAAGGCCTTGCGGATGAAGGGTCCTATGTCCTCGTTGTTGCAGATGGCGGAAGAGAGGAGGAGCTGGTCTAGCTTGTCTGCCGAGTCGGCGCTTCCGTTATCGGTTGCGCTGGTTTTGGTGCCTGTGCCAGTGGTTGGCGCCACTTTCCGGCGTGACTTCGTGGACTGCATCGTAGGTCGTGTGGTGGTTGAGACTTGAGAGAGAGAGAGAGAGAGAGAGAGAGTTGTAGCAGTTGGGCTATTTGGACAACAGGTTTAGATTAGTTGGATTTTTTTAGTCTCTATAATTATGTACCACGGTGTTGAATTGTAACAATTAATTATTTTTTATTCTTCTCAAAAAAAAATTGAATATTATCTTTTACAGATCGTAGATAGAATTGTATCAATTTGGCAAATTCATAGAAAAACTATAAAAACCAATTTCAATATTTTTTTATAAATTGAATAAATAAAGTTCTTTTTAATAATTAGATTGTAAAGAAAGTTATAAACTCACCCATGGTGTTAAGTTGTTTTATGCTTAATTAAGGGGCTTTTTTTTGGGACAAATTATCAAGGGGATTCAAGCTCAACTATCACAGTAAATTTCACAAACAAAAATATTCAGTGGTTATTGGACCCATATGACTACATAGAAATGGTGTTAAATTGTTACTCCTATTTTCATTTCTTCTTTTATTCTCAGTTTCTCACAATCAGGTTGCTAAAATGACTATTTAGTCATTTTAGCAACCCAAATACTAAAATACCTATACAGTAAAGTTGTTAAAGTAACTTATTGAGATAGTACTTCACTGTAGCTGAGAGTTATATGCAAAAAAAGACTATTTTAATCACACAAATCGCACTCACGATGTCAGCCTCTCTCACATACTCAGTACTTTCTCACCTTTATGTAATAAAAAAGAATATTTAAATAAATAGCTAAATATTTTAGATGCTTTAATGTTGGGTATATTGTAAAATGAATTGTTAAAATAGATAAAACAGCTTTTTGAGTTGATAAAAGTTATGGAGTAAGAATTCGTCAGTTGAGAAAGAATGAGTCTAGACGGAACCAAACATTCTTACCTTCCTTCTTGTAGGTACAAAAATGATGGGGAAGGTCTCTCGATGTGGTCACCGATGTGGTGCCTGTCAAAACACCTCCGATACTTAAGTCAATTTCTAGAAGATTTTTACAGAATGAAAATGACAGAGAATAAGTGTGTTATTGTAGATTTCTTGCCCCTGATTCGTGCTTGTGGAGGCTTTATATATGCTTCTCTCGCCCCTAGCCGTTATGACAGTTATTGCGGTTTTAATACCTCTATTAGTAACGCCTCCTGCTTAATGGTGAGGTTTCAATTCGTCTCCAACGGATTGTACAGCTGGTTTTGTCAGCCTGGGGCATTATTGGCTACATTGAATGATCTTGCTGCTTTCGCCGGCACTTGCCTACCTTTTCCTCGTCTGTATCGGTTTCCTCATTTGTGTTGCTTTCCCCATCCGTATTTATCTCGTCAGTCCTATCAATAATTTTTAGCTACTTTAGTGTGAATGCTCTTAAAAGTTATAATATTTAGCTACTTTAGTGTGAATGCTCTTAGTTTAATAAAATAATTTAAATTTCAAATTTTTGTTGTTAAAAATTTCAGAAAGTGGCAAATATCAACCAATTGAGTTAAAATTACTCTTGATTATTTCAATAAAGTTTGATAGTATAACTTATTTTGCTTTAAAAAGTTAGATAAAGTATGGTTATAATTAAAAATATAATATAATATATTTTTTCCAATCCCAAAAAAAACCCCTAACCATGCAGGTATACACTCAGTCTCTATTTATCACTTTTGTTATTAACTTTGATTCTTACTAATAAAAGACTTAAAATTTTCGAAAGATGTGTGATTTTTTAAGTTTTAATTGACTTGTACAGACAAAGATAATATTAAACCAAATTTAAAAAAAAAAAAAAAAAAAACCCCTCAAAACTCTAATTAATAATTGAAGGAACAAATCAATACTTAATGGTTTTCTCTATTTATTTATTTAATTACTTGTTTTTCATAATACGGATTTTTTTATTAAATTGACGAAAAGGACTGAGAATTTGAGAGATTGAGTGGGGGTATATATTGGTATTAGACAAATTAGGATGCGGATTCGATTATTGATTGTTGGGGGTGGTGGTTGGACCGGGCAGGTATGTAGTATTTGGGTTGCCGAAAGTGAGGAATGTGGAAGAATATTCTGAATCTGAAAGTGAATTTCACTTTTACTCGCTAATTGGCAGTGGGAAAATGATAGGACCACTTAAAATAACTTGATTTTGTGCCATAATTTGTTATGTGGTGAATTATGTTGGTGGTGAGTTATAGCACAAAATTGTGCCATTTTTTATAGTCCTAGCACATCTCATTGGCCGTGTGTAAAACTGTAACACTAAGAGTACGTTTAGTACACTAAATATAAATTACATTCAGAATAATAATTTTTATTATTGGGAATAAAAGATATCGTAATGAAATAACTATTACTATTTATAAGTTTGGTTGTACATATGGAAAGCTTGTAAAATATGATATATAAGGAAACTTTATATTTTTGAAAATATATTAATTTTAAAACCTATTATATGCATCAAAGAATAACTATTATATTTATTTTAAAGAGGAATAGTTATTCTTCAATTTAAAGAATAGTTATTCCAATGTAATAACTAATCAATATAATAAAGATGTAACCAAATGATCGAATTAATATTACACATAAAAAATTATTTTTATTATAAGAGTTATTACAGCCTATCAAACATCTCCTAAATTTTGGAGGAGATCTAGGAAACGTACGTAAAGTTCTATGGGCCAACTGTGACTTCGTTAACATTGGGCCTAGATCTTTGCTTGCCTGGTATATGATTACAAGGATAGTAGCGTTAGGACAGTCATTACAGACTAACAGTTTTTTTATAATTAATAATTTGAAAAATAGAAGAGTGGATGAAAATACACCTTTCCCAATTGCATTTTTTTTAACATATTAGCAGCTCTCTCGTTCTATGCATGGCTTTTATTTGTGAGATAGACTAAAATAATTTATAAAAAATTTAAGAAATGACACAATTGCATAATTTGCTCTTGTATGACTTCAATTTGTGTTACAATTTAATAAAGAAGTTATTACTTGAACGTGAAAAAAAAAAAACTAAAAAATTTAGATATTAAAACTTCTAAAAGACCGAAAAATATTAAAAAATTAAATGATTTACAGTTTAGAAATTATTGAAACGAAAAAAAAAAAAAATATATATATATATATATATGACTAAATAATAGAAAAATATAAGAGAAAGATGGATTCCATTCAAAAAAATAATTTCAATTATTGCAAACTTTTTTATCTTGTAAAAAACGGCTAAAGAAAGTTTAATGGTTCATATGCAAAAATTAATTAATTAATTAAACAACACATGTTACATTCCCACTTAAGCAAAACACACACACTCACCCACTTAAGCAAAACATACACACACTTTCCCACCACTACATGACTACCATATATTACACGGAGACAATCACAATTAATTATGTTTCATATTATACAACCTCTTCCCCCCCCCCCCCCCCCTCTTCCTTTACAACAATTTAAAAAAAAAAAAATCAAATTCAAAACTCTCCTAATTAACGAAATTAATCATACATGACAAAATTTTCCTCTAAGCTACAAGACACAATCACACAAAGTTCTTGACATACAATCCCACCCCTATATGTTTTAGTTGTATGTGTACAAAGTTCGGAAAATGATGAAGAAATTATAAATTTTAGAATGAATGTTATTGATAGATATCAACAATAGTAAATAAATTTCAAAATTATTATTATTATTTTAATGATTGGTGATATAAAGGTTACACAATAAATAACATGTTCTCTATCAAAGAGAGATAATTGAGTTTTTAGCTTGGTGGGCCTTTTTTGAAATGTTGGACTGGGCTGCCTCTTGCTGCACTAGAGCCCAAGCATTCTAGGTAGGAGAGTCAGGACCGATCCAATCACAACTCACTTTGGTCCGATTTGTGCACAAACTATGCCCCTTTTCTCTTTGGTAGAAACTTCGATCACATGCCCATGGCAAGCACTGCTACTACAACAAAGCTATGACAGGCATAATGTAATGATAAATAGTAAAAGACATGTGTTTGCTGTTAGACAAGGCAAATAAAGGATCCCTAATTGAAATGGGGAATACAATAACAGGAAACGTGTCACAAGAGGAATGGCAGAAATAAAGAGGGGAATAATAATGGTGACAAAATCAAAGAAAAAAAAAGGTTAGTTTGCCATATCAAATCATTTTACGGGATTGAGATTAAGAAGGGAACCACATCTTCAATGGGGAATACAACAACAGGAAATGTGTTGCGAGAGGAATGGCAGAAATAAAGAGGGGAATAATAATGGTGATTAAATAAAAGAAAAAAAAAAAAAAGGTTAGTCTGCCATATCAAATCATGTTACGAGGTTGAGACTAAGGAGGGAACCACCTCCTCAATGTGAACAACTTCTCAAGAAGATCCTGCTATAGAAATTATTCACTTTGAAAGAACGGGTCTAAATGGTTTATGTCTAAGCAAATCTTTTATCTTCAGCAGAAGGTAGGCTTTTAGAGGGAGAGAAGGAAAAAAAGCCTATTGGTGCATGCTTGACATTCTACACTCTCTCTTTCTCTTCCTAATCATCTACTTCTTTCTCTCTCCTTTTGCTACTTTTCATTCCTCCCCTTTCTTTTCTTTCTTTCTTTCTTAATGTTCACTTGTGTAGTATAATGGTGGTTACTATTGTGATTTTGATCCCTCCCCTTTCTGTACACGGTAAAAGCCCTATATATACTACATGTCGTGACTGGTTTTTACCATTTTAGCTTTCAAATACTTTTTTCTGGATTTGGGTGTCCTTCCCGACCATCCACTGGTCTGACAGCTGCCTAGCCACCACCACTTACCTGTGCTAGCCGTGTCACTCCTCATTACCATACAAAGAAGACTATCTTGTTTGCTTGTCCACTGTGGCATTCTAACTCTCCATAATGTGGGCATTCTCTCTTGCTATCCCTTATGGCATACACCTAGTGGTCTCAGCTCATGCTCCCTCTTTTGGGTGGTATGTCATCCCAGCGGGACATTTCCCTCAAAAGAGTTTGAGCATGAACCCCAGTATAGGCTTTCCCCTCTCCTTACCACCAGACCATACCCTCTCTTACTTCTAACCCATGACCCACCACCCCTGTATTGGTTGAGTACAGGTTAGTAGTGTCTGGGCTTTGCCCGTGCTCCACTTCTATGTGCATCAAAAGCTTGTCTACTGCCCATGTGTTTGCCGCGATCTGGAGGTTCATTTGTGCATTCTGCTGTTCATCCTCGACCTCTTATGGCATGAAATGTCTTCTGATTTTCCATTCTTTATTGGTTTATTCCTTTCAAGAGCTGGGCCTTGCTCGATCGTGGGTTTTCCTCACTTGAGCCCATTCTTTGTGCCTTCCGTAATCTCATTGACATTCTTGCCATGTCACTTTGTCGTGGTGTTATTTGACCCGTACTCGCTGGGCTTCCTCTGTGCCATTTGCATGTTCTTCTCCTAATTGGTCTCAATTATCTAGTATGATTATTGGATTCATACTCATGTTACTTTGGGCTTCTCAGGCCCATTACATTACTCATGGGCTCTTTGGCCCATTTCTTCCTTATTGGGCATTCTCGGCCCATTTTCCCTTTTTCGGCATCCTCGGCTTATTTCCAATTCTACATTCCCATGGGTTTTTACTAACTCCTTTTAGGCTTCCTTAGCTCAATCACTATATCCTCCATCCTTGGGGTTTATGGGCTTTCCACAAACCTCTTACTTTCTTGCTTCATTACATCGGGCTTGCTGTGGCCCATTCTCACTCTTCTACATTACATAATGCCCATAAATTTACTGCTTCTTCTTTTGGGCTCCCGTTAGCCCCTTTGCTTTTCCAAGGCCCGTTCGTTTACTTTATGGGCCTAAGACCCATCATTCCTGCCAATCAGGCTTAATGAGTTTCTTTTCTCTTAATCCATTAACTCTCTTCTTGCCCATGAAGTTGGGCTTCTTCTTGTCGCCAGGCTTTCCCAAAATGAGCATCAACATTAACAAAAAAGAAAAAAAAAAGTTGTTTGATATGTTTAATGGAATTCTTATTAATGATGTGACATGAATCACATGACATCTATACATCTTTTTGTTATTTTGTGCTAAAACATTTTATGCATCTTAATTTCTAACAATGCCAACCTTGTGTATTTGGTGTACATAAACATAGACAGGAGTTGTTTGAGAATTGAGATATTTAGGAATTCTTGTTATACATGACGTGCAAAACGTTGCATGTAACAACTAACAACACATGTTGCAGAATTTAAAAATACATGAAAAACCATAAAATAAATTATTCTTTTAACAAAAGTAGAGGGAAAGAAAATAACATAAGAAGAACTCATACCTCTACTCGGCTTTAACAAAAAAAATTGGGGTTTGCTTTACTTTTATAGTATTCATGATTAACCTCGCAAATTTAAAGATAAATTATCAACGTTTAAAATTGAGTTTAAGTTGGACTTGTTAGCAAGATAGAGTTTCACTCCTTGTTAAGTTTGGATTAAATAAAAATAATTTTGTTTTAAAAAAATGATAATGATGAGTTTGAGTTTAAGTTGGACTTGTTAGAGAAATAGAGTTTCACTCCTTGTTAAATTTAGACTAAACAAAAATAATTTTATTTAAATAAAATGATAATCTTATTTAAATATTGTGTTGACGTGAAAAATTGTGAGAGTTTCAGAGGTTTCGATTAGTTTTATATATATATCTATATATATATATTCTCTACCATTTTTTTGAGTGATTTAATCTATGCTAGACACTAATTAATTTTTGGTGTAAGTAGAAATTGAACCTTAAATTTCTTATTCAATTATCAAAGATTTTACCCATTTAGTTAATTGAAAGCCACATATTTTTTATGATCCAAATATGAGTCATGAAATTAAATTGTTACATAAACGGGTCTTTAAATTTGTACATTGTACAACATGTAAACAACAGTATATTATATATCCCTATAATATTCCCTGTGCTAATACCTTTCATAAATAAGAAATTGTTGAAGAAATCGTTGCAAATGGAACAAGTGGTTGCAAATCTCAAGCCAAAATCATTGCGAAGCTAAAAACCTCCTTCTTAATTTATTTTTATTTTCTTAGTAAAATTTTGGCGTAAATGCACTTTTAGTCCCTACATTTTGACGTTTTTCTATTTTAGTCCATACATTTTAATTTTACCACTTTTAGTCCCTAATTCAATTAACGCGTTCTATTTTGGTCCTTTCCGTCAGTCAACCGACGGAAATTGCTGAGGTGGCAGCCGAAAGCAATAAAATATTATTAAAAAAATTATTTAACATTTTTTAAATGCCAAAATTTTAAAAAAAAATTAATTACTCAATTTTAATTAAAAAATTAAAAAAAAAATCAAAACCCAGCAAAAGAACATTATTCCTAATCATTATTATTTTTCATATAAGAACATTCTAACTTGTTCTTCGCGTTCATCCCAGATCAAACCCAACATCCAAGAACACAAATCCAGCAACCAAAAACTCAAACCTAGATCACAACAACACAAACGAAAAAAAGAAAAAAAAAGAAACAGAGACCAAACACAATTACATACCCAAATCACAACAACATAAACGAAAAAAAAAAAAAAAAAGAAACAGAGACCAAACACAAACACATACCCAGATCACAAATAGAGATCTCAAACGCACAAACAAACCCAAATCACAAACCACAAACGAAAAAACCAATCACAACTACACAAATGAAAAAAAAATAAATAAATAAATAAAGACCAAACATAAACACATACCCATATCACTCAAATAGAGATCAAACACAAAACAAACCCAAATCTCAACCCAAGCCAAAATCATGCAAGCCTCCAAAATTTTCCCATTTTTTCATGGCATCAAGACCTCACGGCCTCCATTGTGGCCGTGACCAACACGGAGACTGAGATTGAGACTGAGACGGAGGCCGAGATCGAGACTAGGACGGACACTAGAGCCGAGACGGAGGCTGGAGCCGAGACGGAGGTCGAGATCAAGAACTGCTTTAAACCGCTGGCCCCCTTCCTCAAATCTACTCCGACCCTCATCTCATCTCATTCTCTCCCTCTCTCTCTCTCTCTCTCTCTCTAAATTTTTTTTTTTTTGGTAGAGCTCACTCTAAAACCAGATTAGAGAGAGCTCACTTAAAGAAAAGTAAAATACTAAAGTCAAAATGATGAATGATAAATTTTTGTCTGGGTTGGTTGTGATGAGAGAATATATTTTGAGTTTTGGATGATTTTTTAAATTCTGTTTTAATTCTATCCATTTTAGTTTTTAATTTTGTTTTTGTTTTTATGATTTAGTTAAAATTAATAAATTAATTTTTTAAATTTATATAATGATGTGTCAAGTGACGTGACATTTTTAATAATATTTTATTACTTCTGGTTGCCACCTCAGCAATTTTCGTCGGCTGACTGACGGAAAGGACCAAAATGGAACGCGTTAATTGGATTAGGGACTAAAAGTGGTAAAATTAAAATGTAGGGACTAAAATGGAAAAACATCAAAATGTAGGGACTAAAAGTGCATTTACGCCTAAAATTTTAGGAACTTTTTTGAATAATAATGCAGCAATTAAGGCTCACTACTGAAGGAAGATCCTCAAACCAAACTGAGACACCAACATGGGTCTCAATAAACACAACCAATTTATAAGCTATAAAATTAGTAGCACCATCAATAAATAGATATTGACATGAGTGAAATTGGGAATGGAGTAGCCTTAATATTTTCAAGCAGATGTCCATAATAAGCTGTAGGATTAAGGCCTCTATGTACAACCTTAATTGAAGCAAAATCGTCCCATTCCTCACAATATTAGTTATGCTAAATTGCAGACAAAAACTCAAAGCACCCCCATCAGCAAATAACATAAGCAACCATTCGGTTTCTAAAGACAAATAATCTACTTAAAGCTCCTACCCTCAATAACTAAGCCATGATCATCATGAATTAGAAACCCATAAGTTGTATATATTAATAGCTCCACCATTGCTCTCTGATAGGACCAACGTACCTTCTTGCCCAAACGAATCCATTAGGCACTTTCGTTCATCCCACCACGTCATGGACAAAGGAAGATAAGCCATTAAATGAAGGATTTAGTACCTCAAACAGTTACAAACCAGCTGTCAGACTATTGGAGACACATTAAAGCCCACATTAATGAGCCCAGAGGCGTTACAAAAAAAAGGCATTAACGCCACAATAAAGGCCACAACGGCTAGAAGCAATGGAGCCATATATAAACACTCCTTAAAACTAAATAAGGTACACATTCTAATATACATACACGTCGTAGCTCTGATATCCTGAGTTCTCACATTTTCCTTGAGCTTCTATACGCTAACTTTATTATCGGAGACTCTGTGGCAGGCACCATACCGATGACCACCTAAGGAGGGCTTTTCACGACAATTGCAGGCACAGGGATGAGGTTGCTGACTCATCTGGACTAACCTATTTGACTGACAATTTCCACATCATCAGTTTGACGCCGTTTGTGGGGATGACATTTTTGTACTTAGGTTCGAGAGCGTAGTTCCATTAAACTCACAAGTCCAGATAGAGTCCAACACTCCCCAAGATTTTGCAGCATTAGCTCTGCAAATCTAGACACTCACAACTAATGTGGAGGAGCTTACCAAACAAAATCGGGAGATAAGGCTACGACTGCGGCAAGAGGAGAACCGCTTTGGGAACAACCGGGATAACGATGAAGATAGCCAAAGAAGGAATGACCACCGAAGACTCGCCACTCCAGAAGGATCGAGCTCAGACCTTATTAGGGAAATGAGAAAGAAGATGGATGAGCTGAAGAGTGCAATTAAGGAAAAAGCAGACCGGAACCTAGATAGGATGGTTAGGAGGATAGACTCACCCTTCATGACAGTGGTCCTAGAATGTCCAATGGAGTCAAAGTTTTGTCTACCCCAGCTCGAGCCGTTCGACGGGTTGAAAGACCCTCTAGATCACCTTAACACCTTCAAGAAAACTCCGAGTCTTTAACAACCCCCTGACAAGATACTGTACCATTCTTTCTCCACCACTCTCAAAGGAGCAGCGAGGGAATGGTTCACTAAGTTACTAACATCGTCCATTGACAACTTTGAGCAATTGGGCAACTTCTTTTTATGCCACTTCGTTGGTGGACAACGCTCGAAAAAGCTAGTAGACCACCTGTTTACCATTAGACACGGAGAAAAAAAGACCCTGAGGTCATACGTGAAGCATTTCACTCAAGAAACTTTAGAGGTGGACGAAGCAGATGACAAAGTATAGCTAACGACCTTTAAGTCTGGCTTAAAGTCCAGAGAGTTCGTGGTCTCACTCGCGAAAAGTCCTCCTAAGATGATGGCGAAGATGCTCTTGAAGGCGCAGAAGTACATGAACGCCGAGGATGTCCTAACAGTAATAGAAGATGTAGAGAAGTTCAGTAGGAGGGAAAGAAAGGAAGACGACTAGAGAGGACGAAAAAGGAAGTGGACAGATCATCAGAATACTGACGGGAACAAATTGAAAGATGATAAAACCCCTCGGATGGTAAAATTCACTCCTTTAGTTATGCATGTTGATAAAATTTTAGCATAGATTAAAGACGAGCATTACCTCAAATGGCCAAGGCTATTGCACTCGTCACCTAATGTGCGTGATAAGAAGAAATATTGCCGCTTCCACAAGGATCACGGCTACTATATAAAAGATTGCAGAGACCTGAAGGAGCAGATAGAGGAACTCATCCAGAAAAGAAAGTTGCAGAAATATGTCAAGAAAGGAGACTCTAGCAGATGCAGAGATAATAACAAAAACAAGCACAAAGCCTTTCCTAGGGATAAGGACCACATGTCCCATTGTCCACAAAGTGCGATTGGGAAGATAAAGACGATCACAAGAGGGCCATCCACAGGAGGATCATTCAGATCCCTCAAGAAATCACAACAGAGGCAGGTGAACAGCATCCATAAGATACCATCCCTGAAGTAGAGACGGACGAATAGAGACATCCTTTTCTTAGAAGAAGACGCGAAAGGAGTGAAGCAGTTGCATGACGGACTCCTTGGTTATAATGCTTATGATAGAGGGGGTTCAACAACAAGAGAATCCTTGTAGACAACGGTAGCTCCGTAGACATCATCCACCTCTCTACTTTTCAATAGTTGAAGTTAGATCCAGGAAGACTGCGTCCCTTTGAGTCCCTTTTCGTCAGCTTCAATGGGGATAGAGTATTTCCCAAAGGCATAGTGACATTGACGGTCACAGTGGGGTCTTACTTGCTACAATTGACTTATTAGCTAGATAACCTGGTGGTAGACTGTCCTTCCTCATACAACGTGATCATTGGGAGGCCTACACTTAATCGTTAGAAGGCAATCACATCCACCTATTGCCTGAAGGTAAAGTTCCCAACAGAAAATGGTGTAAGTGAGGTAAAAGGAGATCAGATGCTAGCTAGGGAATGTTGCCAGGTAGTGTTAGCTGTGAAGGAAAACCACAAGTGGATGATCGAGGAGAAAGAGGAAGAAAAGGTGGAAGCCCTGAAAATTGTGGAGTTGGTAGACAGAAAGCCAACAAAGACTGTAAGGGTGGGGACGACCCTAAGTATAAAGATGAGGAAGAAACTAATCCAATTCCTCAAGGAGAACCTGGACGTCTTCGTATGGAGCCACGAGGATATGCCAGGCATATCCACAGAGATTATCCAACACAAGCTAAACGTAGATCCCGAGAGAAAGCCTATCCAGTAATGACGATGAGTCTTTGCACCAAAATGAAACTAGGCAATCACTAGGCAATCATGGATGAGGTTAATAAACTGCTGGCAGTGAAGTTCATCTGCGAGGTCTATTACCTGGACTAGCTAGCCAACATCGTCTGGGCGAAGAAGGCAAATGAAAAATGGAGGATGTGTGTAGACTTCACAGACCTAAACAAGGCTTGCCAAAGGACAGCTTTCTCCTGCCAAGGATAGATCAGCTGGTGGACTCCACGGCATGACACAAACTCCTAACATTCATGGACGCATTCTCGAGGTACAACTAAATAAAAATGGCAGAAGAAGACCAGGAGAAAACTACATTCATCACAAGCCAAGGGCTCTATTGCTACAAGGTAATACCCTTTAGACTGAAAAATACAAGAGCAACCTATCAAAGGTTAGTAAACAAAATGGTTAGCAAACAAACTAGGAGGAACATGGAAGTGTACTTAGATGACATGCTCGTCAAGAGTAATGAAGAGTCTACTCACCTGGATGACCTCTAAGAGACGTTCACAACTCTCAGACAGTATCAAATGAAGTTAAACCTCAACAAGTATGCCTTTGGGGTAGCGTCAGGAAAATTCTTAAGGTTTATGGTGTCCCAGAAAGGGATAGAAGCAAACCCAAAGAATGTACGAGCCATATTAAAGATGATGTCACCCAAGACTATAAAGGAAGTCCAAAAGCTCACAGGAAGAATAACAGCACTCAACAGGTTTGTCTCTAAGGCAATGGACAAATGCCTGCTCTTTTTCAAGACGCTGAAGCAAGCTTTCACATGGACGGAAGAGTGTGAAAAAACCTTTCAGAAGCTCAAATAATATCTGAGCAATCCACCTTCCTAAGCCCGTCCAAAAAGGGAGAAGACCTATATTTATACTTGGAGATGTCAGCTACAACCGTGAGTGTAGCTTTGATTTGGGAGGAAGATGGAGCGTAACTCCCAATTTACTACGTCAATCAAGCAAAGTACCCACGGATCGAGAAGATTGCATTTGCCCTGATTGTAGCTTCGTAAAAGCTATGCCCTTCCTTCCAAGCGAATCCTACCCTAGTGATGACGAGCCAACCCATAAAAAAGTCTATGAATAAGCCTGAGGCAGCAGGAAGGATGATTCAGTGGGCAATCGAGCGTAGCTGGTTTGACATTGAGTACCACCCCTGGACAGCTATCAAGGCACAGGCACTAGCAGATTTCATTGTCGAATTCACAGTCTCAGACAAGGATGGGGCATCAGACAAAGCAAAAAGATGGACAATCTAGAATGACGGTTTGTCAGCCTAAAAGAGGGGCGGACTAAGGGTCACTATCATCACCCTAGAAGGAGAAGTGCTCAAATACGAAGTTCAGCTAACGTTCTCAGCCACTAACAACGAAACTGAATACGAAGAAATACTGACGGGATTAAGGGTCAAAAAGGTGCTAGGAGCTAAAAACTTGCTCCTCCAGAGTGAAAAGCTAGTTGTGGGGTAGATAAAGGGGGAGTATCAAGCAAAGGAGGAAAAAATGCAAAAATACCTGAGGCTGACGAAGTATTTAGCATAGGAGTTTGATCGGGTAGAATTTACACAGGTCCCAAGAAGCCAGAATATGGGGGTAGATGAGTTAGCAAAGCAAGCGTCGTCAGAAGCAGGACCAACAAGTACAGACTTAAAGATGGAAGTACGGAAACATCCCAGTATTGAAAAGGTCCTCACCTTCGCAATCTAGAGTGAAAGTAGCTAGAAGACCCCAATCATGTCTTACCTCTAGGATGGACGGCTTCCACAAGACGCCGAGGAGGCTAGGAAAGTCAAGAAGAGGGCAGCCAGGTTCATAATCCTAAACGACGCCTTATAAAAGAGGTTTCTCCATGCCCTACCTGAAGTGCGTCTACGAGGATGAAGTAGAATACATTTTGAAAGAGATCCATGAAGGAATATACGGAGACCATGTAGGCCCAAGATCCCTGGTAAGCAAGATTATCAGAATAGGTTACTTCTAGCCTACTATGCAAAAGAATGCAAGGGAGTTCGTCAAGAGGTGCGACAAATGTCAAAGTTTTGGAAATGTTCAATGCATCCCAACAGAGAGACTGGCGCCAATAGCCTCCCCATGGCCATTTGCTCAGTGAGAGATTGACATCGTCAGTCCATTACCCTAAGGTAAGAGATAGGTAAAATTTTTACTGGTCGCTATTAACTATTTCACAAAGTGGGTTGAAGTAGAAGCACTAGCAACCATCATGAAGGCAAAGATCCAGAATTTCGTGTGGAAAAACATAGTTTGTAGATTTGTGATAGCACAGACGATCATGTCGGACAACAGACAACAGTTTGACAGTCAAAGCTTCAGGGACTTTTACTCAGGGCTAGGGATCAAGAACCAATTCTCGTCCCCAGGTCACCCACTAGCCAATGGTCAGACAGAAGTGACAAACCAGACCCTACTCAAGATCATCAAAACTCGGTTGGAAGATGCAAAGGGTGCTTGGCTGGATGAATTGCCCAATGTCTTGTGGGCATACAGGACTGCAACAAGAACCTCGATAGGAGAAACCCCTTTCAGACTTACCTATGGCACTGAAGCAGTAATCCCAGTTGAAGTGGGAATCACCAGCATGAGACAAGAAGTCTTCCATAAAGGCAATAATGACAATCAGCTGAGAACCAACCTGAACTGCTTGGACGAAGTTAGAGACAGAGCATCCTATAAGATGACGAGGTACTAGTAAAAGATGGTCGATTACTACAATAAAAGAGTGAAGCTTAGAAGACTTAATATAGGAGACCTCGTCCTGCGTAAGGTCACACCTACTACCAAAGACCCGACCTAAGGAAAGTTTGGCCCAACTTAGGAAGGGCCCTACAAGGTCACTCATTATTCTAGGCAAGACAACAATCACCTAGAAACGTTGGACGGGAAGAAACTACCACGACCATGGAATATTGAACATTTGAAGAGGTATCATCAATAAGTGTAACAAATGATTGTATCCGTGTTTTGAAACAAGGTAATAAAAGTACTATTCAGTTAACATTTAAATGTACTATATACAAGTCAGGAAGTCAATATATATATATATATATATATATGGCTAAGTAATAAGGATCCACCTAGACTGATGTAAATTACTGACGGAACCAAATGACAAGATCTTTTAAATGGGTTTAAGTTACCTAAAAACTGGCTAAGTAATAAGATTCTACCTAAACAGATGTAAATTACTGACGAAGTAAAATGATAAGATCCCTTAAATGGGTGTAAGTCACCAAAAAGCTAGCTAAGTGATAAGATTTTGCCTAAACAGATATAAATTACTGACGAAGCCAAGTGACAAGATCCCTCAAATGGGTGTAAGTCACCTAAAAACTTGCTAAGTAATAAGATTTCGCCTAGACGGATGTAAACTATTGACGAGGCCAAGTGACGATCCCTTAAATGGGTATAAGTCACCTAAAAGTGGTTAAGTAATAAAATTCCGCCTAGACGGATGCAAGCCTAATCTAAGGGTAAACAAGCAAAGTTGTAGGCAAAAATCATGAACCATATACGGATAAGAAGTGTTAAGCATAGCAAAGAACAAACCAACAGAAACAGGAAAGTAAGCAGGTAAAACATGAATATATTATGTCTGAGTTAAAAGCTCAAAAACACTAGGCAGCAAATATTGTTTTGGAGATAGAATTAAAAGCCTAAAAACATACTGGGCACCCAAAAAAAAAAAGTATTTGTAGGTTCAAACGCCAAGCTTTCCACCATCAACTTCAGTAGGCCCTGGAACATTTCCCTTGGGAGTAACAATAGCAGCTTGAGCAGCCTAAGTAGATTGGGTAGCCTCGTTCGTAGCCATTTCTTTGTCCACGGCCTCAAAGTCCAAGTTCTCTAGGTCCATGTTAGTAGGGTGCTTGACGAGATATCGCCGCAAGAGCTTGAAGCCTTTGTAGTATCAACTGAGAAGAGCACAGTATTGTACTCGTTAGTCTGTTGAAAGGCCTTGACGAACTTAACGGCAATAGTCTTCACCCATTCCCTTGCAGCCTGAAGTTGCTTGTCCTTCTCTAGGGTCAGTTGCTTCTCTACCTTCAGGTCATCAGGCAAGACCTTCACCTTTTCCTTGGCAATATTGGCCTTGTCCGTGTCCAAGATAAGGTCTTTCTTCAGCTTCGAGAGCTCCACCTCCATACCCTTCAATTTGGACTCCTCGGATGAAGCCTTAGCCTCCTGGCTTAAGTACTCCGAGATTATGTGAATGGTCTCCCCCAAAACCTGAAAGGAAGTTTCGACTTTCAGAACCATGTAAAAAGAGAGAAAATGAGAAGAAAATTGCACAAGTGTATTACCTGGACGAGCTTGTGGACGTGACGACCCACTAACTCGTTGGAGGGCACTTTAGAGCGGGTGTTGAGCTTGTCATCTGTGAAGGCATCCGACGCCTTCAATAGAGCAAGGTTAGCATCGTCCTAAACGTTGGACGATCGAGAGGAAGCTTTCTCCTTCCCCTTATCCGCCACACGCGGCTTCTTTGTTTGCGGGGTAATTTCCTCCACTGACATAGTAGGAGAAGCCGTTCTCGTTGCCTCGGGGATGGAGGAAGTAGGGGCAGCAGTAGTCCCCTTCTCCATAACTCAAACCACCTTCTTCCCTAGGCTAGAAAGAGGTTCGTTCTTCTTAGCCCTCATCTGGGTGTACATTGACTGATTGAATTTCGTCATCATCTCTGCAAAAAAAAAAAAAAATGCCCTGTAAAAAATAATAATAATAGAAGAGAGAGAACCTAAGGCAGTAACTAGGCAGAACGAACACTCACTCTTCTTCTCCTCGATTTCTATTGCACGCAGAACGTAGGCGAAAAGCTCTAGACCAAGCCAATAACGAGCTAAGGTTTGTGGGTTAACCAGATCGTCAAAATTGTCAATCGTCTTCACTTACTCTATAGTTGCCTCTACACGATGCTTGTACCTGCTCTTGAGCTTTAGACACTTCTTAACTACACAGAGACAACAGACAAGAAAGTTAGCGATGATAAATACACACACACACACACACACACACACACACACAAAGGAATTGAACAAAGAATGGAAGAGGACTTGCAGAAAGATAACGCACCTAAACTCGAGGATCTCCAATGACAAAGTCACCCAGGGACGTCACCCCAAACTTCATTAGAAGGAGTCTCCTAATTATCCCCAGACACAAAGAAGAATCGGGATTTCCAATATCTGAAGGACGAGGGCAGGCCAGTGACGATCCTAGCCTTCTTGACCCAGGGCACAAGCTCATAGTATCCGTACTCTGTTGACTTCTTCAAACGATACAGGTACGTGAACTCGTTCACCCTAATCATATCTCCTTCAGTGACGGCTAACCATATCTCCATACAGTTGATTACTATCCTCCATGAGTTTGGCATAAGTTGCCTAGGAGCAATGTTGAAATGAATCAAAAGTTCTATGGTGAAAGGATGGACGGGAAACCTACGGCCACACTGGAAAGCAGCCTCATAGAAGCACACTTCCCAAGGCAAAAAGTGGCAAGCTCGTTCCTCTTTATGAGGATGACAAATTCTAACTCTCTCAGGGAACTGAAACCTATCCTTCAACCTAGAAAGGGTTTCTGTATCAACGCCACACTCCTCCCTGAGAGAAGAGAAAGCTCTGACCTCCCTTGGGCCAGAGTCCGCGATATCCTGCTTCTCCTCAACAGGGTCATCACTAGACGACAACCCCGTCACAAGCTCACTAATCTCACCTCCGGCATCACTCTTCACTCACCCACTAAATCCTTAAACCAATCAATCTATTGACGGAGTAAGGGAAATAGATCAGCCAACACTACGCTTAAGCTACTACCCCCAAACACTAAACCTTCAACTAAAGGGCAAAAAGTACAAGAAACACCTAGAGAAGCCCCCAAATGTGTAAAGTGGAACGAAATAGAGAGGCAAAGTATCCTAACTTCAGAGCTACCAACCATGGAACCCAAAAAAGAAGAAGGGATAGGCAAATTTCTAAAATCCCAAAACATAAAAGAAAAGATCCAGAAACCCTTACAAATTACCTCTGTTGTGAAGAATAAAGTAGGGGAGAAGAAGCCGTACCTCAAAAGTGCAACCCTAAAAAGGAAAAGTGTAGGAAATTGCAAGGAGAATAGCTCGGAGAAGGAGAAACACAGAGCAGCAATGGTGTAGAGAAGAGAAAGTGAAGAAGAAAGAGAAAAGAAAGGAAGTTTAAAAACTAGACATGAAAAATTGAAAATCAGCGGGAAACCCAAAAGATACACGAGTGGGGCATTAAATTCACCTGTTAGAATGTGCCATGTGGCCAAAATGTGTACGGCGCTGCCACTACGCATTAAATGCGGAACAGAACCCCAAGAGTCATGTATGAGCAAGAAACCTTTCACCTTCTAGTGGTCGTCATGACACGCAATGACGACCACAAAACCTAGGGGGCAGCTAATAGGACCAACAAACCTTCTTGCCCAAACGAATCCATTTGGAACCTTCGTCCATCCCACCACATCATGGACGAAAGAAGATAAGCCATTAAATGAAGGATTCAGTACCTTGAACAGTTACAAACTAGCTTTTAGACTATTAGAGGCTCATTAAAGCCCACATTAATGAGCCTAGAGTCGTTACAAAAAAGGCACTAAAGCCACAATAAAGGCCACAACGGCTAGAAGCAACAGAGCCATATATAAACACTCCTCAAAACCAAATCAGGTACACATTCTAAAATACATACACGCCATAGCTCTGATATCTTGAGTTCTCACATTTTCCTTGAGCTTTTATACGCTGACTTTATTATCGAAGACTCTGGGGTAGGCACCACACCGGTGACCACCTAAAGAGGGCATTTCACGACAATTGCAGGCATAGTGACGAGGTTGCTGACTCATTTGGATGAACCTACTCGACTAAAGATTTCCACATCATCACTCTCTATTGCCAAAATTGGCCACCTTGATGATGAGAGAATTAGTTGCCAAACTACTAAAATCATCAACACCTTAATGATGAGAGAATCAAACTACCTCCGCAACTACCAAACTTGTCACCGTAGAACGTTCACAAGTCACAACAATCACACAATCACACAATCACACCTATGTGAATGGTGAGTTCATGAAAATGTCCCTCAAAATGGAAAGCTCACTTTAAAATATCTTTCCCTCTAAATGAAGGGTTTTACAATCAAGTTGCTACTTATATTAATTTAAATAAATAAATAACTAGCTATATAAATATTTGCTTCATTGAATGATTGAGTTTGAATTTGCTTTTAAATATAAAATTACATGGCCTTTGTCCTATAAATAATTGTTAGTATCGTACAATATGCGATATGTATCATATTGTGTACAAAAAATTTTGTATCGTAAGGGCGTATTGTAAGTGCTTATGAATCGTCCGATACATAGATGCGTATCGTATAAATCGTATCGTATTGGTGAATCATACAATACATAGACATGGAGATTCAAAATGGGTTTTTTTGTTGTTGAAATTTGTGGTTTTATTTGATTTAAACAAGTTGTTATGCTTTTTTAATACAAAGTTATTAGGAAACTTAATTGAGACCAATAAAATAGCATATCCATGAGTTTATTTTTTTCTACAAAATTTAGACTATACTCATAACACTAACTTCCATATGTGCAAATTTATTTTCTATGCTATTAATAATGTATTATATGAAAATATAATTATTTTTTATTTTGTTATTATTATTATGAATCTAAAAATCTAGAATGCCAAGAAAAAATATAAAGAAAAAATTATTAGAATAAAACAATAAAAAATAGTAAGTGTTGATAATAATGAAGAAATTATCTATAAAAAAATAATTTTTGCAAGACGTTGAACATGATGATAACATTGACTTATATGGAATTGATTAGCCAAGATGATGAAAATATATTGTTATTTTGGTTCATATATCATGTATTATCACTTTTGAGTTTAATCAATTTGAACGTGCATGTTATAAACATAAGTTAATTTGATTTATTTAGTTAGCTTTGTTAAAGTTTATTACATAAGTAATGATTAAATTGGTCATTAAGTGAAAATATTTCGAATATATAATGAATATACCTTTTATATATGTATATCTATTATTATTTTATAGTTTTATTAGGTGTTTGTATATCTTACGATACACAATTCGATACGATACACGATACAGAAAAATTAAAAATCAATTCACGATAAAATTCATGATTTAACAACTATGGTCCTATATACAATTTATGAAAACACATGACTTTAGATCCTAGTTACATCTTAATAAATGTAAAAATTATTATATGATAGAGCACTGGTCTACAACTTTTGATATTAGTTCAAAGGCTAAGTTATAAATTAAGAATTAGTTAGTCACCCACTTTACTTGACATAACCGGTCTTCTAGTATGGATCGAAATTGAAATTTGAAACTAGGGTATGAACATGAGAATTTATTTGAAATTGAAAATTAAAAAAAGAACATGTTTGGACAAAGCTTTATTAAGAACAAATAGACAACAAGACAACAATCGAAGAACATGATTAATATAATTTGTAGGGTGCATACTCCAACGATCCGGCCTGAACTATTTAAGGGTGGGCTAGGATGAAGGCCCAACACAATTAATTTGTAGAAGTAGGCTAACAAGGCCAACCCTTCAAGCCTTAATAGTTTTACTTGGTAATTTAAAGAAATAAAATTGGCTAAGATAGCAGTTTAAGTAGAGAATAACAAAAAGAAAGATAAAGATTTTTATTCAAATTATTCCTCTGACTAGCCAAGGATCAACAGTTCTTTGGGATATACACTTCTTAGTTTTACAGTGATTACTTTTTCTCTCCCTACTTTTTCCAATCCCCTTTCTTGGAGGAGCTTCCTTCCTTTATATAGCCGCTTGAATTGCATCACAACCCTCCACTTAGACTACTGTTGATCCTTACTTGGATACTTATCCCATCATTGCTTTGCTGGGGGTGGTAGAGCACACTGCAATCCATGAGGCTACTATTCAAGGCCATTAATGTGGTAAGCTGAGTTAGTACAGTGTATTTAATGCGGAGGAAACAGGTGCTTTATTTGGAAGCTTCCTCCTTCCATTACTTACACCTTTCTACTTCCTTCTTCGGCCTTCAGCCCTATGGCCTTGGTGGTCTATCCCTAGTCTCCCAAGGAGTATTTGCCCCTAGAGCTCCTCGAGTGAGCTGCTTTCCTCAGTTTATTTGATTGGGTTATCTTGATTGGGCTGAACCTAATCTGATGAATGGTTAGGCCCCATTGTCCCTTGGGCGGGTCCTGCCCAATGATCCTCTTTCTTTAGGATTCCTCTTCCCACATCATCAAACCTACCATGCTTGATTCTAATTATCATACAACCAATGCAACAAAACATGCTAAACACAAAACAAGAGTAACAACATACAAATAATAAAAGAACAAGCATATTGCATGCATATAATAATTAACTACATACAAGAGGGGTGGAATTCTTCTAGAGGCTTTGATGAGTGAGGCAACAAGGAGCTTAGTGACGTTGATTAACTAGGAATATGATCACGTGTGCTTCTTCTATAATTCTAAAGGAATTATTATAGGATCTTAAAGACAAAGTAAAAAAAAAAAAATCACTCAGTCAGTCTAGAAAGATCAAAGTATGACAAACATTTATGACTTTATGGGACGTGGTGCCTTGAACGGTGAGTGCCTCCCTCGAGTTATAGAGGGGGCACAGGGCTCTAGAACCCCTGGAGCAGTTTTGTCACGCATATAGAAGAATCTGGTTCAAAGTTGAAAAGAGATGGCAAGAGCTATTAAGAGAAAACTGGAAAAATCTAATTATGGCGGTTGGACCTTAGTTCTAGCTGTAAATGACCTGATTTGAGAGAGATCTCATGATTTTATTGTTTGATAGCCCAAAGTTATTTATTTAATATTAAACACAAATTATTGTTTTATTTAACAATTATTTATCGACATTTAAACATTCAAGTCTAGCTATCAAAACTTGATTTTGTAATATCTTTTGATCGGACAATTTAATTGGGGCCATGACATTTCGTTTTGATCGTAAAATCCTCTAGAATGATTTGATCAAAAGTAACCAAATAAAAAAAAAAAAAAATCTATGGTTCAAATTGCAATTTTCCCTTGAAAAGTAAAATTACCATTTTGTGCCAAGATAAGATTAAACAAAGATCGTAAAATGAGATGTTTATAGGCAAGAACAAATTTCAATCATAAATATTGTCAAAATTTGGATTCACAATAAAATGAGTCATGATTTTCAAAAAGATTATTTGACTTCATACAATGAAAGAGAAATTGTTGTTAAATTTAATACCCAATCAACTTGGTTTTTCAAAAGAATGTAAGAGGATCTGTTTAAATGAAGAACAATAATTTTTATTTTTTATTTATATCTTTGTTAACATTGAGTAAATGTTAGTTTTATTTTTTATACAATAATTAAGTATTTAAGAATAAGTGCTTGTGGGGTGTGGGGGGTAAAGATCCAGATTCAAATCTCCAATAGAGAGTTTCAGATACTTATACACTTAGATTATGTTAGAGTAGAATTATATCTTGTATATAAAAAAAAATATTCTTCATTTTTGAATTTTAATCACTGTGTGGATTCTCAAAAAAAAAAAAAGGAATTTCATTCACTGTGTGGAGTTACTACCCCGGGTTAGGGATAAGGACAACCTCATTGACAAACACTACGGACTTCAAATCAAGCACACGATCCGGATCCTTCAAATCAGTCCACTAATTAGACCACGTGTACGGCTAAAGATCAGACTCCGTGATGGACCTGAGCACACAGAAACCACTCTTTTGAAGGCCCAAAACCCTAGCTCCCTCTCTAAAAAAGCAAACTCCTTCGCATTTTTGTCTTTGGTCAGTCGCGTTGCGCCGAGCTTCAGCACCAAAACCCTCATCACTAGCCATGGTTCGTATCTCTTCACAAAATCCATCTCACCATTTTCATCCTTTACTCCTTTTCACGTTTCTTCTGTGTTTTTCAGGGTATCGATTTGGTCGCCGGTGGTAAGAGGAAGAAGAAGGTCAGGACCGCCCCCAAATCAAATGATATTTACCTCAAGCTCCTCGTCAAGGTACTCTCTCTCTCTCTCTCTGTATCTCTATATATGTATGTTTGTGGTTATGGAGGATTTGGTGTGTGGTTGACACGTGTACGGTGGATCTGTGAACAGCTGTACCGTTTTCTGGTGCGGAGGACGGGGAGTAAGTTCAATGCGGTGATACTGAAGAGGCTTTTCATGAGCAAGGTCAACAAGCCTCCTCTATCTCTCTCCAAGTTGATTCGTTACATGGAGGGCAAGGTAACATTTTTATAGGTTCTGTTTAAATGGGTAGTTTTAGAAGTTTAATTGGTTTTCAATCTAGTGTTGTGTTGATTGGAATTGTTTCTGCATTTGGGATTTATATGGGCTTTTTGGTTTTGGTTTATAGGAGGGTAAGATTGCTGTGGTTGTTGGGACTGTCACCGATGACATTAGGGTGTATGAGGTCCCAGCAGTGAAGGTTACAGCCCTGAGGTTCACAGAGACTGCAAGAGCTAGGATCGAGAAGGCCGGAGGAGAATGCTTGACATTTGATCAGCTGGCTCTAAGAGCTCCTCTTGGGCAGAACACGGTATGCGGTTTGGGATTTGTTGTTGTGCCATCTTAACTAGTTTTGCTGTCTGTGCTTTGTTGGTAGTTGATAATTGGATTTCATTGGCTTTTTTTCTTTTTTTGTCAAAGTTCCATGATGTTGATTTTTTTTTGAGATAAAAAATGCAAGTAGATTAATATGCTGTCAGCGTGGATGGTTGGAATATGGTTTATTAGAGATTAGAAGATGGAACCATTAATCTTTGTTTTGGTTTATATAATTTATAGTGGCTGTTGGAGTTGTATCGACCTTATTTAGTGATTACTTGAGTTCATTTTTTTTTGAAACTGCTGTGTGATTTATGCTGTTGATTGTTGAAACTTTTGCACTAGTCTATGGGTTATAATAAGAAAAGATTTAGAAGATTCTAATTCTCGGCTATTAATAAATGGCTCATTTCTTGATGTTTCGTTTGAAGCAGTTAAAGCCCAAGATGCCTTATACACACAGTTTTTTGTGGTTGGTTTATTGTAAAGTTGCCTAGGGGATGTCGTCCATGGCGCACAAGCAACGTACAATGAGACTATTTAAAATTAAACAAGTAAAAAGAACAGGGAGCTCCATAAAAAGAAGACCAGATTAGCAAGGGCATTATTGTAATTTTTTATTTGAACACCTTATATGCACCCTGGTGCTTCTCTAGCAGTAATGCTGCTTATCGGTGGTAACCTCTGTCATTTACTGTAAGCTACCTTAAAAGAAACCATTAAACCAACTAATTTGTATTGTAGTTCTAGAAATGTTTGCAGCATCTCTTATTTATTCATGTGTATATGGCTTTTCCTTGGAGATTCCCAAGCTGCCTATATCAAGATTCCTTAAATATTGGTAAGTTCCAAAGGGAGTATTGTATCTTCACATTTCTGATTTTCGGGAATGTCTTCAGGTTCTGCAGATTCCTTCGTTGAAGAACTACAAAGCAGAAGCACTCCAAACCCGTCTTGTCTGTGTCTGACATCCTACATGCATGTCCTTAGTGTGTTGGGAGGAAAAATATATATTTTTTATTTTGAAAATTTTCCTTTGGATTTAGTTATGTTTTAAAGATTTTATTAGTTATTTCTTTTCAAAACTTAAAATTAGCATAAAATAAACCTAAATATATATTAATTGATTGATTGTCGTTTTCCCACCACTGTGTTGTGTCCTAATTTTTCAAATTTTTTTGTGTCGCCGTGTCTTGCGTTCAGGCATCTTAGCTGAAGAATCTACCTGTCACTTGTTTCACGTGTCTGTGTTTAACATCCTACATGCATGTCCTTAGCGTTGGGAGGGAAAATATTTTTATTTTTATTAATTTTGAAAATTTTCCATTGGATTTAGTTAGGTTTTAATGATTTTTTTGGTAGTTATTTCTTTTGAAAACTTAAAATAAACATAAAATAAACCTAAAAATAAATAAATTAATTATTTTGTTGTTTCGCCACCACCGTGTCTTTTCCTAATTTTTCAAGTTTTTGTTGTTGTGTCTCGTATCTATGCATATTAGCTGAAGAATCTACCTTTCACCTGTTATACATGTAATTTCTGTAGGTCCTCCTTAAATTTTGTTGTCCATTTGTAGTTCTAGGTTTGATGTCAAATGTTTATGGTGTTTAATAACTTTGTATTGGTTTGTTAGAGAAAGGGAACTTTTGAGGAACTTTTGGACGGGAACATGAAAGATGCAGTTATTTAGTTATTTTTTCATTTGTAACTTGAAAGATGCAATTTTCTGTAGAATACAATTTCTTGTTCTTCTGTATATATGACAGCTGGATGGTCCCATTTGGTTTTGGTGTCTATAATCTGTGTCGGGGCTGTATAGATCCCTATTGACTCATTTGCCCAAGCGTAGGATTGTCGGGAAAGTTTAATAATGTTAGAACTTTAAAGCTGAATTGAAACGATAATCTTATTGTAAGAAATGGGGCTGCACAGGGGTCTCTTTTTTGTTGACAATTCTAAACATCTCTGATCTGCAGTTGAAGGCTGAAAAATATTTGGAGTATACTTCTATTTTTGTGCTGGTTGTATGGTTTGGCTAGCTTAAGCTGAAAGAAATAGGATCATCGGAGGACATGATGGGTCTGTAAAAAATTTGTGAACTTGTCTTTTTGGATGAAAAGCTGGGTGGGTTCTACTGGAAGCTCATAGAACTTAATTGGTCTTTTCTTA
Source organism: Castanopsis chinensis (assembly GCA_032878915.1). NCBI lineage: Eukaryota > Viridiplantae > Streptophyta > Magnoliopsida > Fagales > Fagaceae > Castanopsis > Castanopsis chinensis. Next base: position 20,487,573 of record JAVQMG010000115.1, read on the forward strand.
AACAAATATAAATATATAATACATAAGCTTATCAAAATTTATCCCATCTTATGGCTTACATTCACTGGTTTCATCCTTTCAAATCAAGGCATTTTTTTTTTCATTTTCTTTTTGGTTATGTGAGAGTAATGGTTTGGCAAGTGATCAATGTAATATGATGCAGGTTCTCCTTAGAGGTCACAAGAAGCGTGAAGCTGTGAAGCACTTTGGACCTGCTCCTGGTGTGCCACACAGCCACACAAAACCCTATGTACGTGCTAAAGGAAGGAAATTTGAGAGGGCTAGAGGAAAAAGGAACAGCAAGGGCTTCAGAGTTTGAGTTGCTAAACACATGCGTAAACACAACTTTACTTGCCAAATCTGTTCGAATGGTGTTGCAATTGTGGTTCCCTTTTTATGTCTTTTTCATCCTCTCTATGGATCAGTTATCTCGAGTTTTCTTTTGCCTTTGCCTTTTTTCATATGGATATCTTTTCTTTTTAGAATTAAAATCGTTTGGATTTGAAATTTCTATTGGGTACTTTTTAAGTATAGTGGTTCTAAAACATGATTCTTGAATAGTTTAAATCTGAGATATTTCTAAATTGTCTTTGAGTTATGCAATCAGACACATTTTGGAATTATTTGATCTGTGGGTAGCTGATGTTGCCTTAAATAATTGAGTGGACTCTGGTAAACACTTTTCTTTAAATTCAGAATAACCCATTTCAGTTCTCCCTTATAAACAATTTCTTTGCCAAGGGCCGGAGGTGTCTTTTAAAACAGTACTAGGTCAACAAGTATATTTTGATAATATGAAACTGAAGAGCTTTCGAGGTATTTGATTGTTGCTTTGTTAGTTATGGATGTAAGCATCCCTTTGCAAAAGACATGGACAGGGAGGCAACTGAAACAGCCAATTGTGATCTATCTTGGTGTTACCTATTTATATTCTTTTAGGTTAACAGATGCGTTGGGATATAAACGTAACAGCTGACATTTTGATGTCTTTGGTTTGTTGGCTTGTTGATGATGTTGGTAGTGATTACAAAGCATCCCATAATGGAGAGAGAGAGAGAGAGAGAGAGAGAGAGAGAGAGTTCAGCTTAAATTATCCAAAGTAACAACAGCAAACAACAAATCTAGACCTAGTATTGGATATGTGAAGAGTTCTATTTGGTTATTCCTTGGTCCGTTTGGTTTAGATAAAACTATAACTGAGAGAGAGCCATAAGCATAGCACCTCATTTTTGCGGTCACATAGAATGCGGTTTGAATGATTTGAAATTGGTAATTTTTCAAAATTTGGGCACTTAGCCCAAAACTAATTTTTTTCTTTTGTTTTAGTCCAAGTTTTAAACTATTAAGCTAGTTTTTCTTTATTTTTGGTTGGCTTTCCTAAGCAACACTTGCTAGAATTATCAAACTTTTTTTTAATTAGGGTTATTAAATTATGAGACGGTGCGGTGCGGTGCGATTTGTGCAGTTTTCTTATTATAAAACCGCAAACCGCACCGCACCATGCGGTGTGGTGCAGTGCGGTGCGGTGTAAAATTACTTGCGGTGCGGTGCAGTTATGTCATTTTGCGGGCAATTTTGGTGCGATTTTTGCAGTTTATGCGGTTTGGTGAACACTCCCTACTCCAAACTCATCACTCAAAAATGTGGGTCTTACGCATGTTACACTTTTTGGATTTGATTTCAATTTTTGTTTTCATTACTTAAAACTCACCCAAATGAGTTATGGGTTGGTGGCATTTTTTGTAATTCCACTCATCAATGGATCCACGGTATCATTGCCAGCCACTTTACTCCCCCAACGGCTCTCTCAGTCCATACCAGACCTCACATTCGTTCATGACTCTCTTCCCAATCCTCTTCCACTTCTTCTCTCCATATCCACCAGTACATGAATTCAACAAGCCCAGTACATGAATAGCAATTTTTTTTACATTAATGAAAACCAAAAATGGCATACAAATGAAAAATTTCAATATACAAACTCTAGAAAAGATCACAGCAAACACGAACAAAAGGATCCAACATTAACTGTCATTACCACATATGCTTTACAAATTCGCTACCCATAAACAATGTTTATAAGATTATATATTCAACAAGGAAACAATGTTTATGGGTTTTTCAATTTTGGGGTTATTTGATTTTTACAAACAAAATCAGAATAAGGACAGATTTGACTAAAAACAAAACTTGAAAACCAAAATCAATTCAGGGAGAGAGATAATCCAATGATACCCAGATTAAATAGTTGAATCCAAAGAGACTCAGATCAGATCGAAGAGGGAGCTCAATTGGGTTGTTCACCAAATCCAAATCCTCTGAAACCAACCAAAAAAAGACTAAATACAACAGGCCAGCCGTGGGTTGGAACTCCGATGAGGTTTGATAAGAAAACAGAGAGAGGGAGAGGCCCAGAAGAATTGTAGTGGCCGGTGAGGAGAGGGGAGTGGCAGACCTTGGTGGTTAGCCATGAACGAAGCTTCGAAGGAGCTTCTTGGGTCTGGCTAGAGAAAGAGAGTCTGAGAGATTAGGGAAAGTACAGAAATGAGAAGAAGCAGTCCGGCTAGAGAGAGAGAGAGAGAGAGAGAGAGAGTCTGAGAGATTAGAGAAAAAGAAGTGAAAGGAGAAGAAGAGAGTCTGAACTCACTCAGTTCGTGGGTCCTACATAAAGTGAAACTACTTAAGTTTTTAGAAAGAAAACTCTATCAGATTTTAGGTCCTACTTGGTTGGAGTGAAAACACGAAAGATAAAAAATAGAGAGGAAAAAATAGAGTGAAAAATTATATTTTTCATTGTTGAGTTAAAAGGGGAAGGGGGAGGAGGAGAGAAAAGTGGTGGGCACACAAATTTTCTCTTCTCCCTCTCCAAAATACAATATTTCTAAATTGGAAAGAAAATTAGAGTGAAAAGTGAAATAAATATTTAGATAAAACTGCCTTCTCCTCTAATTCACATTACTAGTTTATTTTTTCTTCATAATTAACGTTGGCTTGCTTTTTTTTTTTTTTTTTTTGGCTTTCCCAGTTTTCTTTGTAACGTTGGCCCTTTTTTTATTTTTTATTTTTATTTTTGTTACATTGGCTTTTTGTTTTGTTTTATTTTGTTTCGTTTTCTTCTTTTTGGGTTTTGTCTAGTGTGGGTTCTTCTTTTCCTTTTTTTTTTCCTTAATTTTTATTTTTATTATTTTTTTAAGAAAACAATTTTGGATGATCTCTTATGTTATTTTTGGAAATGTCCACTTTCATTTGTACACAATTTTAAAAAAAAGTATAATGTATTACTTTTTTATTTTATTTAAGAGGGATGTGATGGTAAATTTATACAAACTTTATTTTCAGCAAAACCAATAAGTTTTCCATTCCTCTACTTTTCCACTCTCTTAATCAAACACAAATGAGGAAAACTAAAAACTTTTCTATCCTCGCACTTTTCAATCCTCCCTCTATTTTCTATCCTCTCATTTTTCTATCCTCCTAACCAAACGGACCCTTGTGAGCCAAATGGAGTTGAGATGAGTCTTGGGGGTTTTCAAGATAAAAAAAACTAGTCGTGAACTTGCGCATTGCGTGTGATGTTTTTTTATTTTTTATGTTAGCGTTATTATTATTAATATTTTTATATGTATTACTACTCGAGTTGGATTATATATGTGTGACCAATATATTGTATGATTTATGGTGACCGGATAGAATTAATTTTGTATTATTAGATATTAGTATTTGAAATAGAAAAATGAAATTTTATTGTAGAATTCTTTTTGAAACATAGTTTCTACCATACTTGGTTGGCTAATTTGTACATTTCCATGTTAATTGAGCACATTTTACAGGTTACAAGTAATTCTTCGTTTCCATAAGAGTAAGGGCATTCACGATCCCAATGGCCTACTCCATTTTTCTTGCATGCTTGGTTTTTTGGGATGCGAAATGTGTTTGTTCCAAAAGTTGTATGTCGAAGGATTTGTCGATAGATTTGCAACAATTGTTTTCTATCTGGTTGATTTAGAATTGATAATAATAGTTGTATTCCTTCATCATTTGATTTACATAACAGCGCAATTGCGAGTTATATATTCATTTTTGTCTCCTTCCATGTTGGCTTGAAGAAAGATTTCTTTTACTGCTTTAGTTCGATTTTGGACAAAATATTTGTGAGTTTCGACCCAAAATAGTGCTTGTTTGTTTACAGCCCTAAAGCATTAATGAATGAATTTTTCTTTATCTTTTCGAAGGAATAAAAATTTTGGAGCAGTCCAGTTAGATTGATGTGGTGAAGAACTTTTGTTTTTTTGGTTAGTCGATTGAATTGCTTGTAGTCGTTTTTTAAAAACAGAAACATATAGTGAGCTAGCAGTGAAAGGGAAAAAAATTTTAGTAGTGAGCTAGTAGCTTAGAGAGAGCAGAGACTGAGAGTGAGAAACTGACTTACCATCTTTGGTGCTATCCGGTGAGGAGTGAGCTAGCAGCTTTGATGCTGCAGAGTGAGGGCAGTGAGGCTTGAGAGAGAGAGAGAGAGAGAGAGAGAGAGAGAGAGAGAGAGAGAGAGAGAGAGAGAGAGAGAGAGAGAGAGAGAGAGAGAGAGAGAGTTCTGAGTATTGAGGGAGTAAAGAGGGTGTTTATACCTAAACCCTACCATAAAACGTCGTCATTTTGTCTTCTTCTTTTTTTTTTCTTCTTATTTTTAAACAACTTACCCAAAAGACGTTGTTTCAGTTTTAGTTCGTAATATATATTACGGACTGAAACCAGGTTATTGCAATGATTATTTGTTGCAATGTTTGTCATTGTAATTGATTGTAAAAGAAATAATATCAAATTATTGCAATGATAACTTCGCTGCAATAAACTATTAGGTATAAATTTTCGTTGCAATATATTACAAAAAATAATTATTATCAATTTCTTGCAACGATTTCTTTGCAACAATTTTTCCTAAAATTGCAACAAAAAATGATACGTTATTGCAACATATTATTGTTGATGCAATAATTTAACACTCAAATTACTATTGCAACAATTTTAACTTGTAGATGCGATATTTTTGGGTATTAGAGAAAGAAAAAGAGAAGTGGAGATCAACCAAATCCTGAAAGAGAGAAGTGTCACTCGATCAGCCAAGTAAGATCAGATTTCATCATCCACCGTTGCCCCTACAACCTGTTGTACATTTTTAGAATAAGTCATATTAAATTATTGCAATGATATATTTATTGTAATAGGTAATTACTTCATTTTGTCATTGCGATAGACTATAAAATAATTGATATCAGATTATTGCAATGACATATACGTTGCATTTTCGTGTTTGTTATTGCAATAGATTGTAAAAGAATAATATCAAATTATTGCAATGAAAATTTTGTTGCAATAATCTACTAGTTTGAAATTTTCGTTGATTGCAAAAAAAATTTGTACCAATTTATTGCAACAATTTCTTCATTTTAAGTTATTACAAAAACTTTTTAATAATATATTAAAACTTCTATTAGTAAATAATGAATAGTGAGCTAGCAGTGAAAGGGAAAAAAATTTCAGTAGTGAGCTAGCAACTTAGAGAGAGCAGAGATTGAGAGTGAGAAACTGACTTACCATCTTTGGTGCTATCTTGTGAGGAGTGAGCTAGTAGCTTTGATGCTACTGAGTGAGGGCAGTGGGGCATGAGAAGTGTGTGTGTGTGTGTGTGTGTGTGTGTGAGAGAGAGAGAGAGAGTTCTAAGTGTTTGAGGGAGTAAAGAGGGTATTTATACCTAAATCCTACCACAAAACGTCAGAGTTTTGTCTTCTTCTTTTTTTCTTTTTTTTTTAAACAACTTACTGAAACGACGTTGTTTCAGTTTCAGTCCGTAATATATATTACAGATTGAAACCAGGTTATTGCAATGATATATCTGTTGCAGTGTTTGCTATTGTAATTGATTGTAAAAGAAATAATATCAAATTATTGCAATGATAACTTCGTTGCCATAAACTATTAGGTATAAATTTTCGTTGCAATAGATTACAAAAAATTATTATTATCAATTTATTGCAACGATTTCTTTTCAACAATTTTTCCTAACATTGCAACAAAAAATGATAAGTTATTGCAACATATTTTTGTTGATGCAATAATTTAACACTCAAATTACTATTGCAACAATTTTAATTTGTAGATGCGATATTTTGGGGTATTAGAGAAAGAAAAAGAGAAGTGGAGATCAACCAAATCCTGAGAGAGAGAAGTGTCACTCGATCAGCCAAGTAAGATCAGATTTCATCATCCACCGTCGCCTCTACACCCTGTTGTATATTTTTAGAATAAGTCAGATTGAATTATTGCAATGATATCTTTATTGTAATAGGTAATTACTTCATTTTGTCATTGTGATAGACTATAAAATGATTGATATCAGGTTATTGCAATGATATATTCATTGCAGTTTTGTGTTTGTTATTACAATAGATTGTAAAAGAATGATATCAAATTATTGCAATGAGAATTTCGTTTCAATAATCTGTTAGTTCGAAATTTTCGTTGCAATAGATTGCAAAAATAATTTGTATCAATTTATTGCAACAATTTCTTCATTTTAAGTTATTACAAAAACTTTTTAATAATATATTAAAACTTCTATTAGTAAATAATGAATAGTGAGCTAGTAGTGAAAGGGAAAAAATTTTCAATGTTGAGCTAGCAGCTTAGAGAGAGCAGAGATTGAAGTTAGAAACTGACTTACCATCTTTGGTGCTATCCTGTGAGGAGTGAGCTAGCAGCTTTGATGCTACTGTGAGAGAGAGAGAGAGAGAGAGAGAGAGAGAGAGTTCTGAGTGTTTGAGGGTGTAAAGAGGGTATTTATACCTAAACCCTACCACAAAACGTTGGATTTTTGTCTTCTTTTTTTCTTTTTTTTTAAACAACTTACTAGAACGACGTTGTTTCAGTTTTAGTTCGTAATATATATTACGGATTGAAATTAGGTTATTGCAATGATATATTTGTTGCAGTGTTTTTCATTGTAATTGATTGTAAAATAAATAATATTAAATTATTGCAATGATAACTTCGTTGTAATAAACTATTAGGTATAAATTTTCGTTGCAATAGATTGCAAAAAATAATTATTATCAATTTATTGCAACGATTTCTTCATTTTAAGTTTTTGCAACAATTTTTCCTAACATTGCAACAAAAAATAATAAATTATTGCAACTTATTATTGTTGATGCAATAATTTAACACTCTCGAATTACTATTGCAACAATTTTAATTTGTAGATGTGATATTTTGGGGTATTAGAGAAAGAAAAAGGGAAGTGGAGATCAACCAAATCCTAAGAGAGAGATGTGTCACTCGATTAGCTAAGTAAGATTAGATTTCATCATCCACCGTCGCCTCTACACCGCCGCTCGTCCTCATCCCCACAGCAAAGTGCATGCATTCGCGATTGGTTCAGATTGGTTTCTTTCTCTGTCATTTTTTTTTCTTGTTCTTAATCTTTTTTTGTTCTAATTGTAGCTTTGTTTTTCTAATTAAATTGGTTTTATGAGAACAAAATTGTGTTGTGTTTTGATTGTTTATTACCGTTTAGATACATCTGAGAGAGAGAAAAGAGTTCTGCTGAGAAGGGAAGAGAGTTTTCTTGTGAAGGGTGGTGACTGAAAAGTTTTTGTAATATTTTTTTACAAAAAGGGAAAAAATTTATTACTTTTACAAAGATGAAAGGGAAAAAATATTTTTTTATTCAAAAGTTTTTGTAATAACTTAAAATGAAGAAATCGTTGCAATAAATTGATACGAATTACTTTTGCAATCTATTGCAACGAAAATTTTGAACTAACAGATTATTGCAATGAAGTTATTATTGCAGTAATTTGATATTATTCTTTTGCAATGTATTGCAATAACAAACATGAAATTGCAATGAATATATCATTGCAATAATCTAGTATCAATTATTTCATAGTCTATCACAATGACACAATGAAGTAATTACCTATTACAATGAAGATATCATTGCAATAATATAATCCGACTTATTTTGACAACAAGGTTCATTTTTAGCTGGTTTGGTTGCAATTGCAAAGGAAAATAATCTCCAAGTACGAGATACTTGTGTCTTCGTGCTGATCAAGAGGGATGATGTTAGGGTTTCTTTTTTTAGTTTTTTTTAAAAAGTTTTTTTAGTTTTTTTTTTTTAGGGTATCTACTTGGAAAATAATCTCCAAGTAGGAGATACTTGTAAATTTTAGGGTTTTTTTTTTTTTTTCCTATGTTGCTATTAACATTTTTTTTTAATAAAAATTGTGTATCTAAAAAAAAAAAAATACACAATGAATAACTCAAATTGAGAATGTTTTTTTTTTTTTTTTCCTGATATACACATTTAAAAAAAATGTTGACAGCAATATAGTAAACAAAACCCCTAAAATTCAGGATTTTTAGCAACTTCCAAGTCAATTACTGATTAGAGAAACTTCACACCATATAGCAAAAAAAAAAAAGGAAAGATGTTGTACAAGAATCATCGGTCGAAGAAGGAAAACGAATAAAATTATTGTAAAATGAGGTGTCTATGTTATTATGCACGTATCCCTTTAGATATGATAAATTAGAATACAAGCTAAAAAGTCCTAAAATTTTGATATTGTAGATTAGGTTTTCTCCCAATTCATAATTTAGCGTGGAGTTATATTATGATTTTTTTTTGGGTAGGAACTAGATTAAGCAATTAAGAATATTGTAGTTACAATAATTTTTCCCCAAAATTAAGATCCTAATAAAGAATGACTTAACATTAATCTTAACATGTCCATTAGAATTCTATTACATCTTTCAAAGATGCAATTTTGTTATGATGTATAACTCAAAGTAAGGTTTTTTTTATTTTTATTTTTTAATTTTTTTTATTTTTTATATATATATTTTTTATAATTTAAAATTTTGAAACAAACACACACACACACACACAAGGGAGTGGGAAATCATGGAGTTTGTAAGAGGCATGATTTGTTTTATTTTAGTAATTAATTATGGAACTAAAGGGACAAAAGTAAAATCTGATTTTTTAATTTTAGTAATTGTGGTTTATATTTAATATAAATTGAGGATAAACACTGATCCTTTAATTTTGGAGAGAGTGATAAATCTGATCCTAAGACAGTGTTTTATTTCTTAGAAACCTAGGTATGGATGGACAATATGCAGGTTCACAAGTGTGTTTATCCCAAATAAAAAATGAAAAACACAAAAGAACTAAAGAAGAAGAACAACATAAGAAGAAGAAAGAAATAAAAAAATTTGATAGACAGTTGTTGGGAAATTTAGACCCCGGTTGATAGAATTAACAAGTTTTAAACCCAAGTTGTTAATTAAATTTGTTATGCATAAAACTTGTTAAAACAAACAAACATCAATATCATGTCAAAACTAAGTGCAGCGGAAAAATAAATAAGACAAGATATGATGACCTAGGATAACCAATGAAACCAACCAGTTTCACAGTAAAAAACCTGGGGGCAACTTCCGAAAAGCAATTCACTATAGTAAAGAGAAGTTTCAAATCTAGTACAAAAAGACTCTACAATCCCCGTAGATGAACTCACAGCAGAAACCTTCTACTGCTTCAGAACCTCTGAACTCTTCAATATATGAACGCCACCCTTTGATGCACGGATCCCAGTACGTGACTAACTCCTTTGCACGAATCCCAATACGTGACTCACTCACCAACTTGAGGAAGAAGAATGTTGGCTGCAAAGTTCTTCACTTCATCAACAATGAAGATTAAGAAGCACTTGGTTACAAAACCCTAAGGCGCAAAGACGCAGTAGCTTCTTTCAGAGAGAATAAGGCTTCGGTCACCTTTTTCATATGTTCTCCTTGTATTCTCTTGTGTGACGGCCTTAAAAATAAGCCTTATATATGCCTAGGGTTGTGAGAAAAGAAACCCTACACAAATACAAAAGCCTGGCCCAAAAATCAGATCTAGAAATCTGAATTCCCGTAACCTCGATAGATACCTCGATCGATCTGGCAGCTGTCGAGCCTCATTAAATCTCGATAGATATCTTGATAGATAGCTATCTGTCCAGCAGCTATCTGCAGGTGTCCAGCAGCTATCCGTAGGTGTCCACCAGGTGTCCAGCTTTAGTACACACTTTTTCTTCACTTGTTTCTTGGTCCAATCTTCATGGCTTTAATACTAGACTTGAACAACATGTTCTTTGAAGTATTAAACACATCCTAGAGCTATCCAAATACAAGTAAAGTGTGTTTTGTCAAAGGATTAGCCAACTACATAAAATAGCGACATATGTTAACAAACTTGAACTACATATGTCCTAACAACAGTCATTAATACTAAAATATCTTTAAAAATCTAAAATCTAGAATTAATGACTCTATATTAATGACATGAAAAGTAGTGGTTTATTACCGTTAAATCTAATAGAAAACTACTATCTAAAAAAGATGTAACTCTTGTGAAGTTACACCTGGTGTAACTATAAGTAATATTACACTAATAAATATTTTTTAATTTGATGTGAATTTTGACAAATCGACTGTTGGATTACATTATCTTTGTATATTCCCCATATTTGTAAAATTTCAAGGTAATCAGGGATCAATAGTCATAATATCTATTAATTGAATAAATTCAAGTTTTGTAGTTTAAAATAATGCATAAAAGATGAGTTTATAGATTAAATAATAAATAACATCCGATTGACATGAAAATTGACATGATTGTTAAGAACATATAGTACATGTAATCCAACAGTGGAATTTTCAAAATATAAATTCATTAACAAGTTATTATGTGGTGTAACATTTCTTATATATATATATATATATATATATATATAAATAACCCAATCAGTCAAACACTTTATGCTCATGCAATGCATGACTTAATTAATATTTTATACATGGATTGAAATTATATAAGATTAGTTAAAAAATTTATGATGCAAATAAGGGTTTCAATGTGATGCCATCTTCATTTCATGATATCAGTGATGTTGAGTTTCAAGATAACTAGGTTCGTTTTTGGTATGAGTTCTAGGATTTCATTGTTTTTCTTTTCAGATCATATAGCATATTTGTTTTGGTACTTGTCCGTGCAAGTGGTCTAATCAGATATGTGTATAACAGGGTAGACCTCGAAACTTCTTGATTATTTTCCCATTGATGTACTTTCAACTGCTTGACAGTTTTAAGATCAGAGTAAGTCACAACGACCAAAAGGAAACATTAGAAAAGAATGTGATCTATTTTTGGATTGGATGGGTGTTTCTTCTTTGACTATACTTGTACCATCCACATTGACTTGTTCAACTGCTAACTAGGGTTTTTTTCTTCATGTAGTTATTTAGGCATTCAACAGATAGTTTTTGGCGGTCGATACATGGGTGACTGGGAAAAGGGGATGACAAACCCTGATTTTGGATATGAGTACTTCAAGATTTAAAATTAATTTGGAATACTATATCTCATGTATAATATTGCATGACATTGTATGCTTCATGTATTTTGACATTGTATGTATAGTGCATTTATTTTGAAAATTATTTGCAAGTTCTGTTGCTATTTGAGTCAAGTAAGCAGTATTTGTGATTAGCAATTCCAAGCAGCATACTATACCTCTAGTTAAGCGGCCCCCTAGAATTATCTTCTCTTGGTTAAATTCTTTGGGTTTAACTACCCTAATTAGGTCTCAGCTTGCATAGGGATTGCAAGTTGTGGTTTTGAAGCCCACCAACAGGCAGATGTGTGATTATGGTGAATAAGTATTATGATGGGATTGGGATGGGGCTGTTGGGGTTTATATTTCTTGGGAGATGTTCAGAGAAGGAGAATCCTCAAAACCATAACTCAAACAAGGTTTGACTTCTAATGGAGATTTTGATCTCCATATATATATATATATATATATATATAAGTCTTCTTGGTCCCTTAAAAAAGCTTTTAAGACAGATTACCATGTTAAGAATATAGAACAAGTTTATGGTTTAAACAAAGAATATGAAACCTGCTATTTGTTTTCACCATCAACTCCAGTTGCACACCGGAAATAAGGGCACAACTTCCTACACATAGGTCTTGTCCAAGTAGGAGTTAAACCCCTAATTAGAGAAGGATTGAATTGCGCAAGCCTCATGGCCCTTAGGGACACAAAACCATCAGATTTGAAGATAGGCTCTTAGGAACTATCAAAACCAGTCTTAGTAATGGACCAGTCCATTTCGATTGTTTTCCCAACTTCACAGTTTCTCTTCATGACCTACATATTAGAAAAGACCTCACCTTAAATATCCAGACCTCAAGAACCCTTATGGTACCAGGAACCCAATAGTTAACCTTAATTTATAGAGTTTACTACAAGTGTATTAGGACAAACCTTAATGTTCAAGCCCTTAATAGGAAACCAAAAGGAGAATCATCTATTATGTATGGGGTTATTACCCTAGGTGCTACGAAAACTAAGGCAGAACTAAAGCTAGGCTAGGTTAGGAGTGGCCTTTCATAGTTTGGTTTTAGGATTGTAGAAACCACATAATGAGGTTTCATATAAAAAAAATCAAATAGTGACAAAACATGGCAATAATTATATACTAAGGATGACACGTGAACATTATTATCATCATGTTGACACCCCATTTTACAACTTGCATTTAACCAATCGGCAGATCTTCAGATTTGTGATACAAAACAAATCTTGATGTTCTAACGATCATAATGGTTTGTCATGGGTTTTGATCGAACCACCCGATCAAAAGTTATCATACAATCAATTTTCAAAGATCATGGCTCACCTACACGATGGGCTCAATCACATCCTATCTTAAACACTTAATTTTGATTGGTTCTAATAAGAAATAATTTAAAATTAATTAAGTGTGAATTTTGATTGGATTTCATTTTATTTATTTATTTATTTTTTTGTTATGGCATCTTATCTGCTCTTTTGAAAAAAAATTTAGAGAGAGAAAGATATGATCCATGAAAAATTAAAAAAAACAAAAGAAAAATGCTAAAAAAAAACGTTATTATCTTCAGCAGAAACTTGAATCGCATTTTTGGCTTGGAAAACGTTGAAATTTGATTTTCTCTATTTCTGAAAAAGTTGTAGAGAATTAAATTTTCTTTCAGAAAAAACCAATCTCTAATTAATTGGAATTTTGAGAAGAGAGTTATGGCCAAAATATGAAACAGGTGCAGAAGATAACACAAATTCAGCATCATCTTTAATTTTCTTTCAAAATTTCAAATGAGGATCAACACCCAATCTGCTCAAGCTTATCTAATAGGCTTATTCCATTCCTTAGCTTTAGAAGAAAGTTTTTGAAAAACAAGTTGGATAGGAAAACAGATACATTCTTTGAAAAATTTCAAAAAAATAGAAAAACGCTCAAAAAAGTTACTATTTTCAGTGGCAACTTAAATCTCATTTTTAGCCTGAAAAACGTTGAAAATTGGTTTTCTCTATTTCTGAAAAAGTTGTAGAGAATTAAATTTCCTTCCAGAAAATACCAATTTTGAATCAATTGGAATTTTTAATAGAAAGTTAGAGCCAAAATACGAAACAGGTGCAGAGGATAACACAGGTTCAGTATCATCTTCAACTTCCTTTCAAAATTCAAATGGGGATCAACACCAAATCCATTTCAGCTCATTTAAACAGGTTTATCTCATCCATTAGCTTCAGAAGAAAGCTAATAACTTAGCTTTAAAGCTAAGCCATCCTTTCTCCTATAAATAGAGAAGACTTCTTCCATTTTCTAGACCCCGAATTCCCTCTAGAGAGCTAGTGAGAAAGCAAAAAAGAAAAGCTGTTATGCAACCATTGTTCTTACTTTGGTTGTAGTTGAGTACTTTCTTACTTTCTCCCTAGCCCTTTAAGTGATCACTTCCCCCTTTTAATTTATGCTTTATGCTGGTAAGTAGTAATTATGTTCTTAACTTTTCACATGTGCTTGAATAAATGCTTAACAAGTCATTATTTATTTCTTTCATGATATGCTTGGATGAACATGTCTATACATCTCATTGATATTCTTTTTACATGCTTAGATGAACATTTCTAGGCTAATACACAAATTTTCTCTTGAATGCTTAGATGAACACTTCTAGGCTAAAACACAACTTTCTTTTGAATACTTAGATGAACATGTCTAGGTAATTGTTTTACTTTGTTAAATATTTGAACAAACATGTCTAAGTATTTTGATTTTCTCTAGATGAACATGTCTAAGGGATTTTCCTTTACTTTTTTTCATAATCGCTTGGATGATTAAATATGTTTAAATGTTTCATTTTCTTTCTCTTTGCAATTATGTTGATGACAAGTAACATGACAGCTTTGTTTTTTTTCTTTTCTTTCACATGCTTATATGAACATGTTTACGCTAAGAATTCTTGGATGAACATGCCATTACCTTCATGCTTTCTTTGCATTAAAATTGTTATCTAACAAATTTCTTCTTTTTTGTTTCTCTTTATGTCAGATTCCCCTAACACATATTTGCTTACACTTCTTGCAAATTAACATATTTGTATGACATATTGTTTGTACTTGTTTGACATGACATGATGTTGGCCACCTTAACCTAGGAGATCGGTTTTACCGGGCGAGATGAGTGCTTAATCCCTTCCCATCTTACAAATTAGCCTCCGAACCAAGATCAAGGGTTCTAGATTGTGCTCTTGTATTTGCAATTTTACATTTTTAGAATGTAACTAGGAAATAAAGCAATGTAATTTTCTTTTCTTAGATTGTATCTAGGACAAAAAAGCATTGTAAATTTTTGTTACAAAATTGATGTAAATTGTCATATACATTAATACAACAGAGGCATTTTTTATATTAAAGGTTTTCTTATTTTTCCATTTAAATTAAATAAGTGGCGACTCCATGTAAAACCCTCGATCTAGGGGGGAATACATTTTACAGTGAATTCGTACATTTTGAGCATCACGATCCCACCCGTTCATGCGGGTTAGGCCTAGTTTGAGAAATAAATTGGCGGGCCCGGGGTCGCGGTCACTCACACATCACAATTGCAATATTGGATCCATGAAGTCAAGGTTTCTTTTTCAAAAATATAATAATGATTCTAGAACTATGCACAACTTCATTGTATAAAGATAATAAAAAGAGAAAGCATAGGACTACAATATTTTGTGCGACAATTTTGGATGTGGTAGATTGTGATTAGTAGAGAAGAAGTTGAGAGTTCATGTGAAAGTAACAGACATCAATTGTGAATTTAACTTTGTGTACCTTGTTTTGATATTGTTTAAAAATTTTGGAGATTGTCTTCCAACATTAGAAAATATTTCGAGCAATAATTCTATAGGTAATTCATGGTGTATGCTCATTCTCATGATTGTGTAGAGAGTATTTTTATGATATTTTTGATTTGTATTTTTCGAAGTTGTTTAGGATTGTAATTTATAGTGTTTTGCTTGTTTTATGGATGAGTGATTGTTTAAGTTGTTAGCAATTATTTTTCATTGTTTTTTTTTTGTGTGTGTGAATAGAAGCCTTTCATATACCCTCCACTATAAAGCTTAAATTTTATTGTATTGAATATATATTTCAATTGTAACTTACGTTTAATGTTCTCCTCCATAAAGTGTATCATTATTGAGATGTCTTGATTTGAATTAATTTGTGTTGCATAATTTTGATTTGCCAACCTAGCCATGTCTTAATCAATATATAGGGTATTTATTAGCAATCACATATTCCATGTATCTAAATGATTAGCAAATGATGAGGGTAGCAAATAAATTAACATGTGTCTGTTACTTTCATTATTGGTAAAATAACAGTTGTGGGGCAACCGAATAGTTCTATATCTTTTGCATAACAGAGCAATAAATATTAGATTGAACATGTAACCTATTCAATAAATAGTCGTCACTTTATCTTGACAAACTTGTGCCATATAGGCATACAACCACAACCTTTCTTTTTCTGTTCTTTAATGCAGTGTAGAGAAGGTGAGAAGTATATATGACCTCAAGTTGATTCATTTTCTTGATTGGTGTTACCTTGACAGGTTCTTGAATAAAGAGAATGACAATCAGTATGATAAAAGTTCACCTACAAGATGATAGTGCAAGCATTGAATATTGCAAGAAGAAACAGAAGGAGAGCCGTCCAAACACAAACCTTGCGTAAGTTGATAGGCTCTTGAATAAAGAGAACAACAATCAATATGGCAAAAGTTATCTTGCAAGATGATAGTGCAAGTATTGAATATTGCAAGAAGAAGCAGAAAGAGAGCCATCCAAACAAACCCTGCATAAGTTGTATCGATATATAAATAATTTATTAATAATTTTGAAATAATTGAATATTCATTAATATTTGTTAGGACATATGTAGTTCAAGTTTGTTAACATATGTCGCTATTTTATGTAGTTGGCTAATCCTTTGACAAAACGCACTTTACTTGTATTTGGGTAGATCTAGGATGTGTTTAATACTTCAAAGAACATGTTGTTCAAGTCTAGTATTAAAGTCATGAAGATTGGACCAAGAAACAAGTGAAGAAAAAGTGTGTACTAAAGCTGGACACCTGGCGGATAGCTGCTGGACACCTGCGGATAGCTGCTGGACAGATAGCTATCTATCGAGCTATCTATCGAGATTTAATGAGGCTCGACAGCTGCCCGATCGATCGAGGTATCTATCGAGGTTACGGGAATTTAGATTTCCAAATCTGATTTTTGGGCCAGGCTTTTGTATTTGTGTAGGGTTTCTTTTCTCACAACCCTAGGCATAAATAAGGCATATTTTTGAGGCCGTTACACAAGAGAATACAAGGAGAACATATGCAAAAGGTGACCAAAGCCTTATTCTCTCTGAAAGAAGCTACTGCGTCTTTGCGCCTTAGGGTTTTGTAACCAAGTGCTTCTTGATCTTCATCGTGTGTATGAAGTGAAGAACTTTGCAGCCAACATTCTTCTTCCTCAAGTTGGTGAGTGAGTCACGTACTGGGATTCGTGCAAAGGAGTAAGCCGCGTACTGGGATCCGCGCATCAAATTGGTTAGTCACGTACTTGGGAGCCGTGCATTGAAAGGAGAAACTGTCACTACAGAACAAGTCCAATTAGGTATTGGGGTAAGAGTTCAACTGTAGGTTGGTGAGGTACTGGGATTCCTTGCTTGTAACTGCTTGTTGTGATAATAGTGGAGTTTCGGGAGTGGTGACCTTAAATCACCCGGTGGGGGTTTTGCCGTCAGGTTTTCCCCATTCGTGAACAAATCACCGTGTTATTTATTTTCCGCTGCATAACTTAGTTTCGGTGATTTGTTTGTGCTACTACGTGATATTGCATGTTAATTTGATTAATTAATAACTGGGCTAATTTAATTAATCTAAGTTATCACAAGGGGTCAACGCGTTTGTGGCCTGGCAATATCCACATTAGTTACTGTAGACAAAGTTATTAACTTTGGTGATTGTTATGGCATAATAGATCGATTTTCAAAGGTATTAGGAAATTTAGACCACAGTTGATAGAATTAACAAGTTTTAAAACCAAGTTGTTAATTAGATTTATTATGAATAAACTTGTTAAAATAAACAAACATCAATATCATGTCACATATAATATGCAGCGGAAAAAATAAATAAGGCAAGATATGATGACCCAGGAAAACCAATGAAACCAACCAGTTTCACAGTAAAAAACCTGGGGGGAAACCTTCACGAAAAGCAATTCACTATAGTAAAGAGAAGTTTCAGATCTAGTACAAAACCTTTGTCCTTAGACTCTACAATCCCCGTAGATGGACTCACAACAGAAACCTTCTACCGCTTTAGAACCTCTGAACTCTTCAATATATGAATGCCACCCTTTGATGCATGGATCCTAGTATGTGACTCACTCCTTTGTAAGAAATCCTAGTACGTGACTCACTTACCAACTTGAGGAAGAAGAATGTTGGCTGCAAAGTTCTTCAATTCATCCACACGATGAAAATCAAGAAGCACTTGGTTACAAAACCCTAAGGCACAAAGACGCAGTAGCTTCTTTCTGAGAGAATAAGGTTTCGGTCACCTTTTGCATGTGTTCTCCTTGTATTCTCTTATGTGACGACCTCTAAAATAAGTCTTATATATGTTTAGGGTTGTGAGAAAAGAAATCCTACACGAATACAAAAGTCTGGCCCAAAAATCAGATCTGAAAATTCTGATTTTCGTAACCTCGATAGCTACCTCGATAGATAGCAGGTGTCGAGCCTCATTAAACCTCGATCGATAGAGGTGTCGAGCAGCTGTCGAGTAACTGCCCGCAGGTGTCCAGCTATCTGTCCAGCTATCTGTCCAGCTTTAGTGAACACTTTTTCTTCACTTGTTTCTTGGTCCAATCTTCATGGCTTTAATACTAGACTTGAACAACATGTTTTTTGAAGTATTAAACACATCCTAGATTTACTCAAATACAAGTAAAGTGCGTTTTGTCAAAAGATTAGCCAACTACATAAAATATGTCCTTAACAAAAGGGAATTGTCACTTTGATTTTTTGTAGATTTATTAAACTATTTGAGAAATAAAACATTTATTTGAAGTTAAAAATGGAAGACTCAATTGAATAATTAAGAACCACCTAAAAAAAAATTAAAAAGGGAAAATAATTATAGGAAGGCTAGTGCATGTAAGATGCATGATGTTTGGTGTATTTGATTTTGAGCAAATGCAACAGAGATAATGGGGAATGTGGATGGTTATAGCTTGCCTCATGATACAATGTAATACCATAAACACATGGCTACTTGAAGTAGCGTGTGAGGGATGTTCATTAGTGTATGAGTCATTTGACTTGTATCTGAAACTGTGCATGCAACAAAAGGAAAGGAAAAACAGAAAATTTGTAATCTTGAAAACAAAGGGTTTCACAAAGGATTTAGGTTGAAAAGGCTTTGGGATAAGGTTTTATAGTGGAATTAAATTAATAAGAAGTGGACTTTATGGTGGAGATAGGACTGAGATTTATTTTATATTTATTAATATTTTAAATTGATAAAAACTATTTAAAAATTGTTGGACAAATACAAAAAAGAGGATGAAAATGACATGGCTGTTGACATGGTTCAACATTATTTATTAGTATTTTAAAATTGATAAAAATTATTTTAAAATTGTTGGGCAAATACAAAAAAGAGGATGGAAATGACATGCCTATTGACGTAGTTTAACATGAGCATAGCAGTATTAAATGCTACACTTTGATTTTTAGTAATATATAGATATAGATTTGCTATAGGATGATGAGTTTTGGGTGATGAGTGATGGGATATCAGGGGTGGCGCTATGTTGTGGTCAAGGGGTTCAAATGAGCCCCCTGACTCGAATTATTATTTTTTTATATATAATATTTTTATAAAAAAATTGTTTTGAACCCCTTGCAATAAAAATTTGCACACCCTCACCTTAAAACTTGACCCTTTTTTTTAAAGCCCAACTTAAACTCTGAAAAAAAAAAGAAGACCAACAAAAAGTTTATCTTAGAAATAAAAAGCCCATAAATCAAAATTTGAAAAATCACAAAAAAGACCAAATAAAACCTAAGAATTTGCCGTTGCTAAGCCTCCAAAATCTCCTACTATCCTTCTTCACTCTCTAAATCCAAAGGAAAAGGTTGCCTCTGCTTCACACACACAAAATATGCCGTTGCGTAGCCCCACGATCTGCCGCCATTGCCATTTAATCACTGCTCGATCTGTTGCCGCTTGATCTGGTTTTTCAGGTCTCTCTTTCTCTCTTTCTTTCACTATGAGAGTGTGTTTATAGTGTTTTGACTCTCTGTGTTCTTAATCACAGCCTCCATATCTCTCTGTCTCTGTCTCTTTCAATCTTTGTTTATCTCTCTCTCTCTCTCTCTCTCTCTCTCTCTCTCTCTCTCTCTCTCTCTCTCTCTCTCTATGTTCTTATTTTTTCTTTGTCTTTGTGTCTCTGTTCATGTGTCTTTTACAAAGTTCATCTCTCACTCCCATGTCTAATGTCTTGCCATATAATGGCCGCGTCTGTGGACTTGTTGGGGGGGGGGGTGGTTAATGGGAAATAGTGTTTTGATTTTTTAATTGAGTTTTGAGTCATTCAGAGCCTGTTTGGTTTAGTGATGTTTTGGATCATATCACTTAAAACTCATAATTGAGTTATCAAAACACGTGAGACCCACATAAATTTTTTTATTTGGCTTGGTTTTCAATCCTTGTTTCCATGACTCAATTCTTTAATTTTTGAGTGATGAGTTATGGAAATTGAAAACATATTTTAGGCATTTTCAAGTTGTGAAAATGGAGTTATGATGACATTTTCGTAATTAAACCCACATGTCCAGCCGCAATGTTTGACAAACTCCCAGTTTTTTTTTTTTTTTGGTGAAACCCAACCAAAGTTGAAAATTGGGTCTGAGTTGAGGTACGAAAAAGGGGGTTTGGAAAATTGGGATATTTTGAGTGATGACAAATTACAAACCAAACGGGTCCTCAGCCATTGGTAATAGCTTTTTGATTTTGTAATTGAGTTTTGAGTCATTCAGTCATTGGCAATAGCTTTTTTTCAATGTATAGTCATTATTACGTCGCTGTTACTTTAAATGTTTGTATTGTTTTGACATAAAGCTTTGAGTTATGAATTTGTCTTTTGCACTTTGACTATAAATTTGTGACTTGTGAGTGGTTGTTGACTGTGTGAGCCGGTCAATATATTAACACTAAAGGACAATAAAATTATAAAACATTTAAAGAATTGTACTTATAAATTAAAGAATTGCAAAAAAATCACTTAACAACAATAATTAATATGTTTATTATATTAAAAAAATAATGTCAAATGAACTTATAGTTTATTTTTTATTCTTTTGCTAGTACTATGAATAATTTGTAATAAGGAAACCCTATAGGTCATAAGGTTCATCTCCTACCCAAGATTCATCTCTTACTTAAGATTCATCTTTTACTCAAGATTCATCTTATAAGCATGGTCATGTTGATGTGAACAATCTTCCTTCGGACCTTGGGCAACAGAAAAAAATTCATTTTATCATCCTAATGATCAAAATGAAATAAGAAGATATTATTTGCAAAAAAAACCTTGTCAACCTCATGAACACGATTTTCCTCAAATAAAAATTGGTGGACTTATGCGTCGATTTAATTCTAAATGGTTTAAAGAGTTTGGAAGTTGGTTCGAATATAGTATTGAAAAGGATGTTGCATATTGTTTATACTATTATCTATTTAGACAAGATGTTGATGTCCAATCTGGAGGTGACAGTTTTGTGACAAAGGCATTCAAACGTTGGAACAAGAAAGAAAAGCTAGACCTACATGTTGGAAGTGTTACTAGTGCCCATAACTAAGCTCTTAAGAATGGTGAAAATCTAATGAAGTAAAATCAACACATTCAAAGTGTTTTTATTAAGCAGTCAATTCAAGATAAGATTGAATATCGGAATCAATTAAATGTAAGATTCCTTTTGCATTGGGGGGTTAGCTTTTCGTGGTCATGATGAATTTGATGATTCAAGTGATAAAGTAAATTTCCTTGAGCTTCTACAATTTTTGGCAGATCATGATGATGTTATTAATGAAGTGTTGTAGAAAACTACAAATAAAGAAAGCTAACCCATCCTGATATTCAAAAAGACATTGTGAATGCAGCTGCATATGAAACTACCAATGCCATTAGCGAAGATCTTGACAGTGGGTTCTTTTCAATTTTAGTTGATGAGTCTCATGATATCTTAATAAAAGAAAAAAATAGTTGTTGTTTTGTGTTATGTGGACAAAAATGGAATTGTTATAGTACGATTTCTTAGTATTGTACATGTAACAGATACCTCTGCTTTGTCTCTAAAAGTTGCAATTGAATTTTTATTTTGTAAATATGCATTGAGTTTATCAAGACTATGTGGGCTAAGCTATGGTGGGGCCAGTAACATGTAAGGTGAGTTCAATGGTCTCAAAACTTTAATTTTGAAGGAGAATAAATTAGCATTCTATGTCCATTGCTTTGCTCATCAACTTCAACTGACTCTTGTAGCTATTGCTAACAAGCATACTAATATTGTTGAATTTTTTAGCTTGGTTATTAAAATAGTAACTATTGTTGGAGCCTCTTGTAAAAGACGAGAATTTTTACAAAATGCACAACTTGCCAAAATTACAGAAGCATTGAACTTGGGTGAACTTGAAAGTGGGCAAGGTTTAAACCAAGAGACAAGTCTTTAAACGTGCTAGTGATACACATTGGGGATCACATTATAGGAAAATCCTCAACTTGATTTTGATGTTCTCTTCCACAGTTGATGTACTTTGAGATGATTCAAAAGGATAGCCTACTCTCAGAGCAAAGAGTTGAAGCTCAATCTATTTTAAGGTTAATTCTATCTTTTGAATTTTCCTTTGCTTTACACTTGATGAAAAATATTCTGGGAATCACAAATGAGTTGTCAATAGCATTGCAAAAGAAAAATCAAGATATTGAAATGCTATGACACTTGTTAAAGTGTCTAAGCAACGATTGCAGATGATGAGAAACGATGAATGGGAAGCACTATTGACTGAAGTATCCTTGTTTTGTAGCAAGCATGATATATCTTGAACATGGATGAAATATTTGTAGTTGGTGTGAGGCCAGGACGCAACGTCCCATAAATTACAAATATACATCACTATCGTGTTGATCTATTCTTTGAAGTCATAGATTTGCAACTTCAAGAGCTTAACAATCATTTTTCAAGGGCGACTACTAAGTTGCTACTTTATATGGCTTGCTTAAATCCAAGTGATTCTTTTTTCGGCTTTTGATATAAAAAAATTGACCCATCTTGCAAAGTTCTATCCATTTGATTTTTTTGAGACAGATGTATTTGTACTTGATAATCAGGTTTAGACATACATTGTTGATATGCACTCCAATGACGAGTTTTCAGAGCTTAAAGGAACTGGGACCTTGCTAGAAAGATGGTGGAGACAAATAAGGATGTTATATATCCATTAGTATATTTGCTTGTGAAGTTAGTTTTGACCCGTCATGTTGCGACTGCAACAGTGGAAAGAAATTTTTCAGCAATGGAATTTATCAAGAATGAACTGCGCAATTGAACAGGGGATCGGTGGATGAATGATTGTTTGACTGTGTATATTGAAAAAGATATAGCTCGTAGGATTGATAATGAATCTATCATGCAACGGTTTCAAAATATGAAATCTCGTAGAAGACAATTGTAGAATTTCGTGTTTTTTTTTTTTTTTTTTTGTGATATTGATATATTCAAGTCTCTTTTGTTTTGGATTTTATCTAATTTATGTTTTTTATTGAACCCCCTAGATAAAAATCCTGGAGCTGCCCTTGTGGGATATGGCTCACTCTCAAACCAAATAGAGATTATTTTAACAGCACATGATCATATTATTTTAACAAATTACATGATTCATTTAAAAGTACATACAAATACATGTGGGCTGCCTATGTTACCTAAAGATCTCAAGATTACATTATTGATAATCAGAAACTAATGCTAGAGCTTTTGTTCTGAATTCAGCCTAAAAAACGCAAAGCTTAATGTTGGTTTTGTTAAAAATGAGAAGCACAGAGCATAAGCAAGTAAGGTGCAACAGGGTAATAAATTTGAATTGAAGCATGGAAGTCAAGACTCTAATATTGCAGTTAGAACAAGGGAGTATGGTTATCAAGTGAACACTACAAAGATTGTGATAGCAAGTGCTAAGGTGTTAGAAACAATAGAAGTAGTGCCTTATCATCAAAACTTTATACATTGACTTGGAGCAATGAAGACAGTTGTACATGCTAGCTGCAAGTTAGTTATTGTAATTAGCACGTGTACTATTAGCTTGGGACTAGTTTCATAATAGTTTTCTTCCATCAAGTTAGGGAATTAGTTATAGAGTTTAGATTGATTGCTTCGTGTATATATAGAAGTAGTGGCCTCATATTTTTTTTCATTCTTTTGTACTCTCTATTCAATTGCTTTTCATCAATAAGAATTTCAGTTTGCTCTCATTGTGAAGAAGAAAATTGGTCCTGTTAATGGAAAGATTTCAAAACCAGATTTGGATTCGCCTTTGTATGAAGATTGGGAGAGCTCTAACATGATGGTGCTTTCTTGGATAATCAATTCAATGCATGTTAATGTATCTAGCAGCATCATGTACTGTGAAACAGCAAGAGAAATGTAGATTGAACTGCAAAATGTATTTGCACAAGGAAATGGCCCCAAAAATTTACAACTTGTAGCAAGAGATTTCTTACATTTCTCAAAACTAGATGTTAGTGACAGAGTACTATACCAAATTCAAGAGGCTTTGGGATCAATTGCTTCACTAAGATCCAATTCCAGAGTGTTCTTGTGGTGCTATGAAGGTGTTGAATTCTTCACACAACAAAGCCTATGTTATGAGATTTCTGATGGGCTTAAACGAGAGCTTTGAGACTCTTAAAAGTCAGATTCTGATAATGGATCCATTTCCTTATATGAGCATGGTTTATTAATTAGTTCTTTAAGAAGAATCACACAAATCCATTGGACATGGAGGTTTTGGCACACCTCAATTTGACGCAGCAACTATGTATGCTAATACAAGAGGAAATACAAGAAGCGCAAATTGGAATAAAGCAAATAAAAATAAGGAGAAGCCTTTTTGTACACATTGCAATATGACTGGTCACATAGTTGACAAATGCTACAAGTTGCATGACTATCCTCCTAGATACAAGCCAAAAGGAAAGTCAAATGTTAATGCAAATTAGGTTTCCTCTAAATCAGTTGCAAGTGCAGAGAATTCTCCTATTGTAGTGAATCAATGTCCTATATCTAAGGCACAGTGTGAGCAGTTTTTGTCATATCTCAATATTGGGGGTAATCTTGGTGATGGAAATCATGCAGCTACTGTGAGCACAGTTAATGCAAGAAATGGTGTTGAAGGAACCTCTGGTATGGCTTCTGTTGCTGCTGCTTCTTCTCATTCCTAATTTAACCTCATGTTAGGTAATCACTTCAATTTTACTCTAAATTTAGAGCATTCAATTTTCTCTGCTAAAACTGTCAATAGGAAAGCTTTTAGCAAATCTGATTGGGCATTAGATACAAGGGCAACAGATCATATGATTCACTCTGTTTCCTATTATACATCTATTCCTTCTACATTGAATACTTATGTTAATTTTCCAAATGGTGAGATTGCTTAAGTTACAAATATAGGGACTGTCCAGATTTCAGAAACACTTGTGTTACATAATGTACTTTGTGTTCCTTCATTTAATTTCAACCTGATTTCAGTCAGCTAGTTAGCAAAATCTATTCTTTGTTGCCTTATTTTCCTTAGTAATCTTTGCTTTATCCAGGCCCTTGCTCCTTGGAGCACAATTGGTCTGAGTAAGAGTGCAATGGTTTAAACCTGCTTGAAGAGAGCTGTTCAACCTCATCTTGTGTTTCTGCTGCTGTTTTAGCTAATAAGACTCAGCCACATGTATGGCATTCTAGACTAGGTCACTTGTCAAATGAGAAGTTGATTTTGTTGAATAATAATCATGTACCTCTTTTTCATTCTTTAGAAACTTTTCATTGTGATGTATGTCCTTTAGCCAAACAAAAGAGGTTACCATTTAATGAAAGTACTCACATTTCTGAGAATTGCTTTGATTTGATCCGTTGTGATTTGTGGGGTCCTTTTTCTGTTTCAACTATGCATGGTTGTAAATTTTTCTTGACTATTGTAGATGATTGCTCAAGGTGCACTTGGGTATATTTGCTTCAACATAAGTCATAGACTCAAGGCATCTTAAAATGTGCAATGGAAGAAACTCAATTTTCAAGGAAAGTGAAAACTATTAGATCAGATAATGGAACTGAATTTATAATGAAATATTCTTTTGTTCAAAAGGGCATTTTACATCAACTTAGTTGTGCTGAAACTTCACAACAAAGTGCAATTGTGGAAAGGAGGCATCAACACATATTGAATGTAGCAAGGGCACTTAAGTTTCAATCAAATTTGCCTTTTGCATTTATGGGGTCATTGTGTTCTTACTGCTGTGTACTTAATCAATAGGGTTCCTTCATCTGCTTTATCACATAAAACACCTTTTGAAGTCCTTTTTGGTTATGCTCCAACTTATTCTCATTTGAGAGTTTTGGGCTACTTATGTTATGCCTCAACTCTTTCTCATACCAGGTCAAAGTTTGATGCAAGGGCCAATAAATATGTATTTTTAGGTTACCCTTTTGGCATTAAAGGCTATAAACTTCTTGATTTGTCTACTAATACAGTTTTCATTTCCAGAGATGTGATATTTCATGAACACATTTTTCCTTTTGCAACAAACAGCTATGATTTTTTGATCCTTTTGTTGTTATTGAGGTTGAAGCTCACTCTTATGATCAAGCTTGTACAGATACTTTTATCACTCCTATTATTATTGCAGAGGTTCCAAATTCCTATTTAGTTTCTTGTGCTTCTCCAGTTCCAGATTCTTTTGTTTCACCTTTCCCTACATCTTTTTCCTCACTCACTGAATCTGCAAATCATGATTCTTCTTCATCTGATTCATCGCCTTGCATTGTTCCTAGCTCTATACCCTCTGTGGAAGTTTCTCCACAAGTTAGAAGGTCAAACAGGGTTTACAAGACACCTGGCTGTTTGTAGGATTATGCGTGCAACACAGCTGCTGCTGCTCACCTTCTAGGCATACCTTATGATATTGCAGATTCTTTGACATACTTTCATTTGGACCCTTCCTGTCAGTCCTATTTGATGACTATTAGTGTTTGTCATCAAGAACCTGCTAGCTTTTCCCAAGCAATTCAAGATCCAGCTTGGAGAGCAGCCATGGATAAAGAGATTGAAGCCCTTGAAAAGACACAAACTTGGATTCTCACCCCACTACCTCCTGGTAAAAGTCCTATAGGTTGCAAATGGGTCTATAGGATCAAACTAAATTCTGATGGCAATGTTGACAGGTTCAAAGCACATTTGGTGGCTAAGGGCTTTACACAGAGAAAATGTCTTGATTTTCTAGAAACCTTCTCTCCTGTGGCAAAGACTGCTTTAGTCAAGGTTATTCTTGCTCTTGCTTCTGCCAAGGGCTGGCCATTGCATCAGTTAGACATCAATAATGCCTTCCTCCATAGGGATGAAAAGGAAGTGTATATGAGTCTACCACCTGATTATCATAGTAAGGGGGAGTCCATGTCATCTTCCAATTCATCCTCATCCGCCCCATTGGTTTGTAAACTAGTCAAATCCCTTTATGGTTTGAAACAGGCTTCTAGGCAATGGAATGCAAAACTGTCAACCACTATCTTGCAGCTTGGTTTTCATCAATCTCAAGTTGATCACTCATTATTTATGCATATAGATGGCTCTTTATTCACTGCCTTACTTGTCTATGTAGATGATAGATCATCACAGGCAACAATCCAAATAGTGTGCTGCCTTAAAATCCTTATTGGATAAGAAGTTTGGGATTAAAGATCTTGGTTCACTTAAGTTCTTCTTAGGATTGGAGATTGCTAGAAGTGAAAAAGGCACCAGTTTGAACCAAAGGAAATATGCCCTTGATATTCTTAAAAAGGCTAGTATGGTTGGTTGCAAGCCTGCCAAGAGACTTATGGAACAACAATTGAAGTTGTCCAAAGGTGATGGAGAGATACTTCAAGATGTTAGACTGTATAGGAGACTCATAGGCAAGCTAGTGTACTTTACCTTGAGTAGGCCAGACATCACCTATGCAATGTATAGGCTTAGCCAGTTTTTGTCTTAACCTAGGATGCATCATATGAGGGCAGTCGCAAGAATTTTATGGGATATAAAGGGTACACTAGGGCAGGGTGTTTTCTATCCTGCAGAATCAGATTTACACCTTAAAGCATACTGTGATGCAGATTGGATAGGGTGCCTTGTTACTAGAAAGTCCCTTATAGGATTTTGTGTGTTCCTAGGCAGTGCTTTGGTGTCTTGGATGTCCAAGAAGCAGAATGTGGTGTCCAGATCCTCTATAGAAGTAGAGTATAGATCCATGGCCACCACTACCTGTGAGCTAACTTGGATATTGTACTTATTAAGAGATTTGCACATCTCACATGTCAAGCCTGCACTAATGTACTATGACAGCTAGGCTGCATTGCACATCTCAACTAATCCTGTTTTTCATGAAAGGTCAAAACAAATTGAAGCAGATTGCCATATAGTTAGGAATAAAATTTCAGATGGGACTATCAAAACATTTTATGTATCCTCTCAGAATCAATTAGCTAATATATTTACCAAGGCACTTATAGTAGATAGTTACTTAAGGTTGCTAAGAAGACCAGGATCAATCAATATTTTTGCTCATTGTATTCAGTATCCAGAAAAGGCAAAAGAGTCTCAATCTACAAGAGCTTTGCTCTTTAGGGGGAGTGTTAAAAATGAGAAGCACAGAGCACAAGCAATAAGGTGCAATAGGGTAATACATTTGAAATGAAGCATGGAAGTCAAGACTAATGTTGCAGTCAGAACAAGGGAGTATGATTATCAAGTGAACACTACAAAGACTGTGATGGCAAGTGCTGAGGTGTTAGAAACAATAGAACCATTGCCTTATCATCAAGACTTTATACATTGCCTTGGAGCAATGTAGGCAGTTGTACATGCCAGCTGAAAGTTAGTTATTGTAATTAGCACAGGCGTACTATTAGCTTGGGATTAGTTTCATAACAGTTTTCTTCCATCAAATTAGGAAATTAGTTATAGAGTTTAAATTGATTGCTTCATGTATATATAGAAGTAGTGGCCTTGTATATTTTTCATTCTTTTGTACTCTCTATTCAGTTTCTTTTCATCAATAAGAATTTCAGTTCTATTTAGAGAGAGTCTTCTAGAATTTTACAGTTTTTGAGATAAAGATATTTAATTGCATTCTTTTATTAAAGCACATGCAACATGGATCTCACCGTGTGCAGAAGATGTTATTGACTTTGCAATAATTACATGCTTATTTAATTTTCAAGCCAGAAGTAAACAGATACATAATCAGCACGCCTAAGCAAGGTAAAGTATCAGTGCACATAGAAACATACAAGAATTTATTGTGATAATTAATATGGCTAATGACAATTAGAACTTCTTGATAAATTCATGGATGTGTGCATTGACCTCCTCTGGCCTTTCTTGATTGATAAAGTGGGCTGCTCCTTCAATTACAACTGCATCTTGCAAATTTGGCACCAATTTCTTGAAACCGCCACTGTGAATATATTCCTTTACACCTGGGATGCTATACGTGAGGTCCAGGTTGCCCACAATGAACTTCACAGGCACTTTGATCTGCTGACCAGTCCATGGTCCTGTGAGCTCCCAGGATCTACAAGAAGAGAAAATTGTAAATGTTTTTATTGTTTCAATAAAATAGATTCTCTCGTAGATGCTAATCTCAATATCAAAATTGTTGCCAAGAAATTCTTTTGGTTTTGTTCAAAAGTCAGTGGAGACAAAAAGTCTTACTCATATGACTTATTTACTACCCATATATACTGTACATAATATACTGCTTTCAAATCAAACAAAAAAGAAGCATGAAACATACAGCTTTATAGCTCGATAATAATTCAGTCCTCCAGTGAAGCCTGTCTTGTTAAATATGTTGGCATAATAGTTAATATTTTCTTCTGACAACCAAGAGGGCAAGGTCTCTGGAGTTTTAAATAGACCATTTAATCCAGTTTCTTTAGGAATGCATGGAGGACTGGGATCGTTACTTGAAAGAAAATTCTTAAATAGTAGTGCAGTATCTATGCTAGCAAAATCCTTTTCGGCCTCTCCAGGTTCCTGCAAGAGGGAATTAAATAACTTCATGGAAGAATCAAGATGAGTTACGTATTGAGAATTGAAAAAAAAAAAGGATCTGAGAATCATGGCAATGACTCATGATTAGTATATTTTTAATAGAATTTAAGGACAAACAAATAAAGTTACTTACGAGGGAAAATATACAATTCAATTCTAATTTTGAGATAACTTATCAATTGTCTCAATTTTTTTTTTTTTTTTGAGAAAGAAGTAAGCTTTTTTATTCAGCACTCGGCAAATCTGCCTGATAAGCAGCAAATGTGTGGGATGGGACATATTCCATCCACACTGAAAAACCAGTGACATGACATGCATGCCTAGCTAGGTTGTGTGCTACAATTGTCTCAAAATTTTAATCCCTTAGAAATGATGAATTTATTAAACGATTTACCAAAAAGCAAAAAAAAGAATTCAATTAACCAATATTCTCAGATAGCATATGAATTTTCTAGTGTGATGATTAAGATTAAATCAATATTAAACCATTCTTTTAAGAGAGTTTTGACCATTTTTATTAGGCATAGTAAATATCAAAGAAAGCCAAGACTTTTAGAATTGAAAAAGTGTATTTTATATATGATTTTAAAAACCGGTACAATAAAAGAATCGGTATAGGAAGTAGTTACCAATTTTATAGTTTGACCGGTATTAAACTGATAATGTTATATATAATTTAATTAAAAATTTTTAAATTATAAAAATATAATGCGTAGCCAATTAGTTGTGTATATTTAATTTTGATAATGTTAATAATTTTATTATAATTATATTAATGTTAATAATTTTAAGCACAACTTATATTATTTAAATATTAAAAGCAATCTACTATGTATGTTTACAAATATTGTTAAAACTCCAAAGAGGACCCACCCCACAGATCTAAGTTCTACCCGAAAAAGGAAAAGACAAAAAGAAAAAGAAAAAAAGGACCTACCCCACAAATCACATCTCCCAGCCATTTCCTACTAACATCAACAATTTAACAATGACTTGCACCACCATGCACTTTTGGTACGATGATTACTTTACAAATATAAATATTTATTAGATATAAGGCTTCAGACAGAATTATATATATATATATACTAATTTAAATTTGGCTAAAAAACTTTTTGACTATTTTTTTTAATTTCCATAAAAATTTTCCTGATTAAGGACCCAAAAAAAAAAAATAGTCACCGACTATTTGACTTTTATGACATTTACTTCTTCCAGCCATTATTGTCCCACTCCATCAGAATTCAATTTGACAATTCCTCATCACTTTCTCTTCCAATCATCTCTCTGCAACAAACAGTTCAAAGTTCAAACCAAAATACCTTCCTCCACGGCTCCACCCTTCTCATTTTGCTTCTCTTACCTCCCAAATTTTATTCAACCACAGATCTGAAAGTTTGCCAAATCTCATTCACCAAGGATCTAAGATTTCCCAAAATGAGGAAGTGCAACCCTTCAATCCCCTCTTCCACTTCGACAAAGTAACTGCTGCATCAATGAGAAAGTAAAAGTGAATTACCTGAAACCTGTAAACGTAGTAATCATCGCCAAGCAAAGCCCTTGATTCCTCCACAGGATTTATAGCCGGGTTCCTAGGAAACCACACCACACTCATGTTAACCAGTGCTTTGATTTGATCAGGCCTGAACAAGCAGAAATTCCAGGCTACTATAGCTCCCCAGTCATGGCCAACCAAGAAGACCTGGTCGATACCCAGATGGTCAATAAGGCCAACAAGGTCACCGACAATGTGTAACACGGTGTAGGAGGCGGCGGAGGGAGGAGCAGGGCCGGCCCAAGGCCTAGGCAAGTTAGGCCTAGGCCTCAGGCCTCACCAAAAATAAAAATTTTCTTAAGAAAAAAGGCCCCACTTTTCATAGTTAAAGGCCCAAATTTTTATAAAATTATATATATATATATATATATATATTCTAAATGTTGTACATTTTATTTATTAGTGATATTAAGGATATTACAAATTTTACTATTGTCTTACAAATTACCATGTTATTAATCACAAAAAAGTGATATAAACATTCATTAGTTAAATTGATGAAGTTCATCAATGAAAGACAATGTCACATTATATTTTGAATATTTTATAGTACTTTTAATTAGCGCATTTTTCTTTTTCATTTCTATTAAGACGCTCAAAGTACAAGATTAACAGAACCTTAACTCAAATGAAACTCTAAAATATTTCAAAAAGATGTTGCAAATGTGTTAAATCATCAATTATAGATTAATCTCCCCTGATAATTTGAGACTTTGATTTTTGTAAATTAATATCATACAAAGCCACACACCAAATAATATCTATCTCTCTCTCTTAAAATCAAAATATAAAATTAAAAATTTGATTACAGCTTTATTTAACTATGCATTGTCTTATATCCAAAATAAAACATCTTTTTGAATCGCAATATATTTTTATTTCTTTTTATTAATATTTATAATTCAACTATGATATTTAATTCTCTATGTGAAATTAACGTTAGTCTAATTGGTATTATTTATGTATTTAATGTATTAAATTAACCTTAATTTGATTAGTATTAAATAATTTTGTTTAATTAATATTTACATATTAAAGGTTCTGCATAAATTTTTTGCCTTAGGCTCCAAATTATGTTGGGCCGCCCCTGGGGAGGAGCATCAGTGTCACCATATCCACGGAGGTCAGGGGCAATGCAACGGTAGCCATGGGAAGAGAGGGAGAGAAGCTGGGGGCGCCATGAGTACCAAAGTTCAGGGAAGCCATGGAGGAAGAGAATCACTGGACCTGTCCCTATTGACGCGACGTGCATGTTAATGCCATTCGTGGTTATGGTTGTGTGTTCTATCTTTTCCATTGATTGTCCACTCTCTAATCTCTATGTGAGGCTGATAGGGTAGGTTGGGTGTTCCTTTTTTATTTTTTTGCTTTGAGTTGGTGCCTCACCTGAAAATGAGAAGGTGCATGGTTTTTTTGGAGGATTCAGTTCAGGCTATTTATCTAACTGATCTGGTTCCAGTTTGATTTTTTTAAGAAGATTATAAGACAATATAATAATGCCGATGCCTCATAAATGCATAAATTGAATCGAACACTTTGGGATGTGGAGATTATAAGACAAAATAATAATGCCAATGCATTAAGAATGCATAAGTTGCATGGGATATGGTGGTATAAGGATTGGACAGTCTGTAATCTAATGCATCTAGCCTGTACAAGTTGGAAAAACTTCTACATGCAGCAGATGCATGTTTCCTCTCTCTCACAAGGGGGTGGATCCACCC
Source organism: Castanopsis chinensis (assembly GCA_032878915.1). Classification (NCBI taxonomy): domain Eukaryota; kingdom Viridiplantae; phylum Streptophyta; class Magnoliopsida; order Fagales; family Fagaceae; genus Castanopsis; species Castanopsis chinensis. The sequence continues at coordinate 20,520,704 of JAVQMG010000115.1, forward strand.
CCTTGTGAGAGAGAGGAAACATGCATCTGCTGCATGTAAAACCTTCTCGTACAAGTTGACTCTCTACGGTCAAAACTTTTTTTTTAGAAACAAACACAAACACACACAAGGGAGAGAGAAATGAGTTCTAACACAAAGGCACATCACAACTCCACTCAAAAGTTACAGTCTCTACAGTTAAAACTTAAATACAATACACACTGTTGTTAAAGTTTTTTATTTATATTTTAGCCACCTGTCATTGTTAAAAACTTTAATAAACTGCGTTAAATTTTTTCTCAAGTTGGACAATAGAGAATGGCTAGATTTTTCTTCTGCTAAGAATGGCTTGAGAGATCTTGATCCATATCTTCACAAAAGAAAATGGTGTTATTTCAAAATTTTATTAATATTATATCCTATATCTGTATCATCATCAATTCATCATCATCCTCAAAAGCCATTAAAAAAAAGGCTAGTTCTTTTCTCTCTCTCTCCCATGACCTCCTTGAAAATCCAAATCTCCAAAATCAAAACCAATAAGAAATAAATGCAATCTAAACCCAGCGAAACCAAAACTGATTTCCATGGTTTTCATGCTTTGTTCTTTGTTTTTTGATTTTTTTTTGGTTTTAGTAGCTCGTGGGTTTTGGTCTTGGCCACCAAAGAGGAGCTTGCACCGATGGCTTGGGGTTTAGTGCAGTCCTGGTTGTGGGACCATGTCGACGGTGGTAGGTTTTTGTGGTGGCAATTTTCATTCCTTACCTTCTTCTTCTCACCCCTTGCCTTTCGTATTCTTTGTTTGACTTTATTGAAGCCAAATTGGTTATTTTTAGTTCTAGATTGAGAAAGTTGGAGAGATAAAAAGGCTAATATTTATTGACAACTAGGAAAGACAATGGTTAACAATTTATTTAAAGAAAATTTTTATAGAAAAAGAAAAAAAAATAATTAATTTTTTGATAAATTTTTCTATTTCTTATAAAACTGGTGTTAATTTTTTTTTTTTAAAAATAGATAATTAACTATTGCTTTAAGGCCATCTTTAAGCGTTACTTTTCCTTTTCTAGGCTAAGGGTGCAATAAGGAATTGGATCACAAATTTAGGCGTATTAAATAACATAGAACTGCTATGATTGGTTTATAGTAAAGTTGCCTAGGTGTTAAAAAAAGAAAAAAATAAAAAAAATAGAGAGTAAAGTTGCCTAGGGGATGTCAACCAAGGGGCACAATCAAAGCACAAGAGATGAGCTTCTTATTTACAACTAAAATGAGTAAAAAAAAGAGTGTGCTCAATAAAAAAAGAAAGAAAAAAAAGACCAGATTAGCAAGGACATTAGTGTCATTTTATTATTTGAACACCTTACATGCACCCTTGAGCTTCTCTCGCAGTGATGCTTCTCATCAGTGATAACCTGTGATTTACAATAAGCCACCCTAATAGAAACCAATAAATTTATGTAGCCACCCTAATAGAAACCAAGCAATTTATGTTATAGCTCTAGACAGGGGCGGAGCTATAGCAAGGCTTGGGGGGGGGGGGGGGGGGAGAGGGGGGTTATAGCTCTAGACAGGGGTGGAGCTATAGCAAGGCTTTGGGGGGGGGGGGGGGGGGGGAGAGAGGGGGATGGTTCTCCCAAAATTTTAAAAAATTATTTTATATTATGTGTAAGTATTAAAAACTTTAAATATTTAGCTACAAAAATAGAAGTTGGCCCCTCCAAATGTTTGAGTTAATCCAATGATGCTCTTAAGAGCCAATAGAATTTGTCAATTGGTCTAGTAGTTATTGAGACAATGTAGTTTTTGTTTTCTTTAATTCGTTTTTTTGTATATGTTTAATATCAAACTAGACAACTTTTGTATAGTATTGCAGTTTAAAAAATGATAAGTTCCCCTAAAAAATTATCTTGTGAATATATATAGATATATATGTGTGTGTGTGTGCGTGTGTGTGTGCGCGCGCGTGTGTGTGTGTGAAAGTTGTTAATTTTATATACAATATATTTATAAATTATGACCTACTCTAGTATCAAAAAAATATTAATGTTTATATTTGTGTATGTGTGTTTACACATGTGTGTGATGGTTTATCTTAACTCAAGACTAATATATTAGTAGAAAAATTTGGCCCCCTCAAACAAAAGATCATAGCTCTTCCCCTAGCTCTAGAAATGTTTGCAACATTTCTTATGTATTCTGTGTATGTATGGATTGTCCTTGGAGATGCCCTTGTTGCCTATATAAGGATTCATTCAATATTGGTAGGGTTCCAAATGGAGTTTTGTATCGTCACATTTCTGATTTTCAGGGATGTCTGCAGGTTTTGCAAATTTCTTTGTTGAAGAAATAAAAAGCCAAAGCACTCCAAAACCGGGTCTATGTTTGATGAGTAATGCTGGTATCACATAAAATAGCACAACTTGTACCACAACTTGCTCATATGGTGAGTTGTGAGTGGTAGATACGTGTCTCTCCATATAGACCTATTATCACTCCTTTATCACTCACACCTTAGCACGTGGGCAATTTGTAACACAAATTGTACCATTTTATGTGATACAAGCATTACTTGTGTTTGACATGTCAGGAACAATCTTGCATGCCTGTCCTTAATGTGACGGAAAGAAAAATATTATTATTTTTATTTATTTAAAAAAATTTCTCTTGGATTTAGTTATATTCTTAAGAATTTAAAAGTAATTTCTTTCAAAAATTCAAAATAAACATAAAATATACTTTATATATACATAATATATATTATCAATGAATTAATTGTTGTATCCCCACCTTGTCCTAATTTTTCAAGTATTGCTGTGTTGTTGTGTCTCTAGTCCATGCATCTTAGTTGAAGAATTTACCTTTCACTTGTTGCACATGTGTGTTAAAATACTTAGGGCGTATTTGGTACATACATTTAAAAACTAAAAATATGTGTGGATATACGTGTGATGGAAGGATAAATATTATTATTTTTATTTATTTAAAATTTTTTTCCTTGGATTTAGTTATATTCTTAAGATTTTAAAAGTAATTTCTTTCAAAAATTCAAAATAAACATAAAATATACTTTATATATATATATATATATATATTATCAATGAATTAATTGTCGTATCCCCACCTTGCCCTAATTTTTCAAGTATTGCTGTGTTGTGTCTCCAGTCCACGCATCTTAGTTGAAGAATTTACCTTTCACTTGTTGTACACGTGTGTTAAAATACTTAGGAAGTGTTTCGTACATATACAAAAAATTGAAAACATATATTTGAAAATATGTGTGAAAATACGTATGGGTGAAAAAATGTATAAAAATACGTGTAATGTTGTTTAAAAACTAAAATCATGTATCTGAGTGAGTGTACCAAATGGAGATTTACTATTAAAAAAAAAAAAAAAAATTGTTCCGCGTGTGGTTGCTGTAGGTTCTTTTGAGGAATGTTTGGACAGAAACATGAAAGATGCAGCTATTTATTTATTTTTTTCATTTGTAACTTGAAAGAAGCAATTCTTGGTTTCTTCTAAATTTCTGACAGCTGGATGGTGGCCACCTTTGGTTTTGGTATCTAGAATCTGTGTAGGATTGCTGGGCAAGCTTAATAATTTTAGAACTGAATTCAAACTATAATATTATTGTATGCAATGGGCTGCACAGGGATCTCTTTTTCGGTGACAATTCTAAACATCTCTAATCTGCAGTCGAAGGCTGAAAAATATTTCTATTCTGGAGTACACTTTTGTTTTTGTGTTTGTTGTATTGTTAGGCTAGTTTAAACAGAAAGAAAAAGGATCGAGGAAGGACATGATGGGTCTGTCTAAAATTTGTGAACTTGTCTATTTGGATAAAAAGTTGGGTGGGTTCTACGGGAAGCCCATAAAAGTTCATTAGTCCAATCTTAAACAAATATAATGGATATGCTTATCAAAATTAACTTACACTCTCACGGATTCCATCTATTAAATTCACTGCATTTCTTCTTTTTACAGTTCCTTTTTGGTTATGTGAGGGATTGTTTGGAAAATGATCAATGTTATATGATGCAGGTTCTCCTCGGAGGTCAAAAGAAGCGTGAGGCTGTGAAGCACTTTGGACCTGCTCCTGGTGTGCCACATAGCCACACAATTTACGTGCTAAGGAAGGAGATTTAAGAGGGCTAGAGGAAAAAGGAACAGTAGGGGCTTCAGAGTTTGAGTTGCTAAACACGTGCCTAAACACAATTTTACTAACCAAATCTGTTCGAATGGTGTTGCAATTGTGGTAATTCCCTTTTTATGTCTTTTTCATCCTCTCTATGGATCAGTTATCTCTAGAGTTTTCTTTTACCTTTCCCTTTTTTCATATGGATATCTTTTCTTTTTAGAATTGAAATCATTTGAATTTGAAATTTTATTGGGTACTTTTAGAGTATAGAGGTTCTAAAACATGATTCTGGGATAGTTTTAATTTGAGATTATTCTTAATTACCTTTGAGTCATGCTATCAACACATTTTTGGAATTACTTGATCCGTGGGTAGCTGATGTTGCCTAGATAATTGAGTGGACTCTAATAAGCAATTTTCTTTAAGGCTCTATTTGTTTTGGCTGAAAAGCATTTCAGGAAATCGTTTTCCTTTCCTCGCCGTGTTTGGTACGCTTAGAAAATTGGGTCAACTGATATTCTTTTACGTGTTAACCGTAAAATATGCCTCCTCACCCGGAAAATGATTTCAGTTCCTATTTTACTTTCAAATCACATTTTACGGACTGAAAACAGAAAGAGAGAGAGCACGAAGAGAGAGAGAGAGAGAGAGAGAGAGAGAGCACGAAGAGAGAGTGAGATTGAGGAGTGCTGGCGAGATCGAGCCGCGAGATCGCCGATCTGCTTTCTCGATCGTGCCATAGAGCTTGTAAATCTGCTTTCTTGATCGCGCCATAGAGCTCGCCGATCTGCTTTCTCGATCGCGCCATAGAGCTCGCCGATCTGCTTTCTCGATCGCGCCATAGAGCTCGCCGATCTACTTTCTCGATCGCGCCATAGAGCCCTCCATCTTCGTCGAGCAATACCCATCCCAGAAACCCAGAAAACCCACTCCGATGAACCCACCACCCCGACGAACCCATTCGTCAAACTCACCACTCCGATGAACCCACCACTCCACGAGATCGAACCCAGTCGCCTCTGCCGCGAGATCAAACCCAGTCCCTTCCGCCGTGAGCTTGAACCCAATCGCACCGGTCTCTCTTCCTTCTTCTCTTAATTTGACAGGATTTGATGAATTTTTTTGTTGGGTTTTGTTTGTTTTGTGTTTATCTATTGAGAAATGATATTATTATTTGTTTGGAAGCAGAGAAAATGTGATAAAATTTGAGCAACAAGTAGAAAATGTGTTTTCTATAGTATTTTCAAGAACACAACCAAGCACAAAAAAATATTTTTCAAAGTATTTTTTAAAATGCAACCAAACACTTGAAAATATTTTCCTTTTCCGAAAATATTTTCACCTGAAAATATTTTACACTCGAAATATATTTTACATTCAACCAAACGCAGCCTAAATTCAGAATTGCCCATTTCAGTTCTCCCTTAGAAACAATTTGGCGTAAATGCACTTTTGGTTCCTACATTTTGAGCCAATTCTCATTTTGGTCCCTAAATTGATTTCGTTCCTATTGTCATCTCTATTTTTAAAAAATCGTTTCTATTTTAGTCCCTGCCGTCATCCAAGTAACGGAACCCTATTACGTGGTAGACGGATTGATGTGATTGCTGACGTGGTGCTGACGTGGCACTAACATGACATTAAAATATTATTAAAAAAATTTAAGTGGCATTTTTCAAAGCCACATCAGCATTTTAATTTTTTTTCTTTCATATTATTATTATTATTATTTAAAAAACAAAAACAGAAACCAAAAAACAAAAACAAAAATAAAAAACCCAAATTAGTTTGTGTGTTTGTGTGGCATTTGTCTCTCTTAGTCTCTATCTCTCTCGATCTGAGACGACTTGCTCTTAGATTAGGTTGGTTGAAAAAATCCTAAACCAAGCTGCGAAGTTGGTCTTGTGGCTGGTGCCGTGGTCGATTCGACTCAAGTTCCCGAAGCTATCGGCGAAGTAAGGGACGATCTCGATCGTGGTGGATTGGAGATCGGCAGGGAGGAACTAGAGCATCAGTGAATTGCTGGTTTAGGTGAGGCGGCTGTGCCAGGTCCGGTAAGAGAGGTTGCCGTAGCGAGAGGATTGTTGAGCCGGAGGGATTTCGTCGATCCATTGGATTAGGGTTTCGAGAATGGAGACGATGGAGTTGATGGTTTCGGATTGGTGGCAAGAGTTAGAGAGTTTGTGGGAGAAAAAAAAAGAGGGAAGAAGATCGGACCAGAAGAATTAGATGAGGAGATCGGCCTGAGAAAAAAGAAGAAGAAGCAGAGGAGATCAGCAATATGGGCACGACATGCAATCTGGGTTTTTTGCTTGTTTGTGTTTGTATCGTTCTTTTGCTTCTTTCTTTGTCAATCTCCGACTTCTTTTCTCTCTCTAAACCCGAATCCTTCTTCCTCTCTCTTTTTGATCAACGATGGTGGTAGTGGGTTTGGTTTGGTGACTTTATGGGCGTGGGTTTGTTCACTGATCGGTGGGCATGGGTTTGTTGATGATTTTTTTGGGCGTGTGTTTGTTGATGATTTTTCTGGGTTCATGGGTTTGATTTTTTTGGGTTCATGGGTTTGATTTTTCGGGTTGTTGATGATTTTTCTGGGTTTGCATTTGTTCTGGGTTTGCATTTGCTCTTGATTCTGGGTTTTATTTCTTGTTTTTCTGGATTTGATGGAGATTTGATTTGGTTGCTGGATTTAGATTTGGGTTTGCCAGAGATTGGATTGGTTGCTGAGTTTATTTCTTGAACTTGCTTGGGAAGAACACGAAGGACAGTTTAATGAAAGTAAAAATATTAGTATTAGATTTAAGGCCAATAATAATAATAATAATAATAATAATATGAAAGAAAAAAAAAATTAAAATGCTGATGTGGCTTTGAAAAATGCCACATAAATTTTTTTAGTAATATTTTAATGTCATGTTAGTGCCACGTCAGCAACACATCAGCAATCACGTCAATCCGTCTGCCACGTAAAAGGGTTCTGTTACTTGGATGACGGCAGAGACTAAAATAGAAACGATTTTTTAAAAATAAGGATGACAATAGGAACGAAATCAATTTAGAGACCAAAATGAGAATTGGCCCAAAATCTAGGGACCAAAAGTGCATTTACGCCAAACAATTTCTTTGCCAAGGTCCAGTAGTAGATCAACGAGTCCAAATCTTCTGTCCCACTTTTCCTACTCCACTCTATACTCCACCAATAAAAACTTGCCACGTGTTCACCTAATTTATTAAATACTACTATTAATTAATAACAGTAGCATTAATAAGTCAATTAATAATAGTATTTAATTAATTAGGTGAATACGTGGCAAGTTTTTATTGGTAGAGTATAGAGTGGAACAGGAAAAGTGGGACAGAAGATTTGAATTCTAGATCAACTAGTGTATTTTGATAAATATATGAAATCGTAGAGCTTTCGAGGCATTTGATTGTTGCTTTGTAGTTGTTAGAAATACTGAATGACTGTATTGTATTTCTCACCGAAAGAATATACATGAGTGTCTTTATATAGGAGGCATATGAGTGTAGTACAAGTAAATATGAGTGCAGTACAAGTAAGAGTGTAGTGCAAGAATGTGTGCTATACAAGTAAACTAGTTAGGCCTAAAGCCCACAATACTATACACGTTAACAGCCCCCCTCAAATTCAAGATGGAAGCTTGATGAAATCTTGAGATTTGATAAGGTTGAGAACATCATTTGAATGAAGTTTGGCTCTGTGACGGTGGCTTGAGGAAAGCAATGGTCTTGTGTGGGTTTGGGTTTGAGTTGGTGCCTCACTATTAAATGAGAAGGTTTTTTTTTTTTGGGTGGAGGCTTCAGTTGAGGGTATTTGTCTAACTGATCTTGTTCCAGTTTGACTTCTTAAAATGATTATAACTTGATAAGAGAGTTTGCATCCTGTCACACTCGGAACTCAACTTGAAAGCTCAGTCTGGACTACAACTAGACCAATTAATTATTGGTAACTAAGAAACAGGAGCAAAACCAGTTGATTCTTAACTGATATAGACAAAGTGTAGGTGAATATATCGAAGTATGCCAACCACGCACTGGATCAGCAACAGGGGTGTAGCAAGAAATTGGATTATAAATTTGGGCGTATTAAATAAATATGGGCTTCTATATGTGCTATAATATACCAGGGACCATCCATATATTTTACTAAAACTTGTCACTATATATGAGGAAAATTTAAAGAAGTTTGGGAGCTTCAATGTTGCTTGCCCAACCCCCCTATTGACTTTTGGATAGAGTTTTTATCTCGGGTGATGCCCCAACCTAACACATTTTTCACAATTATTAAATTGATAAATTTTTATTTATTTTACATATTAATAATAACTTATTATCGCGATAATTGTGAATAGTTTTTAATATGGTAATACTAAAACGTGATTTTTGAATAGTTTTAATATGAGATTAGTCTAAATTATCTTGGATTGGTGCAATCAACACATTTTGGAATTACTTGATCTGTGGGTAGCTGATGTTGGCTAGATAATTAAGTGGAATCTGATAAGCAATTTTTATTCAATTCAGAATTGCTCCAGTTCTACCTCAAAAACAATTTCTTTGCCAAGGGCCGGTGGGTATTGTTTTACATAGTAGTAGGTCAATTAATGTATTTTGATCAAATGAGTCAATACCGTATCGAAGGGTGTTTCAGTTTGGTCAAGAAAACAAAGGGTACGTTTGGTACACTGAATGAGGATTACGATAGGAATTGTAATCTTTATTACTAGTAATAAAGTGTGTTGTAATGTAATAACTAAACATATTCATTAGTTTGGTTGTGAGTTATAATATTAGAATGGAACTTAACATTTATTTTAGGAAATATCTTACTCATACAATTATATCTCTTTAAAAATTGTTAAATTTAAATTTAAGAGAGATATGTGTTATTTTTTATAATTTTTTTATTTTTATAATTGTTAGATGTATATGGAAAGTTTGTTTATTTGGAAATATATTAAGTTTTGAAATTATTGCACTTACTAAGGAATAGCTAATACAACCTTTTAAAGAGGAATAATTATTCCTCATTTTGAAGAATAGCTATTCATAAGGAATGACTATTCCTTGTAATAAAAATATAACCAAACTAAAGAATAACTAAATCATAGGAATAACTATTACATTACAGCGTCTATTACAGTCTACCAAACATGCCCAAAATATTTCGGTACCGGTTAATATCAGTGTTCTGTTTCAGAGTTATCACTAATATTTAAAAAACCTCATAATATTTATAAATGCATTTAATTGTTTAGTTATTGCACTAATAAAAAAAATCTTATTTTAATTTGTACTCATACAATAACCCAAGCCCTGCAAATGTCTTTTCAAAGTATCCTTAATCAAAGAACATATTTTTTCTCTCTCTTTTTTTTTTTACCTTTTTTTCGAGAGATAATTACAACATGCTGCTAACTCTGTAACTCGAACCCTTTCTCCCCTGAACCCCAAGCACTTTGTACATGGGAAGGTACCATTTCACCCTATGCTTAGATATGGCAAAACGGGCGGATCAAGTCGAGTCAATCGAGTTGCGGGTCAAACGGGTCACGGGTCAAAACGGGTCATTTTAAGTGGATTAAATACGGGTTCGAGTCAATCGGGTTGTGAGTCGGGTCGGGTTGACCCGTATTTTTCACATGATTTATTTTTTATTTTCATTTTTATAAAGAAAACAACATGTATTTGCCATTTGGAGAGTTATGCAACAAATTACTTGATATAAAGTGCATTATTTTGAATTCATCACTTATATCAAGAATGAACTCAGTTAAACTTATTAATACTTATTCAATAATTTTAAAATTATACAAATCCTAACATTGCTATTTAAAACAAAATAACACGAAGATAAGTAAAACAAATACGCAAGTTTTATTTCTATACAATATCAACATTCTAAAATATAAAACAAAATTACAAATGACTTATTAGATAACTCATTTGATAAAGAATAAAAACATTTAAGAAATTTACAATCTTAAAAATTAATTTTATAATCTATTATCAATTGTGGTTGATACTCTATTTCAATTTGAGATGCACAATAATGTTTGATTGCTTACTTATTTATACATGGCCTCTTTTATGAATATCATATCATTGTTAAGCAACATACACTCTAAGAAATATCATAATTTTTTTTTTTTAAAAGTCGTTTATGTTGGACATAAATTGTTAAAAAATAGGTATAAGCATTCATAATTTATGCTAATTTGATACTTTGGCTTCGTTATTTTCACACTTGTGAATGTTTCTCACAAATGTTTACAATTTTAAATCTATATTTTTAGCTCTATTGTAACTAAATTATCTTGGCATATATTTTGTTATTTAATATCTAAAAATCTTTACTCATTACAGAATGCTCAACCATTTATTTTTCAATTAATTTGCATGTAATTATGTAAATATATCAATTGTTTCTTTAAAGCTCATAATAAACAATTAAACCAATATTATCTTAATTTTACTAATTTTTTTTACTAAAAAAAAAGTTTTAAAAAAATGGTTTGGGTTCGGGTTAGCGGGGTTGAACCACAAAAAATACGGGTTGGGTCACAGGTCAACCCGTTTTTGCTTCGGGTAAAAAAAATCATGTTCGGGTTGAGTATTTTTCGGGTTGGGTTGGGTCGGGTAAAACAATTATGACCCGTTTTGCCATGTCTACCTGTGCTAGTGAGCCTAAACTACCATAAAAAAAGGGATAATTATAGTAAACCCACCTGTGGTTAAGCCTGTTTTCACTTTGCCTATCTGTGGTTCAATCGTTTACACTTTACCCACCTAAGGTGCCTTTTGTTAGGGATCTGATACCCACCTCTCTCTCTTTGTCGTTAGAAAAACACATGTTTAGGGGGAAAAAAAAACATAACAAAGATAAAAAAGTTAGGGTTTTTATTGCTTAAGAACTTCTTTGAGAACAAAACACAGGAATAACACACAGATCAAAGGCTCAATGAAATCACTTTTAAACTATATCAATATCAACAATCTTATAACAACTCAAAATTGAGAACCAATTTTTACAAGAAGACCAACAATCTCAAAACAACTAGCAACTTTATTAACAAAAGAGAGTGAGATAGAGATAAGCAATCAACAACCAAAGAATGAGGTAATGAGAAATCCAGCCGTGAGTTTGGATTGTGGTGGATTAGCCATGGGTTTGGTGGCATGGTGGTGACCCTAGGTGGTGCTTGTGCCTCTCCTAATTTTCAGTCCTTTTCTGCACAACCAAACACCACCAATTAAGGAAAGGAAAGGAACCTTCCAACTTCAAACCTTCCCCTAATTCCAACTTCAAACCCACTTCGAATCCCAACCATAGTAGCAAACCCACCCCCAATTCTAACTTCAAACCCACTCTAAATCCCAGCCACAGTAGCAAAACACATGAATAAGCAACTTGACAAAACCGAACCTGACGACCCCACAACTCGGCGAATCCGATGGCTCTCCTTGCAGCTCCTCAACCCAGATCATGATCATGATCAGCACTAAGAAAGCCAAAAATTCAAGCCAAAAGAAATAAAGAAGCGAGAAAAACAAAGATAGATTTATATATTGATTCCTTCAACTTTCTCGAGAAATTAACGGAAAAAAAATAATGAAGGAAAATTGAAGTGTACTGGCAAATAGGTGACTAGTGAGGAAGAGGAAGAGTGCGGCATTGCGATTGGTGGATCTTCTTCGGCTTCGTGTTGTGGGCTAATGCGATGTGTGAAGAAGAGTGTGAGATCGCTGCTGAGAGAGAAGCCATGGCTGCGCCGCCGAAGCTGAGAGAGAGAGAGAGAGAGAGAGAGAGAGAGAGAGAGAGAGAGAGAGAGAGAGAGAGTTAAGTTTTGTTTGGCAGTTTTGTGAAATGTTTGGCAGCCTTTGATAAAAAAAGAGATTACTTTTTAGGCAAAGAAACAGCTCAGAGTACAGATTCAAACCAATACATGTTCGAATAACCCATTGGATAAGAGAATAGCAATACTGTTGATTTGTGTTTTGTTCTCAAAGAAGTTCTTAAACAATAAAAAACCCTAAATTTTTTATCTTTATTATGTTTATTTTTTCCTAAAAATGTGTTTTTCTAACGGCAAAGGGAGAGATAAGTAACAGATCTCTAATGGAAGGCATCTCAGGTGGACAAAGTATAAATGATTGAACCACAGGTAGGCAAAGTAAAAACGGGCTTAACTATAAGTCGGTTTACTGTAATTATCCCTAACAAAAAAAAAAAAAAAAAAAAAAAAAAAAAGAAGAAAGCCCTAAACAAAATTTCAGTCGTGGGATGCTCCTTAATGTCATCCAACTGTCCAGAGAGAGTGCAAACATAATATAATACTCCAAAACCCTGGCCTCTTTAGTCTCATATCACGTAACAAACGTGTTTAAGTTGCTTTTCCACAAAAAAGAAAAAAGAAATTCAGCAGCTGAGAGATAAACAAAGATGGTCTCCGACTCTCCGATTTATGCTAAGGGATCTGCCCAAAGTGCTTGGTCAACTAACGTTGGTTATGGTGAATGATCGGTGTCCATGGGGGCTGGAGCTGTTTTTTTTTTTTTTTTCTCTGAAGATTCTATTTCGGGCTGAAATGTATTTTCCAGCTGGAATGGCCGGTACAAGCCGGAATGATTTGGTATCTAAAGCGAGACGAAACAGAGGTGTACCTGTACTGGATTGAGCACCGGAATGGAAAATACCGTCCTTCCTTGATTTTGATAAATATAAAACCGTAGAGCATTCGAGGTATTTGATTGTTGCTTTGTAAAAGACAGGGACTGAGAGGCAACTGAAACAACCAATTGTGATCTATCTCTCGGTGTTATCTATTTATATTTTACTAGATTGGAGTTGTGTGTTTGTTTGTTTTGAAAGATAAGTTTGTCTTTAGTTATCCATAATCCCAATAAAAGGACATGCCTCAGTTTTAAGCATTCTACACTTTTTTGACGAGTCCGGCGGCACCTTGCCCGTTTCAAATAAATGGCAAGGCTTGTAACTTGTCAGTGAACAAGAATGTTTCTAATCAAACCCGAATTTACACCCACACAAAATTTCCTCAAAGGTGGGATATGAAACCACCATACTATAAATTTTAAAATATAAAATTTTCTTATAATATAAAATAATTAATTTTTAATCAACATGTTTCAGTTACAATGCTAATTTGTCATTATTTTTTTGAGAAGAAAGGATGAAATTTACAGTGAGTAGAGTGTGCGCATTTAAAGGGGTTCTTCTAATGTCAAAAAAAGGGGACAGAAAAAGCCACTACCTGCATGGCGAGCTGTGGCTTTTTTTGTACCCATCACCACCCTTCCACCAACTACAACTCGCCATGTGGCGGGTAGTGGCGTTTTTTGTGCTATTTTTTGTGGCATAAGACTTTTTCTTTATAAAAGAGATATATTTACAGGAGATGGAGGCATCTTAAATTTTCACAGAAACCTAGAAAATATAACAAAGGAATAATATTCACAGAAAGTACGCATTTATAAAAGGGGTTCTTCTAATGTCAAAAAAATGGCACAGAAAAAGCCACTACTCGCCACATGGTGAGTTGTAGCTTTTTTTGTGCCCACCACCATCCTTCCACCAACCACAACTAACAAAGGAATAATATTCCCAGCAAAACCGAGAAGAAAAAGGTGATGGTCCATTTAGGATGAACTCAACAGGCCTTGATGGGGTCCAAGTAAAGCATCAACCCGTAATCTTTCCACTGCCAGGGGCGGGAGGTAATCGTTGCTCGGACACCTTTATGCCCTTAATGCCCCTGCTCGTTGAGACCATCCATAGTTCCAACACCTTTATGCCCCTGCTCAGGTTACAAGCTCACGCTACTGGGCTCGACGACTCCAGAAGTGGTTTGTGCCTATTATAAAGTACAGTGTTTTCTCTTTCTTGAGCGTTGTGGGACAGATGTTTGTTATCATTTTTAGGTGCAACCTTCTCTCAATTAACCAACCCCCCTCCATTTAACTGATTAGTTTTGAGAAGTTCTAATCCTTGATAGGTGGAGATATACATCAATTCTTTGTTTGATATCGCTTTAATTCAACAACGTTTTTCATCATTTAGGTGGCTCAAATTGGATCACGCATACCATCCATTAGTTCAATGATGAAAAAAATCTGAGACATGGAAGAATTTTTTTTTTGGGGGGGGGGGGGTGGGTTGGAAATTTAGAGGGTGTTTGGCAGCATAGTTTTAGTATATTTTCACACATTTTAAACAACATTATACACATTTTCACACATATTTTCACCTATACGTACATCAAAAACACTCAAACAACATAACTCAAAATACTTTTCCAAACACCCCCTTATCCATTATTGTGTAATTCGTATCAATTTTGGATTAGAAGAAAAAAGAAACGATAGTAAGATTACAATTACAATTAAAAAAAGGAAACACAATAGTTCTAAATTTGTAACAAAACAATGTCCAAACCAGAATTTTAATTTCAAATATTAAAAGAAGAAAACCCCATGTTTAGATATTTTCTTCCACATTACCTGAATGGCGTAAATTAGTTTTACAACAAAACAATATGCTAGATGAATAAATTTAAGTGGCACCTACCCTTCTTCACCTACTGCGAACTGCTAAGCTCTACAATTACAGCATCCAAGTTTAGTTCCAATTACTTTAGAGGAACCAAAGAGGATTGTTACTTGTTACTTTGTTATAATCCATATACATTTTTTTATTGGCACGTAAAGCATTGGAGTGGAAATCATCTGCAATTTTATTGTATGTCAGAATTTTGCATTAATGCATTATAATTAAATAACACTATCCGCGAACTTGCGTATTGGACGCTGTAATTTTTTTAAGGTAGTATCATTAAATTTATTTTTTTTACAATTTGGACTAATTTAATAAAGAGTAATGTATTTCATAATCATATTTTTATTTATATAGGAAAAATAAAAAATCATAGATATAAATTTGAACAATCATATTTTTATTTATTATAAGAATAATCATTAATCATAAATCATAAATACGAAATTTTGTTGTACCAAAATGAAATCAATACAATTTTTCTCAAAAATTCAAAAGGCAAGTTAACAAAAATATTCATTTTTTAATAAAATTTATTTTAACATTTTGTGAATTATCAAAAAAATATAAAATTTGAAAATTATTCTTTTAGTTTTAAACAAATTTTCTCAAACCCTATTTTTTCTGCTCTAAAATCCAAAACATTGGAAAACATAACTAAAAAAATTAATAAAATTTAACAATGATTAATTGGACTAATTAGGAAAATAATTTTTTGTTGATAATCTATTAAAGTTATTTTCTTTACAAAAATTGCAATTTCACCCACCCAAAACAAATTATTATTGTTTGATTAACCTTTGTTTTTCTCCGAATAAATGGAATTATAAAGTACTTTTAATACAACTATTAAGAATACTTTGTCTAACCCAAAGGATTAAAAAACTAAACAAAAATGATTAAAGTTTCATAGTTTAACATCTAAATTGATCACTATAAAAAATCAAATTCTAACATGCAAAACAACTAATTATTAATCAAAATCAAATCAAACCAATGGGATAAAGAAAAAGGAACTCATGATAAAAAATTGGAACACCAAACTACCTAAATATGCATAAAAGTCGATACAAATTTACCAAGGAGATAAAAAAAAATGATGTGACAAGTAAATCAACAATAACAAAAAGATTCATTAATTAAAAAAAAAAAATTGGTTGAAACAATAAAAAAAATCCACCAAAAGAGAAACAAAATTGGAGAAAGAGAGAGGGTATTGACCTTTTTGTTGTGGACAACTTGGAAGGAATAGGGGAGAAAGGTGGAAATGGATAGTAAGAAGAAATTTATATGAAAATTAAGATGGAAGAGGAAGGGTGGAGGTTGATGAAAAGTTGAACAAAGTGAAACTGTAGAATTTAAGAACTAATAAAGGGAATTTTTTAAGAATCTAAAGAGAATCAAATGAAAATTAAAAAAAAAAAATATTGGAGGGGATGAAAGATTGAACTAAAAAGACAACAGTTGAAGAAGATGAAAAATTGAACAAAGTAAGAATTGCAAAAAATAATACTGGAGTATTAATAATAATAAGAAAAAATTATATATAGTATAAATTATTACAAAACTTCATTTACTAGATATATAGTATAGATATTTTTTTTTTTTTTTTGAGAAGATATAGTATAGATGTGTATAGATATTTTTTTTTATTCTTCATTTATTTCATTATTTAATTATAAACATCTAAATTAGCGTAAATGAATATATAAAGACAAAATTTTATGTAATGGTAAAACTACCAAAGATGAATGTGTAGAGTTAATAATCTAATTATATATATTTTTGAAAGGAATATATATATATATATATATATATATAATTTATTAGGTTTTTTTTTTTTTTTTTTTTTTTTTTTTTTTTTTTTGAGAAACGAACACACACACACAAGGGAGAGGGGAAGGGGTTCTAATATAAAGCACATTACAACTCCACTCAAAAGGTATGATAACTTTTAAGGAATGGTGGGGCAAGTTATACTACACAAAACACACTCTTTTAAGGAATATGGCACAATTGATAGGTGCTTTTGGATATAAATGAAACTGTTGACATTTTGATGTGTTTGATTTGTTGCTGATGTTGGTAGTGATTACAAAGCATCTTATAATGGCCCAATAAGATCCATCTTTGATATTCTCCATTTTTCTTTTGTTGATAAAAATCTTTGATTATTCTCCATAATCACAAACGATTGAGTCCTAAAAATGGCGTTTCTAGATGGAGAAGTGTGAGCACATGTTGCACATCCTTGATAACGAAGTAACAACTACAAATAACACATTGGATTAGGATCCGATGCAATACCCTAGGTGTAATTCACCATTTTCACTCACAATTTTTTTTCACTTTTCACATTTTTAACTTTCACTTTTTACTTCTTTAAACTTTTTTCTTAACTTTTTTGAATCAATGGTTGAGATTGAAAGTTGCTTTTTGCAACTATCAATTTCAACCATTCAAAGAAATTGCATCAGGTGCAATACCTTAGGTATTGCACCTGATCTCAATCCTAACAAATCTAGACCTTAGTATCGGATATGTGATATGATAGGATAGGTAAGAGCATTATTATTGGTGGAGGCATATAGTTATAATGCTATTTTTGTCTTCTCAAAATACAAAATATTGTGCACATTAACGGTGCCATAGCAAAAAATTTTTGGCTATTTGCTACGGTAAATGTAGCAAGAAGCCAAATCCTTTAATATTTTTTTTATTCTTTTCCCCATTTATTTATCTTTTCTTTCATCTCATCTCTCTCCCATTACGCCCATTAGATCTCCTCTTTCTCTCATCCCTTTCTGCCTAGCTTCACCGACCCAACTTTGCCAACCCAAACCCCAAGCTGTCGCCGTTGCCCAACTTCATTCTCTCTTCGCTGTGATTGGTTCTTTTTTTTTTTTTTTTTTTTTTTTTGTGTTTTCGTATGGGTTTGGTGGCTATGGTCGTGGTTGATTTTAGCTATGGTAGTGGTGGTGGATGATTTTGGCAATGGGTTTATGGACTTTGGTTGTGGTAGTGGTGGATGATTTTGGCTTTGGCAGTGGGTTTTGTAGATTTTGGCTATGGGTTTCGTGGTTTATGGTTGTGATCATGGTTGTGGCAGTGGTAGTGGGTTGTGGTTTGCTAGGAATATGAATGAATTTTGTAATTCCTTTAATTAGGTAGTTAGTTAGTTGGTTGAGATTAGGATTAGGATGAGTTAGTTAGGATTTAAGCACATGTAACTCATTTAACACATGGCTTAATTCATAGAGTACATGTTGAATTAACTAGCCAATTATCTTGAGTCATGTGGACCAATGATATTAGAGCTAGTCTCCTATAAATACATTATTGTAATTCAACATTAGATATCAAATGAAGAATAAACCAATTTCTTAGTGCATTAGTGCATCTCTCTCTCTCTCTCTCTCTCTCTCTCTTTTAATCTCTCTATTTCTCTGTGGAGGGTGAATACCTCGAATTAAGTCAATTTTCTTACAATTCCCACCAATCCCTCTATAATTCATACCCATCCCCATTAGGAACCCTCTAGGTTCCTAACAAGTGGTATCAGAACTGTCGATCTTAAGACAAGTGACTGTGAAGAAAACTTTGGAAAGAAGTACTGCAAATGTTGAACAAAGTTTCAGAGGATGTCAAGGATATTTTAAAGATGGTCAAGACCTTGGTTGAATCTAAAAAGGTCATGAAAGAAGAGCTCTCAAGATTGTAAGAGGATCTTGAGAACATGACGGAAGAGGAGTTACAATCTCTTGATTCAATAGAAGTCGAAGAACATATCAAGTTCCAAAAATCTACTCCTATTGTCGCAAGCCGGGATGTTGATTTTTTTGTCAAAGTGGATGATGATATACATGAAGACGCAGCCCTTGAAGTTCAGTCCAAAGAGCCAACAAAGAAGGAGAAGTTGATTTTCCAAGAATCAATTCTTGATGCATCAATGGAGGCTTCCATTCAAGAGTTTATGATTCAAGAATTGGCAATCTAAGTGTCGGTGATCCAAGAATCCAAGATGCAAGCACCAACAATTTTAATGGTTCTAAAATCAAATCAGGTCTTGAGGATATAAGAACATTCTAAGGTTCAAAGAACCAATGAGACCTTGACGGTTAAAGAACCATTGAAGGCTCAAGAATTTGTGCAAAGTTTGAAGATCTACAAAGAAGAAATTTTCATGTGCACGGGACCGCTTGTCAAAGAAAAATGCATGAATATGGTGATCAAAATGTCACTAAGGTATTGGTCCATTGTAAGATCTCCTTTAATGAATATATCATTTTACAACAACACTTTATGGGCAAGGTGTTTTCAATGGGAGAGAAATGTTAGGAATATGAATTAATTGTTGTAATCCATTTAGTTAGGTAGTTAGTTAGTTAGTTGGTTGAGATTAGGATTATGATGAGTTAGTTAGGATTTGAGCACATGTAGCTCATTTAACACATGGCCTAATTCATAGAGCACATGTTGAATTAACTAGCCATTTATCTTGAGCCATGTGGACCAATGAAATTAGAGCTAGTCTTTTATAAATAAATAATTGTAATTCAACATTAAATATCAAATGAAGAATAAACCAATTTCTTAATGCATCAGTGCATCTCTCTCTCTCTCTCTCTCTCTTAATCTCTCTATTTCTCTATAGAGGGTGATTCTCTCAAATTAAGTCAATTTTCCTACAATTCTTACCAATCCCCCTACAAGTCATACCCATCCCCATTAGGAACCTCTAGGTTCCTAACATGGTTGTGGTTGTGATGGTTGGTGGTTGTGGTGGTTGGTAGTGGTGAGGGGTTGGGATTGGGGTTGTGGTTTTGTTTTTGTTTTTTTTTTTCTTCGTTGTGTTGTGGTTGCCAGAGTAGAGTGGTGGTTGTGGTCATTGGTGGAGGTGGCTGTGGTGTTTGTTTGTTTATTTTTTATTTTATTTTATTGTGTTGATTATGTTATTTTATTGTATTGAAAGCTAAAATAAAACCATTGATATTAGGCGTTTTGTAAGGTAAGAAGGTAAAATAGATATAACAGCTTTTAGTGAAACAAATAACTAAAATTATGACTCCACTAATGTGGATACTCTAAGCAAAAGCGGTAACTAAATTCCCAATTCAAGGACGCTTCTTCGTTCATTTCTCGCTAAAAACAACAGGTATTCATCTTGAAATTTTAATTCTAGCAATTTACAACACATTCTTTAATTTACAGGACAAAGTTTTGCTTCACATCAGTTTCAAATTATTTTTTCTAGTTCGAGGTGATTTATAAATTATTTATATATATTATTTAAACAAGTTACATGACTCGAGTCATGGAACTAAAGCTACGTATGGATACATGGGAGACTGCACATCTTACCTAAAGATCTCAAGATTACATACGCTAATGATAATAAAAAAACAAATGCCAGAGCTTTGGTTTTGAAGAGAAGGGCCTCGGCCGACAAAACGTAAAGCTTGATGTTGGTTAATTTTCAAGATAAAGGTCTTTAATTGCATGCTTTTATGAAATTTGCTCACATGAAACCTGGATCTCACCAGGTGCAGAAGATGTTATTGATAGATTCTGCGTTACATGCTTATTTAATTTTCAAGCAAGAAGTAATCAGATACCCCATGCAACTGAAGCAAACATGACGAGGCCGAGCTAACCTCTAGGAAGGCCATCGTGAAGTATCAATTAGACACATAATTGGCACGCCTTAGGTGAAGCATCAGTTCCACATATAAAAAAAATGCAAGAATTACGTCCCAATTAATGTGGCTAGTGGTAATCAGAACTTCTTGATAAAGTCATGAATGTGTGCGTTGACCTCCTCTGACTTTTCTTGATTGATAAAGTGGGCTGCTCCTTCAATTACAACTACATCTTGAAGATTTGGCACCTCTTGCTTGAGGCCACCATTGTGTATATATTCTTTTACACCTGGGACGGTATACGTGAGGTCCAGGTCGCCCACAATGAACTTTACAGGCACTTTGATCTTCAGCCCAGTCCATGGTGCTGAGAGCTCCCAGGATCTGCAAGAAGAGAAAATTGCTAATGTTTTTATAGTTTCATGCAAATAGATTCTCTCATAGATGCTAATCTCAATCTCAAAATTGCTGCCTAGACGGTTTTGGCTGCTTGTTCAAAAGTCAGTGGAGGTTTAAGTCTTAGTCAGATGACTTGTATACTAGCCATGGATATTGTGCATAATACGTTATCAAAATCAAACAAAAAAGAAGCACGAAACATACAGTTTCAAAGCGCGATAATAGTTCAATCCTCCAGTGAAGCCGGTCTTTTTAAATATTCTGCCATAGTAGTCAGTATCTTCTTCTGACAACCAAGGGGGCAAGGTCTCTGGAGTTTTAAGTAGACCACTTAGTCCAGTTTCTTTAGTAAATAATGGAGGACTTGGATCCCTATTTAAAAGAAGATTCTTAAATAGTAGTGAAGTATCCAGGTTAGCAAAATTCTTTTCAGTCTCTCCAGGTTCCTGCAGGGGAATTAAATAACTTCATGTAAGAATTAAGATGAGTTACATATAGAAAATTAAAACAAAATAAAGATTTGAGAATCATGGCAATGATTATGATTAGTTTACATATAAGTTTTAATAGAATTTAAAGAACAAATAAAGATAACAAGCTTGTAATATCATGTATATGTATGAGATATATTTACAAATAAGTATAACTAAACGTATATTAAAATTTACTATGTTTATATATATATATATTTGAAAATATAAAATATCTACCAATAAAATAAATATAAGTTTATTTGAAACAAATGAAAAAAAAAAGTTTAAATTGTTATCTATAAAATTATCAATTTTAGTTTGCTCAACCACTATCTGCATAATAATAATAATAATATAAAACTCTAAAAAAATGAATCACTGATGGTGATTTATTTTTTAAGGTTTATTAATTTTGCTTATATGGTTTTCTCACTTAATAACTCATTTAATATAAAATAAATTAAGAAAATTAAATTGGGCTCTATTTTTGTAGTGTAGTAAATGATTGTATCAAATTTAAAAAAATTAGATTTGACACATGACATAAATTAGATTCCAATTTGAGATATACTAAGATTTTGTTTCATTCAATTTGGATATGATCGATTATGAGGAATTATACACAATTTAACTTGAATTTTAGGATAAATTACCAACTGTAACAAAATTATAATCCCTTAGAAAATAATGAATATATTAATCAACTAACCAAAAAGCCAAAAAAGAAAAAAAAAAAAATCAATTAACCAATATTCCCAAAAAGAATATCAATTGTTTAGTGTGATGATAAAAGATTAAATGGATATTAAACCATTCTTTTAAGAGAGTGTCGACCCAATTGATTTTTAATATTTAGCATAGTAGATAATCAAAGAAAGACAAGACTCCTAGAATTGCAAAAGTGCGTTTTATACGACCAACCAAATTTATCAAAAGAGTAAAGGTGAATTACGCACTTGAAACCTGCAAACGTAGTAATCATCACCAAACGCAGCCCTAAATCCATCCACAGGATTAATAGTTGGGTTCCTAGGAAACCACACCACACTCATGTTGACCAGTGCTTTGATTCGGTCAGGCCTGAACAAGCAAAAATTCCAGGCTATTATAGCTCCCCAGTCATGACCAACCAAGAAGACCTGGTCGATACCCAGATGGTCAATAAGGCCAACAAGGTCACCGATGATGTGAAACACGGTATAGGAGGAGGCGGAGGGCGGAGATTCAGTGTCACCATAGCCACGGAGGTCAGGGGCAATGCAACGGTAGCCATGGGAAGAGAGGGAGAGAAGCTGGTGGCGCCATGAGTACCAAAGTTCAGGGAAGCCATGGAGGAAGAGAATCACTGGACCTGTCCCTATTGACGCGACGTGCATGCTAATGCCATTTGCGGTTATGGTTGTGTGCTCTATCTTTTCCATCGATTGTCCACTCTCTAATCTCTATGTGACGCTGATGGCGTGGGTGTTCCTTTTTTATATTTTTGTTTGAGTTGGTGCCTCACTATTTTTGACTAGAAAATGATAAGGTTATAACTTTTAATAATGATAAAGGCGAGTTTTCCTAAATAATTGATTTTTTTCTTTTAAAGAAGATCCTAAATAATTGCTTTGATTATGTCAACAGCGTGATTGGTATAAATAGTTTATACTTTCTAAGGTGAATTAGTTTTTACTATTTAAGTCAAAAAATAAATAAAAAGTCAGCTTATATAAATCTTTTAAAACATTTTCATAAAAGTATTTTTATCTGGCTGATATTTTTAACTTAATAAAGTAAGTTATCAAATGTTTTTTTCTCAAAAAATAAAAAGTTATCAAATGTTTTTTTTTTTTAAATTGGCTGCGGTTTTTTTTTTTTTTTTTTTTATATAAAAAAAAAGAAGTTATGTCAAATGTACAGGCATCTTGGAACACTAGTATCAAATATGCTAAATGCTAAGGGTGTGTTTGTTTGGAGGTGAAATAGAGTGGATGAAAAACTTTAGAGAGAAAATGAGATGAAATATTTTTTTGAGTGTATTTGGTTGGGTGGAGAGGAAAGAAAATAAATGGTGGGACTTAGGTATTTTCTCTCCAGGCCCACAAAAAAGGTTTCTATCTAAAATGGAGAGAAAACTGAAGGGAGAAAACAAAGCTGCTTAATAGACAAAAATACCCCTGTCCAGTTCCTATCTTTTTTTTTCCCTTGTTTATTTATTTATTTTTATATGGGATGTGGGTGTGATAGTTGTTTTGTTTTGTTTTGTTTTTTGTTTTTTGTTTTTTTTTGTTTAACTAGACATGATTTTTATTTTTTAATAAATTGGGTGATTGTATTTTTTTTTTTTTGGTTGCTTATCACTTTTTTGTTTTAATTGAACATAATTTTTAACAAGGGTGGATGAGTAAATTTATATAAACTCACTTTTTCTATTTCTCCACTTTTCCACTCACAACCAAATAAAAGGAAGAGAAATTAAATTTTTTTCTATTTTCCCACTTTTTGTTCCTCTCACCATTTTCTATTCTCCTACTTTTTCACCTTTCCGATCAAATGGACCTTAAATGTTTAGTATTTAGCACAATGAACACTATAAACTATATTCCATCACATGTACTAAAGACCAAAAAAACAAAAAAATTGGCATGAACTACAGCTCCCAATAGAATGCCATGACATCCAATGCAAAAAAATTTGGGTAATTTTTTATTAAACTCTCTCTCTCTCTCTCTCTCTCTCTCTCTCCTAATAATAAAATATTCATTATCTTCTCTTTCACTTGTCACTCTGTCTCCTGATTTCTCTCTTCTCCTTCACTTCTCTCACCCATCACTCTCTAATCTCTCGGACTCTCTCCTCTTCTGCTCTTCTTTGTCTCTCTCAATCGAAAGCTTGGGTTTTGCATAGAAAGCATGGGTATCGCTCTCTCTCTGCCAATTTCCTCACACAAATTCCCTCACTGAAGCTCTTTTCATTTGGTTGACGTTCTAGGCTGGTTGGGTATTTGCTGCATACTATTTAGATGTTTTGCATAATTTTAGGATCATAATAAGTTGTTGAATAGTATTATTATCAATTGCATTTGTATTTGCATTTTATAGGAGCTAGTCCTTGAGTTTTATTAGGATAGGTTGTTCCTAAAATGCCTAAAGTGATAAGAAAAATATGGATAGAAATCTGTTGAGGTTGAGGATTCTGTTGGTCAATCCTAATTTATTTTTAGTGTTTTTTACGATTGTTGAATTGACAAGTTTTTATTGATTCTCATCTCGAATTATCACCGATATCATTTTTTTACATAATAATAACTTATTACCTCGGTAATTCTGAATGTTATTGTGACTCTAAAACTTAAGACATATTTGATACACTTAATGAGTGTTGCAATATGAATGGTAATTCTTAATACTGTTAATAAAATTTGTTATAATGGAATAATTAAAAATATTTATAAGTTTGATTGTGAGTTGTAACATTAAAATAAAACTTAAAATATATTTTAAGAAATATCTTCCTCATACAATTATATTTTTTTTTAAAATAATACTTCTTAATTTGAGGGAGAGGTTAGTCATTTTTTAATGAATTTTTATTTTCATAATTGTTATTGCATAAGAAAATTTTGTTTATTTATAAATATATTAATTTTAAAAATTATTATACCTACTAAGAAATAACTATTACAACTCTATTAGAGAGAAACAATAATTCCTCATTTTAAAAAATAGATATTCATAAGGAATGACTATTCCCTTTAATAAAAACATAATCAAATAGTGCAGGGTTTAGACAAGGCGATCCACTCTCCTCATATTTCTTCATTTTGGGCCAAGAAATACTCTTTAGAATGCTAGACCATGAACTAAGGCTAAAAAGCATCAGTGAAATCAAAACTAGCAGAAGCGGCCCTATTATCATACGTGTGATGTATGTGGATGACATCATACTATTCTCCAAAGCTTCAAAAAAAGATGCCAGTGCAATTGCCCAAATCCTTAATAAGTACTGCCTCTAGTCTGGCCAACAAGTCAACAAAGAGAAATTTGGCATCCTTTTCTCGAAGCACACCCAGAACAACATACGTAGATCCTTAAAGAGTATTCTCCAAATGAAGTCACTTAAAAAATATGCTATCTATTTGGGTGCTCCTCTACTTTTGTCTAGAGCTCCTGCAAAGGATTTCTCATACCTCCAAGCTAAGCTTGAAGCCAAACTCACAGGTTGGAGGAGTAAATACCTTTCATGGGCTGGAAGAAGAACCCTCATATGTTTGGTTGCCCAAACCATCCCTAACTATGCCATGTCCACTTTCAGCATCCCTAAAATAGTGTGTGACAGCCTTGGCGCCTTCAATAGAAGATTCTGGTGGAATCCTAAGAAATCAGAAGGGAATTTTCTCCCTTGGAGATTATGGGACAAGCTTTGTTACCTGAAGAACCAAGTGGGACTTGGTTTCAAAAAAGCTAAGGATATTAACAATGCATTCATTGGCAAGCTAGCTTGGATGATTGCCTCCAAGAGGGATATTCTATGCATGAGTATTCTAAGAGAAAAATACAAAGTTCCAGCAGATTGGTTGTACTCTGATCCCCTTAGCAGTGCCTCCCCTATCTGGAGAGCTGTTGAGCAAACAAAGAAGCTCATTTTTAAGGGAGCCTGCTACACCATTGGTATTGGACCTCCATTAACGTTTGGAAGGACCCTTGGGTGCCCTAGATAGTGGGGTTCATCCTTACCCCTGAAAAAGAGGAGTATACTCAGCTCCAGGTCATTGCTAGTCAGTTAATCGACTCTGACCTGCATTGTTGAAGGCATCATTTTTTTAAGGAGTTGTTTGACCCCCCTTCTGCTCAGGCCATCCTCTCCATTCCTATCCCTACCAGACCTCTCCCTGATAGACTCATATGGACACCAGACCCTAAAGGGTGCTTCTCAGTCAAATCAGCATATCACACCTCCCGAACTCACCTCCCCCACTTTACCCCCCACAGACCTCAACTGGAGCAAATCATGGAAATTGAATGTTCCTGAGAGAACTGAAAATGTTACTTTGGAGGATCGGCGTCAACTCTCTACCCAAAAGGGAAAACCACCTGACCTGCTTCCAAGTAAGTGACCCATCCTGTGTCTTTTGAAAGGATAACTCTGAATCCTCTTGTCATCTCTTCTTTAACTGCCCAGCATCTAGGTCCCTATGGTTTGCAGCTTGTTGGGGTTTAAAAACTGAACTCTTATCTATCTCTCAACCTGAAGACATTGTTAATTTTGTGCTAAACCCCCCTGTCCCTCCTTGCGTTGCGGCTGGAAATGGTCATGCTCCCCTGTTCTTGGCCTTAATGCTAGAAGAAATTTGGAGAGCAAGGAATTTCTCCCTCCATCATAATTGCCATTGGGACATCTCTGCATCCATCAGACTGATCCAATCTAGACACCTTGAACACTCCGTAATCTCAACGCCACTTTTTACTCCCAACCAACCTCAACTTGTGCCCCACCGCCATTAGGTTGCATCAAGATCAACGTGGATGCTGCAATTTCAAGCTCTCAAGTAGCTATAGCAATAGTTGCTTGTGATTACCACGGTGTTCCTCTCAAAATTTGGGCAAGATTGATAAAGAGAACATCCCCCCTCCAAGCAGAAACTGGGGCTTTGCTATGGGCAGTTTAGCTTGCAAAAGTGGAAAAATGGAGCCATGTAATTTTTGAAGAAGATGTCAAGTTGTGTTTTGACGCCATCAACACCCCCATCCCCCCCCCCCCCCTTGCTGCATTCACACCCCTCTGCTCAACATCCTTGCTTTGGTTGAGTCTTTTATTTCTTGCTCTTTTGTTTGGGTTAGTAGAACTTGTAATGGTGTTGCACACTAGGTAGCTAGCTTTTCTTTAAAGTCTCGTTTAGCTTTCTTTTTCATTTTGGAAAATTTGCCCCCTTCCTTGCTGGATTTATGTAAGGCAGACTTTCCCCTTTGTTCTCTGTTTCTTCAGTAATGAATTGCAGCTTATCACCAAAAGAAAAGAAAAAAGAAAAAAGAAAAAAATAAGTCTTGGGATTCTACCCCGGAGTTGTGTTACCAGTATATAAACAAAACTCTATAAAAGAGAATTGCATTACAAGATAGAAAATAACATTTGAACTGTGGATACATGTAGGTTTCCATATGACCGAACCACATTAAATTAGTTATAGTCTTTCTTTATATGCTTTAATTTTTTTTTTCCCCAAGGACTGCAAACCTTTTGTTTTGTTTTTTGGTAAGTGATTAGTACCACATGCTCTAATCATATGAAATATGTTTTTCCAAAATTTTCAGAACTTTTCTAATGATGTAGTGCAAAGCACTTCACATTTTCTAGTAAAAAGGATTCCCAAACGGATAGAAGATTAGTACTCTGGAGCATATGAGCGACCTCTAATTAGACATTACTTGCAAATCACAATGTAATTGAACCTCCTTATTAAGAGAACATGTATAGTTAACTTTGGGGAGTTTCAGATTACAATTACTGGAACATGAACTTACACTCTCCTAACTTTTTATTGACTAAATTAGAGGTTGTGCTGGCACCTTTAAGGTAGGTAAATACCAATTGCAGATCAAACATACAGGAATTTAGCATTGCCAATGCAGGCAATGGCAATTAAAACTCCTTGATAAAGTCATATATGTGTGTGCTGATCTCCTCTGGCTTTTCTTGGTTGATAAAGTGACCTACTCCTTCCATCACAACTACGTCTTGCAAATTTGGCACATCTATCTGGAAGCCACCGTTTAGTACATATTCCTCAACACCTGGCATCTTATAGACGATGTCTTTGTCACCCACAATGAACTTCGATGGTACTTGGATCTGTAATCCAGTCCATGGTGCTGTGAGCTCCCAGGTTCTGCAAAGTAACAGAACTACTGTTAATTTTAATGTCTGAAGCAATTAGCAAATAGATTCTGTCATATTGACTTCTTTCAAAGCTGCATAGGAACTTTTTAATTTTGTGCCAACTACTCTTATGTTTTTATAATAGCCGTGTATAATGTATCGAACAAAACACATAGTACTCATACGGAAGTCAATAGAGAGGGAATCCCAAAAATACAAAAAAAGCCCACAGAATGAAGCATGAAACCTACAGGTCAGCAGCTCTATAGTAGTTCAATGCTCCAGTAAAGCCTTTCTGGTCGAATTTTTCAGCGTAATAATTAATATCCTCTTCTGTCAACCATGAGGGCAAGGTATTTGAAATCTGCAATCCTGAAAATCCTATGTCTCTGGGTATAAATAGAAGATCATCAAAAGCTGAGAACAACTTCTTCATTAGAATTGCAGTATCCATGCGAGCAAAATCTTCTTCAGCTACTCCAGGTTCCTACAGTAGAGTTCAGCAATTTCATGGAAGATGAAAGAACAATAGCAAGAAAACAGTGGACTACTATTAACAAGAGCACAACTTGAACACCATGGCAATGAACAAGTGTAGTGCATGATCTATTGATCTTTTAACACTATTTTAAAAACCGGACTGCACCGGCCGGATCGACCGGTCAATATATCGAAAACCGGATACTAATTTGATACAGTTCTTCTTAAAAACCAGAAATTACAGAAAAATCGGTTTTAACCGGAAACTACTGGTTAGACCGTGAAAACGGTGAACTGGAATGGTTAAACCGGTTTTCAACAATTTCAATAAATTGAGCAAAATAATCAAACAATCTTCCTCATTTTGACAACAAAGTTGGTGCCTATCTCTCATTGAATGCAGCATGGCTGCATGTGAGTAAGATCTAAGATGAGATTTGAGGAAATTTAAAATTTGTGGGTAAGGTAAGATTTAAAGAGGCGGGAGATGCAAGGTGAGAAATGTCGTGCTTAAAAGAGTTAAAAGGAAGAATTTTTTGTTTTTGCCTTTTAAGGTCAGGTGATGAACTAGTTAAGAGAGAGAGAGAGAGAGAGAGAGAGATCGAATGACACTTGAGAGAAAATTTGAAATTGTGTAAAGATGAGAAGCTGTAAGTCTGATAAACGATGAACAAGGATTAGGAAAAGTGGGTGGGCGGCTGGGTAAGTGGGAGTGGGATAAAAGTAAAATTAACGACGCAAAGGACAAAACATTAATAGCAGAGCGAAAGAGCCGTCCTCTCATAGACACGCGGGTCTCACACTTGTGGGGCTCACATAACTGTAGAAGAAATGTCTTATGCGCCTGCCGCATGAAATATCTCTTAGGATGCAGGTGAGTTTAAACAAAAAAATCTACTATAATAGTATGTGGTGCACGTTTTACAGCCAGGTAGCCAACAAAAGTATACAAAACAAATAAAATAATTTCTTGATTTTTTTTATTATTTCTCTTTTATATATATATATATATAACATCCACCCTTTATTTTTTTTCTTTCGTACTCCAGATAAATAGAGAAAAATTAAACAATTAAATATAAAATAAATAATATTAATATAAATTTATACGATTGTTCTAACAAGCTTATAAAGTTATGTAAATTCTACGCATTTTTTTATTATTCTATACTATTATTTAAGGAGCTTTTTCTGTTTGGATTTTTATTTTTTTAGTTCAAAAATATCCATACAGTCTTATGTTTAGATAGAGACAAAATTAAAGGACAATTCAGTAAAAACTCATTTTTTAGTTCAAAAATGTCCATCTTGTCCTATATTTAAGTAGAGACAAAACTAAAAGGGGCTTTTCCTGTTTGCAACTCCAACTCTCACTAAAATATTGTCTAAAAAATAAGATCACTCTTCTATTAATTTTTAAATTAATTTATTCACTTATAAATTAATTTTTTTTAAATAAAAATTATATATATATAATAATTAAATACAATTTTTTTCTTACAAAATAGGACTACTAAAAAAAAATCTCATCACACGCGCGAAGCACGTGTGATGAGACTGTATATAATAACTGCGGTGAATGCTTTTAAGGATGGTAAATTTTACAGAAAAAATCTTATAGCAGAAACAAACAAGTGATTAATCTTTGGGCTTTCTGTCAACAACAAAGATTGATCTCCATATTCCATTTCTCAATTGCCTTTAGTGCTTCAAAGGTCAAACCACAAAGCTAGGGGAGGGTTTGACCACTCACACATAGACCTTAACACCCTTCAAGGAAGTTAGATTTTTGTATAAAAAAAATTCAAGTGGCTAATTCTAGGTTGAATACTAATTTATGATTCTAACCACACGTGGCAATTATGTAACGGGCTTAAATATATTAATAAATTTCATTAATAAAAAAAAAACAAATCCAATTTCTTTCTTTTCAAATACTTGAAAGAGTAAAAAAAAAAAAAAAATACCTGAAACCAGCAAAAATAATAATCATCACCTAATGAAGCTCTCAAGCCATCCACAAACTTGATGGTTGGGTTCCTGGGAAAAAATGGCACGCTCAAGGTGACCAAAGCCTTGACACGATCTGGCCTGAACCAGCAAAAGTTCCAGGCCATCATAGCTCCCCAGTCATGGCCGACCAAGAAGACCTGGTCGATACCCAGATGGTCAAGCAGACCAACAAGGTCACCGGCGATGTGGATCCCGGAGTAGGTGGCGGAGGAGGGCGGGGCGTCTGTGTCGCCATGTCCACGGAGGTCAGGGGCTATGCAACGGTAGCCAAGGGAGGAGAGGGAGAGAAGCTGGTTGCGCCATGAGTACCAGAGCTCAGGGAAGCCGTGAAGGAAGAGGATCACGGGACCTGTACCTATTGAAGCTATGTGCATGTTTATGCCATTTGTGGGAACTGTTGTGTGCTCTATCTTCTCCATCTTTGATCTCTCGTCTTATGTTTTGCTATTAATCTACCCTTCGTTTCTATTTGTATTAATTATATAAAGGAGGCAATGCATCTACTGTGTCATTTTGGTTTAGTCCGTCGCTACTTTTTTTTTTTTTTTTCAAATTTTGAACAGTAACTATAGTACCAAGCGGCACTAAGTAATAGTCAGTTTCGTTCTTATTTATTTTAGTATAAAAATGTCTATTTTTATTATTTTATATGCTTATTTTAAAACAACTCACAAGATATGTGATGAGTGTTACAACGAATAATAGTCAGTTTTTTTTTTAGGAGATAATAATAGTCCGTTGTAAGAGTCTGTAATAGATAGTTAGGTAAGCAGCGCCGACTGTAATGATAGTCAGTGATTTGACCGGTGGAAAATTTTCGGATGCTGCAATTCATGGAGTCTTTTGTCCAAATATAGGTAAAAATCAAGTTTTTTAGGGTTATAGGTACTGTTGAAAGTTATTTAAGAAATTGAGGAGAGAGATTGAATTTTGGTAACGGTATTGCCGAAATTCTAAGAAAAAGTAAGAGAGGGAAAGAGGGAAAAGTGAGAGAGAGAAAAACTGGAATTTCGGTAACAGCGTTACCGAAATTCTGCTGCCCAACCTGCCCGTGAGCGAGCCCGTGAGCGAGTGCGTGCGCGAGTGTGCGCGAGTGACTGAAAGAAAATAAATTCTCAATTTCGGTACCGGTGTTGCCGAAAATGGTAGAAAAAAAATTGGGGAATTTCAGTAATGGTAATACCGAAATTGGGGAAAAAAAAAAAAAGGATAATTTCGGTGCTACCAGCACCGAAATTGAAAAAAAAAAAAAAGAGAATAATTTCGGTGCTGGCAGCACCGAAATTCAAAAAAAAAAAAAACAAAAAAAACAAAAAGAGAATAATTTCGGTGCTGGTAGCACCGAAATTTAAAAGAAAAAAAAGAAAAAAAAAAGAAAGACAATTTAGGTGCTGGCAGCACCTAAATTGAAAAAAAATAAAAATAATAAATAAATAAAAAAAGGGATAATTTCGGTGCTGCCAGCATCGAAATTATCCTTTTTTTTTTTTTTTTTCAATTTAGGTGCTGCCAACACCTAAATTGTCTTTTTTTTTTTTTTATAATTTGCTGGTTTTTTTTTTTTTTTTTTTTTTTTTTTCCTTTTTCGGTGCTGGTAGCACCGAAATTATCCTTTTTTTTTTTTCCCCCCCAATTTCGGTATTACCATTACCGAAATTCCCCAATTTTTTTTCTACCATTTTCGGCAACACCGGTACCGAAATTGAGGATTTATTTTCTTTCAGTCACTCGCGCACGCACTCGCTCACGGGCAGGTTGGGCAGCAGAATTTCGGTAACGCTGTTACCGAAATTCCAGTTTTTCTCTCTCTCACTTTTCCCTTTTTCTCTCTCTTACTTTTTCTTAGAATTTCGGCAATACCGTTGCCGAAATTCAGTCTCTCTCCTCAATTCCCTAAATAACTTTCAACAGTACCTATAATCCTAAAAAACTTGATTTTTACCAATATTTGGACAAAAGACTCGCAATTCATGTGTTTACATGTCAAAGAGATTTTAGACGAGAAAAGTGTTGATTCACTGTTACATGGTTCAACTTTTGCAACTATTCCTATATATAAAAAACCTTTGCAACATTTTAATCCAAAAATTATCAATAACGATTAATATATAATAAATGAGTATATTTACATACGGTGAACTAAAAATTGAATCAATTCTAATCCGTCCGCAAGCGTCTTTTAGACTAGAAAGACTATCCTAGTATAAATAGGTTGTCCCTCGTAGGACGGTCGTCACTTGGAAAACTTCCAACTGTAAAAGCTTATGAATCGGACCACATGTAACCATTTTGATACATGAGCAAGAGATCCTAGTTTATCGTTATAACTTCTTGTTAGGACATATGTAGTTCAATTCTGTGAACATATGTCGTTATTTTATGTAATTGGCTTATCCTTAGACAAAACGCACTTTACTTGTAATTGGGTAGATTTAGGATGAGTTTAACACTTCAAGAAACAGTGGTTCAAGGTTAAGTGTTGAAGCCGTCAAAGTCTGTCCAAGAAACAAGCAAGGAAGTGCAGGTTTTTAAAGCTCGACACATACCTCGACAGATGCATCTATCGAGCTTTAAAGAAGCTGTTTTGCCCAAGCCTCGACAGCTGTCTCGACACCTCTCGACACCTCTATCTGTCGAGAATTAAAGAAAACAGATTTTCAAGTTTGTTTCAAGTCTAATCCGTGAGTGTGTCTTTGGGACTTCTTTTCTCCTAACCCTAGACATATAAAAGGATTATTTTAAGGGCCGTCAAGTAAGAGATCACAAGATACAAGTTGCACATTCATTGAGAACTTGTTGTTCATGCAATTTGTGATCTGACAGACAAAATTCGTGCCCTAGTTCATCCTTGATGATTTGAAGAACTTTGCAGCCAACTCTCTCTCTCTCTCTAGTTGGTGTTTGAAGTCGCGTACTATGATCCGCGCATCTGGTTAGTCACGTACTTGGGAGCCGTGCATTGAAAGGAGAAACTGTCACTACAGAACAAGTCCAATTGGGTATTGGGGTAAGAGTTCAACTGTAGGTTGGTGAGGTACTTGGGATTCCTTGCTTGTAACTGCTTGTTGTGATAATAGTGGAGTTTCGGGAGTGGTGATCTTAAATCACCCGGTGGGGTTTTTGCTGTAAGGGTTTTCCCCATTCGTAAACAAATCATCGTGTCATTTATTTTCCGCTGCATAACTTAGTTTTGGTAATTTGTTTGTGCTACCACGTGATATTGCATGTTAAATTGATTAATTAATGACTTGGCTAATTAATCAACGTAATTTATCACAAGGGGTCAACGCGTTTGTGGCCTGTCAAGTGGTATCAGAGCAAGCACACTCTGATTAGGGTTTAATCTATTGTGTGTGATCCATTGACCCCTGTTGTCATGGATAGAGGACAATCTCTAATCATTCCTCCTTTATTTGATGGCACTAACTATGCATACTGGAAAGTACGCATGAGAGCTTTCTTGCAGTCTTTAGATGAGAAAGTGTGGCAAGCTGTGGAGATAGGCTGGACCAAGCCTACAGAAGCGCCGGCCGACTGGGATGACGCTAAGATCAAGGCGGCCAACTTCAACAGCAGAGCATTGAATGCCCTATTCAGTGCAGTCACCAATGAGGAGTTCAAGAAAATTTCCTCAACTGAAACTGCTAAGGAAGCATGGACCATCCTCCAGACAACCTATGAGGGCACCAAGGCTGTCAAAGATTCAAAGCTGCAGAGGCTCACCACACGCTTTGAAGAAATTAAGATGGAGGAGGATGAGTCGTTTGATGAGTTCTATGCCAAGCTCAAGGATATAGTGAACTCAGCCTTCAATCTTGGGGAGACCATCCCTGAACCCAAGATAGTAAGGAAGGTGCTTAGATCGCTGCCCGAGAGATTCCATGCCAAGATCACGGCGATCGAAGAATCAAAGGACATTGATAGAATTCCTTTGACTGAGCTGGTTGGAAACTTGCAAACCTATGAGTTAGGGCTGACTAGGTTGGGCAAGTCAAGCAAGGGCAAGAGTTTGGCACTAAAGGCCAAGAGCAGTGATACGGATGACTCGTCAGATGATGAAAATTCCAAGATGAAGTCCTACATCACAAGGTAATTCAAGAAGTTTATGAAGAATGCCAACGGAAAGGGCTTCAACAAAGACCGTAGACAGTCCAGTTCTTCACAATTCAAGAATTCAGATAAAGGGAAGAAGGATGTCAAGGATGGCGGTCAGTACACTGTTCCTGCTGGGCCAAAATGTTTTGGGTGTCAAGGCTTCGGACACATGAAACAAGAGTGTCCTACGTACCTCAAGAGCATAGGGAAGAGCAAGGCACTTGCGGTTACCTTAAGCGACACAGAGCCCGAGGACGATTCCGAGGATGAAGACGACGGAATCTTGAATGCCTTCACTGCCACTATTAATCCTACTGATGGGGTTACCGAGAAAGTGGATGAAGAAGAGGAGTTGGTGGACTCCAAGATTGAGATTATGGATGATCAAGATGATATCCATACCGCCTATGAGAAGCTATACAAGCTTTCTGAGAAACATGAGAAGCTCTATAGGCTGGCCACCAAGAAGCTCAGTGATGTGGAACTCAACCGTGAGAAGCTGTCCACAAAGGTCGATGAAGCGAATCAAACCATTGGAGCACTGAGGTTCGAAAACAATTTCTTGGTTGAGAGGACCAAGAAGCTTGAAGCGGAGCTGTTTCAAGTCAGAGCACAACTGGAGAGGACGTCAAGTGCTAAACTGGACGAGATGTTGAGTGCTCAGAGATATTCTTCAGATCGTACTGGATTGGGGTATGAATTCTCTCTCTCTAATACTCCTATTTCTAGTACTACTGTGTTTGTTCCACCTGCTAATAACATTGAAAATGAAGAAAAGAATGTTAAATTTGATAGCTAGTGAGAACGTAGACAAGGGCAAGTCCATTCTAGGAGCACCCCCTAAAATTGAGAAAAGGGAAGCTAGAAACCCTAGGAATAAGAAGGCTAACTCTCAAAAGGCCAAACCGAAGAAGCTGCATCTCTGTTATCATTGTGGTGCTGCCGGTCACACTCGACCTAATTGCTACAAGTGGTGTGCCACTCAACAGAGCAATGGCACAATAGCATCTGGGAGTCAGAATCAGCTTCAGTCTTCTCTCGCTCCTCTTGGAGACATTCTAAAAGCCCTCATGTTCCTTTCGAACTTGAACGGTTCATATTCTTCTCCCTCTTCACCGGTTCAAGAATCGACCAAAAGGAAAGGATCTTCCAAAGTGTGGAAGGCAAAGGGATCTAAGTGATTTCAGTCACTTCTTCTTCTCTCTCCTGTTTTTGTGTGTTGCATTACTTGTGTGTTTCTTTACTGTTTTGAGTCAGTCTAGTTTTATGCATTGTTTTGCTTTACATGTTTTTGTTTGTGTGTTTTCAGTTTTGTGTTTTATTTTTTGCTTTTCTGATAAAAATAAAAAATAAAAAATAAAAAATTGAAAAATACAAAAACAGTGTGTGTTTGTGTGCTGTTAGGTTTGGATTGGGCTGAGCCCATGATGTTTTTATGTTGCATGTCACATGCTCATTCATTCTCCATGCATACGTTCTTTTCATTTCAATATTATTCTGTCAATATTGAACTGTTTGGGACTTTTCTGTGTGTTTTCTTTCTCTCCCCCTCTCTATGGTTGCGTTAGCTGTGTCTATGGCACCTAAGCGTAAATCCACTCCGTCCCAGAACCCTTTGTGTTCTAAGGGACAGTCTTCCTCTGACTCTACCCCTCTTTCTGTCCGGTTCCGTGATGAGAAGGCCCACAAGGACTTCTCGGAGAACTTTTCTAAACGCGGTGTTTATTCGGAACGCCACGTTGTCCTGGCAGATTTTGCCGACACCGACCTTCTCGATGTCATTCACACTCGGGGATGGGAGTCACTGTGTGACGTCCCGGTCACTTGTCCTCTCGTGTTGATTCAGGAGTTTTACTCCAACATCCACGGGATAGATTCTTCTGTACCTTCTTTCTACTCTTGCGTCCGAGGTACGCGCTTCTGTGTCACCCCAGAGCTGGTCTCTGAGGTTCTTCATGTACCTAGGGTGGATCATCCTGATTACCCTAGCTGTGAGCGTCTTTGGACTGTGTCCAAAGACGAGATGATCTCGGCGTTCTGTGAGCGTCCTACCTCTTGGGGAGATCACATGTACACACCATGTCGACCTTTTGCTAAAGGTCCTCGTTTCCTTAACATGGTGATGACCTTTGTTTTGCACCCACTGTCTCACTATAACTCTATCACAGAGCCTCGCGCTCGATTTTTGTTGTCCCTCCTTGAGGATCTCTCTATAGATTTTCCTTCGCACTTCATCTTTTCCATTATCGATGTCTATAGAGATACGACCACCCATGATAAGCTCATTTTCCCTTCCGCTATCACGAGGATTCTGAGTCGTTTTTCCATCCCATTCCCTTCGTCCGATCCTTACCACGTCATGTCCGCCATAGACGCCGCTACCGTAAAATGTAGCGAGGCACAGTTTAGATCGCGACAGGCTGACGGTGCCACTCCTTCCACCCGTCCGGCCACCTCTAGATCCGCTCGAGCATCTGCTTCTACTTCTTCGAGCGACGTCAGCTTGGGAGACATCATGGCGCAGCTACAGCGCATGGATGCTCGCCTAGATACACTCTCCACGGAGTTGTATCAGGTGAACGTCCGTGTTGGTCGCATCGCCAGGCGACAGGCGACCATGGGCAGCTTTGCTCCAGAGGCTTCTCCTCCGCCACCTCATGTGTCGACTGAGACCGAGGCTGATGATGATGGCGATGATGATGATGCTCCCGATGATGATGATGGAGATGCGAGCTCTTCGGATGAGATGTCTACTTGACACTCTACCCTTTGTCACTCGTGACAAAAAGGGGGAGTAGTTTTTGGATGAGAGTAGTCATTCTTAGGGGGAGTGTTAGCATATGACATAGGACATTTTTGTCAGGGGGAGTGTGGATTGAGGGATGTAATGAGGTGATCTATGTATTTTTTTTCTTTCTTTTTGAGATACATTGATCATGTATTGACATACATTGTATTTATTCTCTTCTTATATATGATGATGTATGTTTTTCTTTCACCTACCTTTCATGTGTTGTTTCTTTTCTATCTTTATACACATGCTTCTTTATTTGTATGCATCTATTATTTCTGTTTCACACAAAGATGCCTTGATGTGTTTTGTTTATAAGTGTTTCAGAAATACAGGTTGTCAAAGTCTTCTTGCCATGAACTCTCTTCTTGCAAAGTTTTTCAAGAGTTTGTGATAGGATAGATTTTACTGTATGTAACAAGTGAATATGAGTTGAGTGATTTATGACTTCTCTCATATCTTCATTTGTATGTTGTGGTTTTGTCACGGATTACCAAAGGGGGAGATTGTTAGGACATATGTAGTTCAAGTCTGTGAACATATGTCGTTATTTTATGTAATTGGCTTATCCTTAGACAAAACGCACTTTACTTGTAATTGGGTAGGTTTAGGATGAGTTTAACACTTCAAGAAACAGTGGTTCAAGGTTAAGTGTTGAAGCCGTCAAAGTCTGTCCAAGAAACAAGCAAGGAAGTGCAGGTTTTTAAAGCTCGACACATACCTTGACAGATGCATCTATCGAGCTTTAAAGAAACTGTTTTGCCCGAGCCTCGACAGTTGTCTCGACACCTCTCGACACCTCTATCTGTCGAGAATTAAAGAAAACAGATTTCCAGGTCTGTTTCAAGTCTAATCCGTGAGTGTGTCTTTGGGACTTCTTTTCTCCTAACCCTAGACATATAAAAGGATTATTTTAAGGGCCGTCAAGTAAGAGATCACAAGATACAAGTTGCACATTCATTGAGAACTTGTTGTTCATGCAATTTGTGATCTGACAGACAAAGTTCGTGCCCTAGTTCATCCTTGATGATTTGAAGAACTTTGCAGCCAACTCTCTCTCTCTCTCTAGTTGGTGTTTGAAGTCGCGTACTGGGATCCGCGCATCTGGTTAGTCACGTACTTGGGAGCCGTGCATTGAAAGGAGAAACTGTCACTACAGAACAAGTCCAATTGGGTATTGGGGTAAGAGTTCAACTGTAGGTTGGTGAGGTACTTGGGATTCCTTGCTTGTAACTGCTTGTTGTGATAATAGTGGAGTTTCGGGAGTGGTGACCTTAAATCACCCGGTGGGGTTTTTGCCGTAAGGGTTTTCCCATTCGTAAACAAATCACCGTGTCATTTATTTTCCGCTGCATAACTTAGTTTTGGTGATTTGTTTGTGCTACCACGTGATATTGCATGTTAAATTGATTAATTAATAACTTGGCTAATTAATCAACGTAATTTATCACAAGGGGTCAACGCGTTTGTGGCATGTCACTTCTTATTAAGTACTTTATTTCCAATGACAGTTGTAAAAGATAAATCTAAGCATTTTAACTTTTATAGCAGTTATGGAAATTAAGTCTAAATTTCGAACTTCCACAAATATTAGGGAAGTTACGCAACAAGTAACCACTCTAAACACACTATATAAGCACTCATCCTCATCAAATGAAGGTAAGTTTTCACTATTCCTAAAAAGTTGAAATTCTTGAGTCCCAAAAAGAAAACTAACTTAAGTATTAAAGGGCTCTTGGCCGATTCAACCCGGTCTCCTTTGATCTTGTGTCTTCTTCCTTTCAAGGCCTCATCACTAGTTCATTGAAACTCGAAGGATTCAATCTACTGATTTTCTGTGCATCATCAGTTGAGGCCGTCTGTGGGGAGATTAATTTTGTGTTTTGCAATTTATCTTCCTTCGACAAAAGGTTGCATGGTTCGAATAAGATCAATGACCACTAGTCCAGGCCACCGGGAGAATAGAAATGCTTCTAGTAATCTCAGTCGTGATTACCAGTTAGCACCTGTCATGTAACCACCTTCCATCCAACACATACAGTCCATGGCAGTCGCCATGACGGAATTAACTCGTCAAAACCAAGAGTCAAGAAGGCAACGCGTGAAAGATACATGGAAGGGCAAGTCCAGAGTCAAGAAGTTAGGGAAGGAGAAAATGTTGAGCTTAAGAATCAGTCAAGGGGTACCGCGAAGGGTGCCACACTTGGAGAGGGAGATGGATTAGATGAGGATGGCCATGGGCGAGATGAGGGAGAACATGAGAAGGGCGAATCCCGTAGATAATTTAGTCCATCAGACTGATTTCCATTTCGTGCCTTCCATCAACAGTCATCCCCTGTCTTCTAAGTTTAAGATGTCTTCCTTAGACACATATGATGGAACGTGCAACCCTTTTGATTATATTGCTACCTTCAAGACTACAATGCATCTTCAAGGGATTCTAAACGAGATTATGTGCAGGGCTTTTCCTACCACCCTTAAAGCGCCGGCACAAGTATGGTTCAGCAAGATACCTCCAAACACTGTGAGCTCTTTCGAAGAATTGAGTAAGTTGTTTGTCAACAATTTTATCGGGGGACAAAGGCAAAAGAATTCCTCATCCAGCCTGTTAACCATAGAGCAAGGGAAAAATAAAAGCTTGCAGTCCTTCATTACTTGTTTCAATAGAGAAGCCCTGAAGGTAGACAAGATGGATGGAAAATTATTGGCAGCCTTCCATAATGGAGTTAATTCCGATTTATTCATCCATAAGCTTTATGAGCAAGAGCCTTAAACCATGGTTGAACTTGTCCATTCAGCCAAAAACTTCATGAATACAGAGGATGCAATCATAGCCAAGAAGAGGAAGAAGTTCGAGCAAATGGATGTAGATCTCCCGCACCATCCAGAGCAGGGTCTTCGTCCAAAGAAGGCCCGAACAGGAGAGAAGAAAGATCAAGACAACAAGAAGGTAAGTTCTTCTTCAACAAGGAGTCAACAATATACGCCCTTGAACATGCCACTTGAACAAGTGCTTATGCAAATCAAGGATGACCCATCTTTGAAGTGGCCAGAAAAAATGAAAGGAGATCCCAATAAGTGCAATAGGAATAAGTATTGCCGCTTCCATAGAGATCATGGGCATGACACGGACTAGTGATTTGACTTGAAGCAGCAGATAGATAATCTTATCAGGCAAGGAAAATTGAGAAACTTTCTTGGACGAGATTATAAGGACAAGAAAGGGTTCACCACCCATATGACGACGCGATTGTCATCACATTGCTCATTACTGATTATACGATTAGGAGGGTGTTAGTAGACAATGGAAGTTCGGCAGACATTTTATATTACCTTGCCTTCCAACAAATAAGGCTTGGACGAGATCAACTTCATCCAGTAAATTCGCCTTTGGTAGGATTTGGAGGGATGAAAGTGCAATCTATGGGTACCATTACGTTACTTGTGGTGGTAGGAGCGTATCCACAGCAGATAACCAAAGAGGTAAACTTCCTTATTTTGGACTGTTCGTCCCCATACAAAGCTATCATTGGAAGACCGACTTTAAACAGTTGGAAGGCAATAACATCTACCTACCATTTATCTGTTAAGTTCTCAACAGATCATGGAGTAGATCAAGTGCAAGGAGACCAATTAGTCGCTAGAGAATGCTATCTAGCCATGTTGGCTATGGACGAGTACGTGCAGACGATGAACATAGATGAGAGAATAGTTACCATGAAGCCCACAAAAGTGGTAGAAGACATCCCTCTGGTAGAGGATAATCCCAAGAAGTTTACCAAAATTAGAATGAGTATGAAGGAGAAGACGAAGCAAGACCTCGTCTAGTTCTTAAGGAAGAGTATTGATGTTTTCGCATGGAGTCATGAAGACATGCCGGGAATTGACCCAAGTGTTATCACACATCGGTTGAATATACACCCATTTTCTAAGCCTGTTCGTCAGAAGAAAAGAGTTTTTGTTCCTGAGTGAGATAATGCTATTAAAGAAGAAGTCCAGAAGTCAACCACGGCAAAATTTATCCAGGAAGTTTATTATTCGAACTGGTTGGCTAACGTGGTGATGGTCAAGAAGGCTAATGAAAAATGGGGGATGTGCGTGGACTTCACCGATTTGAACAAGGCTTGCCCTAAAGAAAGCTATCCATTTCTGCGCATTGACCAACTGGTGCACTCAATTGTGGGTCATAAATGGCTAAGTTTCATGGATGCCTTCTCAAGCTACAATTAAATACGGATGGACGAGGTGGATCAAGAGAAGGCATCCTTCATTACCAGTCAATGTCTATTTTGCTACGAGGTTATTCCATTTGGTTTAAAGAACGTGGGGGCAACTTATCAAAGGCTGGTTAACTATATGTTTCATCCACAAATTGAACAGAATGTGGAAGTTTATGTGGACGATATGTTGGTAAAGAGCTTGGACGAGGAAAAGCATTTGGACGACCTTCAAGAGACCTTCGATACACTTAGATGATATAAAATGAAGTTAAATCCGAGGAAGTGCGCTTTTGGAGTTTCGTCGGGAAAGTTTCTTGGGTTCATGGTTTCACATAAGGGAATTGAAGCAAATCTTGATACAATTCAAGTGATACTGAATATGGAACCACCAAGGAATGTCAAAGAAATTTAATCTCTCACTGGGCAAGTTGCCGCCCTTAACAGATTCATATCAAAAGCTACTGACAAGTGTTTGCCATTCTTTAAGGTCCTCAAGAAGGCATTCGAATGGACGGACGAGTATCAAAATGCCTTTCAAGACCTCAAGACCTATCTCATAACAGCTCCTCTGCTGAACCAGTCTATACTAGGTGAAGAATTATGCTTGTATTTGGCAGTGTCTCCACATGCAGTGAGCTCGGCATTAATTAAAGAAGAAGGGAAGATATAGAAGCCAGTTTATTATACAAGTCGAGTGTTGAGAGAAGCAGAAGGATGGTACCCCATGATGGAAAAACTAGCTTTTACTTTGGTTACAACTTCCAAGAAGTTAAGACATTATTTTTAGGCTCATGTCATCAACGTCTTGACAGATCATCCACTTAAGAAGGCAACGAACAAGTTGGAAGCCGCAGGACGACTAATCCAATGGGCCATAGAACTTAGCGAGTTTGATGTCAAGTACCGACCAAGAAGCGCTATAAAGGCTCAAGTATTGGCAGATTTCTTTGTAGAGTTCACTCCCAACCAAGGCGGGTTAGACGAAATCGATGAAGCTCCGAGGTGGGTCATCTATGTAGATGGTTTGTCCACATTATATGCAGGAGGAATTGGAGTTGTGCTAAGATCCTTTGAAGGGGACAAGTTGAAATATGCAACTCGTCTACAATATTAGACAACCAATAATGAAGCTAAATATGAAACTCTCCTTAAAGGGTTGGAAATGGCTAAGTCCCTAGGGGCAGAGTCAGCAATCGTCCACAGAGA
The DNA here is from genome assembly GCA_032878915.1 of Castanopsis chinensis. Taxonomy (NCBI): domain Eukaryota; kingdom Viridiplantae; phylum Streptophyta; class Magnoliopsida; order Fagales; family Fagaceae; genus Castanopsis; species Castanopsis chinensis. The sequence continues at coordinate 20,563,589 of JAVQMG010000115.1, forward strand.
TTTTCAGTCGATCATGAATTAAATAAATGGAATATGTGAAGCTGAGGAAGACCGAATGAAGAAATATCTTAGACAGGTAAGGAGGCTTGTCAAAAAATTTAACGAAACTAGTTTTGTTCAAGTCCCAAGGGAGGAAAATATGGAAGCAGATGTTTTGGCGAAGGCGGTTTCGACAAAGGGGGCTATGGACAAGTATGACAAAGTCCAATGCATGCCAAGCATAGACCTTCTAGAGGTATAACAAATTGAAGGAGAAGAAAATTGGATAACTCTAATGGTAGTTTACTTCAAAGATGGAAGGCTTCCAAAGGACAAGAACAAAGCTAGAAAGTTAAGGATCAAGGCTGCTAAGTATGTTCTCATAGCCGAGGTATTGTATAAAAGAGGCTTCTTTCAGCCTTACTTAAGGTGATTAGCTCCAGATGAGTCAAACTATATGTTAAGGGAGATTCATGAAGGAGCATGTGGAAACCATTCGGGAGCAAGAGTGCTGGTCCATAAAGTCATCCGTGCAGGTTATTATTGGCCAACTATTAAAGCAAATGCTAAGGCTTATGTTATGGTATGTGACCAATGTCAATATTTCAGCAACGTTCCTAGACAGTCGTTTAAGTATCTCACCCCGATGATGGCCCTATGGCCCTTTGCGCAATGGGGACTAGATATCTTAGTTCCCTTCCCACTTGGAACCAGGTGGATGAAGTTTTTGGTAGTAAGGATCGACTACTTTACTAAATGGGTGGAAGTTGAACCCTTAGCCAAGATCACACAGTAGAACGTCAAAAACTTTGTTAGGAAGAGCATTGTATGTAGGTTCGGGATATCTAGGGTACTAGTGTCTGACAATGGATGATAGTTTGATAAGACACCTTTCAGAGAATTTTGCGAGCAATTTGGAATCAAGAATCATTATTCCCCACCCTTCCACCTACAAGCGAATGGACAAGCAGAAGTTTCAAACCAATCCTTGTTGAAACTCATCAAGATTCAGCTTGAAGGGGCAAAGGGAGTATGACCAGACAAGCTACCAGGTGTTCTATAGGCTTACAAGACGACTATAAGGACTCCTATGGGGGAAACTCCTTTCAAACTGGCGTATGGGAGTGAAGTTGTGATACCTATAGAAGTGCACATGGTGAACCACAGGGTGATGAAGTATCAGGATGAGGATAACAAAGAGCAACTTCGTCTTAACCTTGATCTGATAGACAAGGTAAGGATGAACGCAGGGCAAAGGACAACAAGGTATAAAAACCTCATGGCTAGAAAATATGATGCAATGGTGAAACCCAAACATTTCAACATTGGGGACCTCGTCCTAAAAAATGGTCTCTTTGGCAACCAGAAACCCAACCTATGGAAAACTGAAACCTAATTAGGAAGGACCTTACAGGGTCATTAATGGCAAGAGAAAAAGATCTTATTACTTAAAAGCCCTGGACGAGAGAAAGCTAGAGCACCCCTAGAATATTGAGCATCTAAGAAGATATTACTAGTAGGATATCAGCCTGGACGAGCATCGCTCTTGATGAGATCGTCCTAGGCGTTGTGGTTGCCCTGGACGAGTTGAAGTTATGTGTTTGCTTTTCATTACCTGTGTTTCTTATTAGTATTATATGTTGTGTTTTAATTCCATAAAGGTGTATGTTTCTAAACTATGCACTGTCTATGGACGAAGTCATGGACTTGGATTGTCTGTATCTTTAATTCCCTAAAGGCACCAACTTCTAAGCATGTGCCAAGACTTGTGGACGATGTTTTGTAAGCAGTGTTTACAATGTATAACGTTGTGTGGATTTTCAATTCTCATGATGATGATGCACTCATTACAACTAATTCACAAAAAGGCTAAAAGTCCTAGATGAGTAAAATCTCTGGACGCAGGGATGTGATGTCTATATGCTTTTCTTAAAATAAGGATAAAGTAGAAAAATAAGCTTAAGGTGTATTTGTCTAACGAATGGACAAGGAAAAACCTAAAGTATATCTTTCCAACCAATGGACGAGACAATGCATGCACGAAAGAGTATTCAAGAATCCATGGATAGATATAACCAGCCAAAACAATCCAAATCTTTGGACGAGTAAAAGCTAAAACATTTTGCTAAAAGAGGATTGTAGATCATCCAGGCTATGGACGAGCATTAGAACTAGTTGCCGAGACTCTAGATGAATAAAGTTGGTGAAGGCAACGCCATTTGTAAGACGAGTTACACTTGTAAAATTTAAAGAATGGTAAAAACATTGAACATGAGGAAACTTAACATGGATGAGTTAAATGCCTTCATGGGAGGACGGACCATACTTAAACCAGTGTAATATGGGTGATGTAATTAAAGAAAATTCGTCCATACAATAACATGTTCAATAGTAAATAAAAAAAAATGATGGAAATAAACATTCATTCATAAAAAGTTTAGAAAATGGTAGACGACCACGGTCCAAAAACCCTTAAATAAAGTAAAAGCCTAAAAGGAAAATGTTTGGAAACTCGTCCTAAAGATTGTAGATGAGTGAAATGTACTTGAATAAATTCAAATGGTCCAAAAACAACGGACCTCGTACTTAGAAACAAAAAAGAAAAGAAGAAACTAGGATGATAAACTTTCACACTTTCACTGTGGGGGTCCTTTCCAATTTTAGGCTCGTCCTAGGCAGGCTGGGTGGTAACATTGTTTTCAATATTGACGTCTTCAAAAATCGTCTGGATGAGAGAGCTGGCAGCACTAAGCTGGAGTTTGATGGAGCTAAATTCAATTTCAGAGAAGCATTCAATAGTGTCCATGTGAAAATCTTCGAAGCCGACAGTGTAGCTCGTGTCTAGAAGGTCAGTGAATTGGCTGGAAGCTCTGAACTCCTCAACACAGTCCTTTTTAGCATTCTTGAGAAGGGTGCTCAGCTCGTCATTCCTTTTTTGAAAATAATCAAGACGAGTATCCTTATCGACAATGTCACCTTCAGCTCCTCGAAGAGGTTTTTCAACTCTTAGACCTTATCCTTGGCCTTGCCCGCCACTTCAGCCCAGCCCCTATAGTCGTCCTTAACCTGCTGGATCCTCATCTTAAGCTTCATCCTCTCCTTGTTCATCTCTATGGCATACCTGGATGTTGCAATAAACTTCGACATTTCCTACACAAGTGGTTAAAAGTTATGTTAGACAAAAAAAAATATATATACATACATATATATATATATAGAATGACAAGACGAGGTAAAAGTGAAATTACATACCTTGAAAAGGTCATGAACAATAGAATGTTCAAACTCTCTTAAAGACATGTCATAGCACGCAGCCATATCCTTATCAGTCACAACCTTTTGGAACCTTTCCGAAGCCAAGTCCTCATTTTTAATAAGGTTCATGGGAACTCTTGAAGGAGGCTGAGATGAGGCAGGAGCAGTGGTTGTGGATGGGGTAATTTCAATAGGTTCATTGGCGTCCACATCATGAATGTGGATGGACGGTTGCTTGGAGGTAGGAGGGACAGTGCACCAGGCTTGGACAACCCATGCTTCTCCTTCTTGCTTCCTAGACGACTGGGAAGATTTCCCAAATCAAGCGTATTGGATAAACTTTTCCTTTTATCTCTAGCAGAAGGACGAGGCTGAGATTGAGCCTCTGGCTTGGTTATCTTGTCCACTACCTCCTTTCCCTTATTTTCTCTCATGGTTGCCATCCTGGAAAGAAAAACGTTAAAATCATTTAAAAGGTAATATTAAAATAAATTCTTTCTAAGTAAGAAACTCACGTCTACGAATAGTGAGCTTGTGTGCTATAGCTTCAGGAGATGGTTCAGGACCAAGTCCCCAAGTGGCAAGACGTTGAAAGGTGACTAACATGTGAAAACTTTTGTCAGCGTATAGATGAGCCCTTTGGACGTGTTCAAGATAGAACTTGCTCAAGGATGGTCGTCTAACAGCTATAGAAAAAGAGAGAGAAAAAAGAATGGTTAGACGATTATATACAAAAATAAAAAATAGATACAAAATGTATAATAAAAAAAAATAAAAAATAAAAAACATATTTTCAGGACGAAGGTTTCCAAATGCTCCAGTATAAGAGCAATGGGATCCTTGCCAACCTCAACAGGGTGTCCAGCCCAAAAACCAGAGACGAAGAAAAACTCCATCTTCTAGTTTCTATCAGAAGTTACAAGTGATTTTATTAACCTACAATCTTTGCCCCTATTTGTGAACTGATTAAAGCCAAGGGATTGGTTAATCTCTGAGGGTTTGTAGCAGTGAAGGAACTCATCCACAGTGAGAGGACAATCCCCTTCGAACACTTCTCTACAAAACTTGCATAGAGACGATCAGCCTCCATGCTTTGAGATTAAACTGACATACTCCTAAACCTAGCCTAGTCAGTAACTCCTTAACAAAGACATTGAGAGGCAACCTAAGTCCCCCTAGAAGGTAGGCTTCGTAAAAACCTATTCTAAGATGTCGGTCACAGAACCATTCCACTCGGACGACTAACCTAGGGTTAAGATCATCTAGGATTTGATACCAACTCCTAAGGGAAGCAAGTCTTTTCTTGTTCGTCTTGGAATGGATGCCTATAGCACAACTATAAACGGTCTCTACCTCGTCCAAATCAGTGGACGGGGGAACACTCGTCAAGGTGCCAGCCTATGACCCTAAAGCTACCTTCATCCTAAGATGTTCCTGAAGAAATTCTAGAGTAACCCCAGGAACACCAGACCTGTATTACTCGTCTGTGGAATTCCCTCACTACTACTGTCACTACTACTACCACTACTAAAACCACTATAACTAGTAGTGTCATGGTATTCGTCTATCTCCTTATCAACACTATTACTAGACAAGGAAATGACAATCTCATACATCTTAAAGAAATTTGAAGGAAAACCTAAGAACGAGGATGAAGAGAATACCTGGCTTTAGACGAAGGAGGACTAAAGACGTGGAAATACTTCTAGACGAGGCATTGGACGACGAATGTCAAGAGAGAAATTTTGAGAAATGTGAAGGGTAGGAGACGAATTCTACTATTTATAAAGAGTGAAATCTAGCATTTGAAACGACGTGACCAACCAGAGAATGTCACGTGACATACTCTTTGAAAAACTAAATCGATGCAACCAATCACCAATGAGATCATGACACATGGCACGATATCTAACCATTGACATACAGATACACATCCAAAGAATAGCAGTTGATTTTATAGTACTCTGGATGACCCTTGGACAAGGGGGCAAATTAATGGTGAACTAAAAATTGAATCAACTCTAATCCGTCCATAAGCGTCTTCCAGACTAGAAAGACTATCCTAGTATAAAAAGGTCGTCCCTCATAGGATGATCGTCCTTAAGCATGAAGGTCGTCCATGAGGAAAGCTCTTGGACGACCCTCAACCCTTGGAAAACTTCCAAGTGTAAGATTTATCTACAAGAGCTTATGAATTAGACCACGTGTAACCATTTTGATACATGAGCAAGATCCTGGTTCATCACTATAACTTCCTACTAAGTACTTAACTTCCTATGGTAGTTGTAGAACTTTCGAACTTCCACAAATATTAGGAAAGTTACGAGACAAGTAACCACTCCAAACACACTATATAAGCACTCATCCTCATCAAATGAAGGTAAGTTTTCACTACTCCTAAAAAGTTTGAATTTTTGAGTCCCAAAGAGAATCTTAACTTAAGCATTAGAGGGTTCTTGGCTGGTTCAACCTAGTCTCTTTTAATCTTGTGTCTTCTTCCTTTTAGGCCTTTATCACTAGTTCATTAAAGCTTGGAGCATTCAGCCTACTGGTTTTCTGTGCATTATCATTTACATTGTTACAACAGTAGCAATGTATATTTATATGATTACTATTTACAAGTAAATCTATTTATTATTATTTGTTATTCATATAAAAAAATAAAAATAATTTGAGTAATAAAAATTTGAGAAAGAAATAAAATTTTAATAAAATATATTGTAAAATAAACAACGATTCTTGCAATTTACATGAGTGATATTTATTTTTATTCTTTTTTAGGTGTTTTATATAAAATTTCACACCAATTACTAAATTGACGCACTCAGCAAGTAACATAAGAATAAAGAATGGTGGGAATGATTTGTAACAAAATGCATGTAACGTTTTAACTTTTAAGTATCAATACAACTTTTCTTATATTGATAAATTAGTTTTTTTTTTTTTGCTGAATAAAAAAAAAATTGGTTGTGTACTTTTAAGTATCAACACAAGTACACAACTTTTCTTATATTGATAAATTGGTTGTGTACTCTTCTTGTTTATGGTGAGATTAATTACAAAATATTTGATAAGATTTCTTTATTGAGTGCACCATTTTTCTCAGAAAAAAAAAAAAAAATCTCAGCAGAAATTGAGTGCAACATTTTAATTGTTTTGGTAGAACTTGCACACCGGAGAAACTTGATGTAGTGTAAACAGAGAGAGAAGAAATTATAAGGTTCTTATGGTGGATAAGTGGTGTGAGCCACTACTTCAGTAAAAGACTCTTACCTATTTAAAATTGTGGAGTTTTAAATAAAAATTTAATACTGACTCAGCAATTTTAAACAAGTGGGAGTGTTTTACTAGAATGGCAGACAAGTGACGTGATCTATCATGGGGAATGTATAATTTTTCTGGAGAGAGGGAACGAAGGAAAATGTCATCAATGGTTTAGGTAGGATTTCCTTTGTCTATACTTACTACAGCTACATGTTATGTGATCATAGAATTTTGTTTTTTTAGAACTCTTGTTCTTTCTAGTAAAGGCTGTTTTTGGTTGAAAAAGAAACCAAAAAAAAAACAAAAAAAAATTGGATGAAGTTGGTGAGATGTAAAATATCGGATTGAAATTCACTTCTATTTGGATTAATTATCCAAATATTTTTTTATGCACCTATCAGCGTAGGTTATGTCAATAATTATTATAAAAAATTATTAAAAATATACTGTATCTCTCTCTCTCTCTCTCTCTCTCTCTCTCTCTCTCTCTCAAATCACCATCACCCCACTCTTTCGTAGGTTTGAATCATTTAGACAATGACGTGGTTTGGCTTAATTTCGGTGATTAGGGCTTGTTTGACTTTGGATCGATGTGGGTTTTCAGTGGTGCTATGTTGTTTTAGTGTGGGTTGGTTGTTTCAATGGTGCAGGGATGTGTACAATGGTTGGGGCTTCTTTGAGTCGACATGGGTTGGTTGTTTTGATTTCGGAAATTTCAATGGTGGTGGCATGGGTTTCGGGTTTTGTGGGTTTTGAGTTTTAAGATCCTTTTTTGGGGTTTATGGGTTATGGGTTGCTGATGGGTCATGGGGTGGTGGCTTGGTCATGGTGGCGTGGGATGTGGTAGGCGTGGGTTTGATGGGTGTGGGTTATAGGATGTGTGGGTTTGGCGTGGTTTGGAATTTTGGTTGTGGGTTGTTGTGGTTCGGTGGTGGTGGCTGTGTAGGTTGGAATGTGGCTGTGTGGTTCAAAATGTGGTTATGTGGATTTGATGGAGTGAGAAGAAGAGAGGGAAGATAGAGATGGAAGAGAAGAGATGATTGATTTGTTTATATTATTTTTGAATTACGCTAGAGATACAAAGTATTTTACAAAAAATTTCATAAACTGTTAATGTGGTGAGTGATTATTGGTAAATGAAAAAGTAATATTAATGGTTGGCCTAGATGAAAACCAATAAGAGGTTGGCCACATCAACATTTTGTAAAAATGTTGTAAAATAGTTTGTGGCTGTAGCATTATTTATTATTTGTTAGTATAGTTTATATTATTTTAATAAGTTGTATGTAAAAATAGAAACTGAGATGTTGAGTGAGTTGTAAAATGGGATGGTAAAATAGATAAAGTAGATTTTTATGATGTAAAATAGAACTTTTTTGCATCATTGGATGCTAGTGCTTTTACAGTGTTGTCTATATATGAGTTTTTAATACTATTTCTTGATGGGTGAAGAATATCTTTTTTTAACTTTAGGCATCTCCATGCAAAAGAATATCTTTCTTAATAGACAAGGAAATAAAAATTAACATTAATTTTTTAAAAGGAATAAATTTTACCATATCATGAAAACTCAAATAATTGGGAAATTATTGTGTACTTCTGGAGTACCATAAATGTGTACTCCCTCCTCTTACATGAATGGTGGATCCCACTAATTAAATTCATGGTAGGACTCATCATTTATGTGAAACAAGAGATTACGCATTTATGATACTTCAGAAGTACCTAATAATTTTTCCAAATAATTAAGGGAGTGTTTAGGAGTGTAGTTTAAGTGTTTTTGATATACGTGTGAGTGTGAAAATGTGTGAAAACGTGTGTAATGTTATTTATAATATGTTGAAATGTGTTAAAACAATGGTGCCAAACAGGCCTTAAGTCAATCAAACTAAAAAACCTCCAAACTATTAATGAAATCTATAATATATATCAAGGATTTAACCATTTTAACCTAGTATATATGGATAAGATATCTTTTTTCTTTACTTTCCTTTTCATTTTTTTTAAGGAGAGATAAGTATCTTAACACCAGATATAAGGTAAATTACTTACCAATAATATATATATATATATATATATATATATATAATATGTAAAAAATAAATAATTACAACATAATTACAGTAATGATATAAGTTGAACACATGAATGTAGTCCCAAAATATTGACAATGAGTTGGCTCTACCATTTCTTTTGGAGAATTCAATTGGGTTTAACTGCTTTCAAGTTTCAACCATCTGTTTACCGTAACTTTGTTTGACGAGTCTTGAAGTTTATCTACCAGTCAGGTTCAAAACAAACTACAAGATCTAACGGTGGTTTATTATAATTCAGGGGACTATCATTTTACTTTTTAAGATTTTCTAACATGACTTTTAGAGTGAGTATAAAGAAGTAAAATGAAGTGCGACTTTTCATACAAACAAAAGGCCTAGAAATAGCAGGACAAGACCAAATTGTCGTTCATAGCACGCCAAGGGACCGACTTTATATCTTTTTTTTTTTTTTTGGTAAACAAAAATAGGGAGATTTATGGTTATATTACACCCCGGACAGGGCACCAGCCTGTGTGGGAGTCACCTCACCACAAAGGATACCCACCAACGAAAGCCTGCTGGTAGCGGGAATTGAAACTGAGCGTGTTAGGCAGAGCGAACGAACCATACCCATGGTTTTAAAAATCGGTACGGTGAAAGAACCGGCAAATGAGCTAATTACCGGTTTTAAGGTCGGACCGAGATCTGACCGATGGTCGAACCGGTGACGTCATAAATAATTTAATTATTATTTATTTAAATTATATAAATAATTAATAATTTTTTTAAAGAAGTATATAATATCTTTTTAAAGAATTTAACATAATAACGTTACAAAACCTTAACATAATAAACTTTTAACAAAACCAAATAAATAAGTTCATTAGTCATTACATTTACATCCAAATGGCAAATAACAAACAAGTTCATTACATCCAAATAGCAAATAAGTTTTAAAGTTTCAAACAAACAACTAATAAGTTTTAAGACCTAAGCCTTATTTGTTATGAAGAAAATTGAAATCAATATCATCATGTGAACCAAATGCTCCACCACTAGCATCATTATCATCATCCTCATCCTCATCTTCTTCATCTTCAATAGGAATAGGATGATTTTTATCTCTAAATCCAGGAGGAGCATCATCTTCATCACCAAATGATTCCAAATTGATGTCATCATCATCTTCAATCACTTCATTGTCCATATCTATACAAATTCCAAAACCAAGGAACAATAAATGAAATAACGTTCTAATAATCATTTCTCCTAAATCATAAATAATCTAATTAAAATATGCAACTAGGCAAAGAATTGTTATAAGCTAACCTCTTTGTACATGGCTCCCTCTTCATATAACGCATTGTCTATCTCTACATGATCTAGAAATGGAGGTTCCTCATCTTCCACTACCCAAAATTTAGTTTTATCGATACTTGCATAATCAATAGGATCAAAATTGAACTTTTTCCTTTTGACTCTATATCATAAAATGAACATAATGAATAGTTGATAACCAAATCACTCATATTTTCCCACAAAAATGTTGAAACAAAGAGATTATATAATATATACCTTTCTTTCAATCGGTAGTTATAATGAACACACACAAAATCATTAAGTCATTGATGCTCCAATCTGTTTCTTCTTTTGCTATGTATTTGTTCAAAAACACTCCAATTCCATTCACATCCTGAAGAGGCAGCTGTTTGGCTAAGGATCCGAACTGTAAATTTTTGTAAGGTTGGAGCACAAGATCCAAACAACTTCCACCACTCATCTAAGTTTCATATACAACACAAAACAGAGATACAATGAATCAATAAACATACTTATCCCAAAAATATAAAAAAGAGCTATAATATTTAAAACATATTTTCATTTTATTATTAGCTAAAGTAAACAATATCTTACCCGGTTGAGATGTCTTGGCTGATTCTTGAGCAAGTTGGGTTCCAAAAGTTTGTTCACGCTCTCGAAATAGCCTTAATTCCTCCACCAACTTCAATCGGCCAATTGAAACTTTTGATTCAATAACATCTGTCACAGCAGATTATGTCTCTAGCCTCTTATTAAGAGTAGATGAGTTATATTGGAATGCAGAATTCAACCAATAAGCAGCAGCATGACTATCTCTATAGAATTGATTATCCCAACGATCCTTGATAATATTAACATAAGACTCCCATAATCTCTTCTTGTCCTTGAAATTTTTTTTGATTCCATCAATTACTCTATACATGCCATCATATACATAACCCATAGCTGGTTTTTGATCAGAATCAACAATGCGTAATAAACGAATCAATGGTGACATAATATGCATAATTACATGACAATCATTCCAAAATTGATTGTCAAGAATGATTTTCACCACTGCCTTTGCTTTCTTATCTTTTGCATATTTTGATTCAACATAAAATTTGCTAGTCATCAATGCTTGTAAGTCATGCTTATGTTCCTTAAGACTACCTAAGGCAATGAAAGTAGTAGTAGCAAACCTAGTTGGCCCTGGATGCACAATTTTCGTCCAATTTTTTCTAGTCCTCAACCAAGCTTGCAAAGCCACATGATTATAAATGAACACTGTGATCTTGAATGCACGCTTTGCAAGTATAGCTACATGATCCATCTTTTCAATCTCCTTAAAAATTAGGTTTAGGCAATGTGCTGCATAAGGTGACCAACTAATGTTCCTATATTTTCCACTCAAAATTCTTTCAACAGCTACATAATTTGCAGCATTGTCAGTGACCAAATGTACAATATTTGCAGGACCAACCCAATTAACAATTTCATCAAATAAGTTACTCAAATTAATACCATCTTTAACCAAGTCAGAAGTATCAACAGAACGTATAAAAACAATAGACAAGAAAATTAATCAATGTTCTATGCCTAGTATCAGTCCACCCATCAGCCATTATTGTACAACCAGTGTCAGCCTAATATGAACGATGAGAATCAACAATCAATTGGACTTTTCTTTTTTGCTTATCTCAACAAAGGCACTTGAAGGGCATGATAATTTGGGCCTCTATATCCAGGGCCATAAGATGCTACAGCATTGAACATAGGTTGATAATAACTAGAATTCACAGCATTAATTAGAATGCAAGCATCATACATCCATCTTGCTACAGCCATATCAACCCTAAACTTCTTTTCTTTGCAAGCAAGAACACTTTTAATAGAAGGTTGAGCTCCCGGTGTTGTTCTAGAAGCGAAATAATTACCAATGTCATCAACCTTTCTCTTACCAAGATTGGATCTTGGTGAAAAATTACTAGGAGCACCACTTCTATTTCCCCTACCTAACCCCCTACCTCTAGGAGTAATTTCTTAGACATCTTCAAATTCTGGTGATTCCTCTAGTGGCGAATAATTAGATGCTTCTTGATCCCTTTTTGTTTGTTCTTTAGATTTAGCAATTTCTTTCAAATTCTTAACCATTAAAAACCTAACATCATAAGGTACACCCATACATGCAGCCACATCACCTTTAATTCTAGCTAGATGTCTTTTCATCCTATTGATACCCCCTCCTTTATAACTTTTCCCACAATGTATACATCTATAACTACTTTTTCCGTCTTTCAACTCTTCAGTTACATGATCCCATACAGAATCACATTTCCCTCTCACAGATGAAGAATTAGCATTAGACCTAGTTGTAGAAGCACGTTCATTAGATGGAACAGAGGTAGACTCCATTTCACTCAACAATTTCAGACTGGCAGCAACTATTTTATCAACAAATAAATTCATCAACACAACATAGTGACACACACAAACAATCGTATAATACTCTAAACAATATCTAACAAACAATAATGCTTTGTAAATCAAATCCACAATATACACAAAATTCACAACATGTATTTTACAATACTTTGTAAATCAAATCCACAACATATACAAAATGCACAACATGTATTTTACAATGCTTTGTAAATCAAATCCACAACCTACTCTATAATTGACTAATTGTAAACTAAAAATTGAAAGATAGAAGTTAGTCAAGTTACCACTTACCAGGAAGTGACGGAACAGAGATGCAGAGAACCTAAGATGAAGCCAAAATCAAAATCAAAATCAAAATATGAGAGCTGAGAGAAATGAAAAAAAAAAAAAAAAAAAAAAAAACCGATAACAGAAAATGATCAAAATCAAAAGCAAAATAATAAGAAAAGAATGTTACCTGATGACTGATGAACTGATGAAGCCGAGAATAGAGAGCAGAGCACAGAGGAAAAAGAAAAACCCAGCACTTCAGAATCCACGATCACAAACATAAATTGCAACATTTGTCTCCTGCAAACGAGAATTGAAGCATGGAAATGAGAAATTGAAGTGAAAAAAGAAAAGAAAAATGAAATGAAAGAAACGAAAACAAGAAATTGAAATGAAAAAAAAAGGGAAAAATGAAATTAAACCATCGGTGGCGGCGTGCGTGAAGGCAGAGGTGCGAGGGGCGCTAGGGGCTGAGGTGCGCACAAAGAGCTGCATGCTGAGCTGCGTGCAAGGGGCTGAGGTGCTGATGGCTTGAGGCAGTGAGGTGCGCGCTTGGGAGTGAGGGGCAAAGCTGAGGCGTGAAGCAGTGAGCTGAGGTGCGAGGGGCGCTAGGGAGGAGGTGCGCGCAAGGTGCGTGCGAGGAGGAGGTGCGCGCGAGGTGCGTGCGAGGAGGAGGTGCGCGCGAGGCGTGAAGCAGTGAGCTGAGGTGCGAGGGGCGCCAGGGAAGAGGTGCGCACGAGGAGGTGCTGATGGCTTGGGAGTTGGGAGTGAGGGGTTGACCGCTGATGGTGTGAAGCAATGAGGGAGAGAGTGAGGCAAGGAGTGTGACTGTGTGAGATGAGAGCTTGAGGAGGGAGGCGTGAGGACTGAACTGAAGAGAGCATCAGAGATTAATTTAGGGTTACTTAATTTTGAGGGGCAAAATCGCCAAAACATGCAGATTTTAGGCAGCAGACCGGGAACCGGTCGGATCGGCAGATTTTACGGGTTTTAAGGTTGAACCGACCAGTTCTCACTGTTCATCGGTTTTTACTTAATTTTTGGTTTTATATCATAACCGAACCGAATTTGAGGCCGGTTCCCGGTCGGACAGGCCGGTCCGGTCCGGTTTTTAAAACTATGACCATACCCAGTTGAGCCAAGCCCCCATTGGCTGACCGACTTTATATCACTTCCCACTAATGGGTTTATTTTTGCAGAATCCAAATGATTGGTGATAATCCCGAAAACTCTTTCTTTTTCTGACCAATCCCAATTTCTATCTCTCACTACTATCTATTGTGTGAATCTTTGCGAGAAAAATGTTTTCATCATGGGTCTTACCAAATGATGAAAAATTATTCCCATGGCGTGCAAGCTTTATTTGTAGGGTTAAGGTGCTCTTTTGCCATTTTTTTTGGCTCAATTCGTATGTATTGTAAGTGTAGCCTTGTCACATTCCTGTTTCTATTTACTTTACATATATGGTTTGTGTATTACTATTTTTTGGGGGTTGGGGTACGTAGTAAAAGGGTTTTTGTGTATGGTTCAGTTTTTAGATGCACCTTATTTATCAGGCAATTCAGGTAGGTTTAAGAGGAACAGATTATTCAACCTTCTGCATTTGGCATAATGTCTCACTAAATTTGATCTTAATTAAGCCAAACAGTTTGGAATCTTAATGGGGATCAAACTTCTCTTTTTTATTCCGATTTTTCTGGTTAAAATAATATTTTTGTTATCTAGTAATCTTCTGCTATCGTCAAAGAAATATTTAGGTGCCGTTAAAGATGTTCCCTAAACCTATATAGAGTTTTCTTTTTGACTCAGAAGTGGGAAAGCAAGAGGCTCTATCCTAAACAGTAAACACTGCCTATGGGAATAGAAATATTCAAAATATATGAAGCATTTCTCTTTTTCTCTATCCTTTTTCCTATGGTTGACTGAACGAAAGTGATAATAATTCTCACTTACTCAAATGACGACACTGTATTGCTAAGCGTAGAAGCTCTTCTAAGCCTTTACTACATTTGTGAAAGTGGATGGGCAAAGGAATTTCGAACCCCTTAATGATGGCCTTTCTACATGCCTACCCCACTACGAATACAAAGTAAGAAAAAGATATCATTAATATCATTAATTTGCTTAATAATTAATTAATATAAAGTCTTTGCTTTTATTTTTAATGTGTGGTGTGAAAGATTTAACGTTAGACACGTTGGACAATGAAGATCAGATTAGGATTCGTAATTCAATACAAGTAGGGCTATAAAATAATATAAAAAGAGAAAGGGTTAAAATATAATTTTTCGAACTTAAACCTTACATAAATTTCGGTTTTCATCCTTAAACTTTAAAAGGTTCAATTTTTGTTCCTATACTTTTGCAACTATTCCATTTTCTATTCCATTTTATGTTCGTTTATTCATGTCCGTCAATTTTATCTTTTTCAAAGTCTCATGCAAGGCCGCTAATGCTCTAATTTTACCATTTTAGTGTTGCTCTATAGAAAATGAAGAGAAAAGGATGCAAAAGAAGCTGTTCAATATATTTTATTCTTTTTGAAAATGGTATTAATTTAATGGCAATTCATTATTGCTGCTGTTAATATTATAATAGTCATTACAATTTTTCTTTTTCTTTATTTAGACAATGAGATTGTAGGCAAAAGAAAAAGGCTAATGGAATAGTTTCACCAAATGTATGCAATAACATAATTATCTAAAATATAGATAATGTTGAAAGAAAATCTAATTGAAATTTAAGTTGCAATTCAATTTGAGTCTAATTTTACATTGTGTATCATCTAATTTAAATTTTAAATTTTTGTGTTAAATGAGTTAATTCAATATAAAAATTTAATTTATTAGATATATTTTTATGGAGAGGGTATTTATAATCCTTTTAACTACACTGACAAGGTTACCCACTGCTTGTATTTATTGAGAGAGCATTTATTAAAAATAATATTGATTTATGTTGACTTGGGAGTAATGGCTCATCTTACAAAGAAGAGAAAGACCATCTTCATTTGACTATATGAGTAATTTTGAGCTGAGCATTACTGTATCCAGATACAATGGATTTGAAAGAAGGGTCATGCTAACGAATGCCCTTAGGGCATTGGTTAACAATCTATTTTAGAAAAGTTTTAACATCACTTTTATGGGAAATGAAAAAAGCTGCCAAAACATTAATTGTTTTATTTCATTTTTCCATAAAAACTTTCTTTAAATGGATTGTTAACCAATACCCTAAGGGCATTCGTTAGCATTTCCCTTGAAAGAAATATCAACCTGATTTGACATTTATGTCACGGGTTGTAAGGATTACGGTAAGATTAAATGCATTCGCAATCATTAATTGGGAATCCAAATTCCACTAGAATTCTTCTTCTTTTTTTTTTCTTTTTATTTTATAATAAAATCATACTTTTATATATATATATATATATATATATATATATATGAAAAATACTAACAAATATTCTTAGGGTATTGTTTAATAATCTATTTTTAAAAAGTTTTTATAGAGAAAAAAAAGAAGCAATTAATATTTTGACAGTTTTTTTCATTTCCCATAAAAGTGATGACAAAACTTTCCTAAAATAGATTGTTAATCAATGCTCTAAGGGCACTCGTTAGCATGAGCCTATATATATATATATATATATATTTTTTTTTTTTTCTTCTTTCTGAAAAGAATAAGAGCCTTTAAGAATTTCTATTCAAAGCTTGAGCTAATGCCAGTTAGAGATGAAAATTATTTAATAGAATGCCCCTATTTTAGAATTCAATTTTAACAAAATTGAGTTCAGTATAAAACTCGATATTTTCAAAATCGAATTCTATGTATATTTTTAAATAGAACTTAACATTAGTAATATCGAATTTCACTGAATTTTTTTTTTTTAAAAAATTAAGTCGGAAAATATTCATAGAACTCAACATTGCTAGAAGGTGGGGCAGAATCATTGCCTTCTCTACATTTAGGGGAAAAAAAAAATTGATGCATTAACAAAAGATTTGGTTAGGTACAAAAAATCCACTTAGATACTAAATTCTAATAGTGGTTCAAAGTCATGCGTGGAAAAATTTAATATGATTATTTTGTAATGGAGTATAATTGAAATGCTATATTATATATTTTGTACTCTACAAATCGAGTCTTTTCGCTAAACATTGCAAAAAATCAAGTTTATTTGTGATATGTGCATTGTTCAAAGTCATTTGGGAGGAGAGAAACAAATTTCAACACTGGTGTTGCTGAAATTCTAAGAAAAAATATGAGAAAGGAGAGAGAAATAATGAGACAGAGGTAGAGAGAGAAAATTGAATTTTGGTAATGTAGTTACTGAAATTCCTGCCTAAAATGCAAGCTGCCCAAATTAGAGGAGTGCTCGAAATAGGAGAAGTGCCTGAGAGGGAAAAAAGGAATTGTGACAACTAAGGGTATGTTTAGTAAATTTTTTTTCCCTTTATTTTCTGTTTTCAAAAACAATTTTCTATTTTTGAGACTTAAAAACTTGTTTGGCAACTTAAAATGGATAGAAAATAAAAATTGTTCTCAAAACTCAATTTGTGAAGGAAATTGAAAACATGGAAAAATGTTGTTTTCAGTTTCTAGTTTTCAAAAATCAATGAAAATGTGCATATGATTTAAGGAATATTTCACACTTAATGAGTTAGCATTAAAGTTCAAATCCTAGTAACAACATATTTTCTATTTTTTTCTTCAAAATTTTTTTTTTTTAATTTCAACTAACCAAATATGTTTTTAATTTAAAAAATATAAGAAAATTGTTTTTTCTTTATATTCCCAAAAACAACTTTTTGAAAATAAAAAACCAAAACTGTTACCAAACATAACCTAAGTTGCCGAAATTGTAGGGGAAAGGAGAGAGAAAAATTTGAAATTATTTAATATTATTTATTGTTATTATTATTATATGACCACAAGCATTGTAATAATTGTATTATTGTAATTTTTTTTAATCATTTTGACTTTGTTATTATCAATGGTTACATCTATTACTTGCACAATTAAAATATATTGCATAATATGTTTTTTAGTTTATAATAAAGATATGTATGTGTATTATTATTATTATTATTATTATTATTATTATTATTATTATTATTATTATTATTATTATTATTATTATTATTATTATTATGGTGGGGTACAGGAACTCTACTAAGGAAATTGTGCCATGTGTCATTCCTATAGCCGAGAAGGACTATTATCCTGTCGAGGAGGCCCCGCTCTCAGATTGTAAGGCTACGTCAGTAGCACGTCATCAGGAGAGGTTGTACTGTACAGAAAGAGCTTTGGGGAAGGGGTTAGTACTAACATGACTGAAAATTTGGTGGCTGCCACCACATTTAATGCATCCTACCAAACCTTCTAGTTGCATTTGTGTGAAGAAGACCCTTGAACAGTGTTACCTTGGCCGCCGCAACTCACAAGGAGATTGAGAAGGTATCTGATGGGTTAGGCACTCAAATAGTGGCCTGGATGGTCAAATCAAGTCCTTACAATTGGCATCGTCTGTGGGAATTACTTGAGCTTTAGTGAAAACAATGTAGAATTATGTTAGGCTCAGGGCCAAACCGAGAGGAATCTGTAGAGTTCCAACGTCAAGATGAGTGGGGAAGGGACTTGGACGTTAGTGTGTTGGATAAATACATGTTTGTTTCAGAATTTAAGATAATAGATCTACTTCATTCATAAATGTTAACATGTACTATGTAAGTTTCAGAATTTAAGAATAAGAGAGTGTACCTTAGTGTGGTGAATTTCAAAAACGAAGATTAGAAGCATTTGTAAACACTTTTAATCGTCACACCAATTCCACTAATGCCTAAGAAATGTGGCTTCTCAATCAGTTTTTCAAGGGAGAATATCAAAATCTCTAACATTCTTTACACACCATTTCAGAATAGTGCTATATTTTCACACTAAAAAAATTATGTATATTTCTCCTTTTGTATCTAATTGATTATCTATTTGGGTTGGTCTTTTGGACCTTTCCAATTGGGCTTAAGTGGGCTTGTAGTGGGATTAAAATGGACTAATAAGACATTAGCTCTAATGGGCCTTGGGCTTTTCTGTCAACTTTTAACAAGTCCAAAATTATTATTAATTATATTTAATACCACTATATAAATATAATTGCACTCTAGACTTTATTTATAAATTATATCCCAAGACTTTACTATACATGCAACCTCTTCATAAAATATTCGTAATAATACAAAGTCATAAATATAAACTGCCACTTTGAAGATTACTACATCTTAATTCCTTGAGCACTCGGTTTAATCCTTTAAAGTTATTCATCATATATTTATGAAATCCAATTTCATAAATATATACTTTAATAATTTCTTACCAAAGTGATCATGCCTAACTCTCTGAATAATTGAACCTATTAAACTTATCTTAAGTGAATATTTTGTATCTCCGTTAAGAGATTATGAATTCCATCTTGAGAATATATGTTCCATCAACATTAAATGTGGTTGCCCAACATACTGGGGTTTTGATCGTATCTTTAGAACTCATTCTTGATATATCAAAACAACATACACTTCATGATCAAGTCCATTATCCTCTCAGGATTAAGAGTTAATGTAAATATAAGTCGTGAGTTTATTATTCATTTGACAGTCGTTAGAAGAATAATAAATCTCACAGTGGTCCAGTTCAATATGTCTTAACTCTTAAAATATATCAACATAGCAAATAAGAATCTCCATTTCCATGATCAAGAGAAATCATCTTAGTTGATATGTTATAATTTTTGCAAATGAAATACCCAATTTCATCACCGACTACAAATTAAAATTTTGAGTTTATAAAGAACTTATGATTTATATCTTGTGACTGAATCACATAAATCACATATTATGCATCTCATGGACTATATAATGATGTCCCAATATTCATGTTACCATTACTTTTAGATAATTAAAAAAAAAAATTTATTAACCACAGCATTAAGTCATACATTAAGTCATACATAATGTCATACATAGCATTATACAATAGGATTTAAATGGCACACATCCTAACCTAGTGTGCATACCACACATACCATTAGGAGCCAGTCTCGGGGTGGTGCCACATCTCTCATGAAGCAACTACCAGAGCCATGCAATTGGAAATTGATTGTTTAAGAAGAAATTTGCGCCAAGGACTCCTCGTAGCAGGTCTTTTCCCTATGACGAGGAGTATCATGATAGGTGGGGGAGGAGAAGCCCGTCATGTAAAGGCTCGGGCAATAATGCCATGAGTAAGGCTCTGAGTTAGACCTCCAAGTCACCTTTTACCCGAAGAATTGAGGAAGGAAGGCTCCCCGACGGTTTACTGAACCAACATTTACCATCTACAATGGTAGGAAGGACCCCGTGGAGCACGTGAGCCATTTCAACCAGAAAATGGTTATGCACTCCAAGAACGAAACTTTGATGTGCAAAGTTTTTCCATCGAGCTTAGGGCCTGTGACAATGAGGTGGTTTAATGGCCTAAAGGAAGGTTCTGTTGGCTTTTTTAAGGAGCTTAAGAGTGCCTTTGGTTCTTAGTTTTAATTTGTAGTAGGGTTCCTTGGCCTTTGGATTTCTTGCTGTCTATGGTGATACGAGAGGGGGAAACCTTAAAGATGTACTCAGACCGATACTGAGAGATGTTTAATGAAATTGATGGGGATTTTGATGATGTAGTTGTAAGGACGTTTAAGGCCGACCTACCTACCGAGCATGATTTAAGGAAGTCATTGATAGGGAAACCAGTTAGTAATGTATATCAGCTCATGGACTATATTGATAAGTATAAGCAAGTTGAGGAGGACCAATAACTAGGTAAAGGCAAGGCTAAGGTGGTTCCTTAGGATAGGAGGGACTTCAGGTCGAACAAGTACAATAAAAAACGTCATCGAAGGGATTTTTCTGGGCAATTTAGGGCTACTGTTGCTCAGGTGGTTAACACAGTATTCCGACAACTAGTGCATCAAATTTTAGAAAAAAATAAGAATAAATTATATTTTCAATGGCCAAATAAGATGGGAGGAGATCCCGCAAGGCGCAATCAAAGCCTTCATTGCTAGTACCACTAGAAGCGAGGGCATACTACAGCGGACTGCGAGAGGGGGAAACCTTAAAGATGTACTCATACTGATACTGAGAGATGTTTAATGAAATTGATGGGGATTTTGATGACATAGTTGTAAGGACGTTTAAGGTTGGCCTATCTACCGAGCATGATTTAAGGAAATCATTGATAGGAAAACCAGTTAATAATGTATATCAGCTCATGGACTACATTGATAAGTATAAGTGAGTCGAGGAGGTCCAATAACTAGGCAAAGGCAAGGCTAAGGTGGTTCCTCAGGATAGGAGGGACTTTAGGTTGAACAAGTATAACAAAAATTGTCATCGGAGGGATTTTTCTAGGCAGTCTAGGGTTACTGTTGCTCAGGTGGTTAACACAGTATTCCGACAACCAATGCATCAAATTTTAGAAAAAAAATAAGAATAAATTATATTTTCAATGGCCAAATAAGATGGGAGGAGATCCCGCGAGGCGCAATCAAAGCCTTCATTGCAAGTACCACTAGAAGCGAGGGCATACTACAGAGGACTATAGAACCTTATGGAATCACTTGGAGTAGCTGATCTGAGGTGGTAAATTAAAGCAGTTTTTATATTACCCCAATGCATAGGGAGGTCAGGCAGGGACCAGATCACAAAGAGATGCTTCTTCAAAGCCACCTCTGGGCATAATTAATGTTATTCTTGCTACCCCGGGAAGGATAGGTTCACACCCCTTTAGGGTGTTATCTATAGCTCAGCCACCCCTAGAGGACTTATCTCTAGAGCTGAAGAGGAGTAGGGTCGAAATATGACCAACGTTGAGTTTCTCTGACGAGGACAAGATTGGTACCTTGTAGCCATATGACGATGCAATGGTGGTTACCCTCAGAATAGGGGGGTATGATGTGAAGCGAGTATTGGTTGACCAAGACAGTGAGGTAGAGATTATGTACCCTGATTTGTATAAGGGGCTAAACCTAAAACCAGAGAATTTGACCGGTTACAATTCTCCCTTGGTGGGTTTTGATGGGAAGGTGGTTATACAGAAGGGCCAGATCAAATTACTAGTACAAGCAAGGTCAGAGGTAGTAGAGGTGAACTTCATTATAGTGGATGCTTACTCCCCCTATACTGCCATCATGGCAAGACCCTAGCTACATGCCAAGGGGGCCGTCTCTTCCAAGTTACACTTGAAGGTGACATATCCATCTGGCGACTAGGTTGAGGAATTGGTTGGGAGCCAGTCTATGGCTAGGCAGTGTTTGGTTTTTGCAATCAATCATCAAGCTGAATGTGCTAGAAGTGTTTTCAGATTCTAGGCTGGTTGTTGGATAAGTAGAGGGAGAGTTAGAAGTTAGGGATCCAAGGATGCAAGAGTACTTGAGTTAGATTAGACATTTGCGATCAGGATTCAAGTCCTTCACCTTATAGCAAATCTCTAGAAGCAAAAATACTTATGCGAATTCTCTTGCCACCCTTGCAACCTCCTCGGCCCAAGACTTGCCTCGGGTTATCTTAGTTAGAGATTTGTGTAAACCTGCCAAGGTAAAGAAGGACATGGATCAATTTCATCAGATAAGGGTGGGACCTAGTTGGATGTATCCTATTATTTTGTTCCTCAAAGAGGACATCTTGCCCAAGGAGAAAGGAGAGACTGATAAGGTGCGAAGAAAAACTCCTCATTTTTTGTTGTCTAAGGACCAAAAATTATATAAATGCTCTTTTTCTGGACCTTACTTGCTATGTATACATCTCGAGGTAGTAGAACCCCTCCTAGAAGAACTGCACGAAGAGATTTGCGAGATTCACACAGGTGGCAGGTCTCTATCTCACAGTGCCTTCACTCAAGGGTACTGATGGCTAGGTATGCATAGGGAAGCACAAGAATATGTGAAAAAGTGCGACCAATGCTAGAGATTTGCCATAAACAGTCACTAGCCTGGGGGTGTTCTTAATCCTCTTTCTAGTCTTTGGCCTTTTGCATAGTGGGGCTTGGATATTATGGGACCTTTCCCAAAAGCAGTAGGAAATAGGAAATGGATTTTGGTTGGCATTGATTATTTCACCAAATGGGTTGAAGCTGAGCCTTTGGCAAATATCAGAGATGTGAATGCCAAGAGATTTATGTGGAAAAATATTGTCATTCGATTTGGGATTCCTCACACCCTCATCTTGGACAATGGGCTTCAATTTGATAGTAAGGCTTTCCTTAAGGTATTGTTGTGAAATGGGTATTAAAAATTGATATTCAACATCGGCTTATCCCCAGGGAAATGAACAGGCTGAAATAGTGAACAAAGTCATAGTGAATGGGCTCAAAAAGAGGTTGAAAAATGCTAAGGGCAAATGGGTAGAAGAGTTGCCCCATGTTCTTTGGACATATAGAACTACCCCTCGTAGGTCCATGGGTGTAGGTCCAGGGGTGAGACTCCTTTGTCTCTGACTTATGGGGCCAAGGCTGTAATTCCTCCAGAGGCTGGATTCCCAACGCTGAGGACAAGTTTGTTTACTTCGAACAGCAATGAGGGGTTACTAGAAAAAAGCTTGGATTTGATTGAAGAGCAAAGAGAAAATGACATGGTTTAGTTAGCATATTATCAGCAAAAGCTTAAGCAATGGTACAACTTAAATGTGAAGTTAAGGCCACTTGCCCCTAGTGATTTGGTAAATTAATACTTTTTATTATTTCTCTAAGTATTAAACAAAACCTTGGTCATGCCTGGCTCCTCAGATCACATACCTTGGGTAAATTAATACTCTTCATTATTTGTTTAAGTGTTACATTGAACTTTGGTTATGTCTGATCCCTTAGACCACAGGCCTTGGGTAAATTAACACTTTTCACTACTTATGAGAACCCTTAGATCACATGCCCTGGGGAAATTAACACTTAGTGAATCCACCAAGGATAGAACCCCAGCATATGCCTTATCACATGAAAACAAGGACTCACCTTAGGCCTTGGCAAAGGTATTTTGAGGATTCATTAAGATACTCCTAAAATAAGGCACTCTTTTCCTACTAAGTGCTTTGCTTACTTTTGAGGACTTAGGCCTCCCTTGGTAATTACACAGTTTTCAGTACTAACACTTAGTCTTTTTTTCTCATCATTTACATGGTTTTACTTTGTCTGAGTAAACAACAAATCATCACCATTAAATTTTGTTAAAGCAAGGATGTTTGCTCTTAGAAGCATCATTAACCTAAAGCCTTAACTAAGGGCAAAACAAGGAATATAGTTAACCAAATATAAATATCTCGAACAAAAAGAGAGGTTCATAGAATGAAAGTTAAAGTCTTTTCACTAAATAGAGGAGTAATTACATTGTGGACGGAGGTAGACTGCCATGACGAACGAAAATTACAAGAAAGAAAATAAAACAAGATAATGCTATTACAATAACAAAAGAGGAAAAGAAAGGGATCCTAAGTCATGCCTTGGCTTTGGGAGGAGGGTCATCTTTGGACTTGGCCTCAGCCTCCTTCGCCTTGGGATTAGCCCCCCTTGATTTGGCCTCAACATCCTTTCCCTTGGGAGTAACCTTCTTGAGCTTAAGGGCAACTTCTGGGCCCTTGACCTCTAACAAAGGCTCAACCTCCTTGTCCTTGTCCTTCTTCTCTAGCCAAGGACCACCCTGGCTAGCTTCCTTACTCTGGGCCACCTCAACCCCCTAGCCTTGGTCACCAGCTTATCCAGGCCTTATGGAGAATTTGGGAGGAGGAAGAGAGGTCTGGGTGATAGAGGGTTGTTCAGAGGAAATAGGCATAAGGAAAGTAGGAGGCGAGATTGCAGTTGGAACTTCACGGATATCTAGAGGGTAGTACATATTCTTAGCCTTCCTCCACTCTGAGATAGCAAGGACTCCTGCCACATTGAAGGCTTTTGTCCACACCATCTAGCAGTAGTCCCTGCAAACCTAATCCAGCTCCTCTGCTAGGTGGACCTTGATCTCTTCCACTCCAAGGTTGTAAGATACTTGTGCCGAGGCCTCCACGGTTTCCTTAACCGTTCGGGCAGCTTCCTTGTCCTTGTCCTTGTCCAGCTCCACCTTTAGCTCCTGGACCTGTTGTTTTGCTGTGGCCAGCTCTATCTCAGTATGATAAAGCTTTTTGCATTGATCCTCAGCCTGGTCCTGGGCATTCTTCAAGCTGGCCTCAGCGCTCCTCTGTGCCCTCTCCTCAGCTGCCAGTTTTGTGGTGAGCTCTTGATTTTTCTCCTCGGCAGCTCTTAAGGCCTTGTCGGCATCGGCGCGAAGGTTGGCCTCAACCATAGCCTTATTCCAGGCATCCTTCACCCATTCTTTGGCAGTAAGCAGCTTCTGCAAAGAAGCAACAAACGAGCACGCTATTAAAGGAAGAATAGGATAACCAAATATGATACCAGTTAGGCATGTCGAGGGACTTACCAGAGCTAGATACCTTTTTAGGGATAGAAAAAGGTCTGGCTGCCTCATTTTCTTTAACACAGCCATATCCTTAGGCAAAAGGAGGGGATGCTCTAGAGCGTCGGCCAAGTAGTGGGCATGTCCTTTTTGGAACTCCCTAATGATGGAGTTCTGGGGAATGGTTACCTCGTCCAAGTCTAGCTGAGGGGCCTAAGCGGGGTTTTGGTGGTGCACTTCAGCCATGTCCTGCTCCTCCCTGCTCTCAACCGAAGAGGCCCGCACCTGGCCTTTAGGCGTTTTCTGCTATTTTAGCGGACCACCTCCCCTTCCTTGGCTTCATCCTTCTTTTTTCTTTTCTTCTTCAAGTTAGGTATGGGGTGCAGGCTGCCTAGAGATGCAGGAAGAGGCTGGGACCCCATAGCATCTTTAGACGTCTGTCCCTTGGCCCTATTCGCAAGGAGATCTCTTAAGCCCTTCGTTCTATTCAGAGCCATCTCTTCTTCTTCTTCCCCTGAATTGTTGTTTATACGTGCGATTATAAGGCCGAAGGTGCGAATACTTGAGATTCTGTCAAACTCGCCCTCTGCATCCGAAATGTGGATGACAGGATCTCCCTGCTCCTTCCTCCCTTCCTCAAGGTGGAATTGGTCGATTTCTTCCTCGAGTGACAGGCGTGAGGAAGCAGTCTCTTTCCTCAGAGTTGCTGTTTTTGGAGGAGCACATTAGGAAGGTCGGTTAACTTTCACGATATCTTCTCAAGCTAGAAAACCAGCACTGAGACGTCTATGCGGGCTAGCCGTGGGTCGCCTGCTGGGATCATGTTGCCTACCTCCTGAAAATTATCAGAAAGGGCTTGAAGTCAAAGATGAGGTGGACAGCCCTCAGTTGCTTGTTTTCACTCATGTACACCTCGACTCTTCGTACCTTGTTAAGATCCTTGACGTTGACAAATCTGATTTTAAGAGCTATATATATTTTATTTACAAACACAGCCTAGAAACAAAATCACGGTTAGATGGATGAACACTTAGTCAGGAAAGAAAAAAAAAGAGCCATAAAACAAAGTCCCATATCAAAGGACCTAAACCTAGGGCACCCCACCTAGCTTCCCTTCTTGGGTTGGGTAGTGAAAACCATCGTGTCATTCCCCAGAGGTGATTAAATAGTCATCCTTCATGCCCTTGTTGGACTTGAGAAGATATGAGACGAGCCTAACAATTGAGGACCTAGACTTGAGGTAATACCCCGACTCAGCCAGCAAATGACACTCGTACATCCAAACGACGTCGTGCCAAGTAAGGTTCAGGCCTATGTGGGCATTGAAAGTGTCTACATTACCCAGGACCCTAAATAGGTTGGGCGCGCATTGGTGGGGACACAACCTATGTGCAAGTAAGTAGTCCCTAGTTACGCTACCCATAGGGAGTGTCATCCCCCCTTCTAGGGCTATGCAAAAAACTAATGAATCGAAAAAACCGGCTGAAACCGATTGAACTGAGTTCAATTTTTCAGTTCAATTTTTGTGCAGTTCGGTTTTGGTTTGAATTTTTGGAAACTGAATATTTCGATTTCGGTTTCGGTGCTGGATTTTTTCACACCGAAATCAACTGAACCGAACTAATATATATAAATATATGTAAGTTTAAAACAAATCAAAGGAACAAGCTTAGTGGAAAATCACGTGCGCGTCAGCCACCAGATCATTAGTTCGAGCCTTCGCCTCCCCATTTTGAGTTTTTATTTTTTATTTTTTGTTATAATTATTAAACCCTAGCATCTTATATATAAATTAGAACCCTAGCCGCACCTCATAAGTTATAACCCTAGCTGCCCCTCACCCAATCCTCACTTCCTCTCATAAACACATGCCCCTCAGTCCATCACCCAATTTTCTCTCCCTCTTTAGCACCGATTTGGTCTCTATTATGGTATGTCTTCTTCTTGATTTTGTCTCTCATCCCAAATCACCCATGCTTGTACCGATTCAGTCTCTTCGTTTCTTGCTATGGTTTGTATTCTTCTTGATTTTTTTTCTCTTATCCCAAATCACCCATGCTTGTACTGAAATTCCATGGGTTTTGTGTCATCCTGTGATGGCGTGATGTTTGTTTTTTATTTTGTTTCTTTGTAGCTACTAATTTTAGTTTGTGTTTTATGGTTTTAAATGTGTTTCTCTATATTTTTTGTTGAAAACAAGTGTTGCTCTGTATTTTGGGTTGAAAACAAGGTCTGTGACTCTATGTTTTTACTGTGTTTGTCAAAAATCTTTCTTTCTCAATAACCCTATCTTTGGAAAACTAAAAACCGACCGAAACAGACTGAAACCAAAATACACCGAAACCAATTGATTTCCAGCCATTTCGATCGGTTTCGGTTGAGAATTTCACACACCGAAATATTCGGTTTCAGTTGGCCATACCTATAAAAACCGACCGAAACCGAACCGAGCACACCATTACCCCTTTCTATGAAGGCAATCATGGGAATGACGACCCCCCCTTTGTTCCTATGGGTATACCATTGCCTCGAAGCACAATTTCGTAGGAAAACTCCTGAAGGAATATGGTATTTAGCCTTAAATCCCTCCATACTAGCGGGAGAGTCTACGAGGTGAGCGAATATACCCATTTAAACAGACTAGAGAGAGGCGAAGAAGATATCTGAGAAAAAGATGTAGAGAGTAAGAGACCGAGGAGACTGGCTGAGGAGAAAATTGCCTAAAACGAAAAACTTACAAAAATAAGGATGAGGGATGCCTCAGGAGCTTCTTGAGAACTGGAAGATTTGGGAAATCTTAAAAGCTTGGGAGTGTGGGAAGTTTGGAGAGTTCAAAGATTTGTAACGTAGGAAAAATGAACTCTCTAGACGCATTATATAGGAGGAGGGTTTAGGTAGGAGTTTTCTCGCCCAAAATTCGAGGGGAAATGTCAGTCGTTGGATCTCCATCTCACCGCTAGATGTGGGGAATAGAGCGCCGCCTAGAGCATTTAATGAAGCGTTGCAAACTCTAAAGCGTTAGGTACAGTTACAAGACATGCGAAACAAGATTCTTACATATGGGAGTTAGGGAAATGTGTTAAATTAATTACTTAAGGTCAAAACCCCATTTCTCTCCTTAGATGGGAGGAAACAAATTGGAGTTTTGAAGGGCTATTGTGGGGTGTAGGAACTCCAATAAGGAAATTGCACCATGTGTCATACCTATGGCTGAGAAGGACTATTATCTCACCAAGGTGGCCACACCCTCAGACTATAAGGCCACGTCAGCAGTACGTCATCAGGGGAGGTCGTATTATGCAGAAAGAGCTTTGAGGAAGGGGGCTAGCATTGACATGACTGAAAAGTTGGTGGCTATTACCACATTTAATGCATCCCACTAAACCTCCTAATTGCATTTATGTGGAGAAGACCCTTGAACAATGCTACCTTGGCTGCCGCAACTCACAAGGAGATTGGGAAGATGTTTGATGGGACAGACGCTTAAGTAGTGGCCTAGATGGTCAACAAATAAAGGCTAAGATCATCTAAGGAGAGCTATATAATGTAAGGAATCCTCCAGGGAAGAGGGGGGGGGGGGGAGAGATATAAAAATACTGTAATAATAGGAATAAGACTTGTAAGCAAAATCAATAGAAGCATATCAATGCGATTTAGTCTCCTTGAACTGTGTCGATGACGATTTACTTCGTGCAAACCAATCGTATTCTTATTTTCTTTTTATCGGGCTTACTATAGTTATCTTCTAATTCATCAAAGCCTAGTCCACTCTCTACAAATTCATTGTATTGGGTTTTTTTGGGTCTAATTTCCATTAGGCCTGGGAAACAAATCAAGTCATTATTATTATTATTATTATTATTATTATTATTATTATTATTATTATTATTATTATTATTATTATTATATAGTACAATAAATCGTACATTTGTGTATCTTATGATTTCGTTAAGGTTTAGTTAGTAAAAAAATGTATCAAGTTTTTTTTTTTTTTTTGAAACCAAAAATGTATTAAGTTTCTTGAATTATTACTTTTTAGGGTGGTTATAAGTTGGAAAACAAAAATTAATTATATGCTTTGTCCTCTCCTCCAATTTTCAATAAAAATAAAATTTGTTCCCTTTCCTCTTTCTTCCAATTTTTGGCAACTCTATTGCCACAATTTTTTTTTTCTCTTCTCTAATTTTGCCAACTTGATAGCCACAGTTCTTATTAAATTTTCTCTCTCCTCTCCCCTAAAATTTCATCAACTTGGTTGCCACAATCCCCTTTTTCCTCTTGGGCACTCCTCTAATTTGGGCAGGAATTTCAGTAACATCACCTAAATTCAATTTTCTTTCTCTCCCTTTGTCACATCATTTCTCTCTCCTTTCTCTTAGAATTTCGGCAACACCGTTGCCAAAATTTGTTTCTCTCCCCATTTTTCTAAATTACTTTAAACAGTCTATAAAAAAAAATAAACTTAATTTTTTTACAATATTCCGTCAATAGACTCTTTCAAACCAGTATGTGTTATTTGAAGTTGTCTTTTGAATTGTAACTTGTAAGTGTGCTGTGATGAAACACAGCATTGTTTGTTTTCGGGAATTATATATACTGATATATGTATGAGAACTCAAATTGTAACGTCTTCAAGACCATCCATCCAAAAAGAAAACGTACGTAGAAAACGTACGTAGGAAAAAAAAAAAAAAATCAAACATGACTATAGAAATTTTTTTTTCTAAAAAGGTAGTTTCAAAATTCATTAATAATTACAAACATAAAGAGACCAAGGAAAAATGCATTATCATCTAAGCCATTTGTTCCATTATATCCAAGAAAAAAAATGAATATAAAAACGTCAAATTATAATTCAATTACAAACAACAAAGATCAAACTAGAAACCTCCTGATTCTTAAAAAAAAAAAAAAAAAATTGCTATATTCACAACATTTTCATAAAACTTTCATAACAAATTATATGTGATAAGTTGCTATTAATTCTAATTTAAACCTATCATTGAAATTATTTTTTTGCTTACTAATAATAACCTGTAGCCTACCACTTATGGTTTGTTATAAAAATGTTGTGAAATTGTGGAGTTTTACATAAAAATTTAATACTAACTCAGCAATTTTAAACAGGTGATAGTCTTTTACTAAAATGGTAGACAAGTGACATGGTCCATCATGATAACTGTATAATTTTTCCCAAGAGAGGGAACGAAGGATAATGTCATCAATGGTTTAGGAAGGAAAATGTCATCAATGGTTTAGGTAGGATTTTCTTTGTCCATACTTACTACAGCTACATGTGATGTGATCACAGAATTTTGTTCTTTTTTAGAACTCTTGTTCTTTCTAGTACAGGATGTTTTTGGTTGAGAAAGAAACAAAAAAAATTTGGATGAAGTTGGTGAGATGGAAAATATCGGATTGAGATTCACTTCTCTTTGGATTAATTATCCAAATATTTTTTTATGCACCAATCAGCATAGGTTATGTCAATAATTATTATAAAAAATATATTGTATCTAAACTTATTAGAAATATTTTTATTGAGAGAGCATTTATAATCCTTTAACTACAATGACAAGGTTACCCACTGCTTGTATTAATTGAGAGAGCATTTATTAAAAATAATATTAATTTATGTTGACTAGAGAGTAATGGCTCATCTTACAAAGAAGAGAATGACCATCTTACAAAGAAGAGAAAGATCATATTCATATGACTATATGAGTAATGCTCATAACACAATTTTGTACACAATTTTGAGCTGAGCATTACTCTATCCATATACAATGGATTTGTAAGAATTATCAACCTGATTTGACATTTATGTCACGGGTGGTAAGGATTAAGGTAAGGTTAAATGCATTTTCAATCATTAATTGGGAATCCAAACTCCACTTGAATTCTTCTTCTTCTTTCTTTCCTTTTTTTTTTTTTTTCATTTTATAATAAAATCATACTTATATGTTTTTTTCTTCTTTCTGAATAAATACTTTACTTTCAAGAATAAGAGCCTTTAAGAATTTCTATTCAAAGCTTGAGCTAACACCAGTTAGAGATGGAAATGGGGGGCAAAATGTCCATATTTTGATACTATTTAGTAAAATGCCTCTATTTTAGAATTCAATTTTAACAAAATTGAGTTCTGTATAAAACTCGATATTCTCAAAATCGAGCTCTATGTATATTTTAAAGTAGAACTCGACATTAGTAATATCGCATTTCACTGATTTTTTTTTTTTTAAATTAAGTCGCAAAATATGCATAGAACTCAACATTGCTAGGAGGTGGGGCAGAATCATTGCCTTCTCTACATATTTAAAAAAATAATTGATGCATTAACAAAATATTTGGTTAGGTACAAAAATTCCAATTAGATTCTAAATTCTAATAGTGGTTCAAAGTCATGTGTGGCAAAAATTTAATATGATTATTTTGTAATGGAGTATAATTGAAATGATATATTATATATTTTGTACTCTACAAATTGAGTCTTTTGGTTAAATATTGCAAAAAATCAAGTTTATTTGTGATATGTGCATTGTTCAAAGTTATTTGGGAGGAGAGAAGCAAATTTCAACATTGGTGTTGCTGAAATTCTAAGAAAAAGTATGAGAAAGGAGAGAGAAATGATGTGATAGAGGGAGAGAGAGAAAATTGAATTTTGGTAATGTAGTTACTGAAATTCCTGCCCAAAATGCAAGCTGCCCAAATTAGAGGAGTGCCCGAAATAGGAGGAGTGACTGCTAGGGAAAAAAGGAATTGTGACAACTAAGGGTATGTTTAGTAATTGTTCTTTCCCTTTATTTTTTGTTTTCAAAAACAATTTTCTATTTTTGAGGCTAAAAAACTTGTTTGGCAACCTAAAATGGACAGAAAACAAAAACTGTTCTCAAAACTCAATTTGTGAAGAAAACTGAAAACATGCAAAAAGTTGTTTTCAGTTCCTAGTTTTCAAAAGTCAATGAAAACACGCATATGATTTAATGAATATCTCTTGTTTAATGAGTTAGTATTAGAGTTCAAATCCTAGTAACAACATATTTAGTATTTTCTATTTTTTCTTCAAAAAACTTTTTTTTTTTTTTAATTTCAACTAACCAAATATGTTTTTAATTTAAAAAATATAAGAAAATTGTTTTTTCTTTATATTCCCAAAAACAAGTTTTTGAAAATAAAAAACAAAAACTGTTACCAAACATAACCTAAGTTGCCAAAATTGTAAGGGAGAGGAGAGAGAAAATTTTGAAATTATTTAATATTATTTATTGTCATCAATATTATATGACCACAACCATTGTAATAATTGTATTATTGTGATCTTTTTTTTAATCATTTTTGACTTTGTTATTATCAATGGTTACATCTATTACTTGGACAAAATATATTGCATAATATGTTTGTTAATTTATAACAAAGATAATGAAGATATGTATGTGTATTATTATTATTATTATTATTATTATTATTATTATTATTATTATTATTATTATTATTATTATTATTATTATTATTATTATTATTGTGGGTACAAGAACTCCAATAAGGAAATTGTGCCACGTGTCATATCTATGGCCAAGAAGAATTGTTATCTTGCCGAGGAGGCCACGCCTTCAGACTGTAAGGCTACGTCAATAGCACGTCATCAGGGGAGGTCATATTGTATAGAAAGAGCTTCGGGAAGGGGCTAGCACTGACATGACCGAAAAGTTGGTGGCTGCCACCACATTTAATACATCCCACCAAATCTTCTAGCTGCATTTATGTGGAGAAGACCCCTGAACAGTGCTACCTTAGCTGCCGTAACTCACAAGGAGATTGAGAAGGTCTCTGATGGGACAGGCACTCAAGTAGTTGCCTGGATGGTCCAATCAAGTCCTTACAATTGGCGCTGTCTGTGGGAATCACTTGAGCTTTAGTGAAAACAACGTAGAATTATGTTACGCTCAAGGCCAAACCACGAGGAATCTGTGGGGTCCCAACATCAAGATGAGCAGGTAAGGGAGTAGAAGGTTAGTTTGCATACCACACATATCATTAGGAGCTAGTCCAGGGGTGGGGCCACGTCTCTCATGAAGCAACTGCTAGAAGCATGCAATTGGAAGAAGAAAGTTGCGCTAAGAGTAACGCAAAGGAAATCCTTCAAGTTCTAACCATTTTTTCGATGATGATGATGATCATAACTACCGACACAGGTCAAGGACTCCTCTTAGCAAGTCTTTTTCCAATGACGAGGAGCATCGTGATAGATGGAACTAGAGAAGCCCGTCACGTAAAGGCTCGGGCAACGATGCCACGAGTAGGGCTCTAAGTCAGATCTCTAAGTCACCTTTTACCCAAAGAATTGAGGAAGGAAGGCTCCCTGATGGTTTACTCAACCAATGTTTACCCTCTACAATGGTAGGACGGACCCCGTGGAGCATGTGAGCCATTTCAACCAGAGAATGGCTGTGCACTCCTAGAACGAAACTTTGATGTGCAAAGTGTTTCAGTCTAGCTTAGGGCTTGTGGTGATGAGGTGGTTTAATGGCCTAAAGGAAGGTTCTATTGGCTTTTTTAAGGAGCTTACGAGGACCTTTGGTTCTTGGTTTTTAACTTGTAGTACGGTTCCTCGGCCTTTGGATTTCTTACTTTTTATGGCCTTGCGAGAGGGGGAAACCTTAAAGACTTACTCAGACCGATACTGGGAGATGTTTAATGAAATTGATGGGGATTTTGATGATGTAGTTGTAAGGACGTTTAAGGTTGGCTTACCTGTCGAGTACGATTTAAGGAAATCATTGACAGGGAAACCAATTAGTAAT
Organism: Castanopsis chinensis; assembly: GCA_032878915.1. NCBI lineage: Eukaryota > Viridiplantae > Streptophyta > Magnoliopsida > Fagales > Fagaceae > Castanopsis > Castanopsis chinensis. The sequence continues at coordinate 20,597,392 of JAVQMG010000115.1, forward strand.
GTATATCAGCTCATGGACCGCATTGATAAGTATAAGCAAGTCGAGGAAAACCAACAACTAGGTAAAGGCAAGGCTAAGGTGATCCCTCATGATAAGAGGGACTTTAGGCCGAACAAATACAACAATAATCGTCCTCGGAGGGGTTTTTCAGGGCAATCTAGGGCTACTGTTGCTCAGGTGATCAACACGGTATTCTGAGAACCAGTGCATCAAATTTTAGAAAAAATTAAGAATGAATCATATTTTCAATGGCCAAATAAGATGAGAGGATATCCCACGAGGCACAATCAAAGCCTCCATTGCCAGTACCACCAGGAGTGAGGGCATACTACGGAGGACTGTAGAACCTTATGAAATCACTTGGAGTAGCTGATCCTAGGTGGTAAATTAAAGCAGTTTTTATATGACTCCAATGCACAGGGAGGTCAGGCAGGGACCAGATCACAGAGAGATGCTTCTTCAAAGCCACCTCTAGGCACAATCAATGTTATTCTTGCTATCCCTGGAAGGATAGGTTTTCACCCCTCTAGGGTGTTATCTATAGCTCAGCCACCCCCAGAGGACTCATCCCTAGAGCCGAAGAGGAGTAGGGTGGAAGTATGACCAACGTTAAGTTTCTCTAACGAGGAAAAGATTGGTACCTTGCAGTCACATGATGATGCATTGGTGGTTAACCTCAAGATAGGGGGCATGATGTGAAACAAGTATTGGTTGACCAAGGTAATGGGGTAGAGATTATATACCCTGATTTGTATAAGGGGCTAAAGCTAAAACCAGAGAATTTGACTAGTTACGATTCACCCTTGGCGGGTTTTGATGAGAAGGTGGTTATATCGAAGGGCCATATCAGATTACTAGTACAGGCAAGGTCATAGGTAGTGGAGGTGAACTTTATTGTAGTAGACACTTACTCCCCTTATATTGCCATCATAGCAAGACCCTGGATGCATGCCATAAGGGTCGTCTCTTCCACCTTACACTTGAAGGTGAAATATCCATTTAGGGACCAGGTTGAGGAACTGGTTGGGAGCTAGCCTATGGCTAGGTAGCGTTTGGTTTCTGCTATCAGGCATTAGGCCAAATAAGAGCCCTCAGCCTCTGCCGTGTAAGGTTTATAGCAATCAAAGGAGCCAGTATTATTTACATATATGGTAGAAGGGGAGAGTTGTGAGGAATTGGAAAGGGTCATTATAAGTGATGATGGGGAGAAGTTTTTTCATATTAGGGCTCAGATGCCTCCTCAAGAGAAGGAAGAGCTGGTTGGATTTCTTAGAGACAATATTGACGTGTTTGCATGGAGTACTTATGAGGCTTCTAGAGTGGACTTGGACTTCATTTGCCACCATTTGAATGTCAACTCGACCATCATCCCTAAAAAGCAACCACCTCAGCACTAGTCTAAGGAGCATTTCGATGCCGTCAAGGACAAGGTGATCAAGCTTAAGCAAGATGAGGCTATTAAAAAAGTTTCTTACCTTGAATGGTTGGCCAACACAGTGGAGGTGAAGAAGAAGAATGGAAAATGGTGGGTATATGTAGATTTCACAGATTTGAACAAAGCTTGCCCCAAGGATCCCTTTCACATGCCTCATATAGATCAATTGGTTGATGCCACTGTAGGTCATCCTCAGATGAGCTTTTTGGATGCTTTCTAAGGGTACCATCAAATACCTTTAGCTTTGGATGACCAAGAGAAAACTGTTTTTGTTACTCATATTGGAAATTACCATTACAAAGTGATTCCTTTTGGTTTGAAGAACACAGGATCCACCTATCAGAGGATGATGGCCAGGATGTTTGAGCCACAACTAGGAAAAAATATTGAGATCTATATTGATGATAATGTGGTGAAGAGCAAGTTAGAGTCCAAGCGCGTTGGTGACCTCGAAAACATCTTTGGAATATTGAGGAAACATAAGCTGCGCCTTAATGCTTCTAAATGCTCTTTCGATGTTGGTTCAGGAAAGTTCTTAGGGTACATGGTCACCCATCGCAGAATTGAGGTCAATCTTGATCAGATTAGAGCAATTAATAGCTTTCAGCCTCCTCAGAATCCTAAGGAAGTCCAGAGATAAACGAGATGACTATTGCCTTGAACCGATTTATTTCTCGATCAATAGATAGGTGCAGACATTTCTTCCAATTGTTGAATAAGTGAAAAGGGTTTGAATGGATCGAGGAGTGTGCCGTAGCCTTTCAGCAACTAAAAGAATATCTCTCTCGGCCACCTATCATGTCCAAACCTGAGAAAGATGAAGTCCTGTATGATTACATTACTATAGCTCCCCTTGCTGTTAGCTTGGTACTGATACGGGTTGATGATGAGATTTAGAGGCCAGTCTATTATGTGAGCAAATCCTTACATGAAGCAAAAATTCGGTACCTACCATTGGAAAAGGCCATATTAGCAGTAGTGCATGCAACACATAAACTCTCCCATTATTTCCAAGCTCACATAGTGGTGGTGTTAACTCATCTTCCTCTTAAATCCCTACTTCGGACAGCTGACTACATGGGAAGGATTGCCAAATGGGGTACGATTCTGGGGGCCTTTTATATTAAGTATATGTCTCGCACCTCTGTTAAGGGCCAACTTCTTGTCGACTTGGTGGCCAAGTTCGTTGAGCCTTCTGTAAAAGAAGAAGAAGAAAAGCAGAACATGGATGAAAAATCAATTGAAGTGGTTTCTTTACAAGAACCTCTATCCTGGAGGGTATATGTTGATGGTGCTACTAATCAAAGAAGATCCAGAGTGGGGGCTGGTTATGGTATCTCCTGAAGGGATCGTTATTGAGAAATCCTTAAGGTTGGATTCCTCGACCATGAATAACAAGGTTGAGTATGAGGCCTTGTTTGTAGGAATGACTATGGTTCAGAAGATGGAAGGAAAGGGGCTAGAAGTGTTTTTAGATTCTAGGCTTGTTGTTGGATAGGTAAAGGGTGAGTTCAAAGCCAGTGATCCAAGGATGCAAGAGTACTTGAGTCAGATTAGACATTTGCGATCAGGATTCAAGTCCTTCGCCTTACAACAAATCCCTAGAAGTAGAAATACTTATGCAGATTCTCTTGCCACGCTTGCAACCTCCTCGATCTTAGGATTAGTGCCCTTAAATCCTATTATATGATGCTATGTATAATATTATGTATGACATTATGTGTGACATTATGTATGACTTCATGTTGTAATTAATAAAGTTGTTTTATTATAATATAAAATAATGGTAACATGAATAATAGACATTATCATATAGTCCATGAGATATATAGTATGTGATTTATGTAAAAAGTCACAGAAGATATAAATCACAAGTTCTTTGTAAACTCAAAATTTAAGTTCGTAGTCTGTGATGAAATTAGGCATTTCATCTGCGAAGACTATAACATAACAACTAAGATAATTTGTCTTGATCATGGAAGTGGAGACTTCTAGTTGGTATGTTGATATGTTTTAAGAGTTAAACAATATTGAACTGGACTGCTGTGAGATTTATTACTCTCCTAATGACTATTAAATGAATGATAAATCTCACGACTTCTATTTACATGAACTCTTAATCTTGAAAAGATAATGGACCTAATCATGAAATGTAAGTTGCTTTGATATATTAGGAGTGAGATCTAAAGACACGGTCAAAATCTTAGTATGTTAGGCAGTCACATTTAGTGTTGATGGAACATATATTCTCAAGATAGAATTCATAGTCTCTTAACAAAGATACAAAATATTCCCTAGAGATAAGTTTAATGGGTTTGGTTATTTAGAGCTTTAGGCCTAAACACTTTAGTAAGGAGTTACTAAAGTATATATTTATGAAATTGGATTTCATAAATATATTATGATGAATAACATAGAGGATTAAACCGAGTACTCAAGGATAAGATGTAGTAATTTACAAAGTGGCAGTCTACATTCATGACTTTATATTACTACGAATATTTTATAAAGGGTTGCATGTATAATAAAGTCTTGGGATATAATTTATAAATAAGGCCTAGAGTGCAACTATATTTATACAGTGATATTAGATATAGTTAATGGTAACTTTGGACTTGTCAAGAGTTGATAGAAAAACCCAAAGCCCATTGGAACTAGTGTCTTGTTAGTCCTTTTTGGTCCCACTCTAAGCCACATACTAATGCCTAATTGGAAAGACCCAAAAGGCTGACCTAATTAGATAATCAGTTATAAAGAGAGAAACATACAAAATTTTTAATAAGAGACAAGAACATGAAATGGTATGTATGTGAGTGTGAGACACTCTCTTATTCTCCCTTTGAAACTGATTGAGAGACCACACTTCTTGGGCGTAAAGTGGAATTTAGAGTATAGATTAAAAGTGTTCTCGAATACTTCTAATTTTTGTTTTGAATTTCATAGCATCAAGGTATGCTCTCTTGTTCTTGAATTCTGAAATTTACATAGTACATATTAACAATTACGAATGAAGTAGATTCGTTAATTTTCCAATGCATATGTTTTGTATGCGATACAAACATGTATTTTTCCAACACTCGTCTCAAGGCTTGCCTCGAGTCATCCTAGTTAAAAATTTGTGTAAACTTGCCAAGGCAAAGAAGGACATGGTTCAAGTTCATCAAATGAGGGTGGGAGCTAGTTGGATGGATCCTATTGTTTTGTTCCCCAGAGATAACATCTTGCCCAAGGAGAAAGGAGAGGCTAATAAGGTGCAAAGAAAAGCTTCTCGTTTTTGGTTGTTTAAGGACAAAAAATTTTATAGACGCTTTTTGTCTGGACCTTACTTGTTGTGTATACATCCCAAGGCAGTAGAACTCCTTCTGGAAGAACTGCACGAAGAGATTTGTGAAAGTCACATAGGTGGCAAATCTCTATCTCATAGGGCCTTCACTCACAGGTATTAGTGGCCAGGTATGCATAGGGAAGCACAAGAATATGTGAAGAAGTGTGACCAATGCCAGAGATTTGCCCCAAACATTCACCAACTTGGAGGTGTTCTTAATCTTCTTTCTAGTCCCTGGCCTTTTGCATAGTAGGGCTTGGATATTATGGGACATTTCCCAAAAGTAGTAGGAAACAGGAAACGGCTTTTGGTTGGTATTTCACCAAATGAGTTGAAGTTGAGCCTTTGGAAAATATCAGAGATGCTAAGAGATTTATGTGGAAAAATATTGTCACTCAATCTGGGATTCCTCACACTCTCATCTCGGACAATGGGCTTCAATTTGATAACAAGGCTTTCAAGAAGTATTGTCGTGAAATGGGTATTAAAAACAGATATTTAACGTCAGCTTATCCCTAGGGAAATGGACAAGCTGAAATAGTGAACAAAATCATAGTGAATGGGCACAAAAAGAGGTTGGAAAATGCCAAGGGCAAATAGGTGAAAGAGCTACCCCGTGTTCTTTGGACATATAGAACTACCCTTCGTAGGTCCACGGGTGAGTTTCCTTTCTCCCTGACTTATGGGGCCGAGGCTGTAATTCCTCTAGAGACTGGATTCTTAACATTGAGGACAAGTTTGTTTACACTGGACAACAATGAGAGGTTACTAGAAAAAAGCTTGGATTTGATTGAAGAGCAAAGAGAAAATGCCATGGTTCAGTTAGCATATTATCAGCAAAAGCTTAAGCAAGGGTGCAACTCAAATGTGAAGTTAAGGCCATTAGCCCTTAGAGATTTGGTACTGCGGAAGATTCTGGCTACTACAAAGAACCCAACATGGGGAAAGTTAGGACCCAATGGGGAAGGACCATATCGCATCACCTTAGTAGCTGGAATAGGAGTGTATTTCTTGGAAGATCTAGACGAAAAAATTGAACCACTCTCCTGGAATGTAGATAACCTGCGAAGGTATTGCTATTAATAAAAAGTATTTCTGCCATGTATTACTTATGACATTATTCTTTGTATTCTTTATTTCTCTAAGTATTAAATAGAATCTTAGTCATGTCTGACTCCTTGGACCACGTACTTTGGGTAAATTAATACTCTTCATTATTTCTCTAAGTATTAAACAGAATCTTGGTCATGACTGGCTTTTTAGACCACATACCTTGGGTAAATTAATACTTCTTACCATTTGCATAAGTGTTAAACAGTACTTTGGTCATATCTGGCTCTTTGAACTACATACTTTGGGTAAATTAATACTCTTCATTATTTCTCTAAGTATTAAACAGAATCTTGGTCATGCTTGACTTCTTATACCACATACCTTGGGTAAATTAATACTTTTTACTGTTTACTTAAGTGTTAAACAAAATCTTGGCCATGCTTGGCTTCTCGGACCACATACCTTGGGTAAATTAATACTCTTCATTATTTCTCTAAGTATTAAACAGAACCTTGGTCATGCTTGGCTCCTCGAACCACATTGCTTAGATAAATTAATACTTCTTACTATTTGTTTAAGTGTTAAACAGAATTTTGGTCATGCCTGGATCCTTAGATCACGTACCTTGGGTAAATTAATATCCTTCACTATTTGTTTAAATGTTAAACAGAACTTTGGTTATGTTTGGTCCCATAGACCACAGGCCTTGGGTAAATTAACACTTTCCACAACATATGCGAACCCTTAGATCACCTGCCTTGGGAAAATTAACACTTAGTGAATCTACCAAGGATAGAACCCCAGCATATGCCTCATCACATGAAAATAAGGACTCACCTTGGGCCTTGGCAAAGGTATTTTGAGGATACATTAAGAGACTTCTAAAATAAGGTACTCTTTTCCTACTAAGTGCTTTGCTTACTTCTGAGGACTCAGGTCTCCCTTGCTAATTACACAATTTTCAATACTAATACTTAGTCATTTTTTCTCATCATTTATATGGTTTTACTCTGTCTGAGTAAACAATAAATCATCACCATTAACTTTTTTTAAAGTAAGGATGTTCGCTCTTAGAAGCATCATTAACCTAAAGCCTCAGCAAAGGGCAAAACAAGGAATATAGTTAACCAAATATAAATATCGCGAACAAAAAGAGAGGTTCATAGAATCAAAGTTAAAGTCTTTTCACTAAATAGAGGAGTAATTACATTGTGGATGGAGGCAGATTGTCATGACGAAGGAAAATTAAAAAAATAAATAAATAAATAAAACGAGACAATGCTATTACAATAACACAAAATAGGAAAAGAAGGATCCTAAGCTGTGCCTTGGCTTTGGGAGGAGGGTCATCCTTGGACTTGGACTTGGCCTCGGCCTCCTTTGCCTTAGGATCAGCCCCCCTTGGTTTGGCTTCAGCCTCCTTCGCCTTGGGAGCGACCTCCATGAGCTTGGGGGCAGCTTCTGGACCCTTGGCCTCTAACAAGGGCTCAACCTCTTTGCCCTTGCCCTTCTCCTCTGGTCGAGGACCACCTTGGCCAGCCCCCTCACTCTGGGCCACCTCACCCCCTGGCCTTGGTCACTAGCTTATCCAGGCCTTATAGAGACTTTGGGAGAAGGAAGAGAGGTTTGGTTGACAGAAGACTGTTTAGAGGAAGGAGGCAGGACAGTAGCTGGAACTTCACGTATTTCTGGAGGGTAGTACACGTTCTCAGCCATCCTCCACTTCAAGGTAGTAAGGACTCCTACCACATTGAAGGCTTCTATCCATACCATCTGGCAGTGGTCCCTGCAAACCTCAGCGAGCTCCTTCGCCAGGCGAACCTCGGACCTCAGCCTGCGCTAAGGCCTCCGCAATTTCCTTGACCGTTCAAGCAGCTTCCTTGGCCTTGTCCAGCTCCCCCTTTAGCTCCAGGACTTGCGATTTTGTTGTGGCCAGCTTTATCTCAGTATGATAAAGCTTTTTGCGTTGATCCTAAACCTAGTCTTGGGCATTGTTCAGTTGGCCTCAACGTTCCTTCGCGCCCTTTCCTCAGCTTCCAGATTTGTGGTAAGCTCTTGGTTTTTCTGTAAGGCGGCTCCCAAGGCCTTATCAGCATCAGTGCGAAGGTTGGCCTCGACCATGGCCTCGTTCCGAGCATCTTTCACCCATTCCTCAATAGTAAACACCTCCTGGATGGCCTGCATAAAAGCAACAAACGAGCATGCTATTAAAGGAAGAAAAGGATAACCAAACATGATACTAGTAAGGCGTGTCGAGGGACTTACCAGAGCTAGATCCCTTTTTAGGGACAGTAAAAGTTCTAGCTGCCTTATTTTCTTCAATGCAACCATGTCCTTAGGCAAAAGAAGGGGTTGCTCTAGGGTGTCGGCCAGGTAGTGGGCATGTCCTTTTTGGAACTCCCTAATGGTGGAGTTTCGGGGAATGGCTGCCCCATCTAACTCTAGCCGAAAGGCCCAAGCGAGGTTTTGGTGGTCCACTTCAGCCACGTCCTGCTCCTCCCTGCTCTCAACTGAGGAGGCCCGCACCTGGCCTTTGGGCGTTTTCTGCTGTTTTGGCGAACGACCTCCCCCTCCTCGGCTTCATCCTTCTCTTTCCTTTCTTCTTCAAGTTGGATATGGGGAGTAAGCTGCCTGGAGATGGAGGAGGAGGGGAGGAGAGTAGGAAGAGGGTGGGACCCCGTAGTGTATTTGGTCGTCTGTCCCTTGGCCCTATCTGCAAAAATATCTCTTATGCCCTTCCTACTGTTCAAAGCCAACTCTTCTTCTTCTTCATCTGAACTGCTGTCTATACGCGTGACAATAAGGCTGGAGGTGTGAACACCTGCGGTTCTGCCAAATTCGTCCTCTACGTCCAAGATGTGGATGACAGGATCTCCCTGCTCCTCCTTGCCTTCCCCAAGGTGGAATTGGTTGATTTCTTCCTCGTGTGACAAGTACGAGGAAGCAGTCTCTTCCCTCAGAGTCATTGTTTCTAGAGGAGCATGTTAGGAAGGCCAGTCAACTTGCACGATATCTTCTTTAGATAGAAAACCAACACCGAGACGTCTATGCGGGCTAGCCGATGGTCCCCTGCTCAGATCGCATTGCCTACCTCCTGAAAATTATCGAATAAGGGCTTGAAGTCAAGGATGAGGTGGACAGCCTTCAATTGTCGATCTTCATTCACGAACATCTCAGCTCTTAGCACCTTGTTAAGATCCTTGACGTTGACAAATCTGATGTTAGGAGCTACATATCTTTTGTCTACAAACACAACCAAGAAGCAAAATCACGGTTATAAGGATGAACACTTAGTCAGGAAAAAAAAAAAAAAAAAAAGCCATAAAACTAAGTCCCACGTCAAAGGACCTAAACCTAGGGCACCCCACCTGGCTCCCCCTCTCGAGTTAGGTTGTGAAGACGGTTGTGCCACTCCCTAGAGGTGATTAAGTAGTCGTCCTTCTTGCCCTTGTTGGATTTGAGAAGACACGAGACGAACCTAACAATTGAGGACCAAAACCTGAGGTAATACCTCGAGTCAACAAACGAATGGCACTCGTACATCCAAATGACGTCATGTTAGGTAAGGTTCAGGCCTATGTGTGCATTGAGAGTGTCTACACTACCCAGGACCCTAAATAGGTTGGGCGTGCATTGGTGGGGACACAGCCTATGTGCGAGTAAGTAGTCCCTAGTTATGCTACCCAGGGGAGTGTCATTCCCCCTTCTATAAAGGCAATCATAGGAATGACGACCTCCCTTTCATTCCTATGGGTATGCCATTGCCCCAGAGCACAGTACCGTAGGGAAACTCCTGAGGGAATATGGTATTTAGCCTTAAATCCCTTCATACCGACTGGAGAATCTATGAGGTGAGGGAATCTACCCATTTACGCAGACTAGAGAGAGGTGAAGGAGATATCTAAGAAAAAGATGTAGAGAGTAGAAGGCCGAGGAGACTAGCCGAGAAGAAAATTGCCAAAAAATGAAAAACTTACAAAAATAAAGATAAGGGACACCTCAGGAGCTTCTTGAGAACTAGAAGATTTGGGAAATCTTGGAAGCTTGGGACTGTGGGAAGTCTAGAGAGTTCGAAGATTTGTAAAGTAGGAAAAATGAACTCTCCAGGCGCCTCATACAGGAGGAGGGTTTGGGTGGGAGTTATCCTGCCCAAAATTCGAGGGGAAATGTCAGTCGTAGGATCTCCATCTCACCACTGGATGTGGGGAATAGAGCGCCGCCTGGAGCATTTAATGAGGCATTGCAAACTCCGAAGCATCAGGTACAGTTAAAGGACACGCGAAGCGACATTCTTACGTATGGGAGTCAAAGAAATGTGTTAAATTAATTACTTGAGGTCAAAACCCCATTTCTCTCCTCGGATTGGAGGAAACAAATTGGAGTTTTGAGGGGCTATTGTAAGGTGTAGGAACTCCAGTAAGGAAATTGCGCCACATGTCATACCCATGGCCGAGAAGGACTATTATCCTACCAAGGAGGCCGCGTCAGCAGCATGTCATCAGGGGAGGTCGGACTATACAGAATGAGCTTCGAGGAAGGGCTAGCACTGACATGATTGAAAAGTTGGTGGCTGCCACCACATTTAATGCATCTCACCAAACCTCCTAGCTACATTTATGTGGAGAAGACCCCTGAACAATGCTACCTTGGCTACTGCAACTCATAAGGAGATTAGGAAGGTCTCTAATGGGTAGGCGCTCAAGTTATGGCCTGGATGGTCAACAAATGGAGGGCTAAGATCATCTAAGAAGAGCTATATAATGTAAGGAACTCTCTAAGGATGAGGGGGAGAGAGAGAGAGAAAAAAATACTGTAGCATCAAGAATAGGACTTGTGAGAAATATCAATAGAAGCATATCTATGCAATTTTGTCTCCTTAGATTGTGCCGAGGACGATTTACTTCGTGCAAACCAATGGTATTCTTGTTTTCTTTTTATCTGGGCTTACTATAGTTATCTTCTGATTCATTAAAGCCAAGTTTTCTAACCTACTTTCTACAAATTTATTGTATTGGGTTTTTTGGGCCTAATTCCCATTAGGCTTGGGAAACAAATCAAGTCCTTATTATTATTATTATTATTATTATTATTATTATTATTATTATTATTATTATTATTATTATTAAGTACAATAAATCGTACATTTGTGTTTCTTTTTATTTCGTTAAAGTTCAATTGGTATAAAAAATGTATCAAGGTTTTTTTTTTAAAAACCAAAAATGTATTAAGTTTCTTGAATCATTACTTTTTAGGGTGGTTATAAGTTGGAAAACAAATATTAATTATATGCTTTGTCCTCTCCTCCAATTTTCAATAAAAATAAACTTTTTCCCCTTTCCTCTTTCTTCCAAATTTTGGCAACTCCATTGCCACAATTTTTTTTTCTCTTCTCTAATTTTGGCAACTTGACAACCACAGTTCCTATTAAGTTTTCTCTCTCCTCTCCCCTAAAATTTAATCAAATTGGTTGCCACAATTCCCTTTTTCCTCTTGGGCACTCCTCTAAGTTGTGCAGCTTGCATTTTGGGCAGGAATTTCAGTAACATCACCAAAATTCAATTTTCTCTCTCCCTCTATCACATCATTTCTCTCTCCTTTCTCATAGTTTCTCTTAGAATTTCGGCTACACCATTGCCAAAATTTGCTTCTCTTCCCATTTTTCTAAATTACTTTAAACAGTGTCTATATAAAAAATATACTTAATTTTTATACAATATTCAATCAATACACTCTTTCAAACCAGTATGTGTTATTTGAAGTTGTCTTTTGAATTGTAACTTGTAAGTGTGCTGTGATGAACATAGCATAGTTTGTTTTCGGGAATTATATATACTGATATATGTATGAGAACTCAAATTGTAACGTCTTCAAGACCATCCATCCAAAAAGAAAACGTACGTAGGAAAAAAAAAAACATGACTGCAGAAAAAATAATTTCTAAAAAGGTAGTTTCAAAATTCATTAATAATTACAAACATAAAGAGACCAAGGAAAGATGAATTATCATCTAAGCCATTTGTTCAATTATCTAAGCCATTTGTACAAACAACAAAGATCACTCTAGAAGGTAGAAACCTCCTGATTCTAAAAAAAAAAAAAAAAAAAGTGCTATGTTCACAACATTTTCATAACACTTTCACAACAAATTATATGTGATAAGTTGTTATATGGGTTCAAATTAGAATTAATAAGTTGTTATCACATCTCTCTCTCTCTCTCTCCCTATATATATATATAGAGAGATGGGTTCAAGTTAAATCTAGTGTAACTCTGAAGAATTATACCTTTTTTGAACCATTGGATTTAAGTAAATCTAATGGTCAAAAAAATACACACATTAATGCTGATATTCTGATAAAAATCTGATTTATTACTTTATTTATAACATTTCATACCTATCTCCAATCCCAAAAAATAAGTATATTTTTCTCTCTGCTCTCTCTTTCTAATCTACTACACGTTTCTCTCTCCTCCATTGCTCCTCCACCTCCATTTTCATAAGGTTCCACCTCCAAAATTACATAGAATCTGATGAATCAAAAACTCCAACTAATTAAATATAAGGCTGAAGTAAATAACTTAAAAATTGAAACTAACCTCCACAGCCACATATTGAAGGCAGCAAATGCATTATTGCACAAACTGGCAAAAATTAGATTGTGATTGACATCTCTGAGTGTGAGAGCCATACCAGCTGTATGAATCTAATGGCATTGATGATTTCTAGCACAGTGAGACTTTCAGTGCATGAGATTAGAAGTAAAATGATGGCGAAAAACCAATTTTAGTCCCTACATTTTCACACGATTCCCATTTTGGTCCCTAACTTTTTTTTCCACCGATTTTAGTCCCTGTTTTGGAAAACGTCTCTCGTTTTCGTTCTTGACATTACATCAGAGACGGAAATTGCACAGCTGGCAAACGGCACAGTGCTAAAAGCTGATGTGGCCATTAAAATAATAATAAAAAATGACACGTCAGCATTTAAATTAAAAAAATTAATTTATTAATTTTAACTACATAAAAAAAAATTAAAAACAGAAATTAAAAAAAAAAAAAAAAAAACCAAACCTTGAGATTAAACCGTGTCTTGAACAAGAAAAAATAAGAACCCAGTTCCAGATCTAAGAACAAAGAAAGAAAAAAACACTGACAAAAAACCCACCAAATCACTGCCACATCCAACCCATCCGAACCCAAAAGAAAAAAAAAATAAATCCATGCCTCACTGCAAAACACACACAAAACCCACATAAAACCCAAATCAATGCCTCTAGATCAAAACTCATATCAAAACCCACACACAAAACCTAGATCTAAACGTAAATCATTGCCACATCTAGCCACCGTCATCGCTAGAGCAACCCATCATCGGAGGCACTACCATCGCACGACTACCCATCATCGGAGCAACCCATCATCAACACCACTACCATCGCACGACTACCCATCATTGGAGCAACCCATCATCAACACCACTACCATCACACGGCTACCATCGCACAACAACACATAAAACCCAACCCATCATCGGTGAGCTTGAGCAACCCATCATCGGCGAGAGATCACAATCATCATTGGCGAGCTTGGCAACCCATCATCTACAAGCTTGAGCAACCCATCATCAGAGGTGAGGTTGGCAACCTATCAGAGGACCACGCCACTGAAACCACCAAACCCACGGCGCCACCAGATCCACATTGCTACCAAACCCACGGCGCCACCAGATCCACATTGCTACCAAACCCACGACACCACTAGATTTTGGGTGTGGCCTGTAATGGGTCTTTGATTATTTTGTTGGGTTTGAGAAAATGGGGCTTTGGGATTTATGAATTTGTATTTGAGCTAAATTTTTTGGGTTTATTTTGAGTTTGTTTCCTAAGAAAATATAGGTCTATGGGTTTGTTGGAGATTGGATTGTTTATGGGTTTTTTGTGGGTGTTTTCTTCTTTCTTTGTTCTTAGATCTGGAATGGGCTCTTATTTTTTCTTGTTCAAGACACTGTTTGATCTCAAGGTTTGTTTTTTTTTTTTTTTTTAATTTCTGTTTTTAATTTTTTTTTAGTTAAAATTAATAAATAAATTTTTTTAATTTAAATGCTAACATGGCATTTTTTATTATTATTTTAATAGCCACGTCAGCTTTTAGCACTATGCCGTTTGTCAGCTGTGCAATTTCCGTCTCTGATGTAACGTCAGGGACGAAAACGAGAGGCGTTTTCCAAAATAGGGACTAAAATCGGTAGAAAAAAAAGTTAGGGACCAAAATGTTAATCGCGTGAAAATGTAGGGGATTAAAATGGGTTTTTGGCCTAAAATGATTACTCTGATCTATGATGAATCAGTGGTACTCTATCATATAAATGATTCATATATATATATATATGAATCATATCCCGTTATTGGACTATTGGACTAGTCAGTGAAGCAGTTGATGCTATGGACTTATTAGGGCCTCAGGAAATTAGGGATATAGGCAAAGAAGCCAAATTTCACTTTGCAACATTTAAGATTCAAGCTAGTTTCCATTGGGGGTAGAACCATAAATCTAGAGTTGTCTTATTCATTTTCACTTGGATAATTCTTATTGCAATGAAAGCACTGACGCAATTTCAATTATTTGACAAAACTATTTGTCATTTTCTTACATATTAACTTAAAAGCTGTGCCTGTGATAGAAAATATGACCATTTTTTTTTTTTTTTTGGTAGAAAGGAAATGCATTAATAACTAAAGAGTTTTGGGGCAAAGTTTATTACATAACACATCATTCAGATTTGGAAGATAACCTAACCCCCACAGCCACATATTGAAGGCAACAAATGCATTATTGCACAAACCGGCAAAATTAGATTGTGATTGACATCTCTGAGTGTGAGAGCCATACCAGCTTTGTGAAACTAATGGCATTGATGATTTCTTGCACAATGAGACTTTCAGTGCATGAGATTGGAAGTAAAATGATTGCTCTGATGTATGATGAATTAGGGGTACTCTATCAGATAGATGATTCATATCCCATTATGGGACTACTAGACTAGTCAGTAGAGCAGTTGATGCTATAGACTTATTAGGGCCTTAGGAAATTAGGGATATAGGCAAAGAAGTCAAATTTCACTTTGCATTAAGATTCAAGCTAGTTGCCATTGGGGGTAGAATCGAAGATCTAGAGTTGTCTTATTGGTTTTCACTTGGATAAGTCTTACTGCAATGAAAACATTAGCGCAAATTTAATTATTTGACAAAACTATTTATCATTTTCTTACATATTAACTTCAAAGCTGTGCCTATGACAGAAAATATGACTAAATTTTTTTTTTTTTTTTTGGTAGAAAGGAAATGCATTAATAACTAACGAGTTTTGGGACAAAGTTTATTACATAACACATCATTCAGATTTGGAAGATAGCCTAACAAGTATCACCGCGCACTCTTGGTGCAATGGTCACTCCACAAGTATAAATGCTTATAGGTTATAGGGGGCAAGGACCGAGATTCAAGTCTTTAGTAAGGAATTTCACATACATATACACTTAAATTAGGCTAGAGTAGAAATTTCATCTTGTATAAAAGAAAGAAAAAAAGAAAAAAACCTAACAAGTGCTACAATACAAAATCAAAGGTTTGATTGACTCCCAATCTCACCAACCATAAGCACATTCGTTAATTTCCCAGTAATAATGCATAACAGGCACCTAGTAAAGCTGGGAAACCAACAACCTGTGATTAATTTATTTACTTCAGCCTTATGTTTAATTAGTTTGAGTTTTTGATTCATCGGATTTTGTGTCTGTGAAGGTGGTACCTTATGAAAATGGAGGTGGAAGAGCAATGGAGGAGAGCGAAACGTGTAGTGGATGAGAAAGAGAGAGTAGAGAGAAAAATATTCTTATTTTTGGAATTAGAGATAGGTATGAAATGTTATAAATAAAGATAATAAATGAGATCCTTATCAAAATATCAGCATTAATGAGTGCATCTTTTTTGCTGTTAGATCTACTTAAATCCCATGGTTTAGAAAATGCGTAACTTGAACCCATCTATAAATATATATATATATATATATATATATATAATACTTTTAATCTTTTCCTAGATAAAACTAGGCAACTAGTGGATCTTATTTTAAATTTTCTTTGCTTTCATAGTTTTTTTTAATCCCCCTAAAGCGTAAAAGTCGATTTGAGTAGTGTGGCCCTGTGGGGTGGGGGTGGGGGTGGGGGTGGAGGTGGGGGAAGGGCGCTTCAAGGAGTAGTAGTTTTCAAACCATTTAAAATCTTTAATGGTTGAATAAAAGATTTGGGTTCAATCTCTGCCTATAACAAAAGCCGATTGACGTCTTGGTTTGATGATAAAGAGCTATCATCAAGAGTAGATGTCATAGGTTGAAACTTTCTCCAACAAAATTATTGAAATAGTGGCCCCACATAATTTAAAAAAAAAAAAAAAAACACCTATTTCATCATTTTATTCAGCACTAGAATTATGCTCTATGTAGCACAAAAATTTGAAATCCTATACCTCTACTAACCTTGTTCTCTTTCATACTTGAAATTTTTTATTGTTTCAAGGGTAAATTGCAAATCACACCTAATGGGACTGACGAAATCTCCTGCCCAGACGACCTCAATAAGGAAGATCGTTCACCCTGCCTCGACATGGATGAAAACAGGTAAATCATTAATAATAGGTTTTAATACCTCGATCAGTTACCGATTAGCTGTCATATCGTTGGAAGCTCATCAACACTCACATTAATAAGCCTTGAGGCGTTAGAAAAAAGGTACTAAAGCCACAATTAAAGCCCCAATGACTAGAAACAACGGAGCTATATATACAAGTCCACCAGGAGCGAACCAGGTACAGACACATACACAACTGAATTACATTATAGCTTACCTCATTTTGATATTTTGAGCTCTCTTATTTCATAAAAAGCTTCCATTACTTACTTTATCATTGGAGGCCCTGTGGTAAGCACCACACCGGTGACCACTTGAGGAGAGCTTTCACCCCACATCGTGCAGGTTCAGTGATGAGGATTGGACCCCGTCTAGACGAACCTACACAGCTGACGATTTTGGCATCATCAGCTTGGCATCGTCTTTAGGAACGACATTTTCGCACTAAGGCTCAAAAGCATAGTTCCAGTCATTTTCTAAGTTCAGATGGAGTCCAACTAAGATTCGGTAGCACTGGCTCTGTAAATCCAAGCACTTACAGCTAGTTTGGAAGAGCTCACTAGGCAAAACTAAAAGATGAGGCAGCGACTCCAACAAGAAGACAACCAGTCCAGGGTTAATCAGGAAGTTGAGGGAGATAGTTAAAGAAGGAGTGATTGTCGAAGGCCAGCAACTCCAGATGGATCGAGCTCAAATCTTCTTCGAAAAAAGAAAAAGGATATAGATGAGCTAAGGAATGCCATTAAAGGGAAAACAGATTGAAGCTTGGATAAATGGTCAGGACGATGGATTCCCCCTTTACGGCAGCAATTCTGGAATGCCCAGTGCCTTCGAAGTTTTGCCTGCCTCAGTTTGAACCATTTGACGGACTTAAGGATCGCTTGGACCACCTCAACACTTTTAAGATGACATTAGGTCTCCAATAACCCCCTGCCGAAATACTATTTCACTATTTTCCCACTACTCTCAAAGGAGCTGCAAGGGAATGGTTCACGAAGCTACCCACATCATCCATCGACAGCTTCAAACAGTTAAGCAGTTCCTTCCTATGCTACTTTGTTGGAGGACAGCGCCCGAGGAAGCCAGCAAACCATTTACTTGCTAGCAAACCATTTACTCACCATCAATCAGGGAGAGAAGGAGACCCTAAAGTCATACGTGAAGCGTTTCACTTGAGAAACTTTAGAAGTAGACCAAACTGATGACAAGGTGCAACTAACAACCTTTAAAGCTGGATTGAAATCTAGGGAGTTTGTGGTCTCACTTGCAAAGAATCCTCCAAAAACGATGGATGAGACTCTTTTGAAGGCATAGAAGTAAATGAATGCCGAAGACGCTTTAGCTGCGATAAAAAACGTACAGAAATCTAATGGGAAAGGAAGGAAAGAGGACGAACGAAGAGGATGGAAAAGGGAACACTTAGATCGTTAGACTAACGACAGGGGTAAAAGGAAAGACGAAAAAGCTCATCGGACGGTAAAAGTCACTCCTTTAGTTATGCCTGTTTCATTCACCACCCAATGTGTGTGATAGGAAGAAGTATTGCCATTTCCACAAGGATCACGACCATTACACAAAGGATTGTAGAGACCTAAAGGAGTAGATAGATGAGCTCATACAAAAAGGGAAACTGTAGAGGTTTGTGAAGAAGGGAGAACCTAGTAGGTTCAGGGATGATGACAATGACAAGCGTGAAGCCTCACCCAAGGACAAGGACCAAACGTCCTAACATCTGCCAAGCGTGATCGGGGAGATAAAGACGATCATAGGCGGGCCATCCACAGGGGGGTCATTCAAATCCTTCAGGAAGTCATACAAGAGGCAGGTGAACAGTGTCCATAAGATACCCCTTTGAAACAGAGATGAACGGACAGAGACATATTCTTCTCTAAAGAAGACGCTAGAAGAGTGAAGCAACCTCATGACGACCCTTTGGTCATAATGCTCACGATAGAAGGGTTCAATACCAGGATCCTCGTGGATAATGGTAGCTCCGCGGACATAATTTACCTCTCTGCTTTTCAATAGTTGAAGCTTGATCCAAGAAGACTTTGCCCTTTTGAATCGCCCCTCGTCAGCTTCGGCGGGGACAAGGTGTATCCCAAAGGCATAGTGCCATTAACCATCACAGTAGGATCTTATCCACGACAGCTGACCCGTCAGTTGGATTTCCTGGTTGTAGATTGTCCCTCTTCATACAATGTGATCATTGGGAGGCCCACACTCAACTGTTGGAAGGCAGCCACTTCCACCTATTGCCTGAAGGTGAAATTCCTAATAGAAAATGGTGTAGGCAAAGTAAAAGGAGATCAAGTACTAGCTAGGAAGTGCTACCAAGTGGTGTTGGCAGCCAAGGAAAACCATACATGGATGATTAAGGAAAAAGAAGAAGAGAAGGTGAAAGCCCTAGAAACTGTGGAGCTGGTGGACGAGGAGCCAATGAAGACCACCAGAGTAGGTATGACCATGAGTCCAAACCATAAGTTAGATGTGGACCCCGAGAAAAAGCCCGTCCAGCAAAGACGATGAGTGTTTGCTCCAGAACGGAACCAAACGATCATGGACGAAGTAAATAAGCCACTAACAGTGGGCTTTATCCGTGAGGTCTACTACCCAGATTGGTTGGCCAATGTCATCCTCATGAAGAAAGCAAATGGGAAATGGAGAATATGCGTGGATTTCACAAACTTGAACAAGGTCTGCCCGAACGATAGCTTGCCCTTGCCGAGGATAGATCAGATGGTGGATTCCACAGCAGGGCACAAGCTCTTAACTTTCATGGACGCATTCTTAAGGTACAACCAGATAAAACTAGTAGAGGAAGACCAAGAAAAAAATGCATTCATCACTAGCCAAGGGCTCTACTGCTGCAAGGTGATGCCCTTCAGGTTGAAAAATGCAGGAGCAACCTACCAAAGGTTAGTAAACAAGATGTTCAGTAAACAGGTCAGGAGGAACATGGAAGTGTATGTGGACGACATGCTCGTTAAGAGTAAAGAATAGTCTACTCACCTGGACGACCTCTAAGAGACGTTCGCAACTCTTAGATGATATCAAATGAAGTTAAACCCTAGAAAATGCGCCTTTGGGGTGGCCTCAGGAAAGTTCTTAGGATTCATGGTGTCCCAGAGGGGAATAGAAGCAAACCCAGAGAAGGTATGAGCCATACTAGAGATGGCACCACCCAAGACCGTGAAGGAAGTCTAGAAGCTCACAAGAAGGATAACAACGCTCAACAGGTTCGTCTCGAAAGCGACAGACAATTACCTGCCTTTTTTCAAGACCTTAAAGGAGGCCTTTGTTTAGACGGACGAATGTGAGGAAGCCTTCTAGGAACTCAAGTAGTACCTGAGGAATCCCCCCTCCTGAGTCCGTTAAAGGAGGGAAAAAACCTGTATTTATACTTGGCAGTGTCAACTACAGTTGTGAGAAGAGGACAAGTATAGAATGGGCAGAAGCTAAATACCCACGGATAGAGAAGATTGCATTCACTTTGATTGTCGCTTCGTGCAAGCTATGCCCTCATTTCCAAGTGAATCACATCTTGGTGATGACGGACCAACCTATAAAGAAGGCAATGAAAAAGCCCGAGGCTGTGGGAAGGATGATCCAGTGGTCTATAAAGCTCAGCCAATTCGACATAGAATACCACCCTAGGACAGCTACTAAGGCATAGTCTCTGGCAGATTTCATAGCTGAATTGACAGTCCTCGACGAGGAGGGGGATACAGACGAAGTGGAAATATGGACGATTCAGACAGACGGTTCGTCACTCCAAAAAAGGGGCAGAGTAGGGGTCATTATTATTTCCCCCAAAAGAGAGACTCTCAAGTACGGAGTTTGGTTAGCATTCTTGGCCACCAATGACAAAGCTAAATATAAGGGAGTACTGACGGGTTTAAGGGTCAGGAAGGCGCTACAGATAAAAAATTTACTCCTCTAGAGTGATTCCAAGCTCGTTGTGGATCAGATAAAGGGGGAGTTCGAAGCAAAGAAGGAAAGGATGCAAAAGTACCTGAAGTTGATGAAGTTTCTGGCACAGGAGTTTGATAAAGCAGAGTTCACACAGATCCCCAGAAGCCAGATAAAGCGGGGCAAATGAGCTGGCGAGGCAGTCATCGTCAGAAGCTGGGCCAACAGATACAGGTCTAAAAATTGAAGTCCAGAAACATCCCAGCATCGAGGAGGTCCCTACCTTCGCAATCCAAAGTGGGAACAGCTGGATAACCCCAATCTTGTCCTTCCTTCAGGACGAAAAACTTCCACAAGATGCTGAAGAAGCCATGAAAGTAAAGAAGAGGGCAGCTTGGTTCACGATCCCGAATGACACTTTGTACAAAAGAGGCTTCTCTATGCCCTACCTAAAGTGTGTTAACAAAGAGGAAGCAAAATATATTCTGGAAGAGATCCACGAAGGAATCTGTGGAGACCATGCAGGCCCGAGGTCCCTCGTTAGTAAAATTATTTGAACGGGTTACTTTTGGCCTACCTTGTAGAGGGACGCAAATGAATTTGTTAGGAAGTACGATAAATGCTAGAGGTTTGGGAACGTCCAACGCATCCCATCTAAAAGACTAACGACAATCGCCTCTCCCTAGTCATTCACCCAGTGGAGACTTGACATCATCGAACCATTACCCCAAGGTAAAATACAGGTAAAATTCTTGCTAGTGACTATCAATTATTTCACGAAATGGGTTGAAGCAGAAGCATTGGTGAGCATAATGGAGGTGAAAGTCCACAACTTTGTATGGAAGAATATAATTTGCCAGTTCGGGATACCACGAACGACATATCGAACAACGGGCGGCAGTTTGACAGTCATGGTTTAAGGGACTTCTGCTTGGGATTAGGAATCAAGAGTCAATTCTCATCACCCAGTCATCCTCAAGTTAACAGATAGACTGAAGTGACGAACCAAACTTTGCTCAAGATCATCAAGACTCGGTTGGACAAGGCAAAGGGCTCATGGCCAAAAGAGTTGTCCAACATTTTGTGGGCATACAAAACTATGGCAAGAACCCCAATAGGTGAGACCCCTTTCAACCTCACCTATGGGACCAAATCAGTAATCCTAGTCGAGGTAGGAGTCACCAGCTTAAGGCGAGAAGCTTTTCGAGAAGGTAGCAACGACGAGGAACTAAGAATCAACCTGGACTGCTTGGACGAGTCCAGAGATGGAGCATCCCGCAAAATGGCGGAGTACCAACGGAAGATGTTCGAGTACTACAACAAGAGGGTGAAGCTCAGACGAGTAAACATAGGAGATCTCGTCTTGTGCAAGTTTACACCTGCTACGAGGACCCAACCCAAGGGAAGTTTGACCCAACCTGGGAAGGGCCTTAAGAGTCACTCATTACTCTAGTCAAGGCAGTTATCACTTGGAGACGCTAGACGGAAGAAGGCTACCGTGACCATGGAATATCGAGCATTTAAAACAATACCATCCATAAATGTAATAAGTCAATTGTATTTATGCTCAAGTAATAAAAGAATTATTCAACCAATGTGATGTGTGCAAAAAAAAAAAAAAAAAAAAAATTGTCTAGGTAACAAGATTCCGCCTTGATAGATGTAAGTTACTGACAAATCTAGAAGTAACAAGATCCCTTTAATGGGTGTAAGTCACCAAAATTTGTCTAAGTAACAAGATTCCGCCTTGACAGATGTAAGTTTCTGACAAATCTAGAAGTGACAAGATCCCTTCAATAGGTGTAAGTCACCAAAAATTGTCAAAGTAACAAAATTTTGCCTTTATTGATGTAAGTTACAGATGAGTCTAGAAGTAGCAAAATCACTTCAATGGGTGTAAGTCACCAGAATTGTCTAAGTAGCAAGATTTTGCCTAGATGGATGTAAGCTACTAACCCAACTAAAAGTGGCAAGACCCCTTCAACAGGTGAGTCGCCAAGAATCGCCTAAGTAGCAAGATTTCGCCTAGACAAATGTAAGCTACTGACACACCTAAAAGTTGCAAGACCCCTTCAATAAGTGAGTCACCGAAAATTACCTAAGTAGCGAGAATCCACTCAGACGAATGAAAGTTACTGAAGTTTAAAGTTCGTAGCTAAAGGAAGTGACAAAGCAAACAAGGGTCACATATAGTCAAAAATATATGCATGAGGATACAGGCAAGTAAACAGGTAAACATTGAACAGTCAATTAAATAAAGCCCAAAAACACGAGGCATTGTTCTTGAAATTAAAATATTGTTCTGAAAGTAAAATCAAAAAGCTCAAAAAAAAAAAAAATACACTGGGCACCTAAAAAAAATACATAAAAGGTAAAAGCAGGTTCAGACTGCAACTACATCATCAAGACAAGGCAGGTTGGTATCTCCAGGAGTGTTATCAGCAAGAGCAGCAGACTAGGAGGCTTCTTCCGCCGACATCTCTTGGTCCACCTTTTCCAAGTCCAGACCTTCCAAGTTTACTCTGGAGGGATGCTTAACCGAGCACCGACGAAGGAGCTCGAAGCCCTTGTAGTACCAACTAAAGAGCACAGTGTTGTACTCTTCAGTTTGCTGGAAAGCCTCAACAGCCTTGGTAGCAATGGTCTTCAGCTTCTCCTTTGTGACTTGGAGTTGCTCATCCTTCTCCAAGGTTAGCTGCTTCTCCACTCTGAGATAGTCCCCTAGGACTTTGGCCTTCTCCTTGACGGTGTTGGCTTCATATAAAATATAAAAACTCTCAAACTCCAGGATGTAAAATCCAAATTTTGAAATTTCAGGGTGTAAAATCCAGACACCCCTAAACTTTCGGAGTGTAATTTGCAATTTATCCTTGTTTCAATTTTCAGACTTTAAGTTTTTTTGTAAATCCAAATTTTAACTACTTAGAGGAATAAATGAAGAAATTTTGAATTCTAAATAATTTTTTATAAGCATTCAAGTCAATGGGACATGTATACAACATTGCAAATATATTGCAATATTCTTAACACTTCTACATCGATTTGTTATCTGATTTGGATTAATTGTTATTAATTATGAATCAATTATTTTGCTACTTTATTTTAATGATCATGGGCGGCTCCGCTTGGAGCCCCGGGCATTAAAATGAACCCCTTGAACTAGCCCCCAAAAAAAACAAAAAATATATATAATAGTATTTTTTTTAATAATTTTTTTGTTTGTTTTGACTTTTGACCCCTAAAATAAAAATTTGAACACTCTGATTCTAGATATTTTTTTAAGCTCAGCTTAAATAAGCTTGAATATAATCCTCTTATCAATATCTTGGCATTTTTAAGCATAAAATAAAAAGCCCAATAACAAACCAATTTCATCTAAAATAATAGGTCAAAAATGTATTAATCTCTTGTGATGAGTTAACCAATTAATTAGCCAAGTGAATTAATTAGGTTCAATTACATGCAATGAGCATGGCAGCACAAAAAAATCACCAAATAACTAAATATGCAGTGGAAGTTAAATGACATGGTGATTTGTTTACGCATAGGAAAAACCTACACGACAAAAATCTCACTGGGTGATTTTACGATCACCGCTCCCGAGAATCCACTATTATCAAAACAAGCGGTTACAAGTAAAGATATCACAGTACCTTATACCAACTTACAATTGAACCGTAACCCCAATACCCAATTGAACTTGTTCTGTTGTGACAATCTCTCCTTATATTGCACGGCTCTCAGTACATGACTAAACAATAGATGTGCAAATCCCAATACGCGACTTTATCACCAACTTAAGAAGAATATTGGCTACAAAGTTCTTATGTTCTTCAACACATAAAGATCACAAAGTTGCTTGGTCACAAAACTCTATGTTGTACAAACACAACAGCTTCTTCAAGAATTAGGGAAAACTAGGTTTTTGGTCACACTTGAGAAATTATGCTCTTGTGCAATTGTGCTCTTGGCTGTACAACCTGATATGGCCCTTAAAATAATCCTTATATATGTCTAGGGTTGTGAAAAAAGAAAACTCAAACACATAATCACGAATTGGATGAAAATCAGAACTGAAAATCTATTTTTCATAAACCTCGACAGATACCCTAACTGTCGAGCAACTGTCAAGCCTCGGGCTTAAACAGCTCTTTTAAATCTCGATAGATGCTAGCTGTCGAGTTTTAATGAACAACACTTTTTTACTTGTTTTTTGGACAGACTTGCATGGCTTTAACTAGACATGGCAAAACGGGTCAAAATTTTCTGACCCGACCCAATTTTTTTGACCCAAAACAAAAACGGGTTAACCCATGACCCGACCTGAGTTTTTTACAGGTCAACCTGACCCGACCCGACTCGCGACCCGACCAGAACTCGAATCACTTTTTAAAAACTTTTTTTTTTTTGTAGAACAAAAAAAAAAGTAAAATTAAGACAATAGTAGTTTAATTGTTTATTGTGGGTTTTAAGGAAACAATTGAAACATTTACATTTACATAACTACATGCAAATTAATTGAAAGATAAATAGTTGAGCATTCTATAATGAATAAAGATTTTTAGATATCAAATAACAAAGTACATGCGAAGATAATATGGTTACAGTAGAGTTAAAAATATAGATTTAACATTGTAGACATGTATGAGAAACATTCACAAGTGTAAAAATAGTGAAGCCGAAGTATCAAATTAGCATAAATTATGAATGCTTAGACCTATTTTTTAGCAATTTATGTCCAAAATAAACAGTTTTTCAAAATAAATTATGATATTTCCTAGAGTGTGTGTTGTTGCTTAACAATGTTATGATATTCATAAAAGAGACCATGTATAAATAAGTAAGCAATCAAACTTTAATGTATATCTCAAATTGAAATAGAGTGCCAACCACAATAAATAATAGATTATATAATTAATTTTCAAGATTGCAAATTTCTTATATATTTTTATTCTTTATCAAATAAGTTATTCAATAAGTTATTTGTAATTTTATTTTATATTTTGGAATATTGATATTGTGTAGAAATAAAACATGTGTATTTATTTTACTTATGTTTGTGTTATTTTATTTTAGATAGCAATGTTAGGATTTGTATAATTTTAAAATTATTGAATAAGTATTTATAAGTATAACTGAATTCATTCTTGATATATGTGATGAATTTAAAATAATGCATTTTACATCAAGTAATTTGTTGCATAACTTTCCAAATGATAAATACATGTTGTTTTCTTTATAAAATAAAAAAATAAAAAAAAGTCATGTGAAAAATACGGGTAAACCCGACCCGGCCTGCAACTTGATTGACTCGAACTTGTTTTTAATCCACTTAAGATGACCCTTTATAACCCATGACTTGTTTGCCCCGCAACCCGATTGACCCGACTTGAACCCGACCCGACCCGACCCGACCCGACCCGCCCGTTTTGCCATGTCTAGTTTTAACACTTGAACTTGAAACCTTATTTCATGAAGCATTAAACACATCCTAAATCTACTCAATTACAAGTAAAGTACGTTTTGTCAAAGGATTACCCAATACATAAAATGTTGGCATATGTTCCTAATATTCAATCGCATATGTCCTAACAATCTCCTCCAACAAAACTCATTAAAGCATCTTTGTGTGAAACAAAAATAAAAGATTGTATACAAATAATAAGAAACATGTGTATAAAGAGAGAAAAGAAACAAAACATGGAGAGATAGGTGATATAACATACATCAACATATATATAAATCAAATATAAGTACAATGTATATCAAATGGTCACAAGACCCATATACAAGAAGAATATATCTAAAATAGAAAGAAAAGAAAAAAATATATCAAAATCCTCACTACATCCCTCAAAAATATGAACACTCCTAATAGAAACCTCCTATACTAACCCTCCCCCTATGAGTATGACTACTCTTATCCCAAAACTACTTCCCCTTTTTGTCATAAGTGACAAAGGGTAAGGGTATTAAGTAGATATCTCGTCATCATCGGAAAAGCTAGCATCACCATTCTCAGCATCACCATCATCGTCCTCATCCTCAGAAGCCTCTGGAGTAGGAGGAGGAGAAGCAACGAAGCCACCCATGACAACCTGTCGTCGTGCAATACAACCAACACAGGTGTTCACCTGACACAACTCATCACTGAGAGTGTCGAGGCGAGAATCCATGCGCACAAGTTGTGCCATGATGTCCTCGAGTGCCACACCACTTGTAGTAGAAGAGGGAGCGAATGTGGATGAAGTCGTAGAAGCTGGAGGAACCATTGATCTGGACCGCCTTGATTGTAGTTGTGCCTCGCTTCGTTTAATAGTAGCGGCGTCTATGGCACAAATGACATGGAAGTGGTCGGAAACGGAAAAGGGAATAGAAAAATGGCATAAAATCCTTGTGATAGTAGAAGAGAAGATGAGCTTATCACAGGTTGTCATATCCTTATACACATCTATAAGGAAAAGAATGAATTGAGAGGGGAAGTTTATAATAAGATGCTCAATGAAGGATAACAAAAACCGAGCATGGGACTCTGTAATGGAGTTATAATGAGAGAGAGGATGCAAAACAAAGGTCATAACCATGTTAATGAACCGAGGACCTTTAGCAAAGGTCGAACAAGAAGTGAACCAACGATCACCCCAATCAGAAGGTCGCTCACAAAAAGAGGATATAAGCTCGTCTTTAGATTTGGTCTTAAGACGATCACAACCAAGGTAGTCAGGATGCGCTACCCTAGGGACATGGAGCACGTCGAATACGATATCCGAAGTGACCACAATGCGTGTACCTCGAACGCGAGTGACAAAGAGAGGTACTGAATAATCAAATCCAAGCATATTGGTGTAGAACTCCTGGATAAGCATGGATGGACAAGTGACCGGGATGTCACACAATTACTCCTAACCCCTACTGTGAATGACAGTGGGTAGGTCAGCGTCAAAGAAGTCTGACAAAATGACTGTGCGTTCCGAATGAATGCCTCGTCTAGAAAAGTCCTTGCAGGCTTTATCATCACAAAACCAAATATGAGAAGGGTTAGGATCAGAAGAGGTAGATGCCCCGGAATGAAAAGGGTTCCGAGAAGGAGTAGACTTATGTTTAGGTGCCATGACGCAACTAACGCAAACAAGGGAGAGAGAGGAAGAAAGAGAAACATGCAGAAAAGCACCAAATACACTCAATATATAAGAATATAGAGAATGTAAGGTACGTATACATGAAAATGCATGAGCATGCGAAATGCAATAGTAAAAATATCATGGGCTCAGCCCAATCCAAACCTACCAACATACAATCAGTTTCACAATGTAAACACACATCTAAAATACATGAAACATCGTTATAATGCCCATGTGATGTAATGCATGATGTTTTAAGATCAAATATACAAAACCCATCCCAAAATTTTGCAAAAACTTCTTTG
Source organism: Castanopsis chinensis (assembly GCA_032878915.1). Lineage (NCBI taxonomy): Eukaryota > Viridiplantae > Streptophyta > Magnoliopsida > Fagales > Fagaceae > Castanopsis > Castanopsis chinensis. The sequence continues at coordinate 20,625,227 of JAVQMG010000115.1, forward strand.
ATTTTGAAAAACTCCAACATTTTCAACAAATCCCAAAATTTAGGTCAAAATGCATGAAATGTATGATCAAAGGATAGAAAAGAGATCATACCTGTGAAAAATGCAATGAAGAGACCAAAGAATGAGTAGGGAAGATAAAGAGTGATAGGCCACAAATGCGTTGACCCCTTGTGATTAATTAAGTTGATTAATTAGCCAAGTTTTTAATTAATCAAGTTAACATGCAAATATCGTGGTAGCACAAACAAATCACCAATAATCTAGAGTATGCAGAGGAAATTAAATGACACGGTGATTTGTTTATGAATGGAGAAAACTTACACGGCAAAAAACCCCACCGGGTGATTTAAGGTCACCACTCCCGAAACTCCACTATTATCACAATAAGCGGTTGCAAGTAAAGGAATTCCAGTACCTTACCAACCTACAGTTGGACCCTTACCCTAATACCCAATTGGACTTGTTTTGTAGTGACAGTTTCTCCTTTTGATGAACAGCTCCCAGTACGTGACTAACCAATTGCGCAGATCCCAGTACGCGACTTCAATTCACCAACTAGAAAGAGAGTTGTTGGCTGCAAAGTTCTTCAATTCATCCACACGATGAAGATCAAGAAGATGTTTGATTACAAAACCCTACGGTGCATATTACACGGCAACTTCTTCACAAGAAATATGAACTAGGGCATGAACTTTGTCTCGGATCACAAATTGCTTGAACAAGGATTTCTCAATGGTTGTGCAACTTGTGTACTTTAACGGCCCTTAAAATAATCATTTTATATGTCTAGGGTTAGAAGAAAAGAAGTCTCAAAGACACAAGTACGGATTGGAATCAAAACAGAACTTAGAATCTATTTTCCTTAAATCTCGACAGCTAGAGGTGTCGAGGTGCTGTCGAGCAGCTATCGAGCCTCGGGGCTGAAACAGTTTCTTAAAGCTCGATAGATGCATGTGATGAGCCATGTGTCGAGCTTTAATGAACTTGCACTTTCTAGCTTGTTTCTTGGACAAGCTTGTTTCTTGGACAGACTTGTTTCTTGGACAGACTTGATGACTTCAACACTTGATCTTGAAACATAGTTTCTTGAAGCGTTAAACACGTCCTAAATTTACCCAATTACAAGTAAAGTACATTTTGTCAAAGAATAAGTCAATTACATAAAATAATGACATATGTTCAAAACAACTTGAACCACATATGTCCTAACAATCTCCCCCTTTGGCAATCCGTGACAAACCACAACAAACAAATGAAAATATAAGAGAAGTCATAAATCACTCAACTCATATTCTTTTGTTGAATATAATAAAATCTATCCTAATACAAACTCTTGAAAAACTTTGTAAAAAGAGAGTTTATGGCAAGTAGACTTTGACAACCTGTATTTCTGAAACATTTTTAAACAAAACACATGTGTATAAAGATAGAGAAGAAACAACACATGTAAAGGTAGGTGAAAGAAACATACATCAATATATATATATATATATATATAGAACAAGTAAGCACAATGTATGTAAAACTGGTCATAAGACCGGGGTACATGAACAATGTATCTCTAAAAGGAAGAAAAGAAAAGAAATACATGTAAATCCTCACTACATCCCTTATAGTAACACTCCCCCTATCAAAAATGTCCTATACAAGCTCTCCCCCTAAGTATGACTACTCTCATAACCCAAAACTACTCCCCCTTTTTGTCACGAGTGACAAAGGGTAGAGTGTCAAGTAGACATCTCATCGGTAGAGCTAGCATCTCCATTATCATCATCCGAAGCATCATCGTCATCACCATCATCATCCTCAGTCTCAAAAGCCACATGAGGTGGTGGAGGAGAAGCCTCAGAAGCAAAACCGTCCATGGTCTCTTATCGCCTGGCAATACGACCAATACGAAAGTTCACCTAATACAACTCCGTAGAGAGCGTATCGAGGCAAGCATCCTTACGCTGAAGTTGCGCCATGATGTCTCCGAGTGACACATCGCTCGAGGAAGAGGAAGGAGCAGATGTAACCCGAGCAGATCGAGATGGAGTCGGATGGGAGGAAGGAGGTGCTGAATCCGTCTGTCGCGACCTAAACTGCGCCTCACTATGTTTTACGGTAGCGGCGTCTATAGCAGCCATGACATGGAAGGGGTCGGACGAAGGAAATGGGACGGAGAAGTGGTGTAGAATCCTCGTGATAGCAAAAAGAAAGATGAGCTTATCACGGGTAGCCGTATCCCTATGGATTTGTAGTGAGAGAGTGGGTGCAAAACAAAAGTCATCACCATGTTCAGGAAACGATGACCTTTAGCAAAAGGCCTATATGGTGTGAACTTACGCTCACCCCAATCAGAGGGGCACTCACAAAAAGCGAACATCATCTTGTCTTTGGACACAGTCCACAAACGCTCACAACCGGGGTAGTCAGGATGCGCAACGCTCGGAACATGAAGCACCTCAGAGACCAACTCCAGAGTGATGAAAATGTGCGTACCTCGAATGCGAGTATGAAAGAGAGGTACCGAAGAATCAATTCCATGCATGTTGGAGTAAAACTCATGTATCAGCACCGAAGGACAAGTGACCGGGACGTCACACAGTGACTCCTAACCTCGACTGTGAATGACATCTAGAAGGTCGATGTCGGCAAAGTCTGCCAAAATAACTTGGCGTTCCGAATGAACACCTCATTTAGAAAAGTTCTCCGAGAAGTCCTGTTGGGCTTTCTCATCATGGAACCGAACAGAAGAAGAAGTAGGATTAAAAGACGAAGAGCCCCTAGAACGAAGAGGGTTCTAGGACGGAATGAACTTACGTTTAGGTGTCATAGACACTACGAATGCAAATAGAGAGAGAGGGAGAAAGAGAGAAACACTCAGAAAAGTCCCAAAGTAATTCAATATATAGCAAATATATTGAAAAGAGAGAACGTATGCATGAGAAATGCATGAACATGTGACATGCAAACTGAAAAACATCATGGGCTCAGCCCAATCTAATCCTAGCAGCACACAAAAAGTTTGCACACATGTAAATGCATGAAAATATTATTAGAATGCTAATATGATGAAATGCATGTAGTTTCAAGATCAAATCTATAAAACTTATCCCAAAAATTGCAACAAACGCTTATCAATTTTGAAAAACCCCAAAAATTTTCAAAAAAAAAAACACCCAAAACCTAGGTTTCAAAACATGAAATGCATGAAAAATGAGAAATTTGAAGCTTACCAAGTGAAGAAAACTTGAAGAAAGCTTGAAGAATCCTTAGGAAGAGGTTTGGAGTGATTGAGAGAGGTTTTGGAAGAGAGAACACTTAGGTATCGAGAGAGAGATCGAGAGAAATGAGAGAAAGGATTGCGCAAAATCTATATATACACCTTCAATAAATCTCGACAGATGCAAGTATCGAGAGGTATCGAGACATCTGTCGTAGATGTCAAGGAAAACAACTTTGACAGATACAGCTATCGACGAGGTGTCGAGGAATCAACACAAAGACACAAGGAGAATCTCGATCGATCCACCAATTGTCGAGAAGCTATCGAGAGGACAGAAACTTCCTCAATCGATCCACCAAGTGTCGAGAAGCTATCGAGATTGCGATAAGAAAAAGACTGAAAAGCTCGATAGACAGCCAGGTATCGAGGAGGTGTCAAGGAGGTGTTGAGCTGGCTTCAAAAAGCAGTTTTTTGGGAAGAGAAAAACATAGATGTGAATGCAATCACGCATGCAACTCAACCAATGATCCAATCAACATATTAAGCTCTCAAAAACATCTCTCAACAACAATTTTAAGCACATGGATCCCAAAACACACACACACACACTAAACAAGTCTAACCAATTTTATATTTTAAAAATAAGTTAAGATAGTTTAGTGAGCATACATTAACATACGTATGTAAACCTTATGATGGCCAAATCACATTATACCTGCACATGTATCAAGAATAACAAAAAATATTGCGTATTGTGTGTGAAAAATATCGCAAGATTGCATAAGTATCTTAAAGTTATGACGATTTGAGATATGAGAAAATCACTTTAACTCACACACAATCATAACTGTTTGATGGGAACTATCACCTTCAAGGTATATTCTATAACTCCCACATCTCCTATAATACACTCTTGCAATCATATTTTTAAAGCATTTTATTCTTTTTCCTTTTTATTTCTTTGCATATTTTCTTTTATTAAGCATATTACGCGTGGGCATATAAAAGAGAAAAAAAATACCCAATTATGTTAAGCTTTTGACATTGCACTTTTGCTATGCCGAAGTATACAGATGTCATTTCATGATTGGCGGATAACAGTGGTGAGATGGTTATTTATATCTTTCTCTTAGGATTTTCTAGTCCTATCCGTCAAAAAAAGTGATACAAGTGTTAAGTACAAGAGATCACTTAACCTTACTCATTACAAACAAAGAGCCACAAAGCTCACTTGCTTAGTTATGCATAAGGATGCTCATCTAAGCTACAAAAGATACAAAATTTGGAAAACTTTGTGTCAATGTCCATTTTAAGGTTCACAAGAACCAATGTACACAAACACACACTGTTTTTGTATTTTTTTTTTCAATTTTTCAATTTTATTTTTATTTTTATCAGAAAAGCAAAAAAACATGTTAAAGAAAGCAAAACGGTGCATAAAACTAGACTAACTCAAAACAATAAAGCAACACACACAAAAATGCAAAACAAAAATAAAAAAGGGAGAGAGAGAAAAAGTGAACAAAATCACTTAGAGCCCTTTTCCTTCCACACTTTGGAAGAACCTTTCCTTTTTGTCAACCCTTGAACCAGTGATGAGGGGGAAGAATTGAAACCGTTCAAGTTCGAAAGGAACATGAGGGCTTTGAGAAGATCTCCAAGAGGAGAAAAAGAGATTTGAAGCTGATTCTGATTCCCAGATGCTATCATGCCATTGCTCTGTTGAGTGGCTAGCCACTTATAGCAATTTGGTCGAGTATGACCAGCAACACCACAATGATAACAGAGATACTGCTTCTTCTATTTAGGCTTTTAAGAGTTAGCCTTCTTAGTCCTAGGGTTTTTAGTTTCCCTCTTCTCAAGCTTAGAGGGTGCTCCTAAGATGGACTTACCCTTGTCTAGGTTCTCACTAGCTAATTCAGTTTTAACATCATTGTTCTCAATTTTAATGTTATTAGCAGGAGGAACGAAAACAGTAGTACTGGCAGAAGGAGTATTAGAGAAAGAGAATTCATACCCCAATTCTATTCGATCCAAAGCAAATTTCTGAATGCTAAGCATCTCATCCAGCTTTGCACTTGACGTCCTCTCCAATTGTGCTATAACTTGAAACAGCTCCGCTTCAAGCTTCTTGGTCTTCTCAGCCAAGAAATTGTTCTCAAATCTCAGTGCCCCAATGGTCTAGTTTGCTTCATCAAACTTAGTGAAAAGCTCCTCACAGTCAAGTTCCACATCACTGAACTTCTTAGTGGCTAGCCTATAGAGTTTCTCATGCTTCTCAGAAAGCTTGTACAGTTTCTCATAGGCGGTATGGATATCATCTTAGTCATCCATAGTTTCAAACTTAACATCCACTAAATCTTTTTCTTCATCTACATCTTCAGTAATCCTTCAGTAGGATTAACAGTGGCAGTGAAGGCATTCAAGATTCCATCTTAATCATTGTAGAAATCATCATCGGGCTCAGTGTCGCTCAAGGTAGTAGCCTTGCTCTTCCCAATGCTCTTGAGATATGTAGGATACTCTTGTTTCATGTGACTAAAATCTTGACACCCGAAGCACTTAGGTCTAGTGAGAACAGTATACTGACCGTCATCCCTGGTATCCTTCTTCCCTTTATCTGGGCTCTTGAGTTAAGAAGAACTGGATTGCTAACGGTCCTTGTTGAAGCCTTTTCCATTGGTATTTTTCATAAATTTCTTGAATTGCCTAGTAATGTAGGACTTCATATTAGAATCTTCATTGTTGAAAGACTCATCTGTGTTACTAATTTTAGCCTTTAGTGCCATGCTCTTGCCTTTACTTGACTTGCCAATCCTTGTCAACCCTAGCTCGTAGGTTTGCAGATTACCAACTAGCTCGGTCAGAGGAATTTTGTCAATATCCTTCGATTCCTCTATCGCCGTGATCTTAGCATGGAATCTCTCGGTTAGAGATCTGAGCACTTTTCTTACTATCTTGGGTTCAGGAATGGTTTCCCCAATATTGAAAGCTAAATTCACTATAACTTTGAGCTTGGCATAGAACTCATCGAATGACTCATCCTCCTCCATCTTAATTTCTTCGAAGCTTGTAGTGAGCCTCTGTAGCTTTGAATCCTCGACAGCCTTGGTTCCCTCATAGGTTGTCTAGAGAATGATCTAAGCTTCCTTAGCAGTTTCTATAGAGGAAATCTTCTTGAATTCCTCATTAGTGACCGCACTGAATAAGGCATTCAATGCTCTGTTGTTAAAATTAGCCGCCTTGATCTTAGCATCATCCCATTCAGTCGGCGCTTCTGTAGGCTTGGTCTAGCCTATCTCTACAGCTTGCCACACCTTCTCATCTAGTGACTGAAAGAAAGCTCTCATGCCTATTTTCCAGTATACATAGTTAGTACTATCAAACAATGGAGGTATAATAAGAGACTGACCTCTATCCGTGATAAACAGGGGTCAATGGATCACACATAAGGATTCAACCATAATCAGAGTGTGCCTGCTTTGATACTACTTGATAGGCTACAAATGCGTTGACCTCTTGTGATTAATTAAGTTGATTAATTAGCCAAGTTTTTAATTAATCAAGTTGACATGCAAATATCGTGGTAGCACAAATAAATCACCAATAATCTAGAGTATGCAACAGAAATTAAATGACACGATGATTTGTTTATGAATGGGGAAAACCTACACGGCAAAAAACTCCACCGGGTGATTTAAGGTCACCACTCCCGAAACTCCACTATTATCACAACAAGCGGTTACAAGTAAAGTAATCCCAATACCTTACCAACCTACAGTTGAACGCTTACCCCAATACCCAATTGGACTTGTTCTGTAGTGACAGTTTCTCCTTTTGATGCACGGCTCTCAGTACATGACTAACCAATTGTGCAGATTTTAGTATGCGACTTCAATTCACCAACTAGAGAGAGAGAGTTGTTAGCTGCAAAATTCTTCAATTCATCCACACGATGAAGATCAAGAAGATGCTTGGTTACAAAACCCTACAGTGCACATTACAAAGCAACTTCTTCACAAGAAAGATGAACTAGGGCATGAACTTTGTCTGGGGTCACAAATTGCTTAAAGAAGGATTTCTCAATGCTTGTGCAACTTATGTACTTTGACGGCCCTTAAAATAATCATTTTATATGTCTAGGGTTAGAAGAAAAGAAGTCCCAAAGACAAAAGTATGGATTGGAATCAAAACAGAATTTAGAATCTGTTTTTCTTAAATCTTGACAGCTAGAGATGTCAAGGTGCTATCGAGCAGCTGTCGAGCCTCGAGGCTGAAACAGCTTCTTAAAGCTCGATAGATGCATGTGTCGAGCCAAGTGTCGAGCTTTAATGAACTTGTACTTTCCAACTTGTTTCTTGGACAGACTTGATAACTTCAATACTTGATTTTGAAACATAGTTTCTTGAAGCGTCAAACACATCTTAAATCTACCCAATTACAAGTAAAGTGCATTTTGTTAAAGGATAAGCCAATTACATAAAATAATGACATATGTTCAAAACAACTTGAACCACATATGTCCCCTAACAAAGGGGTTGAGTGAGAAGAGTTTATAAGTGTGAGAGAAGTCTGTCTATCGCGAGAGATCGAAGAGAAATGACACAGAAATCGCAAAGCGCGTATATATAGAAGTCTTATAATTCTCGATAGATTGAGAGGTGTCAAGAGGTGTCAAGCTTTAAAAGCTTGGAGAGATACAATTATCTAGCAGATGTCCAGAGGTGTCCACAACAAAAACAAGCTCGATGGATCAGGGAGCTATCGAGCAACTATCGAGGAGATAGAAACTTTCTTGATGGATAGAGGAGTTATCGAGAAGTTATCAAGATTGTGATAAGAAAAAGCTGAAGAGCTCGATAGATAGCCTAGCTGTTGAAAGGTGTTGAGGAGTTGTCGAAATTACGTAAAAACAGTTTTTCAAGAAGAGAAAAATACAGACATGAATGCAATCAAACATGCAATTTAACCAAATATCTAACCAACATTTTAAACTTTCAAAAACATCTCTCAGTCAAGAAAAATGTCATGCATTGAGGTCAAACACACATAAACACACACACACACACACACACACTAAACAAGTCTAACCAATTTTATATTTAAAAAACAAGTTTAGATAGTTTAGTGAGCATACATTAGCGCATATAAACCTTGTGATGGCCAAATCACATCGTACCAGTACATGTATCAAAAGTAGCAAAGAATATTGTGTATTGTGTGTGAAAATATCTTAAGATTGCATAAGTGTCTCTATGTTATGATGATTTGAGATATGAGTAAATCAATTTAACTCACACACGATTATAACTGTTTGATGGAGACTATCACCTTCGAGGTACATCTCCTAGAATACATGCTTGCAATAGTGTTTTAAAACATTTTGATATTTTTGCTGCTTTTATTTATTTATTTTTTTTTTGCATATTTTTCTTTTATGAAGCATATCATGCATGGACATATAAGAGAGAGAAAAGAAATACCCAATTATATTAAACTCTTTGACATTGCACTTTTACTATGCCAAAGCATACCGATGTCATTTCATGATTGGTAAGCAACAGTGGTGAGATGGTTATTTATGTCTTTCTCTTACGATTTTCTAGTCCTTCCCATCAAAAAGAGTGATACGAGTGTTAAGTACAAGATATCACTTAACCTTACTCATCACAAACACGAGCCACAAAGTTCACTTGCTTAGTTGTGCATAAAAATGCTCATCTAAGCTACTAAATATACAAAATTTAGAAAACTTTGTTTCATTAGCCATTCAAGGTACACAAGTACCAATGTACACAAACACACACTGTTTTTGTGTTTTTTTTTTACTTTTTTTAATTTTTTTTAATTTTTAGGGTAAATTACACTTTACCACCTTAAACTATACACCTGATTACACTTTGCACCCTAAACTATTCAAATGCACACTTTGCACCCTAAACTATCACTCTTATCACACTTTACACCCCAATGTTACTTTTACCATTAAGTTAGACATAAATTATCACTCTAATGTACCTGTAAAAGTAATGTTGGGGTGCAAAGTGTGATAAATGTGATAGTTTAGGGTGTAAAGTGTGCATTTGAATAGTTTAGGGTGCAAAGTGTAATCTAGTGTATAGTTTAGGGTGGTAAAGTGTAATTTACCCTAATTTTTATGAATGAAAAAAATAAAAACAAAACTGAAAAAAAACCAAATAAAAACATGTCAAATAAAGCAATGCATAAAAACTAGACTATCTAAAAAAAAAACATACAAGTCATGCAAATATAACAAAATGAGGGAGAGAGAAAAAGTGACTAAATCACTTGGTGCCATTTTCCTTCCACACCTTAAAAGAACCTTTCTTTTAAGCAAACCTTTAAACCAGCGGTGAGGGGGAAGAATTGAAACCGTTCAAATTCAAAAGGAACATGTGGGCTTTGATGAGATCTCCAAAAGGAGCAAGAGAGGACGAAAGTTGATTCTAGCTTCTCGACGAAATCATATTGTTGCTCTGTTGAGTGGCTAACCACTTATAACAGTTAGGTCGAGTATGTCCAGCTGCGCCACAGTGATGACAGAGATGCTGCTTCTTCTCTTTAGACTTTTGAGCACTCCTCTTCATAGCCCTAAGGTTTTTGGTTTCTTTCTTAGCAAGCTTAAGGAGTGCTCTTAAGATAGATTGACCCTTTTTTATGTTCTCACTAGCTATCACAGTTTTAGCATCATTATTCTCAGAATTAATATTTTCAGGAGGAAAAAAAAACTGTAGTACTAGAAGAAGTAATATTAGAAGAAGAAAAATCATACCCAAAGCTGGTTCGATCGGAGGCAGATTTTTGCATGCTGAGCATCTTATCAAGTTTTGCACTTAAGGTCCTCTCCAACTGAGCTCTCACTTGGAACAGTTCCACCTCAAGCTTCTTGGTCTTCTCAACCAAGAAATTGTTCTCAAACTTCAATGCTTTAATAGTCTGATTTGCTTCATCAAACTTTGTGGAGAGTTATTCTCGTTCAAGTTCCACATCACTGAGCTTCTTGGTGGCCAACCTATACAATTTCTCATGTTTTTTTGAGACCTTGTATAATTTTTCATAGGCTGTGTGGATGTTATCTTGCACATCCATCATCTCAAATTTTGACTCCACCAAGTTTTCTTCTTCATCCACATCTTCTACAATCCCTTCAGTAGGATTGACAGTGGCAGTGAAGGCATTCAGGATTTCGTCATCCTCATTTTCGGAATTATCCTCAGGTTTGGTGTCACTTAAGGTAGCAACAAATGCCTTGCTTTTCCCAATAGACTTGAGATAAGGGGGGCACTCTTGTTTCATATGAACGAATCCTTGACAACCGAAACACTTAAGCCCTGAAGGACCAATATACTGGCCATCATCCCTAACATCTTTTTTCCCTTTTGTCTTGGCTTTTAGACTGTGAGGAACTTGATTGCCTACAGTCCTTGTCGAAGTCCTTTGCATTGGCATTCTTCGTGAACTTCTTGAACTGCCAGCTGATGTAGGACTTTATTTTAGAATCTTCATCATCAGAGGACTCATCAGTGTCATTGCTCTTAGCCTTCAGTGCCATGCTGTTGCTCTTGCTTGACTTCCCGAGCCTAGACAAAACCAACTCATAGGTCTGCAAATTTCCAACAAGCTCTATCAAAGGAATTTTATCAATATCCTTTGACTCCTCAATCACAATGATCTTAGCATGGAATCTCTCAAGCAAAGATTTGAGCACTTTTCTCACAATCTTAGGTTTGGAAATGGTTTCTCCAAGATTAAATGTTGAGTTCACTATGTCCTTGAGCCTGGCATAGAACTCATCAAATGACTCATCCTCCTCCATCTTGACTTCTTCGAAACTAGTAGTGAGCCTCTGAAGTTTCGAATCCTTGATAGCCTCCTTTGCAGTTTCAGTGGAGGAGATCTTCTTAAACTCCTCATTTATGACTGCACTAAATAAAACATTCAATACCCTACTGTTGAAGTTTGCCCCCTTGATCTTTGCATCATCCCAGTCGGTTGACACTTCTTTTGGCTTAGTCCAGCCTATCTCCACAGCTTGTCACACCTTCTCATCTAAGGACTACGAGAAAGCTCTTATGCGTACTTTCTAGAATGCATAGTTAGTTCCATCAAAGAAAGTGCTCAACTCTCTTGCTCTTGCTTGACTTCCCGAGCCTAGGCAAAACCAACTCATAGGTCTACAAATTTCCAACAAGCTCTATCAAAGGAATTTTATCAATATCCTTTGACTCCTCAATCACAATGATCTTAGCATGGAATCTCTCAGGCAAAGAGCTGAGCACTTTTCTCACAATCTTAGGTTTGGAAATGGTTTCTTCAAGATTAAATGTTAAGTTCACTATGTCCTTGAGCCTGGCATAAAACTCATCAAATGACTCATCCTCCTCCATCTTAACTTCTTCGAAACTAGTTGTGAGTCTCTGAAGTTTTGAATCCTTGATAGCCTCCTTTGCAGTTTAAGTGGAGGAGATCTTCTTAAACTCCTCATTTGTGATTACACTAAATAAAACATTTAATGCCCTGCTGTTGAAGTTTGCCGCCTTGATCTTTGCATCATCCCAGTCGGTTGACACTTCCTTTGGCTTAGTCCAGCCTATCTCCACAGCTTGTCACACCTTCTCATCTAAGGACTACGAGAAAGCTCCTATGCGTACTTTCTAGTATGCATATTTAGTTCCATCAAAGAAAGGAGGTACAACAAGTGATTGTCCTCTATCTATGACAAACAGGGGTCAATGGATCTCATAGCAAAGATTAAACCCTATTTAGAGTATGCCTACTCTGATACTACTTCATAGGCTAAAAATGTATTGACCCCTTATGATGAATTAACCAATTAATTAGAGGAGTGAATTAATTAGTTTCAATTACATGCAATGAGCATGGCAGCATAAACAAATCACCAAATAACTAAATATGCAAATGAAATTAAACAACAACAGCAATAAAAATTAAAAAATAAAACGCGTAAATGCTTAAAGCAATACTTAGCACAAAATTAAAACTTCCGCCATGATAAGCTATCTCGGGATTTCCTTTGGAGCTCGAATGAGGAAAGAAAAAGAATCCACCTGTCTGGTTGGGATAAAGTGACTAATCGTACCTGTATTGGGGGGCTCGATATATTCCATGCTAAGGCTAGAAATGTTGCCTTCCTAGCTAAATTGTGCTAGCGTATCACCTCGAACCCCGATGCGGATTGGTCTCAAATGCTCTATAAAAAATACTTGACTGCAGCTAGATTGAATGGAAGGGGTAGAAGTTACCCTACTTCTCGCACTTGGAAGGCTTGTAAGGAAGGGGGAGTACTTTTTAACAAAGGCTTGAAATGGTCTATTTCCAATGGTGAAAGGGTGAATGTTTGGAATGATTTTTGGCTGGCCTCGGGACCTCTAAGGAACCTTATTCACAGACCCTTGGCTGAAGGGGAGGGGAATTTAACTGTCAAGGATTTTTTGTCGAATGAGAGGACTACATCTTTTATTCTCCCTGAGCTAGTTGTGCAGGAAATAAGGGGCATACCCCTTGCTCTAAATACTGCCTGTGAAGATATGCTTATATGGGCTTTCTCTAAGGATGGTAACTTTTCCATAAACTCAGCTTATTTGCTTGCAAAAGATTTAAACCCTCTGAATTTGGTTACTCCTAAAATGTGGGTCTGGAAGTCAAAAACCACATCGCACATTAAATTTTTTCTGTGGCTATGTTACCACGGCAGCATCCCTACTAAGGCTGTCCTGGGTTCACGGGGTTTTAATCTTGATACTACTTGTGATCTTTGTGGTATAAATTCTGAAACCATTATACATATTTTACGATATTGTGTTGTTGCGAGGAATGTTTGGAGACAATTGGGTTTTGATGATGTTAACCAGGAGATTTTTTACTCCCCCCCTTGGCTTTGTGGTTGAGAAAAAATTGCGAATCCTTGAACATCTTCGCTCGCCCTTAGATTCCCTGGTGCTTCATCTTCCCCCAAGCTGTCTGGCAAATCTGGCTTCATTGTAACAACTATGTCTTCAAAAATAAAAGGATTAATGAGTCTATCCATGTGGAGTGCATTAAGAAAGGGGTGGAGTTCTATGCTATTGTCCCTGGAAATACTTGCAAACCCCCCAGAACCCAGATTCAAGTTAAATGCATGAAACCCAATCCTAGTTGGGTGAAACTGAACACAGACGGGGCTGTTTTTGGTGTACCCATAAAGGCTAGTGGGGGTGGGGTGCTACGGTGCAGTGATGGGAATTGGATTGCTGGCTTTGCTAGAAAACTTGGCGCGGTGTCTTGCATCATGGCAGAGCTTTGGGCTCTCAAGGATGGCCTGCCATTGGCTAAACATTTAAATCTCCTTAATGTTATCATTGAACTGGATGCTGAAATTATTGTCCACCTACTTACCAACCCAAATATTGTTAATCTGATGCTTGAACCTCTCCTAAATGATTGCAGGACCCTTATTAACTCGATGCCTAACTACACTGTGGCCCACGTCTTTCAGAAAGCTAATAGATGTGCAGATATTATGGCAAAGATAAGAGCAGATTTAGCTACTAACTTTCAAATTTTGTATGAATCACCGTCTGTAGTGGATAATGCGCTAGCTTTTGGCAAAGCTGGGCTTTTTTGTAATAAACTTTTTATTTAATGTAATTATCTTCCGGTCATTTACCAAAATAATAATAATAATGTTGCCAACCTGTACTATATCAATAAACAAAAATAAAAAACAGGCTTGTATATTATGCCTTTTTGCCCTTTTTTTTTTCTTTCTTTTTTTTTTCCTTATCGTTGATGTGAAAAATTCTTATAGGTTATAAAATAGTTTGTGACTTTAATATTTTTTTTATTTAATTTTTATATTTTATTTTATTTAAAGTACTTTCAAGAAAAAATTTTCAGCAAAAACTAGATAAGCTATTTTCAAATAAACATGTGTCTATAAAAGTCCAAAGGAAAAATATTTTCATACTCTCATTTTACAATATTTACGATTGATGTCTGACATGTAGTACATTTTTTAAGGCCAGAAGAAAATACTCAAATTTAAAACATAAAAATCAATGCGAAAAAAGTATACGTGACTCTATCATTTGCCCAAAGGCTAAAATATTGCTAGAGTCCTTTACAGAGGTGCAGGATTTTCCTTATGTTTGGATTGGAGCTCTTGTCTTTCTCTCCTCTTCTTGTTCTGTTTTTGCTCATTGCGCTGTTATCTGTTTTATCTTCTCTGTTGTTTATGCCATTTTGCATCTTTTGTTGTACTTAGGAAACCTCAGCAAAGAAGCAAGAAACATAAATGGTTTTATAGGAGAATAAGTTAGAAATTCTGTAAAATATTATAATTTAAGAATTTTTTTGGCTCTTACCCCTTGTAAAACTATACTAGGAAATGTGAACTAGTGGAAAACGTTTTTAGAAATTGACAATAACACAGTCGGTTTATTTACAATAGGACAAGGATTATTACGCATTACAATATTTTTACTGTAACGCAGCAATTTCTAATCTATAGGGAGTAAGATTGAGTTGTTAAGCCCCAGCTATTACAGAGTACTCTATTGAGATTGGTATTGGGAAATTAATGCTTTGAACTCGAGTCTGCCTCTGACATCTTGCTTAATCTTAGCCAAGATCTGTTCCTCAGTCAGGATTGGGCCATTACGTATTATAGCTTCCTTTGGTGCCAAAGATAATAGATTGAACCCCACAAAGTAAGCATGCAAATGGAAGTTCTTAGCTCCAGCCCTTCAAGATTTTTAACAGCCCATTCCATCACAACCCAATCAATCTTGACATTTGATACCAGGCAGAGACTCGTGACATGTATTCATATCCACTATGCTAATGAACATGCAAAGAAGGGATGGCTTCTCCACCCATTACACCCCATGCATAACACAAAAAGTATCACCTGTATAGCCCCATTGGGACAATCTGTCCCTAGTAGCCAGCTTCTTTCTAATCAGTAACCACCCAATAAGAGCATGCCTTGGGATGGTTAGATTAAACAATAAAGGCTTCCACCATTCTACAATCTCAGCCTTTTATCTAATGCAGCAGAATACCTACAAGAAACAGAACATGTCTGCCTCAAGATGCAAGAAACAAAACGCATTTGCTTCTGAAATATAAACCCGCTTCCACGAGTGGTTCCTTGAATCCACAAGGATTCCTCGAATCTTATAGGAATCTTAAATTTTTCAGGAGGATCAATTGCATGCATTCATTTATTCCTCATTTCCTCGTATAGTTTGGCAAAGGAGTAAAGACACAAGGTTCAAAAGATGTAAAGGGGTAAAGGACTTCACGGTATTATACCTTTATTTGTTTATTTGGAAGATAACACAGCATACAGAACAGTCAGGCAGATATCATGGAAACTCTGAACAAGATAAAAATCAGGCAAGTAGGGCACATGAGGCCAAAGCACCAGAAAGACTTTTTTGACACCGTGAAACATTTTTGCTCCAAAATAAAAAATGGAGCTACCACACCTAACAACAAATCCAGGGATTTAGCACCAGCTGCATATCAATACATAAAAGAATTTATCATGCTGGTGTGGCTAAAGGAAAATCAAAACTTTTTTATAAAGTCATATATGTGTGCACTGATCTCCTGTGGCTTTTCTTGGTTTATGAAGTGAGCTGCTCCTTCCATGACAACTACTTCTTGCAAAAATGGCACATCTCTACTGAAGCCACCTTTGTGTATGTATTCTTGGACACCAGGGGTATGATAGGCAATGTCTAGGTCACCCACAATAAACTTCACCGGCACTTTGATTTGTGCATTAGTCCACGGTGCTGTGAGCTCCCAGGTTCTGCAAGAAGAATACAAAAGTAGAAAAATGCCTTGTTTATAGCACCCTTTACCAAACAACATAGCAAGGTTTTTAATGCATTATACAATTCAACTCTCACATGCTTGATGTCCCAAAACTTGCATCTGGCAATTTAATTTTCAAATGATTGAGAAAATATTTGTGCCAAGGGCCAATTGCTTTGTTGGAATAAACAATTATGTAATGCCAAAATGTTGAAATTAGTCATATTAAATGAGCATGAGAATTAATGTCATCTCCAAATAGCTTCAGCAATGAGGCTAGTTACTTATAAGCTCAGAACCTTCTTTTTTTTCTGTCATAAGTTTTTCTGCCCAGAAAATAACAAATCTCTTAGAACACCAGTAGAAACTTGACGTGCAAGTAGCAGGCATAGAAGATGATCTTTTATTTGTAGATTTATTACCTGATAAAAATGTAATTGCTGGTATTAAATCCTTCGCAACTCTTTTAGCAGCCATATTTTAAACCTACTAAATACTATTTCAATAAAGAAGTAAAAGAAACATACAGATCCAAAGCTCGATAATAGTTCAGTCCTCCGGTGAAGCCTTTATTGTCAAATTTGCTGACAAAATAATTGACATCTTCTTCAGACAGCCAAGCTGGCAAGGTGGTATTAGGGGAAGTTCTGAATCCTCCTTTAGGTATACAAGGTGGACGTGGACTGCGAGATGTAAGAAATCTCTTCATTATTCTTGCAGTTCCTGCATGAGCAAACTCTTCTTCAATCTCCCCAGGTTCCTACAGAACAATTTAACACTGCTTATAATATTGATGAACTTAAATCATTTGAGAAATAAGAACTTGAGTGAATGGTGAACCATACAGCACTTAGAAGATGAAACTTTAAACATCATGGTACAGAAGAAATATACTCCTAACATGATTTAAAAATAAAATTTCATTACTTTAGAGATATATAAATGGATTAAGATATTACATCCTTTAGATTGAACACATTTATTAGACTTATTCATTAATAAAAAACCAGTCCAAGCAACTTCGTCCAAATAGTTTTTTAAGAAAAATGTTCTTACTAATCAAAAAAATTTCTAAGAAAAATATTGTTAAGCATCATTAAAGAAATTCCATGTGGTTGGAATCATTTTGTTCTGTTAAAGCATCTGGCCCAGAAGCATCCTTTCTGGGAAAGAGTATATGGGAGCATCCTGCCAGGTATATGCATATCCAATATCCCAACCCCACACGAACTTGATTATCTCTCATAAACCAGAGACAGAACAAGGTAACCTCAATAGAAGACATTGATAGTGTGACATGTAAATGGTGGTCTCTAACCATGCCAAAGTTGGGATATTATCTTGTCCAAATCACAAGTTTTCATCTCTCTACAAGTTTATTGTTGGTATATTGGTTACTGTGAACAAAAAGAAATGAAAAATTATCTTTACATTGAAAAGATTAAGCACCCCAGGGACACCAATCATGAAAAGACTTACTACTATGTTGTATAAGTAAGACAAGTACTCAAACTGACAGGTAAATATTTCTAAATTACTGAAGCTTCTTGGACATGAAAATCAAATACAACTGTATGAAAGAGGAAATAAACTATCTGTGATGTGTTTTATCAAAATTTATAGGTTCTGCTAAATTTATACATTAATCAGAGGGTTTATGTAACTACTTAAACTTCCAATACAGAGGACCTCTTACACAATCTTGCAGTGCAAACTACACCTATATTTATTTATTCCAATTGCGTTTAGGTCAAGTTGAATGCTTTGATCAATTGTTGGGTGAGGCACAAGTGGAGCAGTTCCATAATTAATTTTAGGGAGATGGTATCTCAAAATTAATTGCTCATTTCTCGTGACTTCTACCCCATTTAGGACTTAACCACTTACACGAGTATACTCAACAAATAGAACTGTCCATAATAGATTGTCAGCTAAAAATGCCCAAAATGTGGTAACTTAAAGCAGTAAATGTCTCCAAAAAGTTTCTCAGTAAGGAAATGAGGGATATAGTTTAAGTAAAAGTATAATTTTTCTAAATTCTAAGTCAAAATGAAACCCAAATGCATCTACAAATGGGGAGATACATACCATTGGTGCAAGGTGATTAATGAATTAACCTTCATGCCTAACTAGATTTCCTCAAATTTATGGGCAATAATCAAGGTGGTCTTCACTATAATTGAATGTTGAGTAACCTAAACTAGTTCATCAATACTCAAAAGCTGGTGAATAACTGCATATGGTTGTGGTTAGTACATCCCCACATGCATCTCATCTCTAATTGCTAAATGCGAACCTATTAGAAAACAGGAAACCTAACCCAGGATCTATGGGATATGAACAACAGAAAAGCTCAACGCACGTAAATTATGTGGTTCATCCAAAACTAAGGCAACATTCACGGGGTTGCTGCACTTTTATTATGGCCACTAGAGCTATAAGGATCATTTGCATATAGATGCCACCCTTTTACTTGGGTCACTCGCATGTGAGAAATTACAATAAAAGGCTAGGAGATCATCTAAAGTGTACTAAAATACCAGAAATTCCCCCAGCATATACAACACAGTAGATGGAGGCTCCGCACAGATCCCATTAGATCCTCTCCCTTTAAAGCCCAGGCCAAACGAATAAATTGAACAAGGAAACATGGTATAGAAACTAAGGACCCCAACGAACAGAGCAGCACAGTTACTCCAAATACCACCAACATAAAAATCACCAGTGTCAATACAACCCATAACTGCAATTAACAGCCTAAACTAACGAGAAATTTCAAAGAAAAACATGCAGAAAAAAACAGCCAATTATTGGCAAAATCCACCAATAACAGACAATTAAACTTGAAGAAAACAATCTCCAAAGCAGAGAAGTTACCTATGGCTATAGCTAATGTACAAGAGAAACAATCATAACTCGTTCACAAAGGCAATTACTCCTCGACCCAAGTTGTACCATACAAAAGCAAACAAATTTCACAAGAAAAAGGAAAGAAATAACAAACCTAATTACCCAAACTAATCACAAAATGAAACGGAAATGTTGAATCACCTGAAACCTGCAGATATAGTAATCATCACCAAACAAAGCCCTTAAACTCTCCACAGGCTTTCTTTTTGGGTTCCTAGGACGATACACCACGCTCATGTTGACCAAAGCCTTGACCCTGTCGGGCTTGAGCAAACAAAAATACCAGGCCATCACAGCCCCCCAGTCATGGCCAACCAAGAAAACCTGGTCAATACCCAGATGGTCAAGAAGGCCAACAAGGTCACCGACGATGTGGAGCGCGGTGTAGGAGGCGGCGGAGGGCGGCGCGTCAGTGTCACCAAAGCCACGGAGGTCAGGGGCGATGCAACGGTAGCCAAGGGAAGAGAGGGAGAGAAGCTGGTGGCGCCACGAGTACCAGAGCTCAGGGAAGCCATGGAGGAAGAGAATCACTGGACCTGTCCCTATTGAAGCTATGTGCATGTTGATGCCATTGGTGGGCACTGTTGTGTGCTCTATCTTCTCCATCTTTGATATTTCTTTCTCTCTCTGTAACTTCTTGTTGACTACTATGATTTTTGCTAATAATAGATAGTATATATATTTGTAGAGCTATAATATATAATAGTGTTAGTGTTTGTGGGATTTGATTTTTCTGGCTCTGAGGTCGAAGCCCACACGTTGTGTTTCAAGGTTGGCGACATAACAGAAATATTTTTGTACTTTGCTATGATGGGATTGCCCGTTTGGTTGTAGTCTCGTAGAGTCGTAGAGGAGTCGATCTTCACCAAATTTTTATTATTAAAAAAATTTCATCGTTTTTTCGTTGCTTTCAGAATATAGGCTCTATAGCACGGATTTGATATTTCCTGTAATATGTGAGACACTGAGACTTGATATTTCCTAATTTTACACAAGTGATGGAATTTAACTGGTGTGTGAAAATAGATATTATCATAATATCGCATTATTATAGAGTGATGATATTTTCATAGCATTTTTACAATAAATTATAAATGGTTAGTTGTGGACATTATTTCTCATTATTATATATTTAAAAGGAAAATATTAATATTGCATTATTTAGAAAAATTTTATTAAGAAAATGACAAAATAATAAATATTATTGACGGATTTTTGTATTTCCTTTGAAAGTAGTATCAATATTTTTTTATTATGATTTATTAATAATTACATTAAGGGCATTCGTTAATAAAATTTTCGTCTTAAAAAAAATTCTATAAATTTTCACTTATAAAAAATGAGCTGAATAAATATTCTTTCACCCTCAAAAAATAAATAAATATTCTTTCAGACTAGGAGAGATTATGGGTATAAGATAGAGATAAGGTTCTGTATGAAATAAAAAATTAATAGGATGTTCTAAAATTCTTAAACACCCACACGGAATTAATTGATCCTAATAAATTTAGATTCAGAATATTCATAAAATTTTGCCCACTTGCTATTTTCAGTTTTTTTTTATTAGCCTTTTGTATTTTGTTTTTTGTGTGGACTAGTTACTGGAATTTTCTGGCGTACCTACTGTAATACTAATATCTTTTTGATTGAATGAAACTTTTATTCACTATAAAACCAAAATAACTCCTGGCTATATGTGATTTGTCTCCTTCTATATTCTCTTGCAAATTTGTCTCTTTTCCTTTGCGGTCAAAAGCATATTTTGTGCCCGGTATCAAGATATATATTCTAAGTTTCTTTCTAACCAAACGATAATTTATCCCTTTAAAAAAATATTTGGGTTTGGGTCAGCCAAACAAATGGACAATAGTAATTTAGTTGCACATTATTTAGAGTGGGTCCGATACAATTGGAAGGTTGCTAGGTGATCTAAATGTGGGTCTGGCCCCTTATTTTGTTGGTTCCAGATTTACTAGCCTTCTTGTTCAATTTCAAGCCCTGTCAGGCCCAGGTTGCTCGAAAGAGGCTATGTTACACTCATATTGTTGTGGGTACTGAAAGTGTAGGCCTGAACCCAGCCCAGCATGGTTTAAACGAGTTCAATAGTTGGACCAGAGAGAGCTTATTAGCTTGGCCAGGGGTCCAGAACCTTCAGGAAGAGCCCAGGCTCTCAATTTTCATTGCAGATGCGGCCCAAAAAGAAAATATCAATAGGAAATAACATGCAATGCAGGCATACAAATTACATAGTCGAGGGATTTTCATTTAGCTTTTTAACTTTCCTTATTTTTAGAGAGAGTTTCAACCTATGATATTCGCTTTTGATGATAAAAAGTTATCATCAGACCAAGACATCAATCAGTTTTTAGTGTAAGCGAAGATTAAACCCCAGATCTTTTATTCAACCATCGGAGACTTTACCATTTAAGCTAGCTGAAACTCACATGTTTAACTTATTTGTTAATTCATAATTTTTAAAAAGTCTCAATATTTTTAGGTACAACTATACTTCAGTTCATTTTCAACAAAAATAAGAATAAAAAATTTATTAAACTAATACCAAACTGACATTTAGCAAAGAAAAGTGGTAAAAAAGCATATACAAAGGATGAAAATGAGGAAATATTCAACCATGTTTTGTCTTGGGTACAAGCCAAAACATGGTTGAATATTTCCTAGAATGCATACAGCAAGCAAGTTACGCATTCATATGACTATGCGCCTTAATCTCCTTTCCAAATGACAATTTGAAAACCCCCAAAAAGGGGGAAAAAAAAACCCAAATCTTATTTGATTAGCTTCAGATGAATTACTATGTATCCTAAAAGTTAAATTGGAGTGAATTTAATCATTTAGTTATTGGGTTAAACTTTCTCTCTTAAAGGACTACATCTTTATTATTTGAATTATGGATTGAGTAAATGATAAGAGAGAAATAGAGAGTGAAAACAAATATTAATGTTATTTTGTATAACAGTTTACATCAATATCAAAAAACCTTAAGATGTTGCATTTTTACCATATGAAAATCTGATCATAATGAACATATTCATAAACATATAGATAATAATCCTAGGCTAACCATAAAGTAACCTTATGATTCATTACAAGTTATGGTAATGCATTATGCAACATAATTATTATTGTAGTAGTCAAAGTTGTACATGTACATTTAATCCCTCTAGTTTTCATATTGTGATTTGTGTTATCATGAACTTATTGAATGGTGGTGTATATAATATTCTAGGCTAGCTAACACTGAGCAATGCTTAAAGGTTTCGGTAGCATAGGTAAGAGTTAAGGGCTTAGGCTAATAATGCAATGAATCTTCACCATTAGAGTTATACAATGGACTTGGGAACTTAGGCCTTGGTATCTTTAGCAGTTTCCAACAGCAGATGGTTCAGTTGCACCACCACTTGACCATGGGTGAGTTCTTAATAATTGATGGAAAGGAAACGCTTGAAAAAAGATTCCATACAAAAAGCCGTTTCAACAAACTTAGTTGTCACTGAAATCACACTCACCAACAAACAAGTTGATCAGTGAAAGGCACAAAAAGCAACTTCTAGTGTGGAAGTATGGACTTCATGTCTTGTAGCTATTTTCTTATTCCTTTTTTTTTTCTCTGAATATTTTCGTACACATTCTTTTCTACCCTTTTCATTAATTTTATTTATTTGATGGGATATTGCAGGTTAATCTTTTGTTTGGACTTTGGATTAGAGAGAATATGTGCCGGTTTGGATCCAGCTGATGCGTCTCGCGTTTCCCGTTTCTGCGTTTTCTCTTTTTTTTTTTTTTTTTTCAACATGCATGAACAGTAACTGGTACTGTTCATGCACGTTTTTTCACTGTAGCGGTACTGTGTAAGAGACAAAAATCACTGTTTGGCACTATTCACGCACTGTTCATGTACTTTTTAGCAATTTTTTTATAAAAAATGGGTCTCGCAGTACTGTTCACACATTAAAAAATTATTTTGCTACAGTGTTTTTAGTTTCAGTTTTCAGTTCAGCAAAAATAAACTCTATGATATAATTAAAAATATTAGTTCATTACCATATTGATATTTTCTGATTCGAGAGCTTCTAGTCAAATTGAGTTGGCACTAAAAATACATTCCAAACTGATAATAATGTAGAGTCAACTTGGAATTAATCGATTTGGTTAACAATCTTCAAAAATTTATAAGAAAAATTCACAGCATGATCATTATCCTAAACTATTAGTTAACCTAGTGCATAATACATGTATATGCATGATATAATTAAAAATAATTACAATTACACATGTATATGAGTTCAAAGTATACATGATGTACCACCATGCACTTTTGGTGCAATAATCACTTTACAAGTATAAAGTGTTTGTGGAGTGTGGGGGGTAAGGGCCGAGGTTTTAGTCTTTAAGAGAGAGTTTCACATACATATACAAACTTAAACAAACATATACACATTTAGATTAGGTTACAATATAATTTTTATCTTGTATAAAAAAAAAATATATATATATATATATATATATATACATGATGTAAGAGTTACGCATTTTTTAAGTCATAGATGAATTTTTTTTTTTTTTTTTTTTTGTGGATATACACTAATACACATGACTTTACTTTTTTTTTAATTGGGTTTTTTTTATAGTTTATTTATATTAGAATATTTGTCTTTTGCACATCATTAACTCCTCTAGAGCAAAAATTAAAAAATTAAAAAAAAAAAAACCTAAGATAAAATACAGGGCTCAAAATTAGACAACGATTAGAATTTGATTGCTTTAATTATATATTGATAATTTCAAAGTGCACTAGTTGAAAATTTTTGGCAAGTGATCTGCTTCTACCAAAAGCTTTAGGCTAATCATGATAACAATTACCAAGCAAAACGCTAGATCTTAATTCAGAGAATGTATGTAATAAAATTTGCACAGTGCTTTACTTTGGAAAATCATACAAGTATATATATATATGATGTGAGAAATGAAGAGGAGCCAAACTGTACAGCTCATATATGTCATAACCATGTCATTCTCTCTCGTGATTGTCCATGTATTAACAACAGTACCATCAACCATGCCTAATCTGCTAGCGTACAAATTTTAAGGCTTCAGAATATCTACTGGATTTTTCAATATTTTCCATTTTTATGGTAGTCTGTTATATGATGAACCGTGAGAACCTAATGGTCAAAAAGTAAACCTTGACCATTAGGTTGTATTGCAGCAAGAATCATTTAAGGACTATTGTTTTCATCCCAGGAAGGTAACAATGTTTCTGTAATGGCTTTCTTGTACAAAAAAATGGGGCCATACATTCAATTTGGGGTGGTTCATACATAATTGATGAGTTTACAAGCCATGTGAGATTTTTTACTTCATTACTCCATATCCATATCCCTATCCTTAGATTCCTTTCCAAACAACAACCTTGGCCTTTGCATTTGTACTTTCTTTTGGTATGTATTATGCTTTGAAAATTTTGTGATAAGTTCAAACATACCCTGCCATGTTGCACCATTAAGTCATGATTCTTGCCTTCTCTTTTCCGCCAAAGTGGGTTCTTAGGTCTAACATAACATAGCATAAAGCTAGAAGATGCATGAATACAGAGTCAAGCGTATCCAACTTAATGGTCAAAGTTCTCAGGGGTCTTAAGAAAAAAGGATTTGGGCTACATATATGATTAGTAGGGTATTGTAACTAATCACAAAATTCAACTTAGACTTAGAGGAAAAAAAAAAAAACTGTATATTATCCGCAGATAAAAAGAAAAAAAGTTCAAGTGTATCATCCGCAGAAAATTTAACTTTGCACGAGCAATACATTTATTATATATATTATCCATGATATAAATCCCAATAAAATCCTCGATGAATCATTTTGGTTTTCCGATTGCAAATTGAATGTCCTTGAATTTGGTCTTATCAACTTCAACAATACTTTTCCTTAATTTATCTCATAGTGGATTTTTCCCCTCTGGAAACTGTGAGGGGAATCAAATTTGTGGAAGTAATTTTATAATCTTGGAAGACAAAAAAATATTTGGGGATAAGATTCCGCATGACCTTCTTGTCATTAATGCTACCCAGGATTTGTTGAATGATGCTTGCGTTTATATCATGGGTATGTTCCATTAGAAATGAATTAAGAATCATAGCACATTCACATTAGAAGCTTAAATTCATAGAGAAACCAAATGAAGAGATAAGGTCGGACACAAAAATACAAAATTTTCTGTTTAAATATATTTCATTCTATTCTATTTCCATCAAAAAGAAGAAAAGAAAAGAAAAAATCTATCCAATCATAACATAAACTCTGCCCCTATTGGTGAACATTACGGATACCACTGGATTAGAAATTTTTTATGTATTCTGGTTCAATGAGTGGCGTATCCAATTGGCCTATAAATTATAATAGACTGCTTTTTAACTTTTCTGGCTATCATCTGGTAGGCCTTCCTCAATTGTTTAATTTGCAATTAGAGGATGAAGCAATTTTAGGAGCAAAAATTTATTAACAGAATAACAATTCGATCTACGATAGTAATCATGGACACCACTTTATGATTTAACTGCTGATCTGTATTAATAAAAAAAAAATTACATTTGTTGTCACAGCCGTTGATCTGTACTGCTTAATAATCTCACCAGCAGTAAGTACTTCAACACAGAGGTTTTAAAAATTACGCAGAGTAGGGGTACATCAAAATAGATATATTAAGCAGAGTAGGAGTGTATAAATATATATATATATATATATATATATATATATATATTATACTAGATAAGTTTTTGGAAATTAAGCGGAGTAGGGGTACATCAAAATAGACATATATTATACTTCTTGATATATAAGCTTATGTTTATAACAATTATTTCAGATAATCTTGTGTACTATTACTGTCTCATCAAAATTGAGGGCATGTCACTATAAATTATCTAACAGTTTTATAACTCAATTAACCATATTTTAATTTGGAAATGTCTTCGATTTATTTCCCGTTATATCTTCCAATTATCCAAAAAACAATTATGGATAATATTCAATTATATGCATGTCACATCGTTATGTGTTTTATATGGTTATGCTAATCTATTTTATTGGATAAAAAAGATTAGAAATAGTTATGCTAAATATAGTATAATATACTGTACGTCTGCAATACCAACTTGAGCTGCAAAACGCAGAGTAGACGCTAGAAACAACAAAGAAAATGCAAAGCTCAAAAAAGGCAAAAACGAAACCCGTTTACTCGGCACATAGATATATGTGAAGATATATGCTAGGAACCTTCCTCGCCCCTTTCCTAAACCTGAACCCCAACCCCCCATAAATGTAAAAACCCCTTCTCCAATCGCTCGCTCTCGCTCATACACTTACATCAAACACTTACCGAGTCACTGACACGCGCACTTTCTTTCTCTCTCTCTAGATCCATCACTCTAGCTCTTTTTCTCTGTCTCTCTCTCTTATGGAGGCCAACGCAAGCTATGCTTTCAACGGAAAGATCATGCTAGCCACAGTGATTACTTTCTTCGTTGTTGTATTCATCTTGTTATGCTTTCATACCTACCCTTGTTGCTACAACAACAACCACAACCGTCGCCGTCGCCGTCGCCGCCGCAGTCGCAGAGCCAGCCGGCTTTTCCTTGAAACTATTACTAATTACTCCAACACAGATGATACTCTCTCAAAACAAGGCCTTGACCCTTCAATCCTCAAAGCCATCCCTACTTTCACCTTCTCCTCCAAAACCGACTCGCTAGAATGTGCCGTGTGCTTGTCCGAGTTTGAAGATGATGAACAAGGCCGAGTCTTGCCCAAATGTGAACATACTTTTCACGTTGAGTGCATTGATACGTGGTTCCAGTCTCACTCTAGTTGCCCACTCTGTAGAGCCCCGGTTCAAGCCAATATTCCGGAGTCAAAACCCGAAATTTCGGCCGAAACGAAGGGTGAACCTTCCGGTTCATGTGCAGAACCAGGTCAGATGGGAGCACCTGAAATGGGTTTCTCTGGTTTTTCGCAGCAGGTGAGTTTGGTAGCCTCGGGCGGCCAGAGAAAGCCATTGGAGCTGGTGGGTATAGTTGTGGAGGTGCCTAGGCCGAGATTGTTAGATGAGATGGGTTTGGGTTCGCCCGGTGGACACGGGCTGAAGAATCCGGGTAATCGGGTTATAACTTTGAAGAGGATCTGCAGTATATAAGTGTGAATGCTCCGAATCGGAAAGTTAAGACGCGCATTGACTACTTGTTTCGTGTTATAGAAGGAACACGTGGCGGTTCATTTTGTATGCGTGGCAAATGTATACATTTTGATCTTGGATGTTGGTTTTACCCTTGTGGGGGATGTAGATATAGATACTAATTTAATACAGTTTTATTATTGTGTATTTCTTTAAATATTGGAAGTGAAGAATTTAAATAACACAAAGTGAATAGACCAAAAAAGAAATATATAGATTGAATAGATTAGATTTTGCAAGTTAACAACAAAATTTCACTACATTTTTACAATAAATAAGATAAGAGGCCGAAGGAGAAGGGCTAATTTTTCAAAAAATCCTCCCCCATTTTTGTATCTTTGATAAAGAAAAACAATTTTGGACATAACTTTTAATAATGGCTCATGTAAAGCATTTATATAGTTCACTAATAAATATTTTTTATTTTTTCTAATTTCTCTCATGTCATATACAGCTCATTAAATTAAAGTGTATTTGAGATATACCATACATAATTTAATTACATTTTTTTTTATTAAATTGGCCTGTTTATTTTTAGACATGTCAAACTATCAAGGCTTACTTCTTCTTCTTCTTCCTTTTTATTTGCCTTCTTCTTCTTCTTCTTTTTTTTTTTTTTACAAAGATGTAAACACTTATTTGATGTAAATATTTTTGTTTACCTAATAAGATATCATTTTTTTCAACCAAAAAAAAAAATGTAATAAAGTATGATATGTTAAATCAAATTTACAAACATTCCATATATAACTATAAGAAATAAATAAATAAATATTATGTGTGTATATATAATATGTGTGTGTGTTTTTTTTTTGGATTTATATAAAAGTATAACTTGGCCTCTTGAAAAAAATTTTGGTACCTAAGTAAGGTGTCAATCTACTCTAAGTCAAAATAATATATTGTTAAATTTTATT
Organism: Castanopsis chinensis; assembly: GCA_032878915.1. Lineage (NCBI taxonomy): Eukaryota > Viridiplantae > Streptophyta > Magnoliopsida > Fagales > Fagaceae > Castanopsis > Castanopsis chinensis. The sequence continues at coordinate 20,653,362 of JAVQMG010000115.1, forward strand.
ACATTTCTAATTTTCCTTTAATTTTAGTTAAAATAAAATATTACAATAGTAGATTTTACTGTGTCTCTAGATTTCTCTTCACATCTTTATCTTAAGAAAAAGAAAATAAATGAAAATGCAGTAGCCTTTAGAATTTGATATGCATACATGGAAAGCTACTATGCAACCCTTTTCTTCATGGGTCCGGTTAATGTGTGCCCTAAGAGCACACATTAACCCATCCATTTTTGGAAAAATTTTCTCGGAAATTGAAAAAGCTGTCAAAACTTTTTCAATTTCCGAGAAAAACTTTCCAAAAATGATTTACTAATGTGTGCCCTTAGGGCATACATTAGTAAAATCCTTTCTTCATATCAGATTGTTTATTATTATTATTATTATTATTATTATTATTATTATTATTATTATTATTATGGGGTATAGGAATTTTTTTTTAAAAAAAGGTAATTGTGTCACATGCCATACCCATAGCCAAGGAGGCCATTATTGTGTCGAGGAGGTCATGCCCTCGGGCAGTAAGGCCACGTTAGTGGCATGTTACCAGAGGATGTCATATTGTAGAGAAAGATTTTAGAGGAAGGGGTTAGCCCTGACATGACTGAAGGGATGATGGCTACCACCACATTTAATGCATCCCACTAACCCTCCTAGCTACATTTATGTGGAGAAGGCCCCTGAATAGTGTTGTCTTAGCTGCCGCAACTTACAAAGAGTTTGGGAAGGTTTCTGATGGAACAAGCACTCAAGTAGTGGTTTGAACGATCAACAAATGGAGGGTCAAGATCATCTAAAGGGAACTATATAATATAAGAAACCCTCCAAGGAGAAGGCATTGGGAAATCTGTAGAGAAAACACTATAGCAACTAACTGAAATTGTGTCCCATATTAAAAGAAATATAAGTAAGGACCACTCTCCTCGGATTTTCCTGAGGAAGGTTTTCTTTACGCAGAGCTTGTTTTTCTTTACTTTCTCACTATCTTTGATTTGCTGTCGTGTTGTGTGATCCATTGAAGCCTAGCTTTTAAGCTCACTCTCTACAAATTCATTGTATTGGGCTCTTTAGGCCTGAATCCATTCATTTTTTGGGCTTAGGAACCAAAACCTGCCCTTACAATTGGCACCGTCTATGGGGAGGCTTGAGCTCTAGTAAGATCAACGTTTAGCCATGGTAGGTTCAAGGCCTGACTGGGAAGACTCTATTAGCTCCCAACGTCAAAATCATTTTCTTAATTTTGAGCGGAGAAGGGATCAAGAGGTTAGCGTGCACACCACACGCATAAGTAGCAACCAGTCTTGAGGTGGGAGTCACGTCTCTCATGAGGAAAATACTAGGAGCCCGCAGCTGGAAATAGACCGTCTGCGTAGAAAGTTACTCCACGACGCAGAAGAACTCCTTCGAGTTTTGGCCATTCTTATGATGATAATAGCGATAATAGCTACTGGCCTAGATTGAGGACTCCTTCCAGTGAGTCTTTTTCATGTGACGAGAAGCATCGTGATAGGCGGAGAGGGAAGAGTCCATCTCGCGAGGGCCTAAGCAACGATGATATGAGTAGAGCCCTGAATCAAATCTCCAAGTCACCCTTCACCTGTAGGATTACGGTAGGAAGGCATTCTCGGCGGTTCACACAACCGACGTTCACCATGTACAATAGCAAAACAAACCCTGTGGAGCATGTTAATTACTTTAACTAGAGAATCGCTGTTCACTTGAAGAATGAGACCTTAATGTGCAAGGTATTTCCATTAAGTCTAATGCCCGTAGTGATGAGATGGTTTAATGGCCTGAAGGAAGGCTCTATTAACTCCTTTAAGAAGCTTACACGGGTTTTTGGATCTCAGTTCATCACTTGTAGTAGGGTTCCTCAGCCTTTGGGCTCCCTGTTATCTATGACTATGCAAGAAGGGGAAATCTTAAAGACGTATTTCAACAGATATTGGGAGATGTTTAACGAGATAGATGAAAATTTTGATGATGTGGCTATAAGGACGTTTAAGGTCGGCCTACCTACTGAGCACGGTATGAGGAAATCTTTGACTGGGAAACCTGTTGAGAGTATGCGTCAGCTCATAGACTTTATTGACAAATACAAGTGGATCAACAACAAGGAAAAGAAAAAGCTAAGGTGATCCCTCAGGACAAAAGGGATTTTTGGTTGGACCGATACAACAATAACCATCCTCGGAGAGATTTTGTTGCGTAATCTGCATCTACAATTGACCAAGTGGTCAACACGGCGTTACGAAAGCCAGTACATCAAATCCTGGAGAAAATTAAGAATGAATCATTCTTTTAATGGCTAAATAAGATGGGAGAAGATCCCGTGAAGTATAACCAAAGCCTTCATTTCCAATACTACCAGGAGCGAGGACACCCCACAAAAGATTGCAAGACTTTATGGAATCACCTAAAGTAGCTGGTCTAAAGTAGAAAGTTGAAGCAATTCTTGTACCAACCCAGAGGGCAGGGTGGCCAAGCAGGGTCAGGAGCTCAGGGAAACACTTCTACAAGACCACCTTTGGGTACAATCAGTGTCATCCTAGCTACTCCAAGGAGGACTAGTTCTCAGCCATCTAGGGTGATGTCTATAGCTCGGCCATCTACAAGGGACTCAGCCCCTAATTCGAAGAGGGTTAGATCGGGAGGCTAACCAGCTTTGAGCTTTTTCGATGAGAATAAAATTGGAACCTTACAACCACACGATGATGCCCTGGCGGTTACCCTCAAGATTTGAGGGTACGACGTTAAGAGGGTGTTGGTAGATTAGGGCAGCGGTGTCGAGATCATGTACCCCGACCTGTATAAGAGGCTGAAGTTGAGGCCCAAGGACTTGGCCAGCTATGACTCCCCTCTAATAGGATTTGATTGGAAAATTGTCTTTCCAAAGGATCAAATCAGGCTACCTGTATAAACAGGGTCAAAAGTCATGGAAGTGAACTTCATCGTGGTAGACGCATGCTTCCCCTATACTGATATTGTGGCGAGACCTTGGCTCTACGCCGTGGGGGCTGTGCCTTTCACCTTGCACTTAAAGGTGAAGTATCCATCAAAGGATCAGGTCAAGAAACTGGTGGGAAGCCAATCTATGGCCAGGCAATGCATGGTGGCTGCAATTAGAGATCAGATCGGGGGTGAGCCCTCAACCTCTGCGGGGCAAGGCTTATAGCAATCAAAGGTGCCAATGCTATCCACAGAGGTAGAGGAAGAAGGGGAAAAATGCAAGCAATTGGAAAGAGTCGTCATTGGCGACGATAAGGAAAAGATCATTCAGGTCGGAGTTCAACTGCCTCCTCGAGAAAGGTAAGAGCTGATAGATTTTCTTAGAAAAAATATTGATGTGTTTGCATAAAGCCCCTATGAAGCCCTTGGGGTGGATCTAGGTTTCATTTGCCACCTTTTAAACGTCAATCCCTTTGCCATCTCTAAGAAGTAACCACCTTGGCGCTCATCTAGGGAACATTTTAACACTATTAAGGGGGAAGTACTCAAGCTCAAGTAGGCTGGGACCATAAAAGAGATGTTTTACCCCGAGTGCCTAGCCAACACAGTGGTGGTAAAAAAGAAAACCAGAAAGTAGCGAGTTTGTGTAGACTTTACGGATTTAAATAAGCCCAAAGGACCCTTTCCCCCTACCTTGGATAGATCAATTAGTGGACACAATTGTAGGCCATCCTCGGATGAGCTTTTTGGACACCTTTTAGGGCTATCATTAGATACTGTTAGCTCTAGACGATCAGCAAAAAAATGCATTTCTTACACCCATTAGGAATTATCACTACAAAGTGATGTCATTTGGATTAAAAATGCAGGGTCTACCTACCAAAGGATGATGACTAGGATGTTTAAGCCTCAATTGGACAAAAATATTGAGGTATATATAGATGATATGGTGGTGAAGAGTAAATTGGAGTCCGAGCATATAGATGACCTCGGGAATATTTTTGGGATACTGAGAAAATATAAATTGCACATTAATGCCACTAAGTGTTCCTTCGGCGTAGGCTCTGACAAGTTTCTAGGTTATATGGTTACCCATTGTGGAATCAAAGTTGACCCTAATCAGATTAAAGCAATTAACAACCTGTAACCCTCCCAAAACCCTAAAGAGGTCCAGAGTTTATAGGAATGACTGCTGCTTTGAACTGATTCATTTCTCGATAAGCAAACAGGTGTAGACCTTTCTTCCAATTGTTGCATAAGTGGAAAGGATTTGAATGGACTGAGGAATATTCCTCGGCCTTTTAGCAATTGAAGGAATATCTTTCTCGGCCATCTATTATGTCCAAACTCGAGGAGGAGGAGGTTCTATTTGCCTACATTGCTATAGCCTCACATGCTGTGAGTCTGGTGTTGATACGGGTTGATAACGGGCTACAGAAACCAGTTTATTATGTGAGAAAATCACTTTATGAGGTAGAGGTTCGTTATTTACCCTTGGAGAAGGCCATTTTGGCAGTAGTACATGCTACACAGAAGCTCCCACATTACTTATAGGCTCACACTATTGTGGTTCTAACCCAACTCCCTCTTCGACCACTGCTTCGGAAAGCTGATTGCATAGGGAGGATTGCAAAATAGGGAACAATTTTAGGAGCTTTAGATATCAAGCATATGCCTCGCACTTTTATAAATGGTTAGGTCCTTGCAGATTTAGCGACTGAGTTTACTGAGCTTTCCTTAGAAGAAAATGGTGAAGAGGCGAACATGGATGGAAAATCAGTTGGCATGATCTCCTTGTAGGAACCTCTATCTTGAAAGGTGTATGTTGATGGCCCAGCAAATAAAAGGGGATTAGGAGTGGGGCTAGTTGTGGTATCTCCTGAAAAGATCATCATTGAGAAATCCTTAAAGTTGGACTTCTCGGCCACGAACAATGAGGCTAAGTACGAGGCTTTGTTGGTAGGAATGACTATGGTTCAGAAAATGGGAGGACTATTTGTGTCAAGTTAGAAATTTGCAATTAGGGTTTGAATCTTTCTCCTTACAACAAATCCCAAGGAGCAGAAACACGTATGCTGAGTCTCTTGCCACCCTTGCAACCTTCTCAGTGCAGAGTTTACCTCGGGTTATCTTGGTTGAAGATCTGTGCAAGCCTACCTAGACAAGAAAGCAGAACACCCTTATTCACTATATCAGGGTGGGGCCTAGTTGGATGGATCTTATTGTTCTGCTTCTTAGGGATGACATTTTGCCCAAGGAGAAGGGAGAGGTTGATAAAGTGCGGAGAAAAGCTTGGTTCTGGTTGTCCGAGGATCAAAAGTTATACAAGTGCTCTTTTTTTGGGTTGTATTTGATATGCATTCATCCTGAGGCAATGGACCCACTTGTAGAGGAGCAACATGAAAGAATTTATGGAAGTCATATATGGGGCAGGTCACTGTCTCACAAAGCCCTTACCCAAGGGTATTTGTGGCCAAGTATGCAAAAGGAAGCACAGGAATACCAATGTTAGAGGTATGCCCTAAATATTTATCAGCTAGGGAGTGTCCTCAATCCTTTGTCTTGCCCTTGTCCTTTTGCCCAATGGGGCTTAGACATTATGGTGCCCTTCCCTAAAGCGACAGGAAAGAGGAAGTGGCTGTTGGTCGACACTGATTACTTCACCAAGTGAGTTGAAACTGAGCCCCTATCAAATATTAGAGATATGGGCGCTAAGAGATTTGTGTGGAAAAATATTGTCTCTCGGTTTAGGATCCCTCACACCCTCATCTCAAACAATGGTCTTCAGTTTGATAGCAAATCCTTCAAGAGATACTGTTATGGTTTAGGCATTAAGAATAGGTACTCCACCCTAGCTTATCCGTAGGGGAATGGACAAGCCAAGACCATCAATATGGTCATAATGAGTGGACTTAAGAAGAGGCCGGATGATGCAAAGGGTAGATGGATGGAAGAGCTGCCACACGTTCTTTGAACGTATCGAACTACCCCTCGAAAGTTAACAGGGGAGACACCCTTTTCAATGACTTATGGAGCTAAGGCTATGATTTCTTTAGAGACTGGATTTTTAAGGCTGAGGACAAGCTTATTCACCCCGGACAACAATGACAACCTATTGAAAAAGAGCTTGGATTTAACTGAAGAACGGAGGAAAAATGTCATGGTTTAATTAGCATATTATCAGCAAAAGCTCAAACAGGGGTATGACTCAAGCATGAAGTTAAGACTATCAGCCCTAGGGGACTTGGTATTGAGAAAGGTTGTGGGTACTGCAAAAAACCCAGCATGAGGAAAGTTAGGGCCTAATTGGAAAGAGTCATACCGTATCACCTCGATAGCTAGAATATATGCATTCTTCCTAGAAGATCTAGACGAAAAAGTTGTACCACGCCCCTAGAATGTAAATAACCTGCGAAGGTATTATTATTAATAAAAGGCAAATCTGCCATGTTTTTTTTAACGTCATGTATCATCCTAAATACTTGTATGGATATTAAATAGAACCTTGATCATGTCTGGTTTCGCAAACCATATACCTTGGGTAAATTAATATTCTTAATTACTCATGTGGATATTAAACAAAATATCGGTCATGTCTGGTTCTTCAGACCACGTACCTAGGGTAAATTAATATTTCTAATTACTTGTGTCGATATTAAACAGAGCCTTAGTCATGCCTGGCTTCTCAGACCACATACCTTTGGTAAATTAATATTCCTAATTACTTATGTGGATATTAAACAGAATTTCGGTTATGTCAGGTTCCTCGAACCACATACTTTGGGTTCCAAATTACTTGGGCGAATATTAAACAGAACATTGGTTATGTATGGTTTCTCGGACCACATACCTTGGGTAAATTAATATTCCTAATCACTTGTCTGAATGTTAAACAAAACTTTGGTCATGCCTAGCTTCTCGGACCACATACCTTGGGTAAATTAATATTCCTAATTACTTGTGTGGATATTAAACAGAACCTCAGTCATGTCTGGTTCCTTAGACCACATACCTTGGGTAAATTAATATTCCTAATTACTTAGGTGGATATTAAACAGAATCTTAGTAATGTCTAGTTCTTCGGACCACATACCTTAGATAAATTAATATTCGTAATCACTTGTCTGAATGTTAAACAGAACATTGGTCATGCCTAGTTTCTCGGACCACATACCTTGGATAAATTAATATTCTTAATTACTTGTGTGGATATTAAACAGAACCTTGGTCATGTCTGATTCCTTGAACCACATACCTTGGGTAAATTGATATTACTACTCACTTATGTGGACGTTAAACAGAACCTTGGCCATGCCTTGGGTAATTAACACCTTGGTTAAACCTTCTAAGGGCCAGACAAAACCTCAACCTTGCCTGTTCCTCGGACCAACGTCCTGGGTAAACTAACACCCTGAAATTTTGTTAAATCTGAGACCTCGGCACGCTCATCGTCATAGGAGCACAAGGATCCTCCCTGGGCTTTGGCTAAAAGATCCTAAAGGTATGTTTTTAAGATACTCCTAAGGTGGGAGATCTCAAACACACCTCTCCCTGCTAAGTGTTCTATTATACAGATTTCAATGCCAACGCTTAGTTGTTTATCTCACTACCCATGTGGGCTTAGTTTACTTGATTTTACAACAACTCACTATTGATAGCTTGTGTCAAGACATGGGTTTCTACCCTTAGTAGCTTCATTAGCTTGAGCTCTCAACAAAAGTCAGAACGGCCAACACAACCAATTAGAAATAAGCAGTGTAAATAGGAGAGAAACAAAGGTTCACTTGCTATAGAACAAAAGTCCATGTCTTTTCATTGATTAAGAAAGGAGATACATCTTAAACATGGCAAATTGCCATAACCAAGGAAAATTACATGTAAAAAATAAAAAATAAAAGAAGGGGAAAAAGAGTAAAAGAAAAGGATCATAAACTATGCCTTGGCTGGCAGAAGGTCTTCTTTGCTGCCTGGCTAGGAAACAAGTGGGTCAATGGCCTTAGGATTAGCTTCTTTGGATCTTGGATCAGCTTCCTTTACCTTGGGAGCAACATCTTTGGCCTTGGGAGTGGCATCCTTGAGCTTGAGAATAGCCTCTAGACCCTTGGCCTCTGGTAGGGGCTTGACCTCCTTGCCCTTATCCTCTAACTGAGAATCAGCCTAGCTAGCCCCCTTACCCTTAGCCACCTTAACTCCTTAGTCTTGGTCACCAGCCTGACCAAGCCCTTTGGAGACCTCGAGAGGAGGAAGAGAGGCCTAGGTTATAGAGGGCTGCTCTGAGGAGATTGGTGCAAGGGCAATAGGAGGAAGGAGTGCAGTTGGAACTTCACGAATTTCTGGAAGGTAGTATATGATTTCAGCCTTCCCCCACTTTGAAGCAGCAGGGACTCCTACCAGGTTAAGTGCTTTTGTCCACACCTCCTAGCAGTAATCCCTACAGATCTCAGCCAACTCCTACGCTAGGCGGACCTTGGTCTCCTGCACCCTAAGGTTGTAGGATGCCTACTTCGCAACCTCCGTAGCTTCCTTAGCTGCGCGACCAGCCTCCTTGGCCTTCTGTAATTTCAGCTTCAGGTCTGCGACCTGCTGCCTAGCTATGGCTAGCTCATTTTTAGCGTAATGGAGGTTATTGCGCTAATCCTCAGCTTGCTCCTGAGCATTCTTGAGGCCAACCTTAGTGTTTTTCCTCTCCCTCTCCTCCGCTATTAATTTCATGGTGAGCTCCTTGACCTTCTGCTCAGCGATGCCCAGGGCTTTACTGGTCTCGACGAGAAGGTTGGCCTTAACCTTGGTTTTGTTTCGAGCATTGTTCACCCACTCCTCGACCATGAAGACATCTTGGATGGCCTGCATGGAAATAACGAACGAGTACGTTATTAACATAAGAAGGTCACCTAACTTAGTGTCAGCAAGGCATGTCTAGAAACTCACCAAGGCCAGGTCCCTCTTTAGGGAAAAAAAAAGTTCTAGCTACCTCAAATTCCTTAAGGAAATCATATCCTTAGGCAGCAGAAGGGGCTGCTCTAGGGCCTTGGTGAGGTAGTAGGCATGCCCTTTTTGAAACTCTCTGATGGAGGAGCTAAGCAGTATGGCTACCCTCTCCAGCTACAGTCGAGGCTCCCATACCAGGTTTTGAGGGCGCACCTCGGCCTCAATATGGTCCTCTTTGCTTTCAATCGAAGAGGCCCTTCCCTTGCCCTTAGCCATCTTCTACTGCTTGGGCTCCTTTTGAGGGACCAACTCACCCTCCTCGGACAACTCCTTCTCCTTCCTCTTCTTCTTCAGGTTGATGACAGCAAACGGGTTAACTATAGGAGAAGGAGGAGGAAGGGGGAAAGCAAGGGAAGGCTGAGGCCCCAAGGTGTCCTTGGGTGTTGACCCGTTGGCCTTGTCCGCGAAGAGCTCACGCAAGCCTTTCTTCCTGTTCAGAGCCATTTCTTTTTCTTCTTCCTCTGAACTGTTGTCCACCTGAGCAACTATGAACCTGGGGGTACAAACGTCGGAAGACCTGTCAAGTTTGTTCTCCGAGTCCAAGACTTGGATCACAAGCTCTTCTTGCTCCACTTTCTCTTCCTCAAGATGAAACTGGTTTATCTCTATCTCAAGTGACAACCGCGAGAAAGCTGGCCTTCTCCTTCAAAACTGCTAATTCGCGGGAAGCATGGTGTGAGGGTAGTTCGACTTGCATGATGTCTTCTCTGGCAAGGAACCTAGGTACTGAGACGTCTATCCGAGCCAACCAAGGATCATCGGCTCTGATCGCGTGGTCCACGTCCTAGAACTTGTCGGATAAGGGCTCGAAGCCAAGGATGAGATGGACGACACTCAGCTGTCTGTCCTCACTTACAAACACCTTAGATCTCAACACTCTATTGAGATCGAGAACGTTGAAAAAGTTAATGTTGGGAGCTAAGAAGCAAAACTATCTTTTATCTACAAAAATAGCTAAGAAGCAAAACTATGACTAGAATAATGAGGCCCTTCGCCAGAGAGAACCAAAATACAAAGAGAAAGGAGAAAGCAGCTAAACTACATGATTAGTGCTTATGTTAGAGGACCTAAACCTAGGGTACTCCACCTAGCTCTCCCTCCTAGACTGGGCAGCAAAAACCATCGTGACATTCACCACAAACAATCAAAAAGTCATCTTTCATGCCCTTGTTGGATTTGGGGAGACATGGGATGAGCCTCACAACAGAAGACCTAGACTTGAGGTAATACCTCTAGTCTACAAATAGATGACACTCATACATCCAAATGATGTCGTGCCAGGTGAGGTTTAACTCCATTTGCTTATTGAGAGCGTCTACACTACCCAAGACTCTAAATAGTTTGGGAATGCACTAGTAAGGGTAGATCCTATAGGCTATCAAGCAGTCCCTAGTCACCTTCCCCATGGGTAGCCTCCTCCCCCAATTCTATGAAGGCAATCATGGGAATGACGACCTTCCATTCCCTTCTGTGGGTAAGCCACCCACCTGAAGGGTAGTACTGCAAGGAAACGCCCTAGGGAATGCGGTACAAGACCCTAAATCCGTCTATACCAGTAGGAGAATCCACTAGGTGAGCAAATCTACCCATTAGAGCAAACTAAAGAGAAGTGAAGGAAATATTTGTGAAGAAGAAGTAAAAAGTAGAAGGCTAAGGAGAAAATAGCCTAAGAACGGAAAAACTTACAAAAATATGGACAAGGGTCACTTCAGGAGCTTCTCAAAAGTTTGGAGATCTAGAAAGTCTTGAGAGTTCGAAGATTGGGAAAATTAGAGAAATGAATCCTCCAGGCACCTTATATAGGAGGTGGAATTAGGTGGAAGTTATCCTACCCAAAATTTGAGGAGAAATGCCAATTGTAGGATCTCCATCTCACTGTAGAACATGGAGAACAAAGCGCAGCTTGGAGCATTTAATGAGACGTTGCGGACTCCAAAGCGCTAGAATAATTGCGGGGCACGCGAAGTGACATTTTCGTGTGTGGAAGTCAAAGAAGCGTGTGGAATTAATTATCCAAGGTCAAAACCCCACTTTTCTCCTCAGATAAGAGGAAAGAAAACTGGAGTTTTGAGAGGCAATTGTGGAGTACAGGAATTAAAAAAAAAAAAAAAAGGTAATTGCGCCACGTGTCATACCTATGGCTGAGAAGGCCATTATTGTGCCGAGAAGGTCACACCCTTGGGCACTAAGGCCACGTCAGTGGCACGTTACTAGAGAAGGTCATACTGTAGAGAAAGAGATTCAGGAAAGGAGTTAGCCATAACATGACTAAAGGGATGGTGGTTGCCACCACATTTAATACATCCCACCAAACCTCCTGGTTGCATTTATGTGAAGAAGACCCCTAAATAGTGCTGCATTGGTTGCAGCAACTCACAAGGGGTTTGTGAAAGTGTCTGCTGGGACAAAAACTCAAGTAGTGGCCTAAATGATCAACAAATAGAGGGCCAAGATCATTTAAAGGGAGCTATATTATGTAAGAGGCCCTCCAAGGAGAAGGCATCGGAAAATCTATAGAGAAAACACTGTAGCAACTAGAACTAAAATTGTACCCCAAATTAAAAGATATATAGATAAAGACCACTCTCCTCGAATTTTCCCGAGGAAGGTTTTCTTTACACAGAGCTTGTTTTTCTATACTTTCTCTCTATCTTTGATTCACTATGCGTGTTGTGTGATCCATTGAAGCCTAGCTTTTTAGCCCATTCTCTATAAATTAATTGTATTGGGTTTTTTGGACCTGAATCCATGCATCTTTTGGGCTTAGGAACCAAAACTTACCCTTACAATTTTTTATTTCGATTGTTATCATTTTTTTTAATGGACGATTGCTACCATTTACGATAAGTAATAATTGTGTTTAAAGTATGTTGATATTATTATGATTATGATTTTTTATTTTAAGAATTTTGTATAAGTTGTATCCTTAAATACTAATACACATTTGAAGACAAATTTTTTGTCTTTCTTGAGAAAGCATTTTAAGACCTCCGGTACACCTTATAAGATTTTTATTTGAACCCAATTAATGGTTAGGTATTATGAAAAATATACAAAGTTATAAAAAAATCATTCATTTATTTTTTTTAATAAATTTTTTTCCGAAACTAATGCCCTTAAAGCATCAATTAACTTATTAGTTAACTCAACTAGTAAAATCTTTGAATAAGAGGTCTAGGTTTCAATCTCTATCTACACCAAGAACTTATTTGTGTCTTGATATTATAATAAAAAGATACCATTTGAAGTAAATGTCATAGGTTGAAACTCTAAATAAAAAAGCTTATCTATTTTTATTTTTACCACCTAGAGTGACATATGGCATTAGGTTTTACAATTCCTACAAAATAATCTAGAGTTAATTTGGCATTCATTTTTTTTCAATAACTCTATATTGCTTAAAGGTGAGGAGAAAAAAAAAAAAAAAAAGAGGTCTGCACTCTGTAGTGCATGGGCCATTTTCTATTACCAGTTAGGGTAGCACGTGCAAGGCACGTGCCGCTCTTTTGTTTTACTAAAAAAATTATATTTTTCACTAGATAACACAAATCACAAGATTTTGTACTAAAAATGCATAGATAATACTAATTTCTTAATCTTAACAAATTTTTCTACTTGATTAGAATAATTACATACAAAATACGGATTTATCTATATAATTAAGTTATCTTTTTAGAGCTATACAATGTATATGTATAACCTAATCATTAATCACTCTCCAAAAACTTCCAAAAGTTATTAAAAAAAAAAAAAAAAAAAAAAAAAACCTCCCCAAGAGCTTTTCTAAGAGCTACAATGAATATCTCTTTTTCTATTGTTGCAGTATCACCATAACAGCAAAACACTATAGTTCTCTCTAGGTTCTCCTTGCACGCTAAAGTTGATTCAATCTTATCTTCTTAAAGGGATTAATTTTGAATGTTTGATCTTGAAGTTCAACAGAAAACTCGTCACCACCATAAATCTCTTATCTTACCAAGTGATATTGTCATGCCACTTGAAATGAACACAACAATCATAATCATAGTTGGTTTTATGATGGTATAACAAAAACATAACAAACCGAAAGTCCAACATGAGGGCAATATCAAATTCAAAAAATAAGGTAAAAATCAATGATTTAAAACACTAAAACATGATCTCAATTAAAGGTTGTTGTTTTTACCCCTCTTAGTTAACAATTCCATCAAACTCTTTCTTAATGCATCCTAAAACTATTACAATCCACATATCAATAATCCACAACAAAACCTTTGGTCAAGAAAACAAAAAATAAACATTTTATATAAGACCTAAGTACAAAAACATAGCACTACAGTTAGTTTGGTTATTTAAATAGAATTTTTCATTTTTCAAAAATCAAATCAACAAATTGAGCTACAACCCAACTCAAGTCAATAAAACCAACATCAAGCTACTTGGAATAGCTATAGAGTTAACACTAACAGTACACGGTAATAGTTCCAAAAGGCTATTTACAGGGCCTACACAAACAGCGGAAAACTATCACACACAAGTCACATATCAAACAATTTATCTAGACTCAAGCAACAGACTTTGCATGGACTACTCACTAACAACTCTCCAAAATCAATAATCTCTAAGAAAAATTCAACAAAAAAATGATGACATGATTAGGTTAATTGATTTCTATAATGCTAGAAAACATGCATGTTTTTCTTATAGTTCTCACAAATGAGAAAGGTTTTTTAAATTCAGCAGGCTAAACTCCCATTAGATTGAGGTCCTTTAGCTGGCTGTCATACCAAAGAAAAGAATGAAAGCAGTACAAAAATTTAAGGAGGGTATGAAAGAAGAATGCAATCACTAATCTATAAGTATCGGTACATACATGAACTACCAATTTCATTAACATTTCAAACTCTTCTTTAAATTGTTCAAGGTGTAGTCTAAAAATTCCCCATGCAAATAAGCTTTAGCCATCCAATTGTATGATAGTGTTTTCGGGGTAAAAATAATAAAATTGATTAGGATAAGGGAATTATAGATTTAGGTAACTAATCTAATATGTTCCCATCACTTAATATGCTCTATATTATATATAAAAAAATAATTTATTCACACATCCAATGTTAGAGCACAAATGACAGCATCCTTTAAAATTTAAATAAATAAAAATGTAGGTTATTGCTTTTTCATAAATCAGTAAATTTTCACTAAACAAAACAAAGCAATATACAAATTAACAGCCCTACGAGACAGTAGAACCAAACATATCACTGATCCCAAGCTAAAAGTACAAGAGATGACACTAAGGCAACTGTAAAATAGCGAAATCAGCAACAAAAAAAAAAAGAAGCATAAAGCACAGTGTAGGTCTTGAAACAATTAGAGGCTTTCGAGTTAAAAAGACAAAATACAAAGTATTTATTTCATGTAAATGACTCACTAGTGATTTGCGAAATGAATAAACCAAAGAAAAATTTAGAGAGATATAGAATACTAAAATTCGTAAATTTGTTAAATATTAATTAAATTTTTTTTTAAATTAATGTATCGTAAAATTTAGTTAATAGAACTAAAGGAGAAAGAATAAAATGTAAGTACCCATCTCAATCCGTCTGCATCCATGAATGTTCTTCTAACTGCATTCAAAGTTCCAAATACCATTAGAATTCTACTAAGGCCTCAAAAACAAAGAAAAAAAACCAAGAACTGTTCAATGCTTGGCACTTGAGTATGTTATACACATCAAGAATTAAAGTTTCTACAAATCCATTAAGAAAAAAGAAAAGAAAAGAAAAAACGAATCATACAAAGATCAAGAATGAACCAGTAAGTGATACAAAGCATAAAAATTGATCACTTGGCAAAATTGTATTTCTAAAAAAAAAAAAAAAAAGATCTTGAAAATCCAAATCAGAATTGAACAATTTAACTTCATAACCTCTAAAAACTCCTAGAAATTCACAATAACAATAAAAAAATTTAAAAAAAAAAAACCAGAAACAAAAACATTTATGGGTCTCAATATTTGCAGTCAGATCTTCCTATTTTGATACAGTACTCTTTTATATATATACAACCATAGGGAGAGAGACCTTTATTCAGAAATCATGCCCCCAACACAATACACCAAAAACAAAAAACAACAATAGAAAAATGAATACTCATGGTAGTCTCAATTTTCAATCAATCTTGTATTCCTAAAATAAGGCTACATTGAACAGAGTGACAAACTAACAAAGAGGCAAATAAAAAGATGGAAAAAAAAAAAAAAGAAGACATCAACAAAGAGAGATATAAGCAAGAATCTACCTAAAAAAACCTATCTCTATAACTAAAATTTAGCAACCAACATTAGGAAATAATTATAATTGGATTCAAAATTGGAATCACATATATTATAGCACTTGCAATTCTTGTTGATATAAGAGTCTTAGGATGCTCGGACTATCTTATGACAGAAATTAGAATTGAATGAAAAATATGGCATAAAGAAACTGAAACAAATCCTCCAACAATGACAACCATAACCTAAATAATTTGCTTTATACAAATGAAAATTCGAAATGAACATAAATCAAGTATTCCACTTCAATGAACATCATTAACTTCTTCAACAAATTTTAACACCTTTAAAACAAAAGCAACCAAATTTTTAACAGTTATCAACTTTAAATTAAAAGAACAAAATTTTTAACAATTATCAAGGACAAAACATATATATAACCCAAAGCAACAAAGAAAAAATCATTAAAATTTTTTTAAAAAAAGTACATAGATCTGCCAGTGCACCCAACCCAAATTTGCTTTATCTACACAAAATCCTCCACTTTAAGAATGCTCGCTTGCAAAAAGCCCCAGACATTTGTTGGAGGCCAGCATTGAAAAAACCCTTTCCATATTTCTCCGCTTTTTCCACTTCTTCTCTAAGTGGGTTTGTAGATGTCTTCGATCGTGCCTTGATTTTCCTCACCATTCAACCTCAATCAAAACCAATAACCCAACCTTACTCAAAACTAATAACCCAAATACCTAAATAAAAACAATCAACCCCAAAAAAAAAAAACCTAAATCATATTTAAAACTGTACGTTTTTAGACCCCTTAAACACAACCAGATTAACCTAGTTATTTAGCCAAGTGATTAACTTAGGTAAATTAAGCAAATTTAGGTTGACACAAATATATCATATCATGCAAAGCAACGGAAATATAAAGAACACAATGATATGATGACCCAGGAAAACCAAATCAGTAAAAAATCTATGGAGGATTTAATCTAGCTATACTCAAGGCAAAACTGAATCCACTATGAAAGAATTGAAGTTTATACAATAGCAACTTAGACCACTAACATCCTATTACTACCTCGAGTAGGAAACTTATTACCACGACCACGTGACAGTCCGAGTCCACCAACTACTTCTTTCTTGAATTCCCAACAAGCACAAGCACAAGCACAAGCACTCCTGCTTGTATATCTTTAAGCTCTTGAATCTGCAATTGAATCGATCACCAATCTCTTGACATTAATCTAGATCTTGATAACCCTAAGTGTATGTGAAAGCAAACACCTCTAGATCTCACAATAGATTCACACACACAACATAAAGAGAATCAACAGCTTTCTAAAAAAGTGCTAAGATTTTCCCTTTTATACTTAGGGCAAAACATAAAACCCTACACACAAAACGGGCTTGGGCTGAGTTGGAAAATTCTGCAGAAAAAAATAATCTACACAACTTTTTATTGGTCGAGTCTAATTCTCGATCGATCGAGCCAGGCAGAATTGCACAGTAAGTTCTGCAGTACACTCGATTCCAACTTTACATAAAACACATATACTTTGAGCAGTCTAAATAAGACTAATACGTTTTGATTATGGTTTGCCAACATTACAAATTAGTGTTCTAATACATTTAAACCTAAAGGTCTTAGAACCTAACAAACTCCCCCTTTGACAATCCGTGACAAAACACAAACACAAAAAAATGCTCAAAGTTTACATATAAACAACCTATTACTAAAACATAGCCCAACATAACAAATTCAACCTAACTACTATCCATCAGTTGCAAGTGTAGACAGTAGCACGATTGAATCAACCAGTATATTCCTGTAACACTTAACAAACACATAAACGCATGTGTGGAAAATACAAGTAAAACAACATAACTTCTTGATTTCACAAAAACATAAACTACAAGACATATATCATGAATAATCTCATCAATATAGATCAATAATCAAAGTAGCACAAAGTGAAACAAGAAAAAGATAAACAAAATAAAGTATCTTCTGCTATCATGGATAACCCAACACAATCATCATGAGCCAGAAAAGCTAAATGCAGAGTGAAACACCTAGATACAATCTAAAAACTCTACAGCTCTAATCAACACAAAATCTCCCCCTAACAACAAAAACTCCTCTCTACATATATGCACTCCCCCTTTTTGTGACGAATTGCCAAAGGGCACTCACTCATCATTAAAAGGAGGTGGCAGTCTAATACTCTCCAAATCTGCTCGCAAAGCATGAAGCTCATCAAACATGTCCACCAAAAGCTGACCATAAGCCGCCTGAACGGTCATGACAGTCTCCAATATCAGTAGCAGCAGCAGTAGCAGGATCGATAGACGCCTCAGCAGAAGTTTCACCTGTAGAGAAGGGAGAAGGAGGAGGTACGACATTAGAAGAATCAACCCTAGGACGTTTAGAGCTAGATCTCCTCTGTGCAGCTCGCTGTCTAAGAAATGTGGCATCTATAGGAGCAATGATATGCACAGGCTCAAAAGCAGGAAAATCTGCTAAACCCAAATGCAAAAGAATCCAATGAATAAAAATCAAAAAGAAAAGAGCTTGAGCAGTAGAACTACTCCGATGAACCTCAATGAAAGATCGTATGAACAAATGAGGAAAACTCATAGGAGCATCGGTAACAAGGGCATATAAAAACACACAAGGCTCTAAAGGGATGGTGTGCAAATGAGAGATAGGCCATAAAGAATGACAAGCAATCCGAAAGAAGAGATAGTGAATCTCAGTCAACTCAACAAATGTGATTTGAGGATCAGAACCCCACTAGATAGAAGACCTAGTGATGTAAGACATGATGTCGTCTAGGGGAGGAGGCTCATCATAAAGGTAGACAAGATGCTGAACTAGAGGCACCCCAAGAGCAGCAGCCACTACCGAAGGGGTAATGGTGTACTCATCACCACGAATCTAACTCCTCACAAGAGTGTTGGCACCATAGGAGTGAATAGAGAGGTTCGAATAGAACTCTCTGATCAAGGTAGCCGGAGGGGGGTGAGAAATATCTAACAAAATTAACGAACCCCTACGCTCAAAGTTTCCCCTAATCTTGAGATCTAGCTCATCTAAAAAAACCTTTCTCTTAGCCCAAATATTCCTCAAAAGGTTCAACTTCTCATAGGTTTCCTGGTGTTTCTCACTCAAAAACCTATCATGCTCAAAAGAAGGAGGAGGAGATGAGGGGGCTTGCTTATGAGCTCTAGTCTTCCTAGGCATGGTGCTAAGAATAGGACAAGACACAGAAAAGAACCAAAAGAAAACAAGAAAAAACCAATGGCAGATTGCAAGTTAGCACAAAACAAATATAGAAATAACAATTCTATATGATGCATGAACAAATCAACACATGATGCATGCTCTAATGCAGTGAAAATAAGTTCAATTTAACTTTAAAATCACAAAATTGGCTTGAGCATAGAGTTTATAACAAAAACTCCAAAATTTTTAAAAACCACTTGTAAAATTTTCAAAAAATTGACCAATTGATCATTAAAAAAAATAGATAACACAATATAATGATCATATGAATCAATCCAACAAGCCAATTTCATCAAATTAAATCAAATTGAACAAAATCCCCAATTCGGGCAGTTTTAAGCCCTAGAATTTCAAATTTTTCACGAAACTCCAAATTGATCAAATTAAATCACCAAGAACAGTTGTATATTAACCCACCACAAAAACCCATTGATCAATTGTGAAAGAAAAAGTATAAACATCAAAAACCCCAAATTTTCTTAGGCTCGAAATTTCTCTCTAAATGCATGATTTAATGCATAAAAAATGAAAATAAATGAAAAAGGAAAGGTAGAATGGTCTTACCAGCCTTAGATGACAAAAACCTTACAAAAGAATCGGAGGAAAATGACAAAAATCTTGATTGAAGCCTTGACCGATCGAATAGAGAGAGAAAAACTTTTGAAAAAGTTGAAAAGTGTTTGAACACGTGAGAAAACTCACGATTTTAAAAACTCTCTATGCGACTTTCAATTGATTGAAAAACAGTTTTGATCGATCAAAAATGCTTCGATTGATCCAAAACCAATCCAGCATCAATTGAAACAGACAGGGGCTGACCAAAATTTTAAACGCAATTTCGATCAATCGAGAAACAGCTTCGATCGATCGAAATTCTGGAAAAATCAATTTTTTGAAAAACAAAGCACTTTTATGCATAAACTCCTTAAAGCATAGAATTTTATGAATAAAATGCATGAGTATGAGATGGAATGCTTTTCAAAAATGCATGATTTAAGTCTAGATTTCCCAAAAATTAAAATTTTCACTCAATTCATCTTAAAATCTCAAACTTCACAATATATTTTGCATTTAAACTCAAGGAAGTTTCAATTTTGGATGGCCAAACCAAAATTACACACAATAACATGTACAAAGTTTAACAAAGAGTAACTCGTGTAATGAGTGCAACTAGCAAAAGCTTAAGAGACATGTGAGGTGATATGTGAATAGGAATTAAGCACAATTTCTACAAAATCCATCACATACAATTAAAATAGACTATCCCTCAAAAAGTTACATTATATAACTCTCACATCTCCTAGGATAAAAGCTTGCAATCATGTAAGTTTCTTGATTTGCCTCATAATATACACACAAATTTTATTTGATTAGAAACTTATTAAGAATTAATCGGGATAATGTACACACCAATTTTAATTGATAAAAGATATTATTGTTCAATAATGTACATACCAATTTTAGCATTTAAACCAAGGCTACACCTTATATTCTTTTTGTGCATGTGCTATACTCTCTTGAGTACAAAATCTTACGATATGCACTAAGATATGCACTAAGGTGTTCATGATTGGCTAATAAACAGTGGTGAGATGGTTATTTATGTCTTTCTTAATAAGTTCAAGTCCAACAATCAAATACATGTGATTTCAAGATCAAGATCATGTGATCAAAAACTATAAACATCTTCCCATACAACATGCACTATAAGACTCAAACTAGTAAAGTGTAATAAAATAAGCTCATCCAAGCTAAACAAGGTACATAAACATATTATGTAAAGATAATATGGCCAACCTTGATATCAAATCTAAGAAAAAAATGCAAAACACATTTTGCTTCCTCCCTCTTTTAATTTTTTATTTTGATATTGGATGAAAATAACAAAAATCACCTAGAATGAAATGCATGAATGTTATGCAATGCAAATCCTAGAAAGAGCAAAGAAAGCAAAAAAGAGTAGAGCAAAGAAGCACAAAGACCATGTCAGAAAGACTTATTTAGATTGAGCCTTTTGCATCCAAAGCTTTTTAGATGCACCTTGAGCATTGGAGTTTTTATTCACATTAGAATGATTTCCAACTCTAGAATTGGAATAAAGGTTTAAAGCATTTACCAACTCACCAATAAGTACCATTAGATCTTGTGCTTGAGGCACAGATACTTTTAGTTTATTTTCTCGCTTAGCAGCTTGCAACTTGAAACATTTGGACAAATGTTCCTAGACTTTCTACAAAAATGACAAACCCATGTAGGTTTATCATGCAAGTTGCCCTTAGAAGAATTAGAAGTCTTAGGTTTAGACTCTTGAATATCAACTCTAATCTTCCTAGGAGGTGTAACTTCTACAGGTTTAACAACTTCACTCACAAGGAGCTTAAAAGAAGGAAGAAAGTTTGTGGAATGTGTTTCAGAAACAGAGATGCTTTCTGAAAGAGATTTTTGAACACTCAACATATGATCAAGTTTGAAACTAGCAAACCTATTAGATTGTTCTCTAGGAACAGATAAATCATGTTCCAAATTCTTAACTTTATCAAGTAAAAGCATGTTCTCAGTCTTCACATTATTCAACAGTTCATTAGTATCAAACAATTTCACAAGCAAATTTTTCTTTTTAAGCTCAAGAGATGTAATTTTCTTTAAGCCTAGATCTGCATTCATAGCATCCTTTGCAACAACTTTGCAAAGTTTATTGTAGGCTTCTTGAAAATCTGCATTATCAGAGAGTTCCCCATCAGAAGGGTTCTCCTCAACAACAACACTGTCACCAACTACAGCAGTAGCAATGAAAGCAATAAAGTTTCCATCCTCATCACTACCAGACTCATTGTCAAAAACTTCATCATTACTAAGGGTTACAGCCATAGCCTTATCCTTAAACCTCAAGTATGTAGGACATTAAGATTTTAAATGACCATACCCTTGACACCTAAAACATTGTTGTCCTATAGAATTATTAGAAGGTTGACATACTTTTTCTTTAGGTTTTTCAGTGTTATTAACCTTAATGGGATTATTTCTCCTAAAATTTCTAAGTTCAGCAGTGTTCTTACCTCTTGCCCTTCTATTGTTGTTCCTAAGAAAGTTTCTAAAGTTCTTGGCAAGATATGCAATCTCTATAGCAGAAAGCACATCATCAAATCCACTCACATCAACATCATCAACAGACTTAAGAGCCATTGATTTGGATTTGCTAATCTTAAGTAGGTCCAACTCATAGGACTAAAGAGATCCTACAAGTTCATCAACAGGGATAAAGTCCACATCCTTACTTTCAGTGATGATAGTCATTTTAGGTCTAAAGTCCTCAGTCAAGGATCTAAGAATCTTCCTAACAATTTCAGGTTAATCATAGATTTCACCTAGATTATGTGCAGAATTAACAATATCATTAAGTTTAGCATAGAATTTATCAAGAGATTCATCATCAGACATCCTAATGCTTTCAAATCTAGTAGTTAATTGCTGCAGTTTGTTAATTTTAACAGCCTTCCTTCATGCACAGTTTAGAGGATATTCCAAGCAATATGAGCAACCTCAACATTAGAGATTCTCTTAAATTCCTCCATAGAAACAATATTAAAGATAACATTTATGGCTTTGCTATTGAAAGCTACTGCTTCTTTCTGAGAAGTTTGCCACTCACTCATAGGAGTAGTGGGCTTCTCCCATCTATATTCAACGGAGTTCCAGACTCTCTCATCAATAGATTTCAAGAATGCTTTCATCCTGACTTTCCAATAAGCATACTTATTTCCATCAAAATAAGGAGGAATAACAAGAGAGTGTCTGTGTTTCATGACAACCGGAGTCAAGGATCAGCTCAAAGATTCAAAGATTCAAAGATCTTCAACAAAAGAGCTACCCGCTCTAATATCACTTGTATGTTTTTAGACGCCTTAAACACAATCAGATTAACCTAATTATTTAGCCAAGTGATTAACTTAAGTAAATTAAGCAGATTTAGGTTAGCATAAATATATCATATCATGCAAAGTAGCGAAAATATAAAGAACACAATGATATCATGACCTAGGAATATCAAACCGGTAAAAAACCTAGGGAGGATTGAACCTAACTATTCTCAAGGTAAAACTGAATCCACTATGAAAAAATTGAAGTTTACACAATAGCGATTTAGACCACTAACATCTTATTGCTACCTCAAGTAAGAAACTTACTATCACGACTATGTGACAGCTCCGAGTCCACGAACTACTTCTTTCTTGGATTCCCAACAAGCACAAACACTCCTACTTGTATATCTTTAAGCTCTTGAATCTGCAACTGAATCGATCACCAAGCTCTTGGCATCAATCTAGATTTTGATAACTCTAAGTGTATGTAAAGGCAAACACCTCTAGATCTCACAAGAGATTCACACACACAGCATAAAGAGAATCAGCAGCTTTCTAAAAACGTGCTAGGGTTTTCCCTTTTATACCTAGGGTAAAACATAAAACCCTACACACAAAATGGGCTTGGGCTGAATTGCACAGTAAGTTCTGCAATGCACTTGATTCCAACTTTACATAAGACACATATACTTTGAGCAATCTAAATAAGACTAACATATTTTGATCATGGTTTGCCAACATTACAAATTAGTGTTCTAATACATTTAAATCTAAAGGTCTTAGAACTTAACAAAAACCAGTTTTTGTTGTTTAAAATACCTGTATTGGTAGTGTTTCTGACGATATAAGACAGTGGTAGAAGGCTGGGTTGAAGGTGGGTGATGGTTTGACACGGTTGTGGTTTAAGGTGTTGAGCTCCATTTTTTTTTTTTTTGACTTTTCTCTCATGCAGATCGGCTGCAAATGTTCTTGGGTTTCAAATTTTTTTGTTGATTTGGATTAGTAGAGAGAGATCGGTGCTGAGGCTGGGTTGTGAAGAAGTTGAATCACAATACAGATCGGTGGTTTGGGAGGAAAAGAAAGAAGAAGAAAAAAATATGTGTAGAGCGAAGGAGAAGAAGAGAAGAGGCATACGGCGAGTCAGTGTTTTTTGAGTTTAAGTTCAAACACACCGTTTTAGCTTCACAAAAAGACAAAAGTTAACTAAACCAAAAAAACACCGTAGAAGCATTGCCTCTTTTTATATAGTTACTAGATGTAGTGCTGTATTTTTTAGAATACAGTAATTTTTGAAACTGATTCTAGACTATGCATTGATTAGAGGCGCTGCAAAATCCAAATGGAAAGGCTCTTTGGAGAATTGCTCATTGTATTGCTGAAGCAAGAAGGTTAGCTAAAGGCTTTTCCAAATCATTGGATTTCAAATTCAAATCCAAATCCAAATGTTGTCATCCAAATACAACCTTAAGTGTATTTCTTTAATTGGGTTAAAAGAGTAGCCAACTGTGCCCCTCATATGCTTGCTACTTGGTCGCTAAGGTGTCATCATTTTGGTTCCTTTTGATATCAGTTCTGGTCTTCAGGATTTTGTAAATGTTGTTTTTTCTGAGTTCAATTTATAGTGTTTTTTCGCTAAATGTTTTTTCTGAGTTCAATTTATAGTGTTTTTGCTGTACAGCTGATCCTTTGAATTTCTTTAATTTTTTTGCTTTTGTCTCATCTTTCGAAGGAGCCTCTCACGTGACGAGCCTATCCAATATTCATTGGGCTTTCTACGGGATTGCTCCTCTGTGCGGGCTTTCTACAGAGAGCCTTTTCAACAATTCTCCTTTTGCAGGGCTTAGTGATGGCATCTTCGGCCTTTTCCATACTTTCAATTTTGATTGCTCTTAGGGATGGGCTTGAACCTTTTCAACAAAATTATAAAATTTTGTTCCATTTAGACACTAGACAATTTCCTGAATTGCCAAAGGGAATAGCGGGCTCTCATTTCAGGAATGCGGGTGATGTATAGGTAGGGGCCGTAGGGTAGGCCCATGGGCTCAAGTTGCGTTAGGATAGTCGGCGAAATTAGATAACACATGTGGCTTAAGGGTCATCAAATAGCCCACGACTCATAGCCCGACCCAGAAACCCGATGGCCCACCGGGCTAATGGGCGGCCCGGCCCGTTGTTATTAAGGCTCATGGGCAGCCCACTAGCCCAATGGGTCAGGCCGTGGGCTAGTTTTTATGCCCATGGGTACCCGATGGACGAGCCCAGTAGCCCAACCCGTTGCCCATCCCATTGGCCCAGCTCAATAACTTATAATTCATAACAAAAATATATAAGAAATGTATGAAGGATTGATCTTGAGATATTATAGAGCAATTTCTTAAGCCCTCAACCACTAAGATACTCAAAGTAATTATGCTAAACTTAGTTTGCTAAATATATATTTTTCTAGTAGTCTAGTAAATTTGAATTAACCATTTGACATTTTTATTATTAAAGATAAAATAAAAAACTATTTAAAGCCTTAATAAAAAAAATTAAATAGGTTTCCATCAACAAAACAAAAAATTAAATAGATTTGAATGTAAAAAAAATTTGTAATTAAGTATTAAATTCTTTAATTCTTTCCTTAAAAAAAATAGATTGATTATTCCCTTATAAAAAATAGATTCTTTCCTTATAAAAATAATAAGGAAAGAATCAATTTTATAAAAATAGATAGATTATTCCCTTAGCACAAGCTCATGGGTAGCCCACTAGGCCCAACCCGATAGCCCAGATCGCTAAAGACAAAATGGGCATTGCCCATGGGCAGGGTCATGGGCTAAGGTTTTCTCTTTCGGCCCAGCCCGACCCGGCCCGTTAAGTAGTTAATAGCCCATTATGTCCAGCCCATTGTGCCCATGGGCCAAGTGAAAATGGGCCGGGCTGGCCCGACCCGGCCCATTGACGAACCTTAATGTGGCTTATTAATCAAAGGCTTTGTATTCGGTTTGGTTTTTTTTTTTTTTTTGGGGTGCAAAAAGGCACCGAACACAAGATGCACCTTAATTGTATCTGATTTATTTTTTTGTTATGAGAACTCAGCAACTTCCATTTATTTTTTTGGTTTTTGTTTGTTTGTTGGTTTGTTTTTTTGAGAAACAAACCAGTTCTATTTACTGGTTCAACCATTAATATAATTCCCGACCATAATTATGCATGATACCTGCTCCTAAACTTATGGTCAAGAACTAAATTTAGTTCAAACCGTGTTTTTAATTACGTCGTTACAAACCAACCTCATTGTGAGGCTAAGCGCATCTCTCCATTCCAAAACAAATTAACCACCAAGCATTCATATAATTGGTTCACAATCACAAGCACCTCTAAAACTCTCCCTTCAACAACAAAAAGTGAACACAAACAAAAAGAAAAACTACAAAGAGAGAGAGAGAGAGAGAGAGAGAGAGAGAGAGAGAGAGAGAGAGAGAGAGAAGAAGAAAAAAAGAATGAAGCCCATTACAACCTTTTTCTTTGTCTTTACACTGTGCCTCTTAATTGTGCTGCCACAAGAGATTGCTGCAAATCAAGAGGGTGTGGTGACCGAGCAAATTAAGCAAGCTTGTGAACACACAGCTCACAAGTCTCTGTGTCTCTCAACCCTATCGTCTGACCCAAGTAGCCAACAAGCCGCCAACCTAACAATCCTGGCTCAGGTTGCACTCTCTATCGCATCCCAAAATGCCTCAGACATCACTGACTTGGTTAAGACGTTGGTAAATGACCAGAGTTTAGAGCCTCGTGTTCAGCAAGCCCTAGCTGACTGCTTGGACCATTATCTTGACGCAGCTGAACAGCTTGATGATTCGCTTGCTGCTTTGACTGTGGGTGCCCATGAAGATCTCAAAACTTGGGTGCATGTAGCCATTGGTGATGCTGGTTTATGTGACGCAGGGTTCAAGGGACTCAAGGAAAACGTGATGTTTCATAGGAACAAAGTCTTTCACCAGTTATGCCAGAATGCCTTAGCCATCGCCGAGGTCTCGCTCTCAGCAGCTGGAAAGTGAATTTTCATCACGTAGTCTCTCAATTGGTGCTCAATGCTTTTACTTTTTGTCCCTAGGAGCTCGTTTCTATATTATGTTTTCTTTACTTAACATTGTTCTGTTATTATGTTATATTGTGATTGACTGATTGAAGTAATCATGGGTTTGCCTGTCACATTTTACGTGTTGAGACTTTCAATTACGTTGTAACAAGAAATTATTGTGGTTTTATGTACGAGTTTTTAAATGCCATATCTCCCTAGGGTTAGTTTAAGATTTTCAAAATGTTCATGCAATAATAGTCCCACATTCAAACAAATAAAAGTCCACGCCCATAAAAAGAACATAACGATTTGACAGGAAGCCTACATCCATGGATAATCATTACATAAGAAAATTTCAAAATAAACAAGAAGATTGCAATAATGGCACAAAATCTCGAAAAAAAAAAATCTAAAACCCAAATAGACCTATGCATAGGTGTATCTCCCTCATAAAAATGGGTGATCGGTTTTGACATGAAATCATTTATACTAAACTTAATGACCACAATTTTTTTTCAAAATTAGAAAGAATTTAATTATCCTTGGTCCTAAAAAATGTGATGTTTCCTTGATTCTAGGAATTAATCTAAGATAAGCTCAATGCTGTTTTAGGCTTAAGGTGATAGCTTTAAAATAATTATTTTTTATGTATAAATATCAGTTAAATAATATTTAGTTAATGTTTCATATTATAACTTTTATTTTATTTTAAATCACTTATTCTTACTTACTATAATTTTTTAGTATATTTTTTGGATAAATATTAAGATTACTACAAATTTCACTACAAAAGAACTTATAAATTGATGTGACAATAATTGAGATTAATGTCACTTCAACAAGATATATAATAGATGAATATTTGAATTACTTTTTATTATTGATAGCAAATCAATTTATGTAGTAAAATTTGTAATATTTGTAATATTACTCAATTACTTAAACTTTGTTAAAATAGTTGAGAAAAAAATGTACAATTTAAATATTCATGTTATGGAGAAATCAAATGGGGCTTACTACATTTAGAAATAGTAAAAGCTAACATTAGATGGACAAAGTTACCAATTTAGAGAAATTTCCTCTAACCCACTTTGTGACGATTTATAAGACTATCTATATGTATATTATTTAAACAAGTCAAATAACTTATTAAAAAAAATTATGTGACTAAAAATACATACAAATGGTTTCTTTAATCACCACATAATAGGTTTAAGGAAGATAACTCAAATCGATTTATGGATAGACTTTTTCCATATTAAATACCCTTTAAACTGAAATTTGTTCTCAAAAAAGGAAAATGTTTGGCTCTAAACATATGTCCTATCATATGCATTGTACATGACTTACTTAATTTGTTGAGTAATTGAGTCGTGAGCATTGTATATGAAATGAATTAATGTCATTTTCTTATTGTTGGTTGGGCTCCAAACATATTTGATCTAAACTTTGTCTCTTAAAAATCGATTGTAGTAAAAAAGAAAAACTCAATCTTAAATAATGCTATTCACTTCAACACTCATTAACCAGACTATTTTAATTTTAAATAAAAAACACTTATTGTCTCACACATTTGAGAGCCATTCTCTATATATTAGGGGTCCTTGACCATGGAGTAAGTGACTTAGGCACAGACTGAAAAATCGTGGGGTTACCAGCATAAATTTGCATTTCTACTCTTCCCTTCCTAACATGGAAGACGATGTCATTCAGCATATGTCATCAAAGTGATGCGATCAAGTATGATAATATAATTATATGCTTAATTTAAAAATCTTGCATATTTGTTGCGGATTTTCATTGGTTATCGCGGTCTAAATGGATCGTGTTTCCCTCTTTCTGTGTGCAAGCTTGGCAAGTCCATTATTAAAAGCCAACCTTTTGGGCTTTTCGTTCATTTTGATCAGTTCCATACCAATCTTTGTTTTCTTTCTCCTTTTCTGAACTACTTTTCCTATATATAAAAAGAGCCCATCCTTGTTTGGTTTATTCAACTCATGCTGTGCTGGCCCTTTTTCTTTTTTCGTTTTTTTGGTAACATTTTCAGTTCAATTTTTTTCTTTTTTAATTTTTTATAGACATATGAATTGTTAGTTACCCGGTTTATATACAGTAAGTTAGTAACATAACAAATTGTCACAATATTTTTACAATTATTGAGGTGTTAATTTCATGTAGGTCAAAATAAAATATCATACTAGAGCTAACTGTAACTAAAAATAAAAGTATTATGAAAAAAAATGATACATTTACAACATTTTTCATAACACTTTCATAACAAATCATAGATAGTAAATTGTTATTGGTTCTAATTTAAAATTACCAATGAAATTACTTTTTTACCTACAAATAACAATCAGTAATAACCTACTAATTATGATTTATTGTGAAAATGTTGTAGATATAGTATTTTTTTGGTGAAAATGTTAAGACATCTTTTTGTTTTCATATTATTTTCACAATTGCTGAACTATCAATTCTTTTCCAGTAAAAAAAAAAAAATATATATATATATATATATATATATATATAAAGGTATTATAAAAGTGTTGTACCATTCTTTTGTGTTTCTAAAATTTTTTTTTTTGGTTTAGTCAACTTTGTTGAGCTAAAATTTATTATTTCACATATAGTTTTCTTAGGTTGAGTTTTTGTATTTTTTTTTTTAATCTTTTTGAACCATTTTAAATAAAAACACATAGTTTTACACTAAAAAAATTTAAAAACTTAAGATAAAAACACTTTTCATCCTTAATGTTTAGGGTAGTTCACAATTCCTCCTTGAACTTTAAAATCAAGCGATTTCTGTATAATATCTTGGAAAAGTGCAAATATGTCATATTTTTATTCTCTCAATTAAATCCTAATGAAAGCTTATGATTCTTAAAATATTCCATTATATAATGTCTAAAATACTCTCACCAAATTTTAACATCCCAAAATTTTTCTTAACGTGTTTTAAGTTTTAGATAATAGTGCTTAGAAAGTTGGAATTGTGATATAAGATGTTTTATTTATTACTTAGAGAATATTGATTTTATAGTTTTAAATCTTCGAAAAATATAATTTATCTAATGGAAAATTCAATGACACATGCCTTTGCTTATCTTTTTTTTTTTTTTTTTTTTTTCTTCCTTGCCTAAAATGGGTGTTCATTTAAAAACTAAGCAAGCTAAATATTGGACATAGACTCATGTAGAATGATAGAGAAGAAAGTATACTCATGTAGAATAATAAAAAAGAAAGTATAAATGACAAAATTTTCATTGTGTATGATTAAAGATATTTGATAAAGAGTTTCAATTGTAGTATATGATATCATTCATTAACAAAACTTAGTTGCTTATTATTGAAAGATGATAATATTTGTTATCATTCGTAAAAGCTTTTAGTGAGTGGATATTGCCTTTAGCAATAAACTTATAGTAAAATAGATATTTATATGTTAAATAGCTACCCTCACATTGTATGTGATCAAAATTTTATATTAATGAGATTAATTTTGTATGACATACATTTTTTTATGTATATAGCTTAATACTTCTTCAAATATGACAAGCAAGTAATTTCAAACACAGTACTCCAACCATCAATAACCCAAATGAGTTTTGTCAATAAAGAGAGTTGCAAATGACTTTAACTCTTCCTCAATGAAAGATACCGAATATATATTTTATTGCTAGAAAGATGAACTGGCAATCCAGAATGCATAGGAAATGTTTTCATCTTGAACTAAAGCCAAAATTCTGATCACATAATTTAATATATAAATTAATTTGCGGTTGTTAACTTGTTATGATTTCTCCGTTTAAAAAAAAATGTTAACTCTAAATTTTCACTTGATCAACTTCAACCTCTATTTAACTAATTATATAAGCAGCATCTGATTTATATTATATATACACACCAAGAAGGGCCACTTTGAACCGTCTATCTTCGCTGATTCAATGTCTGAGATGGCCACCCTGAGCAAGAATAAGTAGCAATAATGATTCTCCAAAAAAAAAAAAGTAGCAATAAGGTATAGAAAACTGGTTCTAGCAAAAAAGCTCAGGAACTTGTCAATTTCCAAACTGTGTATTTCACACAAATTTATTTCTTGATTTGAAGGTTAGGGGCCCAGTGCCATTTCTATAGATTTCTTGTGTTAATTTCTTAGGTTATGGAAAGGACTTATAATTGGTTGTCACTTGAGAGTTGTGATGTTCATGTCTCTAAGTCAGTCATCTAATTCACTAATAGCAGTCTCCATTGGTTTTAGTCTTTCTCAGTGGAACATAAAAAAGTGTCTATTCTTCGATCTTGATTGAAAATAATTGACATTCTTGTATTAAGTGTGCAATACAATTGATCGTCAATGGGCCATTACATGCCTTATCATACTACAAAAGCAATGATCGACAAAAAGAAAAAGAAAAAAAGAAGATGAATATATGAAAGAAAAAACAGCTTGCTATAGCCTATACCTAAGAAACTTCTCGAATTAGGCCACCATTGTAAGGTACTCCTGTCTGAGGCAACCAATCATCAGCCAGCAAGAAGTTAGCCGCAGTGAACTTAGCAGCATCCCCAGCATTATCAATCACATGGTAAGTAGGCCAAGTCACTCTGTTTGTAGTGATTGATCCAGGTCCCGTGTTATGATACTCGGCATAATACAATGTGCTTAGTGCGAAATCTCCACTCCAAGCAATCCAACCAGCAGGGTTTATCAAACTATCCATGAAAGTTTCCATGTAAATTGTCCTAGAGTAAGTCTTCCATGGCCTTCCTAGGTATGTCTGAACATTACTATTGCTCGAAGCCAAATCATCGGCAGCTCTAATAGCACAATTTTGAATCGAGATACCTGACTTTTGATTTGGTTGAGTACGACCTTGTGCTGTGATGACATTGTATTGTCCACTCATTGGCAATCGTGGGTATATGTTGCAATTTTGGAAAATAGCCGCAGCATTGCCAAATATGAAATCTACGGTGCCATATATGTCACACTCTCTATAGAATTGCCTCTGAGAATATGTATATAAGGTGTCTTGGTAGCCTTCAAAGCTGCAACGATAAAATGTAGACATATCAGCCCCATTCCGAACTGCCACTGCTTGGTGCTTAATTGCCCCGGCAGTATTACGGAAAGTTATGTTCACTGCAACAAACCCGTCTGCGACCACAGCTGCAATATGAATATCAAAATTCATTAGATCATGCCTAAGTTGAAAAACTATTTACTATAAAAGTTGTCTAATACTTGGCTCTTTTTTTTTTTCCTGAAACTTTCAAAATAAAATCTTCTCTCTAAGTCAATCAAAATAATTTTATTTTTTTAATCTTCCTACCCCCATCTCTCCTTTATTTGAAAAGTAATATTTTTATTAATTTATTTTAATTTTATTTAAATAATTTAATTTAAAAATATGTTGTTATTAATATACCAAATAATATTATCTAATGAGGTTAAATTTTCTTAAGGAAATGTCAGAACTCGTACATTAAATATAATAAGTCTAGTGTTACAGAAAATTTCGTAATTATTAAAATAATTTATTTATTTGGATAAAAATTAGTACATGAGCTAAATTTTGTCGAGTAGTGAGTGTTAAAACTTAGCATGACAACAAATATAAAGCTTGAGCTCGAACCAAAACTATAAATAACGTTTATGCTTAAGCTTGTCAAAAAATTTAAAAGCTTGAGTTTAGTGTAATTCATTAGTCAAGTCAAGTTAAGCTTGAACTCAATATCAATATCAAGCTCAAACTCATGTTCAATGTCAAGTTTTTGAGTTTGAAATCCAACACAAATACATTATTAAGTCCATTTCAAGCCTATTTGGTCTGGATGAGTAATCCTGACTCTCAATTATTTAGTCTTATTGAGATATGAGTTTAATTGTCAAGTTTATTTCAAATTTATTATCAAACTCATAAACAAGTCTAAACTTAACTTATTTTGTATCGAGTCTTAATGTTTACAAGCCTTTTCATCATGACCATAATTTTTTTTCCCTTTGCTTGAGCTTACATATTTCTTAAACCAGTCTAAAAGTAAGTCTTGACTTATTTGTAAACAAATAAAATAAATGGCCTATTTATTACCAAACTAAACACGAGTTGTTCATAAACGATTTGGTTCATTTAAACTCCTATTGAAAATTGTGCCGTTATTTTGACTCTGGCCTGTTAGAATTTAAAATGGCAAATAGTTCTTACCAAATGTTGCAGAGTCGAAGGTTGTCGAACTATCCACGTAGCTGCGGCTTCCTGTGATAATTGTCTGATCGATACCATCACCTATCATCATCACGTACATCTTCTTCTCGTTAATGGACACATGCTCTTCGTACACACCCGCCGTGACATAGATCAAAAAGTACCCATCAGTCGGGGCAGAATTGTCTGGAGCTGCAGAAATGGCGTCATTGATGGTGGTGAAGTTTCCACTTCCATCTTGACTCACAGTCACGATGTTAGACACCACAACATCATCAACACCCTGTAACTTATTTAGCTTTCTCCGACTAACTGACTCATAAATTGCACGTGTCTTGCTTGACATTTTTAACGGTAAGTGTCCATTTCGAAAACCAAGTTGTTTCTTTGTAGGTTTCCATATTGTGTTTCGCCTTTTCTTAGGCACCCAACTCTTGGCAAAAAGAGCTAAAGAGACACTATATAGTTTAGTATTGTAATTTAAAACAGGATGAGTGTGGCCTTTATTTATTCTCCAAGCAGAAGCTGCGTCTTCTAGGCCATCCAAACAAGTTTGCTCATTTGTTAAAATGGCACTAAGCAAGGTGTGGATGTGCTCAGATTTTCTTCTAGAAAGAGTTTTACTAGTGTTAACAGTTTGTAAAGTGCTTAAGAGGAAATCCTTGTTGAGTTTAGCTAGTTGTCTGCAATCTTTGAGTGCTTGAATTGCCGATTTTGTTAAGGTGGATTTGCGCTTTAGATGGTTGTCTATCATTCTCAAAAACTTGTGGGATTGAGACAAAGATTTTCGGACTGAATATCTGCAATGGTCATAGATATTGGCCGTTTGGTTAGGGAGCAGTGTTTTGCAATAGTGAGGATGTGGAGTGGACTTGCAAATGGTTTCTGGTGAGACAAGACGGGTTGGATTGCTATTATATAAAGTATCCTCATAAGATGGAGAGGTAAACAAGGCAAGGATAACGAAATATGAAAATGTAAAGAAAGTGAAGAGCTTTGAAGCCATTGGGGTTTCAAAAACAGAGCGAAAGTCCAAAGAATGTGTGGTGTGGAGATGGAATTCACTCAATCCATTAGGCTTAATATATAGGGAAGAGAGGTATAGCTTGATGTATGATAGTAATAAATTCTGTCCTCAACATCTATTCACTCTTTAGTTTTAAAGAATTTCCAATTTCTATGAAAAAAAAAAATGAATATGTGAATTCAACGTGCATGATTTTCCCCAAGCTGTTGATCTTGGGCTTGATGTTAATCAATCGGTTGCCATGGAGCATGGGGCAGCAAGCTGTAATCCTTCCTCCGTTATATTAAATCTTTAAATAATATGTATTTAAATATCTATGCTCCTTTAAAGACTCCATTAACTTTAACCGTTTTACAAAGTTATTATTGTTTTTCTCACATGAAAAAAAAAAAAATTATTTTCGCTTTCCTATTAAACTATTCCTAAGGGCAGTTCGTTTTATGTTAGTAACCTAAAAGGCATTTACTTTCTTTGAATAACATTAAAATCAAGTCTTAAAATGTGCCCAATATGTGTGTAATGTAGTTCCATAATAAATTATTACCAATGTTATTATAATACATGACTTAAAGGATTATTAAATAATAATAAAAAATTCCAAATATATTTTATCGACATTCATCGTATAATAATACTTGCATACATGCACATTTTAAAATGTCTCAAATACCGTTTTTAGAGAAACAAATAAATACCTTTTAATGTGCACTATTAATAACTTGAGATGATCAATTAAGGGGGGCGTTGTTGTTTTTGTTGTTTTTTTTTATAATTTTTTTTAAAGTAACCTAAAAGGCAAGATTTTTTTTTTTTTTTTTTTGAGAAATACCTAATTAAAAGGCAAGACTTAAATGTGCAAAATTTGTAACTTAGTACCATAATAAATTATGAATGAGTAATCCTACAGTCACAAATTATTTTACAATATTTTTATAAATTATTGATGTGGCAATTTTTTTTTTTTAGAATACTAAATATTTTTAACATACACACAAAAAAAAGGAGAAAATTTTTTAAAGAAACTTACAGTAGTGTGTATCCAAAATGGCATAACTCTTAGATACACAGTATATGCTTTAAACCTCTTTAACTCACACTCATTTTCCAATGTGGGATTAACCAACTATTTTTTCTTTTGAGAATATTAGTATTTTTAACATACACACACAAGGAGAGAAGAGAAGGTTTTTTAAATAAATTTACAATGGTGTATATCCAAAAGGGCCTAATAATTATTATTACAGGGAAAATTATTATTAGTTCTAATATAGGTCCACCACTTACATCACATTTATGTTTTTTGATGATTATTTGAGAATTACTAAAGCCACATCAACAGTTTATAAAAATGTTATAAAATAATTTGTGTCTATAGCATTACTCATTTCAAATTCTACTCATAGTACATGACTTACAAAGATATTTTATTTTTTAGGCTAAAATGCAAAGCTCACATTCTAAGTTTAATTTTTTTTTTTCATTTCAGTCCTCAAAGTTTGAGTTTTGTCATTTCAGTCTTTTAAATTTCATTCATTTTCAATTGAGTCATCCGTTAGTTGCTGTCGTTCACTTATCAAAATGATGTCGTTTTGATTTTTTTTTTTGAATTTCTTAATTTCCAAAAAACTGAAAAAAGTTCATTAAAAAAAAAAAAAAAACTAAATTACTCAAGGAAACTACATCGTCCCTAGCCACTGAATAACAAAAATAATCCCCACTCACATTGATAGAAACAGAACTACTCTTAGGAGAAGAGATGCAGGTGTTAAATACAACTTTTTAGGAGGGAGAGACCGAGATCAGCGCTGCCGGGCATGTTTCATGGTCAAGTTACAAGGCTCAAATTCAAATCACTCATTTTCTGTAATTTTGCCCATGTCTGCAGTTCCATATTGCACTTTGGAACTTTATTAATTTTTAGATTATCTTTTATTTGCAAAGTTTAGAATTTCCTTGGAAAACCTTTTAAGATTTGAAATAGAATTGCTGTTTTATGGGACAAGGAAATCGTCGCTCAACTGTGCCAAGTTTGATGTCTCGACTTTGTTGCTCTATATCTATGTTTGTTTATTGGTTTTTATGGGATAAGGAAATCATTGAGAGATTCTTCATGCGTGATTAATGAAAGCATTTTGGTATTGGCCGTACGCGTCTGTTTCAGAATCCCAAGTGCCAAAGAAGCAGAACTGTTCAAAACCCATAGAAATTCTCAGATATCGGTGAGTGTGGGGATTATTTGTTTTATTCAGTGGATTAGGGAATGACGTTGTTCCTTGAGTAATTTGGTTTTCTTTTTTTTTTAATTAATGTTTTTAAGTTTTTTTGAAATTAAGAAAAAATAATTAAAAAATCCAATAAGTGGACAGCAGCAAATGAAACACTAACGGAAGATTTAATTGAGAATAAATGAAACTTAGAGGACTGAAATGACAAAACCCAAACTTAAAGAACCGATATGAAAAATAGTAAAACTTAGAAGGTGACTTTTGCATTTTGACTTTTTTTTTTATTTTTTTTATTTTAAGAAAATACTTACAAAGATCAGTTAAAAAGAAAAAACAAAAAATCCCAATTAAATTTCATTCACATTCACATAATAATACATGCATGCACATATAAAAAAATCTGACATCAATTATGTCAATTATCTACAAGTAAAAACCTTTTAATATTTAGTTATTATAAATGTTCCATATTATAAATTTTTACTTTAAAGTCACCTAATTTTACTTTCTAATATGACAAATTCACTCTAAGGTTGGATTTCTATAAATCCCGGATTTTTGTTTTTGGAAAAAATCCTAGAGCTACGATTACTATAAAAATCTTTACAAAAGGACATGACAATAAATAAGACTGGTGCCATTTGAACAAGATAATAAATAAATATTTGAATTATTTTTTGTGATTGATGACACATCAATTTATAAGACCTAAATATAAATTAATTTTCCCAATAAAACATTTGCAAATAACTCGAAGCCCTCCTCAATGAAAGATACATAATATCTATTTTCTTGTTAGAAATATGAATCGGCAAGCCTAAAACCATATGAAATGTTTGCATCTTCGAATTAAAGCCAAATTGTGACTAAAGGTGTGCGTGGATTGGATTAGGCAAGTAAAGATGAATATTTCTATCCAATCCGCCACTAGTGGGTTGGAAAAATTCCAATCTACCACCGATCCGCTAAAATCTAAACCCGGCATATTGGTTACAAATTTTGGCGGTTTCAATTCGGCGGGTTGGCATTAATAATGTTCTTTTAAAAAAAATCACAAAATACAATTTGTTATTGATTAATCTCAAAATATAAATAATGCATACAAAAAATTAAAGGTAGATTTCATTGAATAGTCTCAATTCCAACACAAATATAGGGTCAATGAAAAAGATATATATATATATATATATATATATATATCATTTCTAACAAACCTTGTCTCCACCAAAAAAAAAAACAATCAACTGCTGCTATACAACTAAGGAAAATTAAATCAACCAACCCAAAATCTCAATGTAAGGACACAAATCGTGCTGGACCTAAATTCTACCTTCGGTGCCAGTCCAAAGGGACCTAAATCAATGAATTTATAGAGAGTGAGCTTCTAATCTAGGTTTGTAGACGTTAGATAACACGAAAGATAAATTAAATCACAGGAACACATGCATACTCTTCGTACATGGATGAAAACCTTCTTATATACTGATGCCGAAGACAATCTTTAGTGTCTTCCTTACAATTTCTCTCTTGTGTGTGTGTGTTTTTGTCTTTTTTTTCTCCCCCTCCTCTTTCTTCTTCCTTTGCCTTTTATAGACCTGCCTCTTTCTCCTCCCTTCTTCCATGTGTAGGTCAGATACTCTTTTTAGATACTTGTCCCATCATCCCTCCCTACTAAAGTCTTTGGCGGTAAGTGCAAGGTTGGACTCCAATACTCAAGCGTCACTTCCCTATTAATGTGGCCAAAGAGGTAGGTATAGAGCCTTCAACGCGGTGGCAGCAGCCTTTTCTTTTATATTTCTTGTTACTTCTCTTTATCTCGTACTCTTGTTTTCTTAGCCTTTGCGTTCAAGGTTTCTAGTATGGATGCCCCTGAGCTGCCAGGTCACTCTTCTTATCCTCGGCTACCTATGGCCGAGGACGTTACCGTCCTCGGGCCTTATGCCTTAGTACGTTCTGCCCAGGTATGGCTTCTTCCTTCTTTCACGTTCCTTCACATGTGTACCTTTTTACGTCCTCGGACTATACACGTCATCGGGTTGGGCTTTCCATCCTGAGAGAGCTTTTGGGCCGGCCCAGTACATATCTTGGGCCCCCTGGCCCCACAATAGCCCCTCGAGATCCTCATTTCTACTTTTCTAGGAAGGATGAGGATTTCGATATACGCACCCTGGACATTCCACTTCTAACGTTTCGGTCTACAGAACATGCTTCAATTAAGTGCTGGCGGCTCCCTGTTCCCCACGTCCAACCACACGATGTTCATCCAACGGATGAACGCTGTGTAGGGATGTAGGAGGGAGATTGCCCGCTTTGCGACTTTCAATGGTATAAATATTGCCAATTTAAACGCTGTTTGTTTATTTCAGAACTTGCACAACGAATTTAGCCACCCTTGCACTCCACACGCGTCTTATTGCTTTCCAAGATATCAGCCGAGGTGACCCTATTGTTTTAAAGTAAGTTCTTCCCAACCCTTTACTTGTTGTATTGTTGTTCTTTCTTTCTTGTCGTTCTCTTTTTTTTTTCCTCCTCGGCCATCTAAACTACCCAACCTTTTCACAATACTCTCTCTTTCCTTTTAGAAGATGGGTAGGTTCGCACCTTTAGTAGATAGTCCGGAAAAAATAGAGGAGTTTAAGGCTAGGTATGGAATCGCACTCGGAGTGTCCGTTAAATATTGTAAGATGGGAGGGTGGCATACTGAGAGAAAAACCGGCGAAGTAGCGATTCCCATGATAGCCTTCATAGTGGGGGGAATGAGAATTGCCATGAGACCGATCACTAGGGATTATCTCCGAACGGTTAGATTATCCCCTACACAATGCGCCCCAAACATGTTTAGGATTCTAGGTGTCGTAGACATTCTAAACGAAAAATTGGGATTAGGGCTTACCCATCACGAGGTGAATTGGGTTTACAGCCTTTACCACTTGACAGGGCAAGGATATTACCTAAAGTCTAGGCACGCTGAGGTTAGGCTAATCCAATGCCTCCCCCATTCCAACAAATGTTTAAACAAAGACTTCTTAATACTGTTTGGGGATTGGCATGATGGTCTCCCCTGTCCGACGAGAGAGGGGGAACCAGGTGAATACCTGCACATCGCTTAGCTATATATGTATATGTATATATATATTTTCTCTGCTTTGTTCTCGTTATTGTAATTCATTATTTACTATTTATTTATTTTCTTTTGCTTACCCTTTCTTTGAACGATTGTGC
The DNA here is from genome assembly GCA_032878915.1 of Castanopsis chinensis. Classification (NCBI taxonomy): domain Eukaryota; kingdom Viridiplantae; phylum Streptophyta; class Magnoliopsida; order Fagales; family Fagaceae; genus Castanopsis; species Castanopsis chinensis. Next base: position 20,692,444 of record JAVQMG010000115.1, read on the forward strand.
AGATCGCCGCGCCCTTACTCGTCACGCCCATCTTGTCAATTTTGCTCGTCTGGACAGGATTTTAAGAGTCGAGGTATTTGTACACTCGGACTGTCAGCTTCGAGCGGGACATCTTATCCTCGGATACGATCCGATTTCAACTGCGTTCCAAGTGCCGAAGTGCGTGATTAAGGAGAAAGATCCTCGGTTGCCTAGGATCAGCGTTGCAGTTGAAGGCTTTTTGCTTCCCGAGGGTACTCCTATTCTTCGAGGCACTCTTCTCACCGAGCCAGTTCGACTAGTTCCAAAGGCTGTTCCTCTCGCTACTTCTTCGGCGCGACTCTCACTAGGTGAAGGTTCTTCCTCTCAGCCATTTATAAAGGAAGAAGAAGAAGAAGAGGTCATTGAACTCTCGGATTTTGAAGAAGAATTCAAAGTTTTTGATCGGCTTCCATCACCTAAAGACCAACTTGCTGTCGTCGGCACGTCTCCACTGACCTCCTCGGACGCTGACCAATAGTTCGAGACTATGGGTATTCAACGTAGGTCTAAATCTAGTCTTAAGGATGTGCTGGAAGCTCAAGTTGGAGCTCAGGAGCCTTCTAAAGTGCCTCAGGTGAAGACCAAAGATAAGGGCACTAAGAGGTTCCTCCACTAAAACTCCCTCCTCCTTCAACCCAATCCTAACATGTTGACCCTAGTGATCACAAAAGAAAAAGAGATCAAAAGAAGGGGAAGGATATGGTTGAAGGTGGTAAAGACCTTCCTGCCAAGGAGGTAAAGCAGAAAAGGGGTGGAAAGCAGCCTCGTCTCCCTCAGACGAGGTCAGACAGGCGGGCTGAATCCCACATAGCCTTGCATGCACCTATCTGGGCCCCCCAAATGACTGTGGATGACCAAGCAGTCACTGCTGACTCTTCCATCAGGGGCTTCGATGAGGGTACTGCTGCATGCATTGCAGACGCTGTGGAACAAGCAATACTGCTACCCGAGGACATAAGGGAGCTTAGGAGGATGAGAGACCAGAACGTCTTCATGATGTTGAAGAAAGAACTTGCAATAGTAAAAGTTTTGGTTAGAACTTGGAAATTTCTTTTCTATGCTTGCTCTTTTTTTTTTTTTTTTTATTATGAGACTTACACTTGTGTATCACTATCTTTTCATTTTTTCTCTGCAGGTTGTTCAGTCTGCTCACAGGGCTAAGGAGATTGCGGCTAATTCCTACAAGTCCCTTAGGGTCAGGGAGGCTAGATCACACCCAAAAGATCCTCGAGCTAAAAGAGAAGAAGCTGCAGGAGGTCATGACCAGCCTAGGCAAGGTGGAGAGTGAAAGATTGGGTTTAGAGGCCCAACTGAGGACCACTGTGAGGCAGGCCGAGGAGCAAAGGCTGCAGCTTAGGCATGCTGACGAGAACTTTGCCTCGGCCAAGAAGCTAATAGAAGACCTCAAACAGGATCTTATAAAGTCCGAGAAGGCTAGGCAGAAGGCCATTAAGGCTAAGGAGGAGGCTTTTGTTAAGGTGCAGGGGGCTAAAGATGCAGTAGACCAAGCTGAGCAGAGTGGATGTGAGGTGGGGGTGGCAGAAACCACCGAAACCTTTAAAGCCCAAGTGCCGGAGGTATGCAAGGATTACTGCCTCCAAGTGTGGAGGGAAGCTTTGTCCCAAGCTGGGGTAGAGGCTTCTTCTCCTTTTTAGAAGGCAGAAAATGCCTACGTACCTCCAGCCATTCGGGTTTCCATTTCTGTTCGGGCCAAGGATGATATTGGCTCACCTGTAACGGGAGTACAACCGGGAGAAACTACTACAGACATAGTAGCTCTTGAGCAGTCTCCTCCAACGCAAGGCGGAGGGGCACAGCTTGAAGATCCTAAGGAGTTGCCCCCCAACCCCAAGGCTAGCGAAACTTTGGAGTTAGTCTTGACGACCCTGCCCATAGTGCCCAAGGGGGGCCTCAAAGGCAAAGAGACAGCAGAAGGGTCTTCGGCTCCTACAACAGCTCCTGCTGACCCCAAGGATCAAGTACAAACAAAGCCTTGATAGCTCTTCCCTTGTATTTTTCTTCTATGTAATCTTGCGATGCGCTTTAAGATGTACTCATAAATTTTTACATTAATGAGAAGGAACTGTTATTTATATCATAGCTGTATATAGTGCTTTCTTATGGTTTATCATTACTTTTGCTACTTACGTAACTTGATAATCAGTAATTCGGGCCCTTTATATTGACAGTTCTATGTAAGCAAACAAGTCAAGATAATAAAAATTGTAAGTCTTCTATACTTGCAAATGCTTTAAGTGATACCTACAAGTTTCTACTCAATGTTGGTGATGAATAAGACACTTAAAAGCGAAACATCCGTGTAAAACTAATTCAGTTAAGACCTGCTTAAGAATTAACTTCATAACAACACGCAAAAGATGTCAAGATAATAAACACCAACATCTCTGATATGATTCATGTTTGAACCAGGGGTGACTGAAATGTTATACTTAATAATTAGTAACGAATGAAGCTCCACGAAACCTACAGTTCGAGGGACCCTTCGTGGTCACATACCTGTTGGGTACTTGCTAAGATACTTATCTCAGTAGGACATATACATATATTCCGAGGAGTCCACGCAATCCAATCTTTGCTTAACAATTAACGATAAGATGTTCATTTCCCAAGGTAGAGGATCCGAGGATTCGACGTAACCCTAGTTTTTATTTACACCAGGGCAGAGGATCCGAGAATCCGACGTAACACTAGTTTTTATTTAGGCCAAGGTAGAGGATCCGAGGACTCGAGGATCCGACGTAACCTTGTTTTTATTTAGTCCAAGGTAGAAGATCCGAGGACCCGACGTAACCTTGTTTTTATTTAGATCAAGGCAGAGGATCCGAGGACCTGACGTAGCCCTGGTTTTTATTTAGATCAAGGCAGAGGATCCGGAGACCTGACGTAACCCTGGTTTTTATTTAGATCAAGGCAGAGAATTCGAGGACCTGACGTAACCCTAGTTTTTATTTAGATCAAGGCAGAGGATCCAAGGACCCGACGTAACCCTAGTTTTATTTAACAATTTATATTGTCATGTTAAATTTCCCAAGATAGAGAATCTGAGAATCTAGCGTAATCATGGTTTTGTTCAACAATTTATATTGACATTCTTGAACATAATATTAAATGTGGCATAATAGCAATAGAACTAAAGTGGCAGAAGTGCCTTTTATTAATTACTTACATTCTAGGGATGTGGCATAGCCTTTTCATCTAAATCTACAAGATAGTAGGCCCTTATGCCAGCCACTGAAGTGATGCGGTACGGCCCTTCCCAGTTTGGTCCCAACTTCCTCCATGCTGGATTCTTGGTATTACCCATGACTTTCCTCAATACTAAATCTCCAAAAGCAAGTGGCCTTAAGTTCACGTGTGAATCGTACCCCTGCTTCAATTTTTGTTGATAATGAGCCAATTGGATCATGGCCATTTCTCTCCGCTCTTCAACCAGATCTAAGCTCCTTTCTAGTAATCTGTCATTACTGTTCGGAGTGAAGGAACTTGTTCTCATCGTCGAGAACCCAGTTTCTAAAGGAATCACAACTTCGGCGCCATAAGTCATCGAGAATGGCATCTCTCCCGTGGATCTGCGGGGCGTGGTACGATACATCCACAAAACATGAGGTAATTCCTCCACCCATCTACCTTTGGCGTCATCTAGCATCATTTTAAGCCCATTGACTATAACTTTGTTGATCGCCTCAGCCTGCCCATTTCCTTGTGGATAGGCTGGGGTAGAATACCTGTTGGTTATGCCGAGGTCGCAGCAATATCGCCTGAAGGCTTTACTATCAAATTACAAACCATTATCCGAGATGAGAGTATGAGGAACTCCAAACCGAGTGACAATATTCTTCCGCACAAACTTCTTCACATCCACATCCCTAATATTCGCTAGGGGCTCGGCTTCTACCCACTTGGTGAAATAGTCGGTGCCTACTATTAACCACCTCTTGTTTCCAGGAGCCTTTAGGAAGGGTCCCACAATGTCCAGACCCCACTGTGCAAAAGGCCAAGGACTTGTCAGAGGGTTAAGCACACCACCAGGCCGATGAATGTTTGGTGCAAACCTTTGACATTGATCACACTTCTTCGCATAGTTTTGAGCTTCTCGTTGCATATTGGGCCACCAATATCCTTGTGTTAGAGCTTTATGAGCCAAAGACCTTCCCCCCGTATGACTTCCACAAATTCTTTTGTGTAAATCCTCCAAAAGCAGCTCTATTGCTTCAGGATGTACACATAGCAAGTATGGCCCAGAAAAAGATCGTTTGTATAATTTATGATCCTCGGACAACCAAAATCGAGGTGCCTTTCTACGCACCTTATCCGTCTCGGTTTTTTCTTCTGGCAGGACATCGTCTTTAAGGAAAGATACAAGGGGGTCCATCCAACTAGGCCCCACCCTGATTTGATGAACCTGGATAATACCTCCAATTATTCCCGCGGGCTTACATAAGTCTTCAACAAGGATGATCCGAGGTAAACCTTGCGCCGAGGACGTGGCAAGAGTTGCCAGAGAGTCAGCATGTGTATTGTTACTCCTAGGAACATGTGACAAAGCAAAGGATTTGAATTTGGGTTGCAAAAGTCTGACTTGAGTTAGGTATTCTTGCATCCTCGGATCTCTAGCCTCTACCTTTCCCTCTACTTGGCCTACAACTAGTTGCGAGTCCGAGAACATTTGCACAGCTTTTCTGCCCATTTTCTAAACCATGTCCATCTCTTTTATTAAAGCCTCATACTCAGCCTCATTGTTAGTGGCCGAGAATCCCAACCTCAAGGATTTTTCTAGCGTAAGACCCTCTGGGGTCATAATTACCAACCCTACGCCAGATCCCCTTTGATTTGTAGCCCCATCAACATAAACAGTTCACACCGGAGGTTCTTTGCACGTAATCATACCAACTGATTTTCCATCAATGTCTAGGCTCATGGCATTATCTTTTATTGTGGACTCAGCAAATTTCGCGACTAAATCAGCTAATACCTGACCCTTCACTGATGTACGAGGCATGTACTTGATGTCAAAAGTGCCCAAAATGGTTCCCCACTTAGCAATTCTACTTGTATAGTCCGCACTTTAGAGGACAGCTTTAAGAGGAAGTTAAGTCAAGACTACCACCGTATGAGATTGGAAATAATGGGGGAACTTACGTGTACCATGCACTATGGCTAGGATTGCTTTCTCCAATGGTGGATAACGCACCTCGGCTTCATGTACGGACTTACTCACATAGTAGACCGACTTCTGCACATTCCCGTCGACCCTTATCAGCACCATACTAACAGCATGGCTCGCCACTGCTATATATGCAAATAGAACTTCGTCAATTTCAGGCCGAGACATGATAGGAGGACATGAAAGATACTCTTTAAGCTACTGAAAGGCAACGACACATTCCTCTGTCCACTCAAATCCCTTCCATTTGTTCAACAACTAGAAGAACGGCCTACACCGATCAGCGGACCGTGAGATAAATCTATTGAAGGTAACAGTCATTCTGGTTAATCTTTGCACTTCCTTTAGATTTCGAGGTGGCTGTAGGTTATTGATTGCTTTAACCTGAGTGGGGTTGACCTCGATTCCCCTATGTGTTACCATGTAACCCAAGAATTTACCAAATCCAACCCCGAAAGAACAATTAGATACATTAAGACGTAACTTGTGCTTTCTCAGGGTTTGAAATGTTTCATCCAAGTTTGGTATATGAGCCGAGACAGTTTTACTTTTGACCACCATATCGTCCACGTACACCTTAATTGTCTTTCCCAATTGGGGTTCAAACATCTTCGTCATCATTCTCTGATAAGTAGTCCCCGCATTCTTTGGACCAAAAGTTATTACTTTATAGTGGTAGTTTCTCGTGGGGTTGACGAAAGCTGTCTTCTCCTGATCTTCTAGAGCTAAAGGTATTTGGTGGTAACCTTGGAAAGCATCTACAAAACTCATCCTAGGATACCTTACGGTAGCATCTACCAACTGATCTATGCGAGGCATTGGGAACGGGTTTTTGGGACAGGCCTTATTCAAGTCTGTAAAGTCCACACACACTCTCCACTTCCCATTCTTTTTCTTGACTACCACTGTATGCGCCAACCATTCTGGGTAAAACGCCTCCTTAATAGCACCTGCCTTCTTGATTTTTAGTACCTCCTCCTTAACAGCATTGGCATGCTCCTTGGATGAGCGCCGGGGTGGTTGCCTCCTCGGCACTGCCGCTGGATTTACGTTCAAGTGATGGCAGAAAAAATTTGGGTCAACCCCTGGGGCTTTATAAGCATTCCACGCGAATACATCAAAGTTCTGCTTCAAAAACATAACCAGCTCCTCCTTTTCTTGGAGTGGTAATTGACTTCCTAGCTGGAAGAACTTCTCCATATCATCAGCAATAAGCACTTTCTCCAGACTTTCACACCCAAGCTCCTCAACCTCGGCCACCTTTGGCTTGGTCGAGGACGTTAACTGCTACAAATTTCTCTCAGCCGAGGCCTGGGACTCATGCTTGGCCTGATGTGTAATTGCTGCCGTTATTCATTGTCTGGCCATGGATTGACTGCCGACTATCTCTTCCACAACATCCCCATACGGGAACTTCACCTTAACATGCAGGGTTGATGACACAGCGCCTAAGGCATGTAGCCACGGTCTTACCACTATGGCCGTATAAGGGGAGTAGGCGTCCATTACAATAAAGTCTACATCCAACACTATTGGTCCTGACTGCATAGGTAATCGGATCAGTCCCTTCGGAATGACAGTTTTCCCTTCAAAACTTATTAACGGCGAGTTGTAAGCCGTAAGATCCTCATGTTTCAAATTAAGCCCCTTGAATAAATCCGGGTACATAATATTTGCCCCACTTCCTTGGTCAACCATCACCCTTTTTTATGTCGTAACCCCTTATTCTTAGCATGATAACTAACGCGTCATCGTGCGGTTGGATAGTTCCAACCTTATCTTCCTCAGAAAATCCCAAAATGGGTGGAGGATTCCCTTTAATCCTCTTCGGCTCAGAGCTGAGGTCCTCGGCAGGAAGACGCGACACTGACATTACTCCGGTAGGGCAAGATCCAGTCCGACCTAGAGTAACAAAAATGACATCGATTGTGCCCAATGGAGGTCTTAAAGTGTTGCTGCCTTGATTCACAGAACCAGATTGTGTACCTTGTCCATTAGGCCGATTCATAAATTGCATCAACTTCCCTTCTTTGACCAGCTGATCCAGATAATTCCATAAGGTCATGTAGTTCTCCATGGTGTGACCCTTATCCTGATTATAATTACAATGGAGGTCCTGATTACGTTTCATAGGGTCTCATATCATTTTACTAGGCCACTTAAAGTATGGTTCATGATAAATCATTTCCAACACCTGCTACACTAGCTCACAAAACACAGCATTTACGGTCTGAGAAGGAGCTGACCTAGACTGGCCAGCAAAATCCCTTCATGGCCACTTGTTGTTGTATCTCTCTGTCTTAAAATCCTTCCTCTCTTGAGGGATAATTTTCATTTTCCTTTTGCTCTGCTGCTGATCTTCCTCAACTCGCTTATACAAGTCAATATGATCCATAAGCCGACGAACAGTTTTTACTGGTTTCTTGGTCAAGGATTCCTTAAATCGTGCTCAATTGGAAGGCTGACCTTGAAAGTGTTAATTGCAACTTCATCAAAATCACCATCAATCTCATTGAACACTTTTCAGTATCTATCCGAGTAAGTTTTTAGGGTTTCGCCCTTTCTCATGGTCATGGATAGTAACGAGTCCAAAGGTCGAGGTACTCTGCTACACGTAATAAAATGAGACCCGAGTGCCATTGTGAGTTCCATGTAAGAATAAATAGAATTTGCCTTCAAGCCATTAAACCATCTCATCGCAACAGGCCCTAAGCTCGAGGGGAATACTTTGCACATTAAGGTTTCGTTCTTTGAATAGACCGCCATGCGTTGGTTAAAATGACTCACGTGCTCCACTGGGTCTATTCTGCCATTGTAAATGGTGAAGTTTGGTTGCGTGAAACGGCGAGGAAGCTTTCCTTTCTCCATCCGACGTGTGAAAGGTGATTTGGAAAGTTGGTGTAACGCCTTTCCCATGGCATCACTGCCCAAGCTCCTGGGAGGAGGCCTCTTGCTCATTCTATCGTGAAGACTTCCCTCTTAGCATAAGAAAGTTTCACTAGGAGGGGTTCTCGACCTGAGCTTATAACCACTACACTAGGAGTCGTCTGAGGAAGGATCAGATACAGAAGGCGTCCGTTTCCGCTTGGCACGACGCAGCTTCCTCTTCAGCTAGTCAATTTCCCTCTGCATGGCCTTAGTACCACATTCATGAAAGATTCTGCTTCCACCCCATGAGTGATTGCTGGCAGTTCGCCGTGTGTGCACACTGCCATCTCGATCTCCCATCTGCTCTAAATGTTGAAAAGGATCTTCGTGCTGAGATCCCAAAGATTCTGCGTGATCTGAACTTGAACCCGCCATCACGTTATCTATGTCAAAACACAAGAATCCCCACAGACAGCGCCAATTGTAAGGACATAAATCGTGCTGGACCTAAATTCTACCTTCGGCGCCAGCCTAAAGGGGCCCAAAACAATGAATTTATAGAGAGTGCGCTTCTAATCTAGGTTTGTAGACGTTAGATAACATGAAAGATAAATTAAATCATAGAACACATTCATACTCTTCGTACATGGATGAAAACCTTCTTATATATTGATGTCGAGGACAATCTTTAGTGTCTTTCTTACAATTTCTCTCTTGTGTGTGTGTGTTTTCGTCGTTTTTTTCTCCCCCTCCTCTTTCTTATTCCTTTGCCTTTTATAGACCTGCCTCTTTCTCCTCCCTTCTTCCACGTGTAGGTTAGATGCTCTTTTTAGATACTTGTCACATTATTCCTCCCTACTAAAGTCTTTGGCGGTAAGTGCAAGGTTGGACTCCAATACTCAGGCGTCACTTCCCTACTAATGCGACTAGAGAGGTAGGTACAGAGCCTTCAATGCGGTGGCAGCAGCCTTTTCTTTTATATTTCTTATTACTTCTCTTTGTCTCGTACCCTTGTTTTCTTAGCCTTTGCGTTTAAGGTCTCTAGTATGGAAGCCCCTGAGCTGTCAAGTCACTTTTCTTGTCCTCGGCCTATGGCCGAGGACGTTAACGTCCTCAGACCTCATGCCTTAGTACGTTCTGCCTAGATATGGCTTCTTCCTTCTTTCACATTGCTTCACATGCACACCTTTTTACGTCCTCGGACTATACACGTCATCGGGTTGGGCTTTCTATCCTGCGAGAGCTTTTGAGCCGGCCCAATACATATCTTGGGCCCCTGGCCCACTAAGTATAGAGTATATAAATATTTTTGATATACTATAGAGTACATATATGTATATATATATACACACACACACTTACATACAAGGATAATCAACTTTGGTGCCTAAACTAACCGTATTATAAACTATAAGAATCACTAAGAGTATTACAAGTGCACAACAGTATAACTAACTCTATTATTAGAAATTAAATGACCTCCAACTTTTCAAAAAGGTTAAGGAAGAAAAAGACAAAACAACAAGAAATAGGGATGGAGAGGAAGCGATTGAAGGTGAGGATACAGAGTGTAGTATATGGCTGAAGTGAGTTTAGGGGTTCAATATTGACTTTTTATATTTTGTTGGTAAAACTTCAAAACTAATCCTCTAACTTTCAGCTTTTCTCATTTTAGTCCTTTAACTTTCAATTATTGTCAATTTGGTATTTTGTTAACCATCTGTTAAGTGTCTCTCGTTAAATAAGCTAAACGACGCTGTTTTAGCTCCTTTTTTTTTTTTTTTTTAAATTGTAATTAAAAGAAATTAAAAAAGACTATTATTAAAAAAAACATTTGGGAATGTTCCACCATCAGTTTATTCTTTTGTTCATACTGATTTAGCACCGTTTTGGAGTAAATAACTCAGTGTCTTCCTTCTCAAAAAAAAAAAAAAAAAAAAAAAAGCAAACCAAAGGCATGAAATTTCAACTCTTATACATAACCTGCCTTGCCTTTCAACTTTAACATCACAAACTAAATTCAATATTAGCCTACTTCCTTCAAAAATTAGATTGCCTTAATAACATCACAAAATAAATGTCATGTTAAGAGTTTGGCATCACAAAATAAAAGCAAACCAAAGGCATGAAATTTCAACTCCTATACATAACCTACCTTGCGTTTTGACTTTAACATCCCAAAATAATTCAATATTAGTTTACTTCCTTCAGAAACTAAATTGCCTTAATAGTTTGGTAATAACATCACAAAATAATAGCCATATGATAATGTTTGGCCAATTACATAATAAACTACATGCCTAAGTTCTAGAGTATTGTCGCTAGAACTAACTAAGTTTTGCTATTTTGTTAACTATTAAAATTTCTATAACTTTGTTGACTCCCATCAACTCCTACACTAGATCTTCGAGTTCCCCTTAATGTTGGCAGTCAGAATGTGAAAAATACATAGACATTAGAAGTTGACAACAAAAAGATAATATATATATATATATATATCACACATATATTGCTTTGCTGGCTGCTAAATGCACCATCTACTTGCAATCTAAATCCCATGAAGTGCTCCTTAGTGTTGGTGGCCTGCATGTGAAAGACATTAGTAATGTGCAAATGTGCAAAATTTGCTGCATTAAAGAAAGAATTTAAATGAATTCAAATTCCCTCTTTCTGCCACTACTTGTTGCCTTGCCCTTGCCCTTGCCCTTGCCAGTTGCTACTCCTAGTGGTCCTTGATTGCTCCTGCAGGTCCTTCCGTTATGCCCCAACTAATGACAATGTGCACATCTTAAACTTGTTTGATTCATTTTCATCCTGTAAGGGTTATGAACTTCATCTTTATCCTTTCTTCTTCTATCAATCTTAGGCCTCCCTGGCTGAATTTTATGGATTGGAGTAATTATTGCATCCCCTAGAGGTCCTTGATTGCTCCTGCAGGTCAATCCGTTATGCCCTAACTAATGACAATGTGCACATCTTAAACTTGTTTGATTCCTTTTCATCCTATAAGGGTTATGAACTTCATCTTTATCCTTTCTACTTCTATCAATCTTAGGCCTCCCTGGCTGAATTTTATGGATTGGAGGAATTATTGCATCTCCATCTATGTCTGACCACAAATCAGGATCATTACATTGCTAAATGAGATACGAATATAAATCAATATATGTATTCTTGTTATAGAAGTCATGCACATAATCCTCAGCCCATTCTTTCTTGAAAGCTAATATGTGCATTGCATGCTTACAAGGGATCCCAGTTAAATCTTAGCAGTTGCAAGCACATGAAAGTTTCTCCACATCAATGACAAACTACTTCCCACAAATATTCACCTCCTGCCTTGTCCCACCTGAACAAATAGATTTGCAATCAATGCTAGCCTCTTTACATTTCTCCAATTTTTGTTGGATTTTGTGACAAATAAGGCCTTCATACTTAGCCATAGAATCCCTATTCTTAAGGATCCTAACCATGAGATATCTTCTAATGGTTTCAAGCGTATTGACCAATGGCTCTTCTCTTGCTTCCATGATCTTCGAATTAAAAGTCTCACAAAGGCTATTTAATAGCATATCACACTTTGGATAATAGGGGAAAGCATGCCTAACCCACTGTAACGAAGACCTACCCCTTAACTCATCACAAGCTTCCTTGTTCACTATTTCCATTTGCTTCATATAACTTTCGAATGCTATTGCTGTGAAGATGTTCAGCAAACAGACAATTAAAGTATATTATCCACACAAAAAGAGGGAAAAAAAAATACAAAGTAGATTATCCCAAAGTATTTACTCTCACCTATCAGTCAACAAAGTCCAACATAAACAAACTAAATGAAACAAAAATACTCTTCAATACAAAAAGTCACCAGCTGTATATAACATAGCAAAATCTAGAACAAATTCACTCTAACACCCCAAAAAACATAAAAGTTCAAAAGAGTTATATCATCACTTACCCAAAATTATATTTGACCGGAGCTGGAGCTGGAGCTGATGGAGTGCACCCTAGCAAGCTGGAGTGGACCCTATCTCAGTTTCTCTCTCTCTCTGTCTCTCTCTCTCACTCTCAAATCTCAGTTTCTCTCTCTCTAATCTTTCTAAAAATAAACTTTAACATTTAAAAAAAAAAAAAAAACAACAACAATTGGGTGAAGGATCTCGCTTATTATGTATAAATTTTATAATTAATATATGTGTGCTTTGTTTAAAAATGATTAGCTCCATAAAAGTTTTCTCAGAGAAAATAAATGATATGTACATCTTATATTTTTAAAATTTTAAATACGAAAGAAAAAATAAATTTTTTTTTTTTTGGAACTCGCCGTTTCTATCAAATTAATTCCAATTTTATAGATTAATATTAGGGTTTGGCTTACTTCCAGTACTTTTTTAATTAGAGGTCTCCTTTTGTTTTAAATAAACAATGGCAAATGGTAATGAGTTTTAATCTCTACATTTTATTTAGTTAGTGGGCGATGTGGCAATTTTTCATTAAAACAAAATGAGATTATAGTTAAAAAAGTATTGAAAGTAAGTCAAGCTCTTAATATGATCACAATACAGCCTCGTACCCAACTATCAATTAATATATATTTTTATACAAGATAGAAATTTCATTCTAGTCTAATCTAAGTGTATATGTGTGTGAAGCTCCCTCCTGAAGACTTGAACCCCGACCCTTGTCCCCCCACACTCACAAGTACTTATACTTGTGGAGTGACCATTGCGTTAAGGGTGCACGGTGATAATTATCAATTAATATTGATGAAATTTTTGGTTTGAGAGAATAACTATTCATAATGAATTATTATTCATTATAATAAAAACATAACTGAACATTCGAATAGTTATATCATAAGAATATCTATTACATTACAATATCTATTACAGTTTACCAAAGATGCTCTTAAAATTGGTTGTCACTTTGTTAGTTGTGATGTTCATGCCTCTAAGTCAGTTATCCAATTTACTTATAACAATCTCCGCTGATTTTAGTCTTTCTCAACGGAATATAAAAAGGTGTCTATTCTTCAATTTTGATTGAAAATAATTGACATTCTTGTACTAAGTTTACAATACGATTGGTCATCAATGGTCAAAACCAAGTTGTACTATGTGGAAGCTTGGCCATTACAACCTTATTATACTTAATAAAACAGTGATGACAATGAAAGTGAATAATAAAAGAAGGCTTTTGTTTACGGGTGCTATACAGCACCCACTAAGTGTGCATTAGTACTTATTTTTTCCGCATGCTATTACTGAAGTAACCTATTTTAATGGGAAAATGGTGAAAAACGTCAACGCCTGTCAGGCAGCATATGAAACATCAAATGTTGCATTATTTTACTTAAATACCCTTTCAACAATTTTTACCATCTCCATATTTTTTAAACATTTTTGCCTTATGATTTCTTTCGCATTATACGGCTTTATTGTTTATCTTTATCTTTTGATTTTTTTTTTTTTTCATTTCTTTCCTTCTCCTTCACGGCTACAGATTTGGGTGACACCATTTTTTTTTCTTTCTTTCTAGTGGGATCCATGGACCTTTTGAACTTTGAACCCACCCAAAATTTCCCCCAACAAATCTTCATTTTATTTTTTCTCTTGTTTATGTTTCCCTTTCCCTCGTGTTCATAGAAAATCAGACCAGCTTCCCACTCACATTTGCCATCATGGGGCTGCCATGGAACTCAATTTACAGAGGAGTTTTGGTAGTCGAGATTTGGACAAGGTTGATTTGCTTGCAAAGAGCGTCGTTTCAACCTAGTCAGGCTTGTCAGAGCTGATGGCTGCTTAGTAGGCATTTCGTCAGGTCCAGTTTTATACAGACTAACTCTTCCCTCATTCACACCCAAAACCCATATGAAGTTTTTAATTTCAGATCAAATTATTCTTATTTTTGTAAAAGAGTATGATTTTGTGATTTTTTGAGAGGTTTGAAATTATTATTTGTTCTGGTTTGGAATTTTTAATGAGACTAAAGTGGTTTTGAGTGTAAAAGGTGAGGAAAGTTAGAAGATGAAAAAGGGTATTTTTGTCATATAAATAACAAATTTAATGGTTTTACTTTTTTTCAATAAAAATTACTCCACCTGTAAAAATTTTTTTACTTAAGGGGTGCTGTGCATCACCCGTTAACAGGATCCATAAAAGAATATGTGAAAAAAAAGTCACCAAACAGCTAGCTACCTGCAGCCTAGACCTACGAAGCTACTCAAATTAAGCCACCATTGTCAGGTACTCCCGTCTGAGGCAGCCAATCATCACCAGGCAAGAACTTAGCCACAGTGAAATTAGCAGCTTCCGTAGCATTACTTATCACATGGTAAGTAGGCCATTTCACTCTGTTTGTCGTGTTTGGTCCGGGAACCGTGTTATTATACTCGACATAATACAATGTGCTTAGTGCAAAATCTCCCTTCCAAGCAATTCAACCAGCAGGGTTTATCAAACTATCTAATGAAGTTTCCATGTAAATTGTCCTAGAGTAATTCTTCCATGGCCTTCCCAGGTACGTCTGAAATGTGATATTGCTCCAAGCCAATTCCTCAGCAGCTCTAATAGTACAATTATGAATCGAGATACCTGTATTTTAATTTGGATCTGTTCGACCTTGTGCTGTGAATCCTGTGATGGAATTGAGCTGTCTAGTCATTGGTAATCGGGGTAAATGTTACAATTTTGAAAAAAAACCGTAGCGTTACCAAATATGAAATCTACTGTTCCATATATGTCACACTCTCTATAGAATTGCCTGAGAGAATGTGTATATAAGGTGTCTTGGTATGCTTCAAAGCTGCAGCTATAAAATGTAGACATATCAGCCCAATTTCGAACGGTTACTGCTTAGGGCTTAATGCTCCAGCAGTATTGCGGAACGTTATGTTCACTGCCACAAACCCTGGTGCAACCACAACTGTAATATGAATATCAAAATCCATTAGAACATGCTGAAGTTAAAAAACCACTTACCATAAAATTTGTCTAATACTTACTTCTTATTGTTGGTTCTTGTTTTATTTCAGAACCTTTCAAAATATGATCATCTCTTTAAGTTAGTCAAAATAATCTTATTTTATTTTTTTAATCTGTTCCTCCCCCCCCCCCCCCCCCCCCTTTATTTGAAAAATAACGCTTTTTATTAATTTATTTGAGTTTTATTTAAATAATATAATTAAACAAATTGTTGTTATTAATATATTAAATATTATTATAATATAAGGTTAAGTTTTCGTAAAGGAAGGCCACATAACTTGTACAATAAATATAATAAGTCTAGCACATTGCTACAAAAAAAATTTGTAATCGAGTAAAATAATAATGGTATCCTTCATGAATTATGTGAAAATGATGTTAATTATATTAATACAACTTTTGCATTAGCAAATTGTTTTTAAAAAACAGTCAAAGTTTCCTTAACTCCTAACTATTAGTATGATATTAGAGAAATGCTAACAAATGCCTTTAGAGTAATGACTAACAATCCATATAAAAAAAATTTTAAAGCCAAAAAAAAAAAAATTAATATTTTGATTGTTTTTTTTTTTCATTTTTTATAAAAGTGAGGTTAAAATTTACCTAAAATGAATGATTTACCATCGCCCTAAGGGCACCTATTAACATGACCCATGATATTATATAGTTATCGTAATATCATATACCTATAACACATTTGTCTAAGAATTAAAAAAAAAATAGAAAAAATAAAAACCTAGAACGTATCATATTCGAATGGCATACGTACCATAGAATTAAAAATGGGAAATAGTTCTTAGTTCTTACCAAATGTTGCAGAATTGAAGGTTGTGGAACCGTCCACGAAGCTGCGGTTGCCTGTGATAATTGTCTGATTGATACCATCTCCTATCATCATCAAGTTCCTCTTGTTCTTGGTAATGGACACATACTCTTCGTATACATCAGCCGTGACATAGATCAAGAAATACCCATCAGTAGCAGCAGAACTGTTTGGAGCTGCAGAAATAGCGTCATTGATGGTGGTGAAATTCCCACTTCCATCTTGACTCACAGTCACGATGGCAGACACCACAACCTTATCAACACCCTGTAACTGAATTAGATTTCTCCGATTAACTGACTCGTAAATTGCGCGTCCTGCTTGACATTTTTAAGGGTAAGTGTCCATTTCGAAAACCAAGTTGTTTATTTGTAGGTTTCCCTGTTGTGTTTCGCCTTAGGCGCCCAACCTTTGGTAAAAAAAGCTAGAGAGACACTATATAGTTTAATATTGTAATTTAAAAAAGGATGAGTGTGGCCTTTATTTATGCTCCAAGCAGAAGCTGCGTCTTCTAGGCCATCCAAACAAGTTTGCTCATTTGATAAAATGGCACTAAGCAAGGTGTGGATGTGCTCAGTTTTTCTTCTAGAAAGAGTTTTACTAGTGTTAACAGTTTGTAAAGTGCTTAAGAGGAAATCCTTGTTGAGTTTAGTTAGGTGCCTGCAATCTTTGAGTGCTTGAATTGCTGATTTTGTTAAGGTGGATTTGCGCTTTAGATGGTTGTCTATCAATCTCAAAAACTTGTGGGATTGAGACAAAGATTTTCGGACTGAATACCTGCAATGGTCATAGACATTGGCAGTATGGTTTGGGAGCAGTGTTTTGCAGTAGTGAGGATGTGGGGTGGACTCGCAAATGGTTTCTGGTGAGACTAGACCGGTTGGATTGCTATTATATATAGTATCCTCATAAGATGGAGAGGTAAACAAGGCAAGGATAACGAAACATGAAAATGTAAAGAAAGTGAAGAGCTTTGAAGCCATTGGGGTTTCAAAAAGAGAGAGAAAGTCCAAAGATGTGTGATGTGATGGTGAAATTCCGTCGACCCATTAGGCTTAATATATAGGGAAGGGAGGTAGCTTGATGCATGATAGTAATAGATTCTGTCCTGAACCTCCATTCACTCTCTGGTTTTAAAGAATTTCCAATTTCTACCAAAATAAAAATAAAAATCACTATGTGAATTTAACGTGCATGATTTTCCCCAAGCGTGTTGTTCTTGGGCTTTATGTTAATCTATCGGGTGCCATGAGCAAGGGGCAGCAAACTGTAATCCAAATCTTATCATATCTAATTTAATTATAAAATAGTATAAAAAAAAGATGTTTAAATTCGCACTATAAATTCCACCGCTATAATAAATAATTAAATAATATGTATTTAATTATCTATGCTCTTTTAAGTACTTCAATAATTTTAAACGTTTACAAAAGTTATTGTTTTTTTCACATGGAAAAAAAGTTATCGATTTCCCATTAAATGATACTTAAGAGGCACATCGTTTTATGTTAGTAATTTAAAAAACATTTAAGGCACGTTTGGTACACTGAATGTGGATTACATGTATGATAATCTTTTTTTTTTTTTTTTTGAGGAACGTATGGTAATTTTTATTACTAAAAATAAAATGTATTGTAATGAAATAACTAAACTTATTTATAAGTTTGGTAGTGAATTGTGAGTTGTAACATCCGAATAACATAAAATCTATTTTAGAAAAAATATCTTACAAAATTATATATCTTAGAAAATAATATAGCTAAATTTGAGAGGGAGATGAGTTGTTTCTTTATGATTGTTTATTTCCATAATTGTTACATGGATATAGAAAGTTTTATTTATTTATTTAGAAATATATTAATGTTAGAAATTGTTACACCTATTAAGGAATAACCATTTCAACCCTTTTAGAGAAAAATAATTATTTCTCATTTTAAAAAATAGACAAAGTTTAGATACAAAACCTGTTATAGTCTAAAGCTACAAACTACTCTAATAAACTGACATGTGTAAAAAAGGCATGTGCATTGCATATGATTACTTAAGTAAACTTAACCCAACAACCCTAGTTAACTAATCACCTATTAAAAAAAAAACTAAAAAACTAAAACCCAATCTCTCTCTCTCTCTCTCTCTCTCTCTCTCTCTCTCTCTCTCTCTCTCTCTCTCTCTCTCTCTCTCTCTCTCTCTCTCTCTCTCTCCATTCTGCATTTAATTTTCAATGCCCACCTGATTGTTTGAAACAAGGGGTAATTACACATAACCCACCTATGGTTTGGGCAAAAATCACTTTGCCTGCACGTAGACATGTTTTGTTTGTTTTTCGTAACCCACCTCTGTTAAAATCAGAGGTAAATAGGTATTTTTGCTCAAATTTTATGTCTCTCTCCTTCCAAAAAAAAAAAAAAAAATAGAGCAAAAATGCAAGAGAAACAAGATCAAAAAGTGGTATTTGTCTCTTTCTTCATTTACACAAATTTTGAACATGAAGAACATACCCAAAAATATAAAACCTAGATCATAAAGAACATATTTGGAAAGTAGCAAGCTTTGACCACCAAAACCAATCACCAAAGTGAAGCCAAAGGGGGCAAAAGGCAAATCGAAGAGAAAGAGAGGATTGAGCTTGATCATTGAACATTGAACATTGAACATTTGCAAGCTTCCTTTCTATCCTTAAACCATTACCCATACAACATACGACATCATTTCATAGGTGAAATGGGGAGGCAAGTAGGTGGGACGATGAGGAACAAGGAGGAGTCAGCAATGACTTATGCGGTGAATGCTGTCTTCGATTTCTCAGATTCACTGAGCTTGAGATCCTCTTCTTTCTTTTATTCTTCGTCGCTTTTCTTTTCTTCAAAGATCTTGTCAGTCTCTCTCTCTCCCTCTCTATGTTCTTTGCAATTTTTAATGTTTTATAATCTTGTCATTTTTTGGATGAATCAGATGAAATTTTAATCTAGATTTCAAATTTAGGTATGTTCTTCATGATCTGGGTTTTATTTTTTTGGGTATGTTCTTCATGTTCAAAATTTGTGTGAATGGAGAGAGAGACAAATACCACTTTTTGATCTTATTTCTCTTGCATTTTTGCTCTATTTTTTGTTTTGGGAGGAGAAAGACATAAAATTTGAGCAAAAATACATATTTACCCCTGATTTTAACAGAGGTAGGTTACGAAAAACAAACAGAACATACCACAGGTAGGTTAATTGATACTTTTCAAACCACGGATAAGCAAAATAATTTTCGCCCAAACCACAGATAAGTTATGTGTAATTACCCCTTGAAACAATGTCTACAAAGGCAGATATTGTGGCTCAAGTACAAATAATTGATAAATGTTGCTAGCATTGAAAACCGAAGCCTCAATGATTCAAATTTGTTATTTTGTGTATCTAATGAAGAAGTATTTATCATGGAAGTATTTTGTTAAATGCCCACCAATATTTTTTTCATATTTATCATGGATAAAAATCATGTCTTATGTCTCATAGATTTGTTAAGAGCCACTAGGTGTTGCAATGTGAATGTTGTAATTTGGTTATATATTTTTTTCTCTTAATTTTATAATTAAAATTTTATTCATTGTGGTTTTTAACATAAGAGTGATGCAGACTAACCTCATGTACAAGCTGCGGCAGCTTTATGCTAAAAGGATAAATTTCTACTAACCATATTTCCTAGCTTTGATGATCATGCTTTGGTTGCATCATTGGTTGTAATATTTCTAGATTGAAGATAATAGAATAAAGCAGATAATAGTGCTATCTTTCAAGAATACGTGGGACTTACTAAAGCTGGAATTAATTATGCAGCAGAAGATAATCTCCAACAGAGGAATTAATCTCCACAACAAGTTGAAGATATTGTTATAATGCCTCATCTAGTAATTATCGTTAATTGTTATCATTAGTAGTTATTTATTTCCATTATGATTGTTATCTAATTTGTTGGTAGTAGGATAAGATTGATGTTAGCCTTAGGAGTTATTATTTCGTATTTGAAATAGTCATGGTTGTTGTGGACACAACGGGGAGTCGCCACCTAATTTTTGCAATAGTTTAGGAACCCTATATGTAGCATCTTCTCGAGGAAGGACTTTTTTATCTTACTACCAGATATATGGATTCAGAGTTAAGGTACGGTCTTGGAAAGGTGTTAGGCACCTAAAACCGCTAAACCCTAAGATTGGCTTCCGTTTGTTGTGTCTTATATCTTAACCTTATTAAAGGCATACTCAATATTACATCTATACTCACACACACACACTAGCATACATCTAACCACTCAACATGATATCAATCATCCCTAACCATTCATCTATCATGACAATCAAACAAAGCCTAAACACTCATCTAGCATGGCATACCCTAACATACATCTAGCATACATATCAAATGACCTAACATTCTTCTAATCATGGCACATCATTGAATCCCAAAACCCTAGCATGCATCTAATCATTGAATTTCCCATTATATTACATCATCTAAGTTAGCAATCAAAACAAGACAGTAATGAAAACATGAAAGATTCAAGCAAACATGTGATTAAGCACAACTTATCAAACAAGCATGTTCAAATCCATTTCTAAGTAAAATCATATTCAAATATGCATGCTCATGTGAATGCATGACTTACTTCACTTACCTTGCAGCAACTCAGCATCTATGGCATTGTGCATGGACATGTGAATGAATAGCATGGCATTTAATAAAGAAATGAAAACAAACCCTAATCTAAGCATGTGAAAGGCAAACAAACATGTGAAACATAGAATCAAACTCATATACAGGTACATGGAGGATCAAAGCAAGGGTACAGCATGTGCAACAAACAAAGCAAAACATAAATTAAGGTTTTTGGACAACGACTTGAGTACACATACAGAAGTTTGTGTACGCAGGCCAAATACTTGTGTGTGCAGGATTAGACCTGCATACGCATGCACAAAGCATGTGTACACAAGGTTGTTCAAAAACCCTAACCTAGAAAACAGCAGACACGGAAACAAGACAGAACTTAAAACTGTAAATCTAACACCCGAACATGCTTTTAAGACATACAAAAACATGAACCTAGACTACATAAACGTATTAAAACATGTAAAGAAACAAACAAAACAGAATTAAACTTAAAGAAATTAAAAAAAAAAAATTCTTGAAATGAATACCTTAAAGCAAAAGCTCCTAGGCATGATTTTATAGCTTTCCGCTCAGTCAAATCTATCACAAATCAATGAAAATGTGATTAGTAATCTTTAAATTCAAAGATCAAGGCCAGAAAAAACCCTAATCAAATAAAATTGACTTGAGAATATTTTGTAAAAAACTCCATCTTTGATTCATTATTTCTAGTGAATTTTAGTATTTTCTCGTGGGATTTCTACATGTGTTTAAGAAGTACAATGAATGACTATTTATATTGTGAAAATGGGGGTTTGGAACAACTCCCAAATAATGTGAGATTCATTCCAAACCTCAACATTAATGTAGAAAATTTGTCTTTCTTATACTTTTGAAACCCTACCTACGTGCAGAGGCTCGTACCTGCATACGTAGGCTCGTGCCTGTGTACGTAGGCTTCTAGGCTACGTACGCAATTTCATGCCTGCTTACACAGGCCTAGAGTTTCTTTTGGCCTTTATTTTCTAAAAATATATTTTTTTCTCATTAAAAAATTATATTTTTCATTTTAACATTTCTCAAGTCAATTTGTAATCTGATCGGGCCATAAACCAACCTTGGGCCTTAGAATTTCGGCATCATTGGAAAATGGAAGCCCAAGTTATAAGGGGTACAAAATGCAGTGTCTACAACTGTATTTAAGCTATGGCTTTAGTAATAAGAGGCAGCAGATATTTTCCATTTAAGTTATTCTCTTCTCGTTTATTAATTTCTTGGAGGGTTGTTGCCTCGAATACGACTAATTTCTTTCAAACTCACTAGTTTGCAGCACATAGCCTCTAGAGTATAGAACTGGGCCAATTTTGATTAATCTACAAACAATAAATTGATAGATTCTAGAGGATCCACATAGCTATATGATAAAATAGACACAATTAATAAAATAAAAATCAAGCTTCCAATGTTGTGCACCAAGTCATATGCACCTAAAGACAGCATTGTAGTTTGTAAGGAAATCAAGAAACAAAAACAGAGTTTTCTTGATTTCCTATCATATGTAAACTACGACTGCAGAAAAAATGGTACCATTTTAAACTACAAACTTTATCTCTCACAATAGCTAAAATAAATTTAGCCTAAACTGTAAATATACATAACTTTTTTCTCTATAAACTTGATCTCAAACAATAACTTAATGCATTTCAAATGGTCTAACAATAAAAAATAGTCATTAATCTGCAAATGGTCTAACAATAAAAATAAAAAATAAAATAAAAAAAACAACTTCAATCATAGTTTGCCAATGGTCTAACAATAAAAAACTAGCTTCAATCTACCAATGGTTTAACGATAAAAAAAAAATACTAAAAAGTTAACAGTTTGCCAATGGTCTAACAATAAAAAATTGTCTTCAATCTGCCAATGGTCAAACAAAAATAAACAATCTTCAATCTCTAACAAATAAATTTGCATAGTCTTCAATCTCCTTCCAATAAATTTGCACCCTAACTCAAGCCTATTTAGTGCTTTTGCGAATATGGTGCTCTTCTCAAATAACATCAAAAGTAGTTATTGAAACCTGTAAATAATAGCAAAACATAATTTTCACATAGATTGTAAACAAATTTATGTGCCTACAAGATTGACATATTATAGTAGAATGTATCATATCTTACTTTATTTAGGCTTCCAAGTGATTCAACTTGTCTCACCTCACAAGCTTTTCTTTTTTTAAAGCCACTGGCTTGTTTTTTAGCATGTGTTGTTTTGCTTCGAGATTTACCATTTTTCTTCTCTAATGTAGATTTCAACCTTCTCTTTGGACGCAGAATAGTAGGTTTTGTTTTAATCCTACATATGCTATCACCTTGTAAAACATCTATAGTAACATCACCATGGACCTTTATGCAACTTTCCATATTATTCGAATGACGTTTTTTTCTAATCTCTTGCAAATCCTTCAATAATTTTTCAAAACATTCTTTGGTATGTTTATACATTATCTCATTCTTTACTACAAGTGTGGAAATTTCATGAGCATTGTGACTCAAATGAGAGTAGCGTTTTCTTATCGACTCTTGAGCATTACCTTTAATATAAATACTATGATAGTCCCTAATAGAACCAGCATTTGCATCTTGCGTCCATCTTTTCAATACATAATGGATGGGAAGTCTTTTAACATTTTTATGTTCAAAAACTTTCAAAACATGGACACACAGAATTCTTACAAAGCTGAACTTCTTGCCACTACATTCCACCGTAGTAGTTAAGGCTTCATATTTATCTAGTTGCTCTTGAATTCTTTGACTATATATGACCTTGTATTCTATGATAGCATCAGATTTATTAGCCTTGTAAATAGTACAATCAGCAATCTTCATATATTCATCTTGAACATTTGGAACATTTCTAGGAAGTACATTACTACAATATGTCTCAACATCTCTACATTAGATTGTAAAATCAGTTTTGTTTGCCTCATTTTGAACACTGCTTGTAGTTCTTGATGTCTCTTATCAACCAAAACTCTAGAGTAATGTCTTGAAAAGTGCACAAAATCATGTTTTGATTTCAAGTATTTCTTCAGCACATTGTTTATTGACTCATTACGTTGGGTGCTTTTCATATCCACAGTGAACATATGTCGACCATATACAATAACCTATTTTTCTTTCACATCAAATATGTTACGCAACCATTTATTATCAGTAAGACCATATTCCTTAAGTATATAATCCCATGAAACAAGACATTCATCTTCATACTCATATAAACAATCACTAAAATCATTTGCTTAAATGAATGAAACACATGATGTAGATTCTTAGCAACATTCTAATAAATATGCCATACACACAAACAATGATTAGATTTAGGAAATGCCTCTGCTATTGCTTTAGCCATTGCAGCAGATTGATCTGTAAGTATAATTCTTGGTTGTTTTCCCGACATTGCAGTTAAAAAGTTTAACAACCACTTAAATGACTCTATAGTCTTATCATAAAATAAAGCTACACCAAAGATAATTGATTGTTTGTGATGATTAACCCCAATGAATGGAGCAAAGGGACGATCGTATCTATTTGTTCAATAAGTTGTGTCAAAACAAATAGCATCTCCAAAGTGCTCGTAATCAACTATTAATTTGGCATCAGCCCAAAAAACTTCATGATTTGACCATCATCATCAACTTGTATTGAAAAACATAAGATGGATCTTCCAATTACATCTTATGAAAGTACTCTATCACAGCAAGTCCATCTCCTTTCCTCAAAGCGATCCTCCTCTCATTATGTACACAATTCTTATAGTCAACATCCATAAACCCAAGATTTTCACGACCTCTAACTTGCATGCTCAATAATTCAATGGTTTGTTTTATTGATATTCCAGACCTCTTTAATTTGCAATGGCTTATTGAGTAGGTAAAATCTTTCTCTTTGATCTTAACATGTGTTTTATTGGTGAAGGAGCAAACTCATGGTTATGTTGGCCGTGAAAGGAAACAACAAATAACATACCATCCTTTTAAAGATGACAGATCATCTGTGCTAAAAAATTTGTTCGTGAAATTGGGCAACGATAATATGCTTTTTCGCGATGTTTGTCAACAACTTGTTCACTCTCTTTTGAGCAACTAAATGTTCTTATAATTTGCCTCGTATTTCCTTACTTTACAAAATGTTTCCGTACACCAAAGCCGATTCGGTGAGCATATTCTTTGTAAAATTCATATGCACTCTCATCACAATCAAATTTCATGCCAATTGCTAGGGTATTTGATTTGGTTGGGCTTCGAGGAGTAAGTTCTACTTTAGCCTCCACTTGTTGATCAGCTATCCAACCAATGAATTCATCTTCCAATACAATTTCTCGTACTCCTACAATTTCTTTGCTATGTCTACTTGGAGTATTTGATTTGCTTGGTCTTCTAGGAGTAAGTTCTACTTGAACCTCCTCTTATTGATCAACTATCCAACTAATGAATTCATTTTCCAACACAATTTCTAGTACTTCTACAATTTCCTTGCTATATCTACGTGGAGTATTTGATTTGTTTAGGCTTCCATGAGTAGGTTCTACTTAAGCCTTCTCTTGTTGATTAGCTATGCAACTATTCAATTCATCTTCCAATAAAATGATTTGACTAGTATCCATCATCTATAGTCAAGATACATATTCAAAATTAAATTAAAAAAAAAAAAAAAAAGAGGAAAAATTTTATAGATAGCTGAAAGAATACTCATTTGTTCACTTCTGTTTGATAGCCATTGTCATTTAGCATTCTTTTTTTCTTTTTTCTTTTTAAGTGACAAACACTTTATTAGAATGAAAACAGAGAAACCCTCTAATTTTTAAATATTTTTTTGGAGAAATTACACACACCCAAAAGGGAAGTGGCAATAATCTAAAGAATTGCAAACTAAAATGTAAATAATTTACAAAGTCTACAAAAAGAAGGGATTGTAACTTTGCCAATACCAGTAGTCCACTCATAAAAGGGCAACAATCATGAATAATATAGTTAAAGAGTAAACATTAAACAAATCAATGCCATTAAATATGTGATTATTTAGCATTCAATTTAAATTCTTTTGACAACTAATGAGTTTCTATAATTGAGACTAAAAGGTGATGGACTCATGTAATGTCATAGTTTTCATATATGATATATCTAATTCTCCATTGCTAGGTTATTAATATGCTTAGCATCCTTATAAGAATGTAAGTAACTTCTACTTGCAATGCTAATGAACTGAATGCACTCACCAAGTAAACATTGTTCACAGAACACCAATTAATACTTCTTCATTATATACACAAACTAACAAATCTGAATCATTGAAGTTTTAGTTTTCAATACTAGCAAAATTTATCAATTATTTGTACCTGAGCCACAATATCATTACCTTTGTAGACATTGTTTCAAACAATTGGTGGGAATTGAAAATTAAACGCAAAACAAAAGAGAAGAGAGAGAGAGATTCACATGGTAACGGTAGCTGGAGATTAGGGGGTGACCAGTGGTGAGAAGTTGATGAAAGAGAGAGGGATTGGGTTTCTGGGTTATAGAGAAGACTCAGAAGAGGGCCGGGTTTACAGAGAAGTCGGAGAGAGAGAGAGAGAGAGAGAGAGTACATATCGGGATTAGGTTTTAGTTTTTTAGTTTTTATTTTTTTTTTATTTATTTATTTATTTTTTTTGTTAAGAGATGGTGTAGTTAATTAGGGTTAGTTGGGTTAAGTTTACTTAAGTAATTATGTGCAATGCACATACCATTTTTTTACTCATGTCAGTTTATTAGAGTTGTTTGTAGCCTTAGGCTACAACTGATTTTATAGCTAAATTTTATCCTTAAAAAATAGTTAATCATAAAAAATGACTATTCCCTATAATAAAAGCATAAGCAAACTACTAAATAGTTAAACCATAGAAATAGACTAAACAATTACATTACAGTACTTATTATAGTCTACCAAATCTATTCTTATTTTTTTGGAGAATAACCTTAAAAAGCAAGTCTTAAAATGTGCCAAATGTGTGTGTAATGTAGTATCATAATAAATTACAAATGCTATTATAGTACATGACTTAAAGGATTATTAAATAGATAAATAAATAAAAAAGCTTCCAAATAAATTTTATTGACATTCATATAATAATACCATAATAAATTTACAAATGCTACTTATAGTGCACGACTTACAAAGATTAGTTAAAAAGAAAGAAACTTCCAATTAAAAATATTTCATTCACATTCACATTCACATAATAATACATGCATGCATGCACATTGTAAAAAAATCTCACATCAATTATGTCAATTATCTGCAAGTAAATACCTTTTAATATTTAGTAATGAATAATGCTAGAGATACAAACTATTTTACAAAAAAATTTACAAACTATTGATGTTGTGGGTAGTTATGAGAGATGCTACGTCTACAACATTTTCACAACAAATCATAACTGGTTAGTTGTTATTGGTTCAAATTTGAACATAACACTAAGATTGTCTTTTTGCCCCCAACAATAACAACCAGTAACAATCTACCACTTAAGATTTGTTGTAAAATTGTTGTGAAAATATTGTGAATATATCATTTCTCGGATAGTTATTGATAAATGAAAAAATGATGTTAATGGTGGGCCTAAATGAAAACCAATAAAAGGTTGACCACATTAACTGTTCCTAAAAATGTTGTAAAATAATTTGTGATTGTAGCATTATTCATTTAGTAATTATAAATGTTCTATGTTATAATTTTTTTTAAATTTAAAATCACTTAATTTTACTTTTAATATGAAAAAATCACTCTATAGTTGTATTTCTAAAAATCCATAATTCATTTCTTGGAAAAATCCTAGAGTTTTTGACAAATTAACGTGACAATAAATAAGAATAGTGACATTTCAACAATATAATAAATGAATATTTGAATTATACATTCCTTGTGATTAGTGACATATCAATTTATAAAGTCTAAACAATTTCAAATGCACTCTAAACAACCCAAATTATTTTTGTAAAAAATAAAATAGTTGCAAATGACTCGAGCTCCTCCTCACAGTAACGACTCCATGAATTTTTTTTAGGACAATCCTTTAGAAACTTATGTAAGGACACAAATTGTGCTGGACCTAAGTTGTACCTTCAGAACCAACCCAAAGAATCCAAAACAATGAATTTATAGAGAGTGGGCTTCGAATCTAGGTTTATGGACATTGAATAATACAAAAGCTAAGTTGGATCACAAAATACATGCATAATATTTGTACGTGGATGAAAACTCTCTTATGTATTGATGTCGAGGACAATCTTTGGTGCTTTTCTTACAATTTTCTCTCTTCTGTGTATGTTTTCCCCCCTTCTCTTTCTTCTTCCTTCGCCTTTTATAGGCCTTCCTCCTTTTCCTCCTCTCCTCCACGTGTAGGTCAGATGCTCCTTTTAGATATTTGTCCCATCACCCCTCCCTACCAAAGTCTTTAGCGGTAGGTATATGGTTGAACTCCAATACTCAGGCATCACTTCTCCATTAATGCGGCTAGAGAGGTAGGTACAGAGCCTTCAATGCAGTGGTAACAGTTTTTTCTTTGATATTTCCTGTTACTTCTCCTTATCTCGTACCCTTGTTTTCTTAGCCTTTGCGTTCAAGGTCTCTAGCATGGATGCCCTTGAGCTGCCAGGTCACTCTTCCTGTCCTCGGCTACCTATGGCCGAGGACGTTACCATCCTCAAACCTCATGCCTTAGTATGTTCTGCCCAGATATGGCTTCTGTCTTCTGTCATGTTACTTCACAGGCGGACCTATTCATGTCCTCAAACTACCCATACCATTAGGTTGGGCCTTCAACCCCATAAGAGCTTTTGGGCCAGCCCAATACACATCTTGGGCCCTTTAGCCCTACAGCTTAAATTACAGAATCTAATAAAAATAGAATTTCATATATTGATAACAATATATATATATATATATATATTTACAAATCCCTTCTACGAGTGTTCATATTTTGAAATCATTAAATAATAGTCACATTGTCAATACTACAAGTTACATCTTTTTCAATGTATACAACCAAACTATAAGTTCAATTGAAATATAATTTCTTAATACAATAAAGATAATAATTATTATTGTGCCCATTCTATGACTCTATTAACAATTCAACCCAACATAAATTTTTATTGGTTAGTTGTTTCATTATTTTTCTTTATTAGCCACTGGCAGAGTAGCAGTCTAGCACACATCCCACAACAATAAAAAGCAAGTATTAACTTAGGCATGATTTATTGGATTTTGACATTCATATTGTAGCTGTGGTCGCACCAGGATTAACTTTTCATAATACTGTTGGGGCAATTAAGCACCAACCAGTGGTAGTTCGAAAGATACATAATATTTATTTTCTCATTAGAAATATGAATAGGCAAGCCTGAAGCCATAGGAAATGTTTGCTTCTTTGAGCTAAAGCCAAAATTGTGATCAATAATTTATTTTATAAATGAGATTTATGGTTGTTAACTTGTTATAATTTCTCCATATAGTTTAAAAATGTCAACCCTATCTTTGATTTTTCACTCAACTTCTACCTCTATTTGGCCAAGCAACACCTGACGCATCACTCATGTTATATATTCTTAGTGAAAAGTTAACGAATACTCTAAGGGAATTTTTATGAAAATCATTTCAGAAAAGTTTTTATAAGAAAAGGAAAATAATAATAATAATAATAATATTTTGACTTTTTTTTCGTGTTTTTAATGAAAGTGGTAGCAAATTAATTTTTTCTAAAATTGTTCAATATTACCAGTTTCCTTAAAAACATCCATTAACAAAACCAATATTATTAACACCTAGGAAGGTTTATTTAAACCATCTATCTTTGCTGATTCAATGTCTGAGATGTCCCACCTTGTGCTAGAAAAAGTGACAATAAGGTATTGAAATTGGTTCTAGCAAAAATGCTCAGGAACTTGTCAATTTCCAAACTGTGTATTTCAAACAAATTTCTTTCTTGATTTGTGGGTTAGTAGTGGTCCCAGTGCCACTTTTATTGGCTTCTTGGGTTAATTTCTTAGGGTATGGACAACGACTTAGAATTAGTTGTCACTTGTGATTTGTGATAATGTTCATGTCTCTAAGTCAGTCACCCAATTTACTAGTAGCAATCTCCGTTGATTTTAGTCCTTTTCAGTGGAATAAAAAAAAAGTTTCTATTCTTCAATCTTGATTGAAAATAATTGACATTCTTGTATTAAGTAATTTTGGAATACAATACAGTTGATCCTCACTGGTCAAAACCAAGCTGTACTTTGTAGAAGCTTGGCCATTACATCCTTATTATACTTAATTAAACAATTAATGATGAAAAATAAATAAATAATAAAAGAATATGTAAAAGAACAAAGTCACAAACAGCTAGCTATAGCCTATACCTAAGAAGCTCCTCAAATTAAGCCACCATCGTAAGGTACTCCCGTTTGAGGCAACCAATCGTCAGCCAGCAAGAAGTTAGCCACAGTGAAATTAGCAGCTTCCGTAGCATTATTAATCACATGGTAAGTAGGCCACGAAACTCTGTTTGTAGTGTTTGATCCAGGACCCGTGTTATCATACTCGGCATAATACAATGTGCTTAGTGCAAAATCTCCATTCCAAGCAATCCATCCGGCAGGGTTTATCAAACTATCCATGAAAGTTTCCATGTAAATTGTCCTAGAGTAATTCTTCCATGGCCTTCCTAGGTATGTCTGAAAAGTAATATTGCTCGAAGCCAACTCATCGGCAGCTCTAATAGTACAATTTTGAATCGAGGTACCCGTGTTTTGATTTGGATCTGTTCGACCTTGTGCTGTGATGGCATTGAACTGTCCACTCATTGGTAGTCGGGGGTATATGTTACAACTTTGAAAAACAGCCACTGCGTTACCAAATATGAAATCGACCGTGCCATATATGTCACACTCTCTATAGAATTGCCTGAGAGAATGTGCATATAAGGTGTCTTGATAGGCTTCAAAGCTGCAGCTATAAAATGTGGACAAGTCAGCCCCATTTCGAACTGCTACTGCTTGGTGCTTAATTGCCCCAGCAGTATTGCGAAAAGTCATGTTCACTGCCACAAACCCTGTTGCGACCACAGCTGCAATATGAATATCAAAATCCATTAGATCATGCCTAAGTTCAAAAAAACCACTTACTGTAAAAGTTGTCTAATGCTTGCTTACTCTTGTTGGCTCTTGTTTTATTTATTTTTAATCTGCCCCTCTCTCCTTTGTTTGAAAAGTAATATTTTTTTTATTAATTTATTTGAATTTGATTTAAATAATGTAATTCAAAAATTTGTTTTTACTCATATTAAATATTACCATCTTATAAGGTTATGCTTTCTTAAAGTAAGGCCATAACTTGTACAATAAAAGGTAATTTAAATAGTACACTAAGACTCATAAATAGTATTAAAAAGTGTAATGAGACTCATAAATAGTAATAAAAATAAACTTAATAGTAAAAAAAAATCTATTTTTTTAAGCCAATGTCAAATGCACACTAAATCTAGCATTGCTACAAAAAAGATAACGGGTTGATTACAATTGCATAAAATAATAATAGTGTCTTTAATAAATGGACAAAACTTATAAACAGTATTTTAGGTGTTGTTCTATAAGTTCTTCTCTTAAAATTTTGTTATATAACCACTTAACTAAAAATTACACTTTTATTTTATGAGAAAAAAATTACATGACAAAATTTTAAAAATAAAATTTAAAAAATAACGTATAATTACTGTACCTAATCCACCTCTGAATGAATTATGTGAAAATGATGTTCTATTTAATACAACTTGTCTTATCAACAAATTTTTATTTTTTATTTCTTAAATTTCAAAGTCAATTTTTTCCGAACTCCTAACTAGGACCATATTATATACTTATCATACACAATACATATTTGTCAAAGAAAAAAAAAACAAACATATTATATTCGAATGGCAGACCAAATTATCGAAAATTGAGCCGTTTAGTTGACTTGGCACCTTAGAATTGAAATGCGTAATAATAGTTCTTACCAAATGTTGCAGAATTGAAGGTTGTGGAGTTGTCCACGAAACTGCGGTTGCCTGTGATAATTGTCTGATTGATACCATCTCCAACCATCATCAGGTACCTCTTGTTCTTCGCAATGGACACATACTCTTCATACACACCAGCCGTGACATAGATCAAGAAGTACCCATCAGTCAGGGCAGAATTGTTTGGAGCTGCAGAAATAGCATCATTGATGGTGGTGAAGTTTCCACTTCCATCTTGACTCACAGTCACAATGTCAGACACCGCAACCACCTCATCAACACCCTGTGACTGAATTAGCTTTCTCCGACTAACTGACTCGTATATTGCTTGTGTCTTGCTTGACATCTTTAAGGGTAAGCGTCCATTTCGGAAACCATGTTGTTTCTTAATAGGTTTCCATGTTGTGTTTTGGTTTTTTTTAGGCACCCACCCCTTGGTGAAAAGAGCCAGAGAAACACTGTATAGTTTAGTGTCATTTGAAAGTGGGAGAGTGAGGCCTTTCCTTACGCTCCAAGCTGAAGCTGTGACTTGTAGGCCATCCAGACAAGTTTGTTCGTTGGTAAGAATAGCACTAAGCAAAGTTTGGATGTCCTCAGCTTTTGCACTAGAAAGAGTTTTATTAGTGTTACTCACAGTTTGGAATGAGCTCAAGAGGAAATCCATGTTGAGTTCAGCTAGTTGCCTGCAATCTTCGAGGGCTTGAATTGCTGAATTTGTCAAAGTGGAGCTTTGCTTTAGATACTTGTCTATCATTGACAAAAACTTGCGGGATTGAGACAGAGATTTTCGGACTGTGTACCTGCCATAGTCATAGACATTGGCGGTTTGGTTAGGGAGCACTGTTTTGCAAAAGTGAGGATCTGGGGTGGACTTGCAAATGGTTCCTGGTGAGACTGGGCTGGTTGAATTGCTCTTAGTATCAGCAAAAGATAAAGAGGCAAACAAGGCAAGGAAAACGAAACATGAAAATGTAAAGAAAGTGAAGAGCTTTGAAGCCATTGGGGTTTCAAAAAGAGAGTTCAAAAAATATATGTGATGTGGAGGTGGAATTCACTCAATACATTAGGCTTAATTTATAGGGAAAGGGAGAGAGATTGATGAGATTAAAAAATTGTAAAGAGAAAGAGAGAGATATAATTTACATGGGGATATTGAATGTGTGAAGTCAACGTTTATGATTTTTCCAAAGCGCGTTGGTCTTGGGCTTGATGTTAATCAACTTAATCTATTGGTTGCCATGGAGAATGAGGCAGCAAGCTGTAATCCAAATGTTAATTAATTAGTGAATCTAGTAGAACTTAAACTAATCACAAATCTAGTCTTTTGCCTAATTAATCACATACTTTGCTGTGGGGTACTACTATATATGTATATGCATGTGTTACCTTTTGTCAAACATGGGGTAGGTGCCAGCCATATTGGTGACAAATTCAAATACAAACTGCGTTTTAAAACATGAGCAGTTCTAATACAACAAATTATTTTATAACTTTTTTACATAATTTTAACATGACAAATTATGAGTATTTAATTATCATTTAAATATAAATGCACTATATTTTCTTTACTAATCACACTTTATTATATTATAATTATGACAAAAAATTGTGAAAAATTATATGTTCAAATTTGCTTTTCCTAAAAAGACTTAAAAGATAGCTGATTTTTGACATATCCAAATTCTTTTATATCGTTTCCCCAAGACGTAGAAAAAATCGTTTTCGCTTATTAACTTTCCACCAACTTCGTCCCCCTTATCGCCAAACTTTAATTGTAAACGTCTTGTCATGTTGGCTTAAGTTGACCTAGTTAATGTAAAGACCTTGACATGCGAGTCTTTGAGAAGAGTTAAAATCATGCCGTCTAGACTCGAGTAAAGAGTAAGGAATTTTTTAGCTCTCCAGTAAGGCGTTCAAGAGATGTGTTAATGTGAAAATAATTGTTGATCACTCATAATTTTTTATCTAGATAAAATAAAATAAATTTGAGAAAGAACATGTACACAAAACTCAAAACCCGTTCATCATTTTTGACCAACATTATGACAACTCATAATTAAAAGTGAATATATATCATTATCATAATAGATTTAGTACACTAGACTCAAACTATGTAGCATTATTACTTGTTACGGGCACAAATTAGCATAAGCATGTGATAAGAACTCAAAACAAATGATCGGCAAGCAAATGAGATAGAGACTTGCTTTATCAATGGCTTAAGTTTAACTTACGGAGACTGTTATTCTTTTTATAATAAATTATGTGCCAAAGATTAATAGTTGAATTTTTCATCCATGTCATATGGAAGACCAAATGCTACATGTTAGCGCTCTAAAGTATGGTGCCTACTAAAAGCCCTCTGATAGTTAAGTAACATTAAAAGTATAAAATAATTTACATAGAACAACAGATAGAGTTTCCGTCCTTGGAGGCTGATGCATATAGTTTTCCTTCTTATTAGAGGCTTTATACCTAAGTCTTTACGGTGGTTTTAATGCTCTTGGTGATTAATGGCCAATCATGACTTCATCAACGGTATGTATTGTCTTCCGTTGATTACAAAAGAGTTAGGGGTACTTTTTTTTTTTTTTTTGATGAACAAAAAATGGGAGCTTTTTGGTTGAGAATCGGAATTTATACGAACTGATATCAGAGTAACAGGACTCACATGGAACCCACCGACGGTGGGCACCTGCTCCCATTTAAAATGTTAAAGTCCCACACGGCAGCCCACTTATTAAGGGGAAGCTGGCAGCGGGAATGAGGAAAAACCTAGACTTATTGTTAGGATTAAAACAACTAAAATTTAAGTTTTTGAAAAAATTAATAATTTAACAATGTATTATCTTCCGTTGATTACAAAAGAGTTAGGGGTACTTTTAAACGATAAAGATGTGTCCCACTGCACTTATCAAACAGATTAAGGTGGACTACTATTTTTGTACTTAGTTATACTTTTCCACCGGTCTCACGTGATGGGCTCTATCCGTGAGATTGGTGTTAGAAAAATATCATCTACGGTGCGAAAATGATAGAGTAATATCGAAATAAAAGGTAGGCTATATTATTTATGCTTCTAACTCTAATCAAATTTCTATTTCGTGTCCTCCTAACGAAAGAAAAAAAAAATCAATTTAATAAGTATTTGATAAAGTCTTTAAGAACAGCTTATCTAAATAGCTAAAATAAAATAAGCACATGGCTCAGGTAAGATTTACAAATTATAAGAAAAAAAAATTAAACTTACTTATAGTCAAAATTCAATCGCACACTTACTCTTGAAATGTTTTATTCATTTCAAAATTCAATCGCACACTTACTCTTGAAATGTTTTATTCAATCCACTATTGGATTATATTTTCTTGTTATATCATCTATACTTGTAAAATTTCTAAAAAAATTAAAGATAAATAGATATGTCATCAATAAATTGTTTAAATTGCAAATTTTTGTAGTTTAAAATTATGTATAAAATATGATCTTATAGATCATATAGTAAATAATATCCAATTATAACAAAATTTAACATATGTGTTAAGAACATAAAGAACATGCAATCCAACAATTAGATTTTCAAAATATGTAATAATGTTAAAGATATTGAGTAAGGTTGTAGACTTAGGCTACAATCAATTTTGTAACTAAACTTTATCATTTCTTATGTATTAAATGTAATATTTACATCTCTTTCCATAACAATGTAATATTAAGTATCTTAAAAAACAACATTGTTAGCTAGTGTAGGGGTGACAGGCCCAATGGTATATATTGGGCCGAGGGCTCGGTCCGAGGATACCTAATTATCCGAGGACAGGGTAGACATTGTTATAAAGATCAACATTGATGAATAAATATAAGGGTTTAGTTACAAAGTTCCGAGAAGGGGGTCCGAGGATACATGCCTCCTCGGCTGGGTGTAGCAGAAGTCGGAATGTGCGGTCTGCCTCCCGGAAACAATGTTCCAGGAGGTTCTATTGGTAAGGATATACATCGTGAGAGCATAGGACAAAAAAAAGTTATGAAATATCTAAGAGAAAGCTGATATCACCACATTGAATACTCTATAGCTAATTCTCTGGTCACATTAATGAGGAAGTGATACCTAAGCAGCAGTTTTGAGCCTTATAGCTACTTCCAAATGCTTCAAGAGTGTGCTGATGGGATAAGTATCAAGACCAAGAATCTAATCCATATGTGGAGGGTAGAGATAAAGGGCGAAAGAGAGTATAAAATGGAGGGGAGACTCCTAGGAGGGATAGAGAAAGAAAAAGAAAAACACTATAGAGTCAAGAACAGTATTTGTAATTAGCCCCTAAGTGAGAAAAAGAAGAATCAACCTCCTCAGATTGAGTCCAAGGACGATTTTCCTTAAAGAAAATTATTTTATTTTTATTCTATTGTCATCTTGGCCCATTATGACTGTTATCCAAACTTTTTAGAATCTAGTTTTCCAACCCACTCTCTACAAATTCATTATATTAGGTTCTTTGAGCCTATTCCCTTTCTTCCTTTGGGCTTAGATACAAAATTGTGTCCCTACAATTAGCGCCGTCTACCAAGTAAGCGAATCTACCCATGTGTGGAAGAAGGATGAAGATACTAGGATGATGAAGGGAAATAGAGGGTGTTGAGGAGAAAAAGGGACTGTGTAAAGAAATGTAGAAACAGAAGTAAGTAGAGAGGGAGGAAAGGACTTATGAGTGCAAAGAAACTCTCCTCGGAGTACATCTTGATATTTATGAGTGCAAAAATGAAGGAAAGGAAAGGAAAGGAAAGGTTTAAGCAATATTTGTATCAAGGAGGGAGATAAGTAGGAAAATTCCTGCTCGGGTTCCAAGAAAATCCCTGGCCGTTGGATCTGCATCGCACCGTAGAACGTGGGGAGCATAAAGCCGCAGAAATTTAATGAAGGAGCGTCAGAAACATGCCGAAGGCAATTAAAAAGAATCCTACGCAGGCAGAAATGATGTATGATGAGAGATGGGTATTTAAGGTAATATCAAAATCCCCCTTTTCTTCCAAGGAGCTAAAAAGGAGGATTTCAAGGGGCTATTATAGGGGTGACAGGCCCAATAGTATATATTGGGCCGAGGGCTTGGTTTGAGGATGCCTAATTGTCCGAGGACGGGATAGACACTGTTATAAAGATCAACATTGATGAATAAATAAAAGGATTTAGTTACAATGGTCCGAGAAGGGGGTCTAAGGAGAGATGCATCCTCGGCTGGGTGTAGCAAAGGTCGGAAGATACAGTCTACCTCTCAGAAATAATGTTCCAGGAGGTTCTATTGGTAAGGATATACATTGTGAAAGCTTAGGACAAAGAAAAGTTATGAAATATCTAAGAGAAAGCTGCTACCATCGCATTGAATGCTCTGTAACTAACTCTCTAACCGCATTAATGAGGAAGTGAAACCTAAGTAGCAGTTTTCAGCCTTACAGTTACTTCTAAAGACTTTAGGATGATGCTGATGGAACAAGTATCAAAACCAACAATTTGATCCATACGTGAAGGGTAAAGATAAAGGGGGAAAGAGGGTATAAAATGGAGGGAAGACTCTCAAGACAAAGGGATCAAGAAAGAAAGAGAAAAACACTACAGAGTCAAGAATAGTATCTATAATCAGTCCCTAAGTGAGAAAAAGAAGAATCAACCTCCTCAGATTGAGTCCGATGACGATTTTTTTTTAGATAAAATTGTTTTATTTTTATTCTATTGTCATCTTGGCTCTATGACTATTATCCAAAGTCATTAGAACCTAGTTTTCCAACTCACTATTTACAAATTCATTGTATTGGGCTCTTTGGGCCTATTTTCTTTCTTCCTTTGGGCTTAAATACAAAATTGTGTCCCTACAGCTAGTTTTTAGATTTTAAATGGTAGAAAAAAAATATTATTTTTAAAATTTTTATTTTTCTTGAAATAATTGATTAGGTAATATTAAAAAAAATTAAAGTCATATAGTAAATAATATTCGATTATCACAAAATTTAATATATGTATTAAGAATGTAAAGAACATGCAATCCAACAGTCAGATTTTCAAAATATGTAGTAATGTTAAAGATATTGAGCAAGGTTGTAGACTTAGGGTGAGTATGGTTCAGCTTTTAGAAACTAAACTTTTTGAAAAAGTTTAGTTTCTAAAAAGTGCAGTATGAAAAAGTGCTTTTTCAAAAAGCTGAGTGTTTGGTAAAAGCTGTTAAAAAGTGCCTTATGAAAAAGCTGAGTGTTTGGCTAGCACTTATAAAA
Source organism: Castanopsis chinensis (assembly GCA_032878915.1). Classification (NCBI taxonomy): domain Eukaryota; kingdom Viridiplantae; phylum Streptophyta; class Magnoliopsida; order Fagales; family Fagaceae; genus Castanopsis; species Castanopsis chinensis. Next base: position 20,730,292 of record JAVQMG010000115.1, read on the forward strand.
GTGGCAGTTTGAGGGATAAATTACCAAAAAAGACAATGTATATATAAGAAAGTTTATTTCATACTTAAATCAATATTGTGAAATTATTATTTTTCACCAATATTAGCTAATAATAACCTATCACTTAAAATTTATTGTGAAAGTATTGTGAAAATATTGTGATAATTAATACTGATTTTAATTTGAACGTATTATTACAATTATTTTTTTTTCTCTTTCTAAAAAAATTATTTTTTTTCTCACCAATATTAGCTAATAATAACTTACCACTTAAGATTTATTGTGAAAGTATTATGAAAATATTGTGATAAAAATTGATACTGATTTTAATTTGAACGTACTATTAAAATTTTTTTTTTTCTCTTTCTAAAAAAATTATTTTTTTCTCATCAATATTAGCTAATAATAACTTAATTTATTGTGAAAACATTGTGATAGCATTTCTTTCTTTCTTTTTTTCTTCTTTTTTTTTTTTTTTTCCTTTTTCTTTCCCTCTTTTTTTCTCCTCCACACACGTATTGCATTTCCTTATTTTTTTTCCTTCTTTTTTTTCTTTTTTTTTTTCCCACTCTTTTTTCTCCTCCACCCACATACCCTCACTCTTTTTCTTTATCTTACTTCTTTGGTCTCTTTTTCCCAGCCACTTCATCCTCCAGAATCCAAATTGTTCCACAGAGCTCTCCTTCTTTCTCTCTTTTTTTTTTTTTTCCCTCTCTACAAGAACTCATCCGTCCACACAACTCTTCTTCTTCCTCTTTCTTTTTTTTTTTTTTCTCTCTCTACAAGAACTCATCCGTCTACACAGCTCTTCTTCTTCCTCTTTCTTTTTTTTTTCTTTGCAAGAACTCATCCGTCCACACTGATTTTTTTTTGTTTTGCATGTTGAGGAATCCTAATTTTCAAGGGATTGATTTTTTTTTTTTTTTTTCCTTAGATGATTTGGGAATTTGTTATAGATTTTTTTGTGTTTGGATTTGAAAATTTGTCATTGGGAGGGCAGAGGGTAGAGCAGAGAGATGAGAGAAATGAGGAATGGTGTGAAGGGTAATTTGCCCTGTGAGTCCAACGGATAGATTCAAACGCCCACGGGCTTTTTCCAAAATGGAGCTCTGAGATAGCGTTCAGTGATATGCGCGTTTCTTCACAAATATAAATCGTAACTTTTTTTAAAAAGTTGCATTTTGGGCTGAACCAAACGCACATAAAGGACTGACTTTTTTCAAACGCGCTTTTTGGGCTCAAAACGCTGAAACAAACAGGCACTTAGGCTACAACCAATTTTGTAACTAAACTTTATCCTTTCTTATGTATTAAATGTAATATTTACATCTCTTTCCATAACAATGTAATATTAAGTATCTTTAAAAACAACATTGTTAGCTAGTTTTTAGATTTTAAATGGTAGAAAAAAATATTATTTTTAAAATTTTTATTTTTCTTGAAATAATTGATTAAGTAATATTTAAAAAATGACAAATTACACTCCCCTCCCTTAAGTTTTGGAGAAATGACACTCACCCCCAAACTTGAAAGGAAAAAACACTCTCCTTCCTTGAGATTTGAAAAAAATAACACTCCCCCCCTTCTGCTAATATTAGTAATGGAATATTCCAATTTTTTAAAAGATTCTCTTTACCAAAGTTTAACCATGGTTAGTGAAAGGAGCATTCGCATAATATAAAATTAAATAAAAAATGAAAACAGCATATTATAAAATATGTTGTTAAGTGGATTTTTTAGTCTCTTCTAGCACCTTCCAATTGATTTTTTAAAGTTTGATGGTCCTCTTAGATTTTTTAATTGCACCTCTCTCCAACACTTTGGATCAAAATTTATGAAATAAAACAATTTGTCGAAGCTTTCAAACTTTTATTGTTTAAAATGAGTTTGAAATTTTCAGAGTCACTTATCAATATAAAAAACTTTTAGACATGGGTAAATTGGATAAAATTTACATAGGTGCATGTGTGTGTGTGTGTGTGTGTGTGTGTGTGTGTGTGTGTGTGTGTGTGTGTGTTTATCAAAGTGTTGTTGTGTTGCTATTTTTATTTCATTGCAATTTATTTTGTTAGACCATATTTTCATCACACTGGATATCTATTGATGGATTTATTAAGCTAGTTTTAATTATCCAAAGTACAAGAGAAACTCTAGAAATTCAAATCAATTATTTTTCTTCATGCAAGTCAAGTAAGGTGTCAATGGCTATTGACTTCTACTTTCCAGCTCATTTTTACATATACTTCTTTACTACCAAGTATTGTATCTTTGGCTGAGTTATTGACAAGTAGCATCCACTTATTGAATTGCAGATTACCTTTCAAGCATTATAGACACAAGGGAAATAGTTTAGGTTTTTTCCAAATACTAGAACTACTTCTCAAAAACTAATTTTTTAGTTATATTAATTTCAAAATTTTAATTTAGGACATTCAACGAATATAAAATCTTTAAAAAATAAAATGCAGAAGAAATAAGATAATAGAGCATGAGTAAATATCCAAAGTATTGTGTAACAAACAAATTGAGCATTTTCAAACAAAATCCATCAACGGAAATGTCTTTGAGCTTTGAAGTGAACCCATTAACAACAACAAAAAACGAGTTTTTTCAAAAAAAAAAAAAAAATAAAGCTTTACAAATTGTTCAGTGAATATTATACCATTGTGCACATAACAATCTATTGACACATAAATTCCAAAAATCTATGGCTCAGCTATGCTAAAATACAAGAAATTTTGAGGGCAATGTCGATATTTACTTGGTTATTCAGCTTTTTTCATATTTTATTGTGGAATCATTGTTGGGCCATGGGATGGGAGGTTGTAGGGGACCAGTTGAGGTGTATTTGTTACTGTGAATTTGTAAATAAAAGTCCTTAACATCAATCTAGGTTTTCAAAGAAGTGGGAAAGGATGAGCGGGCAGGGATGATTGCCAAAATTTTGGGTTTTGTAAAACTTTTAAGAATAAGTTGAAGGCAATTTTGGAAATATGTTCTTAACTAAAAGGTAGGTTAGTACACAACATTTCTAACATTAATTTAACAGAGTTTAATTAAATGAATGTCAAAGGGGGAAAATGTTTTTTTCTTTTAAGTTTGGGGGTGAGTGTCATTTTCCCAAACCTCAAAGGAGGGGAATGTTATTTGCCCTTAAAAAAATTAAAGTCATAATCGTTTCTTTTTAATAAATTCTCTCTCTCTCTCTCTCTCTCTCTCTCTCTCTCTCTCTCTCTCTCTCTCTCTCTCTCTCTCTCTCTCTCTCTCTCTCTCTCTCAATGCATTTTTTGGTCAAAGTTGGAGTCACTCGCCTCGCCAGCCTAGACCTCCCAATCCTCTAGTAATAAATGTTACAATGAGCCAATAACGCATTAACACATGTTTATCCAATTAATTCGGTATGACTTATTACACATTATTTAGTTCTATTAATTTACCTAGGACTGTCCACCCAACCCATTTACCAGAGCAACCCACCCAAGCCCGAATCGAAAACCGCTCGAACCGACACTCTGACGGTCGATGGCGGGAGGCCGCCCACAAAACCCGACGCCGTCGGGTCGGTTGGCGGGTTTCCTCTCCCAAAACCTGAGCAACCTGACCCGATCATAAACCCAGAAACCTCCGACAATATTCGAAGGATTTTCGACGAAAGCTTACAAAGACCAGTGGTATTAGAGTTCTTCGGCGAAGGTTACTTGAAATCCCATCAGATCCGACAAGATTCGGTGCAATCTCATCATGATCTGACTAGATGTCAACAAATCCGACCAAAATAACATCATTGGCGATACAACCTAAAACCTGACCGTTCAACCTAAAACCCGATGAGACCTGAACCGCCAAATCGGACTAGCATTCCTAGTCGGTTTTAGTTTCTGTTTTCACCCACCCGAAAGTTTCGGGTCGAGTTCGGGTCAGGCATAAACCCGACCCTGCCCGACCCATGGACACCCCTAAATTTACCATTGACACAAGGCCGATGTCCCCCTTGAGAGAAGCCATGACGCATGACACTTATGCCTTGACGTTTTTGCTTTCTTTATGTCATTTTTTTTTGTGTTATGTTATATTTTTTACTAGTTTTATAAGGTGTGAAGCAAATAAATCCAACTTTTTGAGTTTTGGTGTGACTTTGTGTTAGAACCATTTTTCCTCTCTCCTATGTGTATGTTTGTTTCTCAAAACAAAAAAAAAAAAACAAAAAAACAAAAAACAAAACAAAACAAAAAAAAAAAAAAAAAAAAACTTTTTGAGTTTTACCTATCACTTTAATTTTGTCAATTTTTTATTAGATGGACCCCGCAATAACTCACCTTTAAAGAGCACTTATGATGTTTGTTCTTGATGAAAGCTCTTTATTATCAGACCAAGACACTAATTATTTTTTGATGTAAATGAGAATTGAACATCAAATCTCTTATTCAACCATTAAAGAGTTTAAAAAGCTATACCTAAGATATAAAAGCAAATAAGTAAATAAATAAGGAAGAAGAAAAACCTGCAAAGTTTAATACTTGGGGCTTAGTCCATTAATTTAATACTTGGGGCTTAGTCCGTGAATTTCTACTGGTGTTAAATTAAATTTAAAAAAATAATAATAATAAGGAAGGAGAAAACCCTGCAAAGTCAATGAAACATTCAAATTCACTACACTTGACTGAAAAGCCCAATCTAAACGAGTGAAATTAATTGGCCCAATTATTAAAGAAGTTAGAAAAAAGGGGCATCACGACGGTGGACGCGGACCCTAGCTAGTTTCACCAACTCTAAAGCTTTCAATTATCATTGTTCATCTTTACCTTGCAAGAAGGGTTCTCTTTAAAAAGTTAGAGAACCAAGAATTTCTAACTTCAAAGTTGTAACACGGAAACATGTGATGCGACTGCGAGATAAGTACGAATGGAGTCAAGCTTCTAATTCTGTTTTTTACTCCACTTGCATTTATGCCTTTGGATTATTAATAATTGACTAAACTGCAACGGCTGAGTCCATAAATATTTGTTTCCAGAGCTAAAATTTGAAAACAGAATAGCCTTAACTAGCTCAAAGTTATCATTAAAAAATTATTCGTATATCCTTTATAAGAGAAATCAACTTGAATTAATATAGGCCCTACAAAGTCAAGGTTTGTAAATTAGTATATTTTTGTAGGGTACTGAAATTAATGTTTGAAATCAAAAGCGTGTGCAATGTATGTTGCTGAGTCAATGAAATTGGAGACATTAACAGGCTGGCTGGAGATGCTTCGAGGACATGGTTTCTGGGCGCAAGGGACAAAACTAAAACACCTAAATCCACCGACATTTCATTTTTCATGACTCATGACTCATGAGGACCTTAATTTGCTTCTTACAACTTGTGTTTTTTTACGTCTCTCTCAGTCTCACCAAATGTAAATGATCCAGGGATGTTGCTTTCATGAAACCTTGATATTGCCATTTGATTTGTTTCAACATCAATACCATACGGGCCTGAAGGCCCTAAATCGTAATCAGCTAGCTGGCTCGATCTTCTCTTTTATTTTTCTTAGTAGTTATACTTGCAATAAGAAAATTACCTCACTAAATTAATAAAAAATGTTAAAATTACTACAAAATTTACAAACTAATGTAAGAAAATAACTCTATTGGACAGTTTGTACAATGCTAATATCAGGAAATGGAATAATCGGTAATCATTGATGCAAAAAAAATACTTTGTGTGTGCAACTTAGTGTATTCATGATTTCTCAACTAAGTTTCAAAATGGAATTACTTTATTGTTTAGAAGTTAAAAGCTTGACTTTATGTCTTTTTCTTCCCCCTAAATGAATGTGATTAGTAGAGTTTAACATACTTCAACTGAGACTAATTTTTACATCTATCGAATTTGTGTTTGGTTCACTACAAAAAACGGGGTCTATAGCCGCGTTTCAAAAACGCGGCTATAGACCCCAAAAACGCGGCTATAGGCTATAGCCGCGTTTTTTATAGCCGCGTTTATAAACCAGGCCTATGCTGCGCAGCAACAGCCCTGCGGGTCTGTAGCCGCGTTTTTATAACCGCGGCTAAAGATCAGGCCTAAAGCCGCGTTTTTAACCACGGCTATAGGCTTGGGTCTATAGCCGCGTTTTTTAAAAACGCGACTACAGACCCATTTTGAGCTGCGTTTATAACCGCGGCTATAAGGTTTTTTAAAAACAAAAAAAAAAAAAAAAAAATTTTTTTTTTTCAAAACAAAAAAAAAAATTGGAATTTTTTTAAAACAAAAAAAAAATTCTCGGTTTTTTTTTTGAAAACAAAAAAAAAAAATTCTGGGTTTTTAAAAAAAAAAACAAAATTCTGGGTTCTTTTTCCCCCAAAAATTCAAAATTCAAACAAAAAAAGAAAATTCTGGGTTTTAAAAAAAAAATTCTGGGTTTTTTTTCCCCCAAAAATTCAAAATTCAAACAAAAAAAATTCAAAATTAAACACAAACCTTAAACACAAACCCAGAAAATTCAAAATCAAACACAATATATTGACAATAGAAATACAACATGCTCCAAAATATAACAATACAAACCCATGAATTTCATCTCATTCAACAAAACCAACCCAAATTTAACAGTAAATCCATTCAAGGAACACAAAAACACAAGCTCAGAAACACAAGAACAAGCTCAAGAACACAAACCCATTTAAACATAGGCATAATATCTCAACACAATAGCAAAAATAACCTCTAGCAAAAGTATAATACCCATAAAAAGATTTGAAATTTTTTACCTCAAATAGTAGAGATGAGTGAGCCTTGGCTTTTCTTATGAAGTTTTCCATTTGCCCTTGCCTGAAAAATGGTGGAAAGTGTGCGTTGTGTTGAAAGCAAAAAAAGAAGGACCGAAAGAAAAAAAGTAGCAACAGCAAAGAAACAAAGAAAAAAAAAAAAAAAAAAAAAGAGTTGTGCTGGAGTGAAGAAGGAAGAAAGAAAAAGAAAAAAAAAAAAAAAAAAAGAAAGGAGAGAACAAAAGAAGAGAGACCCAGGAAACCCAGAGAACAAAAGAACTTAAAGAAACCCAGAAGAAGAAAGACCAAAGAAAGAAAAGAAAACCGGAGGGGTAGGTGGGAAAGTGGGGTTTTTTTATATTATTTGGCTGGACCTATAGCCGCGTTTCTAAAAACGCGGCTATAGGCCCTTAATTATAGAAAAAAATTGTTGTTGGGCTGTACACGCTGTCCACGTAAAAAATATTTTTTGCTTGGAACTATGGCCGCGTTTCCCATAGAAACACGGCCATAGGTCGGGTCTAAAGCCGCGTTTTTCCGGAAAAACGCGGCCATCCTTATAAAAAAATTTTTTTTGCTGGATCTATAGCCGCGTTTCTAAAAACACGGCTATAGGCCCTTAATTATAGAAAAAAATTGTTGTTGGGCCGTCCACGCTATCCACGTAAAAAATATTTTTTGCTTGGAACTATGGCCGCGTTTCCCATAGAAACGCGGCCATAGGTCGGGTCTAAAGCCGCGTTTCCCAAAAAAAGCGGCCATCCTTATATAAAGATATTTTTTGCTGGACCTATGGCCGCGTTTCTAAAAACGCGGCTATAGGCCCTCCTTTATAAAAAAAAAATTGTTGGGTGGGACAAGCCGTCTATGTAAAAAAATATTTTTTTGGCAGGAACTATGGCCGCGTTTTTATGGAAAACGCGGCCATAGGTCGGGTCTAAAGCTGTGTTTCTTAACAAAACGCGGCCATCCTTTTTAAAAAATATTTTCTGTTGGACTTATAGCCACGTTTTTAAAAACGCGGCTATAGGCCTTCCTTTATAAAAAAAAAATTATTGGGCGGTACACGCCGTCCATGTAAAAAAATATTTTTTGGCTAGAACTATGGCCGTGTTTTTATGGGAAACGCGGCCATTGGTCGGGTCTTTCGCGGCCATCCTTTTAAAAAAATATTTTTTGCAGGACCTATGGCCGCATTTTTAAAAACGCGGCTATAGGCCCTCCTTTATAAAAAAAAAAAAAAAAAAATTGTTTGGCTGCGCACACCGTCCATGTAAAATATATTTTTTGGCTGGAACTATGGCCGCGTTTTTATGGAAAACGCGGCCATAGGTCGGGTCTAAAGCCGCGTTTTGTCTTTTAAAAAATATTTTTTTGCTAGACCTATGGCCGCGTTTTTAGACTTACAAACGCGGCTTTAGACCGAACCTATAGCTGCATTTTTGAAAACGCGGCCATAGGTTGTTCTAAAGCCGCGTTTTCTAGGAACCACAGCCATAGGTTGGGTCTATAGCCGCGTTTCCTAGAAACGCGGCCATAGGTCAGGTATAGCCGCGTTTTTTTGTAAACGCGGCTATGAGATGCTATATCTTAATGCTATATCTTAATACACGTATCCCTGACCTATCATACCCCAAGTTTTTCAAGAAATGCTATATCTTAGTACTTGTACCTGTATCGTACCCTTAACGGTAAGGCTGTATCCGTACTCATGTATCTTAGTTTCCATTCAATTCCCAAAAAATATTATTTTTTGTTCCATTTATTCTTTTCAAACATCCAAAAAAAAGGGAGATAATTTTTTTTTTCTTCATTTACATTTCTTTCCATTCTTTTATATTTTATCCATTTCATTTATTTTTATAGCCTCTATGAGAGAGAGAGAGAGAGAGAGAGAGAGAGAGAGAGAGAGAGAGAGAGAGAGAGAGAGAGAGCTTCTAATTGTTGGGCTTTTTGAAGCCTAGTTGTGTTTAATCCAGTTAACGATCCGACCCAACCCAACCCGAATAATATTGCACAGTTTTTAATGGGAGATTTTTTGAAGCTTAGTCCATAAAGTGGAAACTTGGGAATTAATGGGGAGATTTTTTAGCCCATTTTGTAACCTATTGTGAATCCTATGCACAGGATATAGAAAAACGTTGTTTTGGTGATTAGGGGTTTTTATTTCTTTTTTTTTTTCTTTTTTTTTTAGAGTGAAAAACTGTCGCCGCACTTTGTACTTTTTCCCTGATAATTGTAAAATTCCTGCAACTCCATAAACGTAAACAAATTGCCAAACCACATAAATACTGTCTTGTGCGTGTGAATATTTTTCTTTGGTATGTGCTTTCTCTATTTTTTGTTTCTCACAGGTTGGGAATTTCGTGGCAATTCCCTACAACTAGTATCAAAGTCTAGGGTTAGGTTTGAGTGGCAGCAATGGCAGAGGAAGCAGGAAAGGCGTCTAGAATAGAAAAGTTCGATGACACAGACTTCGCGTATTGGATGATGCAAATTGAAGATTATCTCTATGGGAAGAAATTGCATCTGCCTCTTTTGGGGACAAAACATGCGACTATAAAGGATGAGGAATGGGCTCTTCTTGACAAACAAATACTGGGAGTTATCAGGTTAACACTGTTTAGGTCTGTTGAACACAATGTTGTAAAGGAGAAGACCACAACAGATCTGATGAAGGTTTTGTCTGGTATGTATGAAAAGCCATCAGCAAATAACAAGGTGCATCTAATGAAAAAACTGTTCAATCTGAAGATGGCAGAGAACGCATCAGTAACACAACATCTGAATGAATTCAACACTATCACAAATCAATTATCATCTGTAGAAATTGATTTTGATGATAAGATATGTGCACTGATCGTTTTGGCTTCTTTGCCAAATAGTTGGAAGGCAATGAGGATGGTAGTAAGCAATTCCACAGGTGCGTTGGCTTCTTTTCTTATGAAGTTTTCCATTTGCCCTTGCCTGAAAAATGGTGGAAAGTGTGCGTTGTGTTGAAAGAAAAAAAAGAAGGACAGAAAGAAAAAAAGTAGCAACAGCAAAGAAACAAAGAAAAAAAAAAAAAAAAGAGTTGTGCTGGAGTGAAGAAGGAAGAAAGAAAAAGAAAAAAAAAAAAAAAAAAAAGAAAGGAGAGAACAAAAGAAGAGAGACCCAGGAAACCCAGAGAACAAAAGAACTTAAAGAAACCCAGAAGAAGAAAGACCAAAGAAAGAAAAGAAAACCGGAGGGGTAGGTGGGAAAGTGGGGTTTTTTTATATTATTTGGCTGGACCTATAGCCGCGTTTCTAAAAACGCGGCTATAGGCCCTTAATTATAGAAAAAAATTGTTGTTGGGCTGTACACGCTGTCCACGTAAAAAATATTTTTTGCTTGGAACTATGGCCGCGTTTCCCATAGAAACACGGCCATAGGTCGGGTCTAAAGCCGCGTTTTTCCGGAAAAACGCGGCCATCCTTATAAAAAAATATTTTTTGCTGGATCTATAGCCGCGTTTCTAAAAACGCGGCTATAGGCCCTTAATTATAGAAAAAAATTGTTGTTGGGCCGTCCACGCTGTCCACGTAAAAAATATTTTTTGCTTGGAACTATGGCCGCGTTTCCCATAGAAACGCGGCCATAGGTCGGGTCTAAAGCCGCGTTTCCCAAAAAAAGCGGCCATCCTTATATAAAGATATTTTTTGCTGGACCTATGGCCGCGTTTCTAAAAACGCGGCTATAGGCCCTCCTTTATAAAAAAAAAAAAAATTGTTGGGTGGGATAAGCCGTCTATGTAAAAAAATATTTTTTTGGCTGGAACTATGGCCGCGTTTTTATGGAAAACGCGGCCATAGGTCGGGTCTAAAGCTGTGTTTCTTAACAAAACGCGGCCATCCTTTTTAAAAAATATTTTCTGTTGGACTTATAGCCGCGTTTTTAAAAACGCGGCTATAGGCCTTCCTTTATAAAAAAAAAATTATTGGGCGGTACACGCCGTCCATGTAAAAAAATATTTTTTGGCTAGAACTATGGCCGTGTTTTTATGGGAAACGCGGCCATTGGTCGGGTCTTTCGCGGCCATCCTTTTAAAAAAATATTTTTTGCAGGACCTATGGCCGCATTTTTAAAAACGCGGCTATAGGCCCTCCTTTATAAAAAAAAAAAATTGTTTGGCTGCGCACACCGTCCATGTAAAATATATTTTTTGGCTGGAACTATGGCCGCGTTTTTATGGAAAACGCGGCCATAGGTCGGGTCTAAAGCCGCGTTTTGTCTTTTAAAAAATATTTTTTTGCTAGACCTATGGCCGCGTTTTTAGACTTACAAACGCGGCTTTAGACCTAACCTATAGCTGCGTTTTTGAAAACGCGGCCATAGGTTGGGTCTATAGCCACGTTTCCTAGAAACGCGGCCATAGGTCAGGTATAGCCGCATTTTTTTGTAAACGCGGCTATAGCTCGCGATTTTTGTAGTGGTTCTTTTTAGTTCGGACAATTAATTCAATATCTAATGTTAATGTTGAGATTTCATTTATAAGTAATGTGCTTGGTTAAACGGTTTTTTCATATTATATTCAATATTCCACATAGAGACATAATAATACTTATTTCTAACACATTTTAAGAAGCATTTACATAGTTCATGTAACTACTTCTAAAAATGTAAGGAATATAGTGAATATATGGCTAATGGGGGGCCTAAAAATTAGTAGACTAACTTTAACTTTGTTAATACTTCTAAAAATGTAGGGGATATAGTGAATATATGCTAAAGAGATCCTAATAATTAAGAAATTAGTAGACTGATACTTTAAGCCCTGAACCAACAGGAAACAGAATATCGATCACTTAATTTGTCACTAATTAGCTTCACAATTATATAGTATATATCTACACAAAAGGGGGGTCATCGATCCACATGAAACAGATTGAATGTTTTCCTAGGCTGTTCAAAAAAGCTCAAATGATTAACCAAATTCTAACTGAGCCTTTTTTTCCTGCCTCTCGATGGGCGTAACTGCTACATATATAGCTCTGAAATTTTCAAAATTTGTCACGTCTTAATGAAAAATAGGCATGCATGGATGCAGGAAGTTCAAGTACCAATTAAATCTACAATCCTTTCCTGACTTCAAAGCTCAAGATATCGAATGCTAAACACCGACATGTAAATCCCAAGAAGTTGACAATTGTGAACGTCTTGAAATCAAGATTAAGGGTTGAGATTAAGGGACATTAGAATCAAGATTCAAGCCGAGCTCTTTAGCCTTCTCATGTACAAGATAAGGATCATGTGGAGCCTCTTCTGTCTTTATCTCCATACATATTAATTAGCCTTTGACTCGCAGTTGCATAACATGGAGTCTTTATGTCTAGCAAAAGGATGTCAGAACCTCCGTTGAAACTCTCTCGTATAAATATTCAAATATAAGTTTTGCAAAAGGATAAGATATTCAAATACTAAAGTTTTGCATTACCATTATCGTATGTCAGAACTCAGAACCTGTTGGGTTTTGTGTGAGGCTAGTTTATGTTTGATCCGGTGAATGACCTAATCCGACCTGAATAATGTTGTGTGGTTTTTTAATGGGAGATTTTTTGAGGCTTAGTCCATGGAGTGGAGGCTTGGGCCAATAGGGCCAAGTCGAAGTGCTCATGGACAAGCCTTTTGAGGGTCCGGGGGCAACGCCCCCGGGAAAAATTTTTTGGCCCATTGTGAATCCGATTTGTAGAAGAAATACATTGTTTTTAGGGTTTCGGTGTGTAGTCGGTTTTGGTGTGGAGAAAAAAAGTTTGTAGCCGCAACTTGTAATTTTCCCTGATAATAGTGAAATTTCTGCAACTCCGTAGACGTAGACAAATTGCCGAACCACGTAAATACTGTCTTGTGCGTGTGATTATTTTTCTTTGGCGTGTGTTTTCTCTATATTTTTTTTGTTTCTCACAGGTTTAGGAATTCATGAAAATTCCCTACAGAACCTTCTGTTGAAATTATCGTGTATAAATAATGTTCGCAGGGCTAAAACTTATTACACAAATTCAACCTTAAATGATGGGACACTTGGATCTAAAAATGAAAACCTTAACCATGAAACGGATTCTTTGTTTCAGCCCGCTGGTTTTTTTGTCATCCAAATCTCCACTAGCTCTCGGACAACACGTTTGATTTTCTTCTCTATTGAGAACCAGTCATTGTCAAGAATTGTGAGCTTCAAGCATTTATAATCTTAAAATAATAATTTGGTGTGGGTTGCAACAAAGAGGTAAGCTAGTTGTGATGAAATTGCTTTGCTGGTTTTGAGGTCTCCAATAAGCTATGTGACTTACTATAATAAATACAGCTACTTGCTTGAAATAATTTGGATATAAACGAAACAGATTTGGAATTTTGGACCATCAATCACCAAATCAGTTGTACGAGGTCAGCTAGCTTGACGCATCTTCTAAGTTCTAAGTTGTAACACCCTGTAACAGTGTAACCGGCGGGGCAAATTCCTCTTTTTATTGATCTCAGTGTTATCCCCTTTTCTAGTTTTCTTTTTCTTCTTCAAGATCGGACAAACATACATTTTTGCAAATTGAAGCTCAAGCATTAAGGCTAGGACTTGTTTGATTTCCTATATTACAATACCGATCGAATTCGAATTAACTTTTCAACTTTATCGGAAAAATACTAAAATAAATTTGAATCAATGATACAATATCAAGCTGTGCATGACCCAACTTATGGGCATCACATGATTATTTATTTAGCTAAAAAAAATATAGAAAATGACAAATTATACAGCCATATCCAAGGAATTACTCACGCTTGTTAAAAAAAGAGTAACTCATATTAAGCCACTGGTGTAAGGCACTCCTGTTTGAGGCAGCCAATAATCCCCCATTATGAATTTAGACACTGTAAAATTAGCAGCAGTAGTAGCATTAGTAATCACGTGATAACCAGGCCATGTCACTCTATTTGTTGTGTTTGATCCGGGTCCTCTATTATTATACTCCGCATAATACAATGTGCCTAATGCGAAAGTTCCATTCCAGTCATGCCAACCAGCAGGATTTATGAAGCTATCCATGAAAGATTGCATGAAAACCGTCAGACAGTACTCCTTCCATGGGCGGCCTAGGTATGTTTGAGTGGTACCATTGCTTGCAGCTAAATCAGAAGCTGCTCTAATGGTAGAATTTTGAATTGAAGTACCTGTGTTTTGATTTGGGTCCGTTCTACCTTGAGCAGTAATGGTATTGAATTGGCCAGTTATTGGCAAGCGAGGATATATATTGCAGTTCTGAAAAACAACAGCAGCGTTTCCAAATATGAAGTCAACTGTGCCATAAATGTCACACTCTCGATAGAACTGTCTAAGAGAATGTGTGTATAAGGTGTCCTGGTACCCCTCAAAGCTGCAGCTATAGAATGTGGACAAATCTGCCCCAGTTCGAACTGCAACCGCCTGGCCCTTAATTGCCCCAGCTGTGTTACGGAAAGTAATGTTCACGGCTACGAACCCTGGTGCAACCACAGCTGCAATATTTTGATGTGAAAGGAAAATGTTAAATGGTGAGCATGTGGATCAACCTTGCATGTTAAATTATTTGCGTTTATTCTTAAAAGATTAAAATGTTATATATTAACACTTAACCAAAAATGTTAGAGATGTGGCTTTATTTGTCTCACCTTTGAGATATACAAGGCACTCTTGTTTAAATAAATTAACCAAACTTACATATAACATATTAGTTTAAGCTTTTGTAATAAATGATACTCCGTAATTTATAATGAGACAGCATTTCTTACCAAATGTTGCGGAATTGAACGTTGTCCACCCATCAGCGACGCTCCTGTTGCCTGTGATAATAGTCTGATTGATACCATCTCCAATCAACAGCAAATTGTTCTTGTTCTTTGCAATAGACACATACTCTTGGTAGACACCAGCAGTGATATAGATCAAGAAGTACCCGGCGGAAGAATTAGTGTTGTTAGGAGCAGCAGCAATGGCGGCATTGATGGTGGTGAAGTTTCCGCCTCCATCCTGTCTCACAGTCACAATGTCATAAACCGTAACTGCTTCGAACTGAGCTGTCTGAAGCAGCTTTCTCCGGCTCGCTGACTCAAAAATTGTACGTGTGTGACCGGACATTTTAAAGGGAAAGCGTCCACTTCTGAAATTAGGATGGTTCCTCTTAGGCGGCGAGTCATTCCTCTTCACAGGCACCCAACCCTTGTTGAACAAAGCTAGAGAGACACCATGGAGCTTAGTGTCATCATCAAGTGGCCCTGAAAGATCATCCGTTACGCTAGCATCAGAAGCCGTGGTTACTAGGCCCTCAAAACAAGTTTCTTGGTTAGTTAATACGGCACTCAGAAAAGTTTGGATGTCATCAACTACCATGCTAGATAGAGAAACGTTAGCTATATTGACAGTTTCATAGGAGGTTTGAAGGTACTCCACGTTTAAGCCAGCAAGTAATTGGCAATCTAGTAGGGCACGTATTGTGGTTTCAGACAAAGTGGAGCTACGCTGAAGATATGAGTCCACAGTGTTTGAAAATTTACGTGCTTGTGATAATGACTTTTGAACCACAAATCGACCAGAGTCGTACACGTTGGCATTATGGTTAGGGAGCACTGATTTGCAATAAGAAGGGTCTTGGGTGGAGTTGCAAATGTGTTCTGGTGAGTCAGGACTTATCAGGTCAGACCTATCTGCAAAAGAGAGACTAACAATGAAGGAAAGGAGAATGAAAATTGAAAATGTTATGGGAGAGAAAAGCTTGGAAGCCATTGGTAATGGACAAAGGGAGGGTTTGAAGAGTGTGTATTGGTGGAATGCGTTATTGGGTTTAATTTATAGAAGGGATAGGAGCACATAGAAATGATAGAATAAGCTTAATAATTTGGTACGTAGTTGGTAGGAAAGGGCATACGTGACATGGGGATTGTATTTGTGGAAGTCAACTTGTATGTGTAGGACTTGGTCTTCCTTTTTTCTTTTTTGGGGTCTAGCTAGGCATTAGTTTGTACTCAGCTAGTGGATGCATGTAGCTTGGTGTTGATGTAAGTAATGGTTGACTTGAATGGAGGCGGTTGATCTGATTCTAAAAAATATATGTATAAAAAAAAAAAGTGGAGGAGGTTGATCTTCAATAACTTCAAATTAGGGTTTCAAAATTTTTGATTGTATCAATGTCGATATTTTTTTTATTTATAAAAATATCATGTACACAATATTTTTACAATATTTTTAAAACAAATCTTAAGTTACAAGATGTTATTGATAGGAAAAAAGTAATTTAGGTAATAAATTCAAATTATAACTAATAACAACTTTTTATTTGAGATTTATTATAAAAAAATTATGAATGTGGCATTTTTGTTATTATTATTATTCAAAACCTTTGCAATATTAGGAGGTGATAATTAGAAGTAATAATAATCTACATAAATTGTAGTAGCTTCTTTGGGTGTATCTTCTTTGCCATGTTACTTTGCGCTTATCTTTTTTAAGAAGAAGCCTAATAAATACATAAAGCTGGATAAATGAATACGTACGTCATCGTTTTGTGTGCTTCTATATTTTCCCCTAAAATGCTACTTACTGTACTATTCAAAAGAAATATTTGTTTAGCATCCAAATAATTCTTGGATCACGTTCAACAGAGTCTGTGCAGTTAGAATTACATTTGTATTATTAGCAAGTATTACTAGATTGTTGATTTAGAATAGGGTTGTTTTAATATTGTAAACTTTAATTTATTAGTTGATTTGTTTTCCTTGAGGATGGTGTGTTTGTTTTTTTGGGAGAGTTTTTCATGTGTTATAATATTGTGCATTATTTATTTCCGTTGTTATTTTATTTGTGCACAATATATATAGGTTGTAGATATTAACTAAGACCTTAGACATAATTGGACTAATTAATAACTTGGTTTGAAGTTGGTTAATTTGCATATTCGAGGTCTAAGCATCCTGAAATACAAATAAATATGGCAACTTTATAAAAACATTTATCCTTTTTTGAGTTATTATTCATTTTTTTGATTTATTATTAATATAAATTCTCAATCTCATTTTTTAAGTTTTACTTTATGTTTTGCCAATTATAACTTGTTATATATTAATTGTTTGACTTTTTTTTTTATAAAATAACATTAGTTTTTAAAAAATAAAGTCAAATCAAACACATTTTACATCGTGATTGGTGAAATATGTAAGGTTATATTTATTCAATAATGTGTTGGCTTTATTTCGTATCAATTTTTCTTGTAATTTAGCAATTAGATACCCTGTATTTAGGTGGAAATTATATAAGGATAGTATGTGTGAGAGTATGAAGAAAACTTAAGATGTGTGCAATTCAAAGGAGTCTTCCGACTAGATCTCGTGACTGGCATGTCGCCAGAATGACACACGTGTGAAGCATGCAGAGGAAGCTGAAGGGTCATGACAGCTAGAGCACTACAGGACAAAACTTCCAGTCTGGCCAGGCAGTTAGCTCGCGACTCAGACTCACGACTCATTCTAGTTGCGAGGTTGAGTCGCCAAAATGCCCTATTTGATTGAAACTGGCTTTTCGCATTCCTCATACACACTACTATAAATACCCTTATACCCATGAAATGTAGAGAACATCTAGAGAGAATTTTGAAAGGAAAACCCTAGAAAAAAAAACAAGATTAACTCATTCACAATCTTCATTCTTTGATTCTCCAAGTTCTTCTACTCTCACCCTCCCCATTGACATATCCTTAAGAGGTACATTTAGCCAAATCATTATCTCACCATACTCATATCAGTGAGGAGGTATTTTGGTGCTTGGGAAGCAGTTCAAAAGGAACCAATTCATTTGGTTGATGCAATAGGCTATTGCGGGATCCAGTAAGCTAGAGAAGACAAGGTTCGGCGTAACCATGTTGGAGCAAGAAGTTTGGAGGGCTTAGGAGTAGTGGGTAGATTAGGCTTGGAGGGTCTTCTACTATTCATGTATCCCAACTTCATTCTCTAGTGAATTATTGACTGCTTGGAGGGCGGCGGAGAGATTTTTCGCCAAGTATTTCGATTTCTTCTTCGATATCACATCGGCGTGTTATCTTTGTATTTGCATCTCTCTTTCCTTTCTCTTTACCTTTTAATTGCTGCTGTGTTTGTAATAAATTATAGTTTAGAGTGTGTCACCAATTTGGTTATAGCTTATATTTCATATTTCGCACATATATTGTTTGATTATAAGTTTATGTTGGTATTTTTATATTTAGGAGTCTAAACGTTCATTGGTGTTTTATACGCTATTTGAATTTTCAAAGTATAAAATAAAACACAAAATATCAAACTGAGGATTTGTATTCCTTAATATCTAGAGAAACTAATAATTTGTTTATTTTTGCAAATGTTTGACCCGGTAGATGATATGGTGTCGCACGATGCAGTGTACTACCAACCCAATCCGCCGTTTGACATGCATTTCATCCAACTAGCACAATTTTAAATCAGAATTCTTCCCTAATGTTAATTAATTCAATGAGTGACTGTAAACTTCACGTGTTATTGCTGTAATGCAATGGGCTCTAATGCCTACAATTCATATATACAATTGCCTAGCTTCCAAGAATGTTCGTGCACAAGCGTAAGCACAAACTTTTTCCTAGCATGTTCATATTGTTGAAAGAGAGAGAATTCTGTATTTATGTGTATACCTAAGACCCACATTCAGACTAACAACAATGTAGCTCATATTTTGCAAGTTTCACATGTTTCTAAGCAACATTTAGTACAAAACTAGTGCAAATTAATTAAAAACACAAACCAACTATATACACATAAATTCTAAGCAACATTTGGTCAAGACCACTCAAGTTGAAGCCAACCAATTTCGTGAAATATCAAATGGAAGAAGCAAACTCTCGCCTCTATTAGATAAGTGCGACCGTATATACCAAAACAAGTAAGACAAAAAGCTTTGGCGAATGTTGAGTTTGAGTGGATTTTTGGCTACAAAAGTATGACTTGTCTACTATATGACTTTATCGAGTCGACAGGAAATTAAATAAGACCAAGCGAATAGAAAAATGGTTCGAGTTCATCTGGTGAGGGTGGATTTAATTTAGATTTTCATTGGTCTGACTTCTGACTTCTGAGAGCTACCAGATGGTTGTGTCGAGGGAGAGAGGAAAAAACAAAATACCCATATGGTTGTGAGACCCACGTTACATGTTTTGGATTAATGATTAAGTTGGAAGGAAAATACTACTTAATTAATGATTGTGTCTGATGTTTCAGAATCACAAAAATAAATAAAGAAAATAAAATGGAGGAATTGTACTTTAACCAGTGCATCAGCAAGAAGATTCGGAGACGCAAGAACATCCATTCACACGTCAATTAATGAGTAAATATTTGCTCTTTAGGCGAACCTAAATACCAACCTTTTTCACATAGGTAATATCTATAGAAAAATTGTCACTACTTGCTAAGTAAAAAAATGAATAAGGGATATAGTAGATCTTTAAGTTTGGCCTGTCTGAGACTGGCATTATATAGAGACGCTAGATTTGGATACTTTGAATTCCCAGAGCTTCATAGCCATACACAAAGGTTTGCGTAAGTCAGATAACTTGAACATGTTATTCCTAGTCAAAACCATTGAGTTTGACTACAGAGAGAGTATTAATTTGTTATAAGATAATCGAGATGCTGTTTCAAGTAATTTAAATTTGCAAGACTAAGTCAAAGACTCATAGTTTGAAAACAAATGCGTATAATCTATCTGCTAGGCAAATATACTAATCAAGTGGCTACATATAACCGGCTCCAGCAACGCCACTAATGACAATCCTTCATAGGACAGTGCTTTTCCTACGGAAGTTCAATTTGACCATGCACATGGATCCCCATATATAGCCTGAAACGAAAACCATGCATTTCAATGAAGCTTAACTCCTTTTTGCATAAAAATTACGTAGACATAGATCAAAGAAACCACTTGATAAAAAAAATATATATATATATAACTCAAGTGGCATTACTAATTAAACTACTGTGCTGTTTGTCATTCTTTTCATGCGTCCAGCACATATCGGAAACTTTCCACAAGGAATGGGTCGTAAGGATCTAAACCCAAGAGGCCAAGATCCTTGAGCATTTTAGCTCAAGTACAAGTACTTGAGATTTTGATCTTGCACGATAGAAGAGTGCATCCAAGTACCATATATAACTGTATCAAATTATCAATTGTTTATCAAAATTTCAGTCGGCAGAGATTATTTTGGTTGGGTGAGGAATTAGCTAGCTACAATAAAAGTAATCAGTAGTGCTACTATATATGTGTCAATGTTATACTGATCACAATTTGTCATCTCAAATATTTTGATAATAATTGTGGACTTAATGTGTTATTAACTTTGCTGAAAAAAAAATAGACATATAAACTTTAAAATTATATGAGCAGACGAAATAATCTTAGCAGAAGCAAACCCACATTAGGATCAACAAAGGCCAACCTTAACCCCCAATGTGACCCTAGAATATAATAATAATAATAATAATAATAATAATAATAATAATAATAATAATAATAATAATAATATATGGGTAAATTACAACTTACCTGCTTGTTTTTTAACCGAAATTTAAGTTATTTTCATATGGTTTAAATTTTGACATTTTATCTATTTGAAGTTTGACATAAATTTAAGTTGCTTGTGGTTTGAAATCCCATTATGCAAGTGTTCCGCTAGGTCTTTTTGATTTTATTTAATCTTGTATATTTATGTTTTTATGTATTTTAGGAGAAGAGAGAGATAAAAGTTGAGCAAAATTACATATTTAACCATATTTTTTTTAAAGTAGATTATATAACTCTAACTAAGCTAATCTTAAGTGAATAAAATGTCAAATTTCAATTCATGTAGATAACTTAAATTTCAGTCAAAATATAGGTGGTTAAATTGAAATTTGCCCTATATATACATATATATATATATATATATATTGTATCCTTAAAATTCAATCAGTCCAAAAGAGATTTATGAGGTTAAACCTATGTTTGGAGCAAGAGGGGCCAGCCTTGGCCCAATGTCCTATACTCAAGAACATATCATTTTATTTGAGTTGGATTTCAGAGACATGCCCATGTTGGTCAAGGACTCACCAACTAAGGTCTGCAAGAAGAAAATGACCTACTCGCTAGGCTAGAGACCAACTCAATGGAATTGGTTAGAGGAACTCTAAGAGTCAAGTTCTTAAGGAAATTCAAAAAATAATATAAAACAAAAGGGTAGAGTGTACAGCAGATGGAATGCACATCTTTCTTACTAGTCTATGAGTTTTTATATGATTTCACCAATCTTCTACAGTAATTAACTATCAAATTATTGAGAAAAAAAAATCTTAAATATCCATTCAAATAATCTATTTTGACTTCACTCTTCATAAATAGTTATGTATGGGGAAGAATAAAGATTATAATAATTTAAAACCAATGGCCTAGAACATTAGAGTATCACCCACACATAACTATTCGTGATTCGCGCGCCCTATCTATATTTAAAGTTTGTATGCTTAAGGAAATTGGTTAGAGGAACTCTAACAATTAAGTTCTTAAGGAAATTCACAAAATAATATAAAAGAAAAGGGTAGAGTGTAGAGTAGATGGACTGCACATCTTCCTCTCTAGTCAAAGAGTTTTTATATGGTTCGCCAATCTTCTATTGTAACTATCAAATTATTGAGAAAAAAATCTTAAATATCTATTTAAATAATTTATTTTGTCTTCACTCTTCACAAATAGTTATGTACGGGGAAGAATTGAGATTATAATAATTTAAAATCAATGGCCTAGAACATTAGAGTATCACTCTCAAAAAATGAGTGAGGTATACCTAGTCTCAACATAATATTCTTTTTTTAAGACAGAGTCTTTCACCCTTTTTACCTATTTTTTGTCCATATCTTGAATTGAAATTGTGATAGTTGTTGAAAGTATATGGTTAAAATGATTAAATTTATCATACCTGAATAATTTAAATTTTTGGAATAATCAGTAATTTAACATGGTATAAAAGTAAGAGATCCTGAATTTAATTATTGTCTCTTCCACTCTACCCCTCATTAAAGTTTTCACATATTTGGCTTCACCTATTAAAAGGTAGTTTCAGCTCACACGTAAGAGAGAGTGTTAGAAGTATATAGTTAAAATAATTAAATTTACTATATTCTAATCGTTTAAACTTTTAAGATAATCAATAATTTAATAACAGTAAATAAGAATGTTGTTTTGTTTCGTTTTGTTTATGTTTATGTTCTGTTTTTTGTTTCTTTCTTTCTAAATAGAAATATATCAATATGTAAGAAACAAAAGTTAGCCAGGCAGTTGTCCTCATATGGCTCCAAATTCAATCATCCCTGGAGGAGTGAAAATGAACTAAATTATAAAGTCATTTACTTTATTGCAAGAGGCCCTTTCGGCTTAGCAGATGGGCCACCCTAAGTCTATCTTCGTTGACCCAATATAACCTGAACTAAATGAAAGGATGGGACTGTGTGAGCCTTGTAAAGCTTTCATTTTTTCGACTGTTTTCCTAATTATCTCCCAGCTCACCCTTTTGGATACTTTCACAATGGTTCCTTGATTGTTGCTGCAAACTTTACTGCGTAGCAGATACTATTAATCTCTTCTGGACTAAAGCTTTGAGGGTGAAACAGTTGTGGTCCCTAGCTATCATTGCAAACCCCTCGCTTTCCCTTCCACCCAACTTGCATCCATGTGTACTTTACCCAGTCTTGTGAGGGTCTACATAAAGCTTAATTAGGTCTTTCCGTAAAAACACCTGGATACCTTCCATGTCCAATCCTTATAGTTCAAACCAAACCATACCATGTTCATATATTGACATTTGAGAAACACGAGTTTCTGTATTTTTTTATTTGCGTCCCAGATAGTTCACATTAGATGATGTCTATTAGTTTAAGTTGAGTGGGTATATAAAAAAAAAATATATATATATATATATATATATTGCATTCAAGCCATTTAAGCAATTGAGAGATCATTGTCACGGATGTTTCTCGCTATATATTAGTATCCTATTTTCACAATACTGGATTCTACCTTTGATAACATGTTTAATTTAGACTTGATAATAATGTATTTTTGTTAGATCTTGAGCTTAAAAGTTAGATGCCAAGCTTGAGCTCATTTTAAGTAATGGCTGAAATCATGCCACGATGAACTTAAAGCTTTTAGATTTTTTAACAAGTTTGAGTTCAAACATTAATTGTAGGCTAGGTACAAGCTCAAACTGAGACAAAATTCTTCTTGTTCACAGCCCTGCCCACTAACCCTAAGAGTCCATTTGATTGGGAGGATGAAAAAGTGGGAGAATAGAAAATAAAATAAGGATAGAACAGTTTTTAGTTTTCCTGATTTGTGTTTGGTTGAGAATGTGGAAAAGTAAAGAGATGGAAAACTTTTTAGTTTAGTTAAAAACAAGGTTTGTATAAAGTTACCATCATGTCCTTTTTAAATAAAACAAAAAGTAATAACATTATACTTTTTTAAAAAATTATATATAGATGAAAGTGGGCATTTCAAAGAATAGCATAAGAAATCATTCAAAAGTGTTTTCTTAAAAAAATTAAAAACAAATGAAAAAGGAAAAGAAGAAGAACCCACCAACAAAACCAAAGAAAGGATAAAAACAAAACAAAACAAAAATATAAAGCCAGTGTTACAAAGGAAAAGTCCAAAAAAAAAAAAAACCCAGAAACGTTAAAAGTGGTGAGGCTGTTTTATCCAAATATTTTTTCTACTTTGCACTCCAATTTTCTTTACAATTTGGAGAGATTGTATTTTGAAGGGGAATGAGAGAAAGCGTGTGAGTTCCGCCACTTTTCTCTCCTCCTCTTCCTCTCCCTTTCAACCAAACAGTGAAAAATGTCATTTTCTACCTTATTTTCCTCTTCTTATTTTCCATCCCCTTGTTTTCACACCAACCAAACATACCCTAAAGAAATTCCTCAAAAATATATGTAGTCTAGAAACAACTATGAGTCAATTTCAACATGATGAAAGCTCTCGTGAAAGGTCAATAATAATATTCAAGATGTATTTTTTTTTAATAAAAAAAGAATGAAATCCATTGAAAATGATAAAAATGAACAAATTTAGAACTGCACCCACTAATGTCACAACTTTACAGCATAATTCTAATGTGATAAACTAGATTAGAAGAAAAGAAAAATTGTAAATTATTATGAAAAACTTTGTGATAGTAAACTTTGTTTTTATGAAAGCCAATCACAATAAATATATAAAAAAATATTTGTAAAAAGAAAAGTGTAATTCTAGAATTACTCAACAAAGGGCATAAGCCGAGTCCGACTGTCCGCGAGCCAAGAGACACTAGTCAGTAAATTAACATCATAGAAACGAAAAATACGAACTCCAAAGCCCAAAGGAGCGGACGTCATTTATGCATAGATATGATATAGGGACACGCGCAACTTCCCGACACAAATCGCACAATTAATTAAGCACTGTTTAGTCCGCATCGCCTTGCTTGACACCTATCTTCAACATAGCTGATAGCTCCTTTCCATGCTGTTTTTGTGACAGACAAACCCCATTGCTTTTATACTCTATTTAACTTGCATCAACCACCATATTGAGCACCACTCATTTTTCATTCTCTCTCTTTCTCTCAAATCATCTACAATGTATAATCTCGGGGAAAGAACTAGACTCTTGCTTACTTTCTTGCCCATCTCAGCTGTTGCCTTAGTTTTGCTGCTCTACTCAACAACCCCTTTGAAAAAGAGCCCCAAGAATAGCACCACAGATATAGTAGATTTCCCCCACCTACACATCCACAACCACAAACACATCCAAGTAGCCCATTCCACATGCCAAGGAACACTATACCCAGAGCTATGTGTCTCAACACTCTCTGCCTTCCCTGACCTCGCTACCAAGTCACTCCCACAGATCGTCTCAGCCACTGTAAACCGCACACTTTCCGAAGTCAGAGTCTCCTCCTCAAACTGCAGCAGCATCCGCAAGAAGCTCAAGAATCTTGATCCTCTTCAAAAGAGAGCCTTGGACGATTGCCTTGAGCTTTTTGATGACACAATGGCTCAGCTTAAAGCTACTATCTCTGACCTCTCTTCTAAGAAATTAGCCTCCAAGCATCACAATGACTTACAAACCTTGTTGAGTGCCGCAATGACGAACCAGTACACGTGTCTTGACGGGTTTGCTCATAGCAAAGCAGACGTGAGAGAGGAAATCAAGAACAGCTTGTATAATATCTCTCAGCTTGTGAGTAACTCTCTGGCCATTCTCAAGAAAATCCCGGGGTTTAACACAAGTAAGTCCCAGGAGTTCCATGAGTTTGGAAATATGAAAAATGGATTCCCATCGTGGGTTTCCCGGAAAGATCGAAAATTGTTACAAACAACAGTAAATACGATCAAATATGACTTACTGGTGGCTAAGGATGGCACTGGGAACTTCACCACCATTGGTGAGGCAGTGGCTGCAGCTCCAAACTCAAGCACAACCAGGTTTGTCATACATTAATTGGCCTTGTAAATAATTCTAGAGCAATATTAGAGACACAATTTCTACAATACTTTTCATAAATTATTAAAGTATGTGCTCTGATCAAAGTAATATCACTTTTGGTACAGTAATATATGCATTAATTTACTTCAACAGTTGGGGAAAAAATGTCCTTAAATCTATTATTCTAATAATTTGACATATTAGTACTCAATTAGTGCTCACTAACTCGATCTATATACTTGTATAATAATCAATAAGTTCATTTTCATAATGTTAGTCTATTGTAATTATGTATTAGAGAATTGTTAGTAATTGAACTTTTGGTAAGTAGGTTTGTGATATACATAAAGGCCGGGGCATATTTTGAGAATGTGGAGGTAGAGAGGAAGAAGCCCAATTTGATGTTCATAGGTGACGGGATTGGAAAGACAATTGTGAAAGCGAGTAGGAATGTGGTAGATAGGTCGACTACATTCAAGTCAGCAACCGTAGGTAAGCGATTAAAAGCTTGAACTTTCTTCTAAATAATGCCTCTGTAGTTGAATTTTAATTTGATTTGTTGCACACCCTTTTACAATTTGAAGTAGAAATGTCACTTGGCCGTGTCTATTATTGCATGATGTACATGTTATCTAATAATGTAATGGCCAGAGATGTGGGACATGAGTTGTTGGCCCATTCACGAGTGGGATTTTGCAACTCACTTACGTAATCATGTTGCATCCACTTCGGTATAGAATTTGAAATATTTAATGTAGGATTTTGAGTTGTACTACTTCGTCGTTAAATCAATCAGTGATTTGGTGATAAAGAGGCGTACTAAGGGAGTGTGTGGGGGTGTTTGGCATGTCCGCCTAAAAATGTTTGAAAACATATGTGAAAATATGTGTTGAAAAAATGTGTAAAATTAATTGTAATGTTATTTAAAAACTGAAAACATGTACTTGAGTGAATGTACCAAACGGGAGCTAAGGGTTCTACCGGTTGAAAAGGTGGAAAATTAGGAGAATATAAAATGGGAAAGGGATAGAAAATTGGAAAGGTAAAAAAAGTTAGTTTTCTCTCGTATATGATTAGTTGGAAGGATGAAAAAGTGGAGAGATAAAAGAAATTTATTTATTTAGTTTAAAAAAAAATGAAAGGGTAAAAATTAGAAAATGAAGTTGGTATAAATTTACAGTTATGTCTCTATTAAATAAACTAAAAACAACACTTTTTTTATTAAAAATTTTTGTATGAATAGTACTTTATTTATACATTAAAAAAATTTTAAGAAAAACAAGAAGTTTAAGAACCCAAAATTAAAAAATTAAAAAAAGAAAAAAAACCAACTAACTGTTTGAGAAAGGAAAGGATAAGCACATAATAAAAGAAAACAAAAGAAAATTGAAGAAAGATAAGCACAAAAGAAAAAGAAAAAACGAAGATAAGCAGTAAAGAAGAAACAAAAATTGAAGAAAAGATCAAGCATCAGTTGTTCAGCACCAAAAAAAAAAAAAAAGACGGAATGAACATCAAAAGAATCCTATCAATAAAAAGACAAAAGAAGCAGAGAATAAAATGACCGAAAAGTTTAAAAATATTGAACGTTAGCCTGGTCAATTTTGTCCAAAATATTTCCAAGCATTCTTTTCTAGTTTTACTCTGATTTAGGGTGATTTGATTTTGGTGAGAAGAGAAAACTGTCAAGCTCCACCATGTTTTTCCCCTCTCATTCCTCCCAACCAAATAAACCTTAAAGTTTTTTATGTCATGTTACTGTACCATACAAACCTGTTTTTGGAGTGGAAATAGAGAGGCAAAGATTCGACAACATCCAAAAAAGTGTATCACCTCATTAATCCAACAACTCCAATTAAACGGTGATTTTCGGGATTCTAGGCAATGTAATTAGAAGATGAACATAAAGTCTCATTAGAAAGCTTGATATGATGGGTGATCGAAGTTGGTAATAGGAAATTATCATCCTGATCTTATAAATCTGTTTAGTTTGGCTTCAATGGTGCCTGACTTTCTGGCACTATAATCACTAGATAAGAGCCGAATCGTAGAGATTAGAGTAATTTGGGGAAAAAAAAAACGCCCTTTCATTTTGTCTTATTCTAATTCTAGAATCAAAACTTCAAAAGCACATTCACGGGTGTACAAGGCAAATTATTGGGTAGAACCAACTACCAAGGCCATATTTTATGTATGCACTCCAACAGGGTCTGACATGCCATAATTATTTTAATTTTAGATTAATTTTTATCACTAATTGTTGATTAATCTTTAAAACCCATTGCATTTTAATTTCAATCTTTCTCATTAAAGATGCATAATTTGATATTTTGATTTGATTTAATTCAATACTAATCAGTAACCCTACAATGCTCCGGAATGATTAGTATAATGAGTTTCTTTTTCTTCCTTTTCTTTTGTCCAAATATGATTAAGTATGATAGATATTAATAAGAACTTATTTATTATTTTTGTGTTTGTAGATGAAATTAATATTTTAGTATTAGATGTAAGGTCACAATTTGTGTCCAAACCCGAAAGATACAATTGGGATAGGCTCAAAAAGCCTAATACAATGAATTTGTAAAGAGTGAGCTTGAAATCTAGGTTATAGTGATTTTTACTAACAAAGATGATAGGCTCCATCGCAACATTATACACATGGGATAGCTTATAGAACAAAAATCATCATCGGACTCAAGCCGAGGGGGTTAGACCCTCTCTTTCTCTTCCTTATGGATAAGTTACAAGTATTGATCTTAATGTCTACAGTGTTTTCTTTCTTCTCCCTCCAATCCCTTTCCTTGAACGTCTTCTCCTCCTTGTATATCTTTTTTCCTCCTCTCACCATCCTTCACGTATGGATTAGATTATTGGCTTGGATCCTTGTCCCATCAGTCCATCCCTGAAGTCTTTGGAGATAACTGTAACGCTAAACCTTGATGCTCAGGCATCACTTCCTCATTAATGCAGCCAGAGGTTTAGTTGCAGAGTATTTAATGCGGTGGCAACAGCTTTACCTTAAATATTTCGTAGCCCTTATTCATATCCTGTACACCCATCATTCATATCCTTACTTACAGAATCTCTTAGAACATGGCTTTTAGACATCAGGCAACCCTTTCCTACCTCGACTTTATCTAGCCAATAATTGTCTCCTCCTCGGACCAACTTCCAGGATGACCATGATTAATCTCTGCTTCTCTACCCATAAATACTGCTTCTTTGAGTTAATATTCCCACGTCCTCGAACTATTTAATGTCCTCGGATTGGGTTTTTGGCCCAATACATACTCGTGGGCCCATTAACCCTACATTAGATATTTATAATGATTATTTTTTTGTTGAGAGAATTTATAATGATTATGTTAGTATATGGAAGCTTATCTATAATTTAAAGAAAAGGTGATGTAGTAAGATTTTAATAAAGGTTTAAATATAGAATAAATTTTAAACTCAATATGTTCCTAAAAAACACTCAATAATATATAACGATACGTAAAATAACTCTTTAAAAAAGTTGATTTTACACATGATAATAACTCAACTAAAAGTGAAAAGGCTTTAATTTTATATATATTAAAAATTATAAATGGTAGCAATTAATGAATTTAGAGGTATTATTTACAAAATATAAAGAGTAGATAATTAAGATTCAATTAAGTACCCGATAAAAAAAAGAATTACAGGGTTATTTTTTTTATAATTTTTTTGAGAAGAAAATGCATTACAGATGGTTTCTCCTTATATATTCTTGCAGGATTTAGTTAACAACTTAACAAATATCGAAAGAAATAAGGACAGAAATTAATATTATTTAAATTTATTTTAAAGCATAAAGTCTATTTATACACAAGTATAAAAAATACACACTATACCCACCTTATTCATGCAAATCAATGAAATATATGCATTACAAATGATAATTAATTGAGTAATGCTACTACACACAACAAAATTTTTCAATAATCTCATAACATTCTTAAATTAGCATGTCAATTTACATGGTTATACCATAATTTCTAATTTAAATTTTTTGATATATTAATTTATAAATGTGAAATTTTATTGTGTCCATAACATTATTATAATTTAATATTTAATATTTTAACCTTCTTATATTATATTATATTAACCACATAAAAAACCTAGGTCAAAATTTATTTCTATTTAATATTTTAACCTTCTTACATTATATTATATTATATTAACCACATAAAAAACCTAGATCAAAATTTATTTCGGCTATTGGCAACAGCTCAGTAAAAAGCATATTTGACAAATCTGTCTAATGCTCCTACTTTTTATCTTTTTCTAATCATAATTTGTTTCGATTATCGACAGCTCAGTAAAAGCATACCGATAAGACAAAGCTGACTCAATTTTCTTTTATTTTTTTTACCTTTTTTTCTCTTTTTACCTTTTTTTCTCTTTTGCATCCCAGCAATGTACTTAAATAGATTTACAACGGATGAGGATTATTTTTTTGGTCCCATTTCTATATATGGACTCCAATTTATAAAGCCGGGACCTGACATGAATTTTAAGTGCATCGAAGACATTAAAGAGGTGTTTGAAGTGTAGTTTAAATGACGTTGTTTGAGTATTTTTTATATAAATATAGATAAAAGAATATGTAAAAATATATATAATATTATTTAAAATATATAAAAATGTGCTAAAACCGTTAGGCTAAACACCCTCCTAAACATCAAGAACATTTTTTGTGAGTACAGAAGAACAATAAATGCTGGACGACAAATTTATACAACTTTTTATGCTATTCATCATGGTTGTGAGCGGTAAAAAAATGGACCAATTATTTATTTATTTATTTTGCCGCTCGCAATTTTACACGAATTGGGATAAAAATTGCGTAATTTACTGCTATAGTAGCATTTTTTATAGAAAGAAAAAGTTTGTTGGTATCGGTGGGCTTAGGCCCTAGGCATCTCCTGATCGAGTTGACACTCGTGGTCCGTGGATTCTTCAAAAGCGTGAGTTTTACTCATTTTGTCGGCAAAAGGCGTTTGTCTCTTAATAGACTACTTGTAATTTGCAAATGATCCGATTAGACATTTTTGTTACGTAATAAGCTGATTTTAAAGGAAATCCAAGTTCACATGTTATACCATCAATCGTTTAGTTTGTCTTTTTAATGTCCGTATTTTTAGCCTTTTGAAATTTGGGATGATTACTTCCTATTCATTTCACTTTCAAATGCCAAATTTGGATGGTTGCATTTGTCATATGTGTTGTGGATGGTGAATATTTAGGTATTTCAGAGAAATGACACTTTTTTATTTTATATTCATAATAAATCTTATTATAAATTTAATGAATAAACTCTCCCTATAAATATAAGATAAAATATTATTTTTTGTATTTCAAAAGTAACTAAGAAATCTAAAACTCATACCTTGGGTGATTAAATTTTAGGCTGCTCAAAAGTCATTTTGTAATAATGTCATCCAGAAAAGTAAATCACTAAATTGTAACTAGGGAAAGAATGATCATGATTTGATGCTTGAAAGTTGCTTAATGTGTCATTTCGCTTTACAGGTAAAGACTTTAGTTGTGTATATCCATATCTCAAACTTCTCTTCTTAATTTGTAAGGAAAAAAAAAACACTTCATTTGTAATACTTTTACCAGGAGGAAAATAAGAAATTTAAAAGTCTTTCACTGAATCACAGATACAATTGAAAATACATTCTAAAAGTTTCAAATGAAGATGAACTTACTCTGGAAGTTAAAATTCGAAAACTAAAATACATTGAACGGACACACACACACCTCTAAGAGCTTATTGAAGAACTATTTAAGCTCTTGAATGCCTAATAAGTCGTTTCTAGTAATTATCATATCATCAACATAGAGTAGAAGAATGAAGTTGACAAGGCCATATGAATAATAGTACTGTGTCATACGAACCAATAGAGTAACCAAGATGGTCGATAGTGGTGTTGAATTTAGCAAATCAAGTTTGAGGTGTTAGTTTTAAGTCTTTTATAGCTCAACTTTCAGGTGGCTTATAGGGCTGAAAGACACAAAAGAAACCAATTCTGCTTACCTTGAATGGTAATAGCTTCCAATTTGTATGGTTTTTAATATCTATGCTCTAAATATAATTCCATGATCCTTCATCTAACACTTTTGGTACATATATATTGTGATTATTTTTCAGCCGTGGTGGGGGATGGATTCATAGCCAAGGGTATAACCGTTGAGAACTCAGCAGGGCCAAGTAAACACCAAGCAGTGGCATTAAGGAGCGGTTCAGATTTCTCAGCATTCTACCAATGCAGCTTTGTTGGCTACCAAGACACCCTTTATGTCCATTCCCTTCGACAATTTTATCGCGAGTGTGACATATATGGGACAGTTGACTTCATCTTTGGTAACGCAGCTGTGGTTTTCCAAAATTGCAACATATATGCCCGTAAACCAGATGAGAAGCAAAAGAACATTTTCACTGCACAAGGTAGAGAGGACCCTAACCAAAACACAGGGATATCAATCTTAAATTGCAAAGTTACAGCTGCTGCGGATTTAATCCCAGTAAAATCATCCTTTAAGACCTATCTAGGACGCCCATGGAAGGAGTATTCAAGGACTGTTTTTCTCAGATCTTACATTGATGATTTGGTAGACCCAGCTGGATGGTTGGAATGGAATGGCACATTTGCATTGAGTACCTTGTATTATGGTGAGTATATGAACCGAGGGCCAGGGTCTAACACAAGTGCTAGAGTGACCTGGCCGGGTTATAGAGTCATCAACAACTCAACCGTTGCACGCCAGTTTACTGTAGGGGAATTTATACAAGGAACTGACTGGTTAAATTCTTCTAGCATTCCATACTTTGTCAGCTTGAGTTGAGGACTGAGGACGGTTACAAAGTATTGCCTTTTCCTCTATTTAAATGTTAACGTTTAAGAAGCTCTATGATTGAATAGCAAGCATTCATATGGCTAGCTTTGTCCAAATGAATTTTATATGTTTGTATTGTACTTGCAATGTAAATTTACATTGTGTACAACATTTGTCACTTATTGTGTGTGTTAACAATGTAAATTTACATTGTACCGTACAATGTAAAAGAAGAATTTCCTTGTCTAAAACCTCTCCTGAGAAAGATTCCAATATGAAATGTATGACCACCTTAATGTATTTGTACTAGAATGGAAGTCTGGATAAATTGTACAGTTTTTGTTTGATTGGACTGGGTCATTGGTGCTTGGTGCATTGAGATAATGCATCGTGCAATAGCATTTTTGATGGCTAAGATTAAAAGATTAAAAAAAAAAAAAAAAACTTATTTTTAATCTCAAGCTTAACTCAAAACTTTATAACTTTTAATTTTTTTTACCACTTTACCATCTCAACTTCTTCCTCTCACAATTGCACCTGATCTGGATCCGGGACTTTTAGGATCGTTTGGTACATGTGTTTAAACACAGTTTTTCAGTTTTTAAACAACATTACTAGCATTTTTACATACTTTTTCAGTCACACATATTTTTAAAAAATACAAACAATATTACTAAACGACTCCTAATATTTTTAGAATAAGATCCTGATCCAAGACTTGATTACCTAAGTTGACAAAACTTATAAAACAGCGCCAATGTTGCAGTTGACAAAACTTATAAAATAGTGCCAATATTTGCAACATTTGGAGCTCTACATAGGCCCAACTTATCTTTGGAAGAAACCCAAGACCACAAATTTTGGGTCTTTACGCTATTACCTATTTTAGATGGGCAAGACTAGAGGTGGCAAACTAAGCTCAAACCCACCCACTCTAATTGAACCTAAACTCACCCAATTATTACTTGGGTTAAATGGGCATCAACCCAATTAGACCCAATGATTATTGGGTTTTAACTAAAAATCCATTGGGACTCATTTAACCAAAAAACAATATATCCAAATTCAAACCAGCCCTTCCTATAAAAAATAAAAAATAAAAAACCCTTAGACGTTTCAGTGTTTTCATTGTCCTTCATTTTCTCGGCCTCCAAACACATCTCTCTCTCGTCTCGCATGCTCTCTCTCTTTCTCTCTAGCTCTCACAGAGAACAATGAGGCACAACAAACACATTTCTCTATAGTAATCCGATCTACATTTAGCAAATCAAAAGCACGAAAATTCAAATTTGCAAGTTTCACCGACGTGTGGATTAGTGTCGCCCAAGGCTTCGATCTGGATCTTAAGCCCATCTTCATAGCAAGCGATTGAGCGATCCACCTGTCCAAGCAATCGAAAACATGTCTTCGAGTTGTATGTGACTGGAAAATGCCACGAGCGCGTGATCGGTGCCTCTAGGAGGATCCGAAAGCTAAATGGCCCGCTCCAAAACCGGAATCGCCTCCTCAAACCGCCCTAAACTCGAATAGATCGCCGCCAAAACGTGAAGGCTCATCGCCAAGTCCAAACTCAACTCACCGTCATCTCCACCGAAGCACCGCTCGAACACGTACTTTTTGACTTGATAATTTTAACATTATATCTCAAACACAATTACTGGGTTTGAATTTTTTTTTTTTTTTAATTTGGGTAATTTAAGAATGGAGTAATTGATAAGGATGCGTTCATTTTTCTCTTTTGTTGGTTCAAAAGAATTTCTATTTGTTTCAAGGACAATTGCTTTCAAAATTCCATGAAAGTTTTGAGTTTGAAATGACATTTCTTTGTATTTGTTGCACTGTTTGGTCGCCAAGAAAGTGAGAGAAAATAGAAAAGAAAACTTTTATTTGGATTTTTAATATAATTGCTGATGTAGATGTGCTTATGTAGAATTTTTTAATCTCCAGAATGGAGACCAAAGAGTGGAAAAGGGTATCCAAGAAATTGTTGAGATTTTCACTTTAATGGCATTTTAGTAATTTTGATAATTGAGTAATTGAGAAAATTGGAGTTTACCCATAATAATTGGGTTGGACTAGATTTAGGATAGAAACAATTAATTAAATGAGTTTTATATACTCAACCTAATTATGCCCACCCCAAACTCACCCATTTGACACCTATGCAAAGGACATAATGCAACAGGCCAACCAAAAGAAGCGCCTCAAAATTTTGAAGCAATCTGTCAGAGCAGCTTGGGCCTTGCAAAATTCAAAGCCCATTGTGGTCAGCCAAACCCTATGCCTACGGAAGCACACCCAAAAGGCTAGGCCCAATGCGGTCACACAAGCCCGTGTTACCTTTAATTTATTTAGTTATTTATTTATTTTTCTCTCGGTGGGCCAGGTCGGAGATAAGTTAAGAAAGAGATGAGAGAGTAATATCACGTGGTTCCTATATCTATGTTCCAACTCCAGGAGCCCACATAGGATGCTCCCAATGCTCAAAGCTCAAAAAGTCCACAAATTTGCTGCAACAAACCACAAATCACGGGACGTAAAGTGAAATGATGAAAAGCTAATTACTAATACGAAACTCCGAAAGAGGCTGTAATGATGAGACTGCTACCCCATGCGTAGCTTTGAGATACTTTCTGGTTTTTGTACTACAGTCTCGAAGGTGCACTTGGGGAAGCCTTGGCTTGAATATGAATTTTTTTTTTTTAAATTACTTATAATAATAAGAAGAATAAGAACAAGAAAACATGCCATGCCAGCATACTCATATCTGTTTTTAATTAAATTGGTTTTGATAGAGTTTAAAAGGCATATTTAACATGACAAAGAATTGAGTTTTTGAATGAGTGTTTATTCTAAGAGGTTGACTTAGAGCTTGTTTGGTTTAATCAATTTCTATCGTTCACTAATTTGTTCCTATCACCAATTACTCTATATTTATTACCAATTACTCACTTTTGGTAAATCCCATGCCTAAGAAGTATGTTTGACCAAGTGTTCATTTCTAATTTTTATCACCCATAACTTAACAAAATGAATGATAAGTAACCTCATGAATCTATGAAATTTTGGATTCAAAATCTCTAGCCAACACTTTGAACTCATCATCAAGGTTTACTTTTCTTTTTTCTTTTTATTTTTTATTTTTGTAATTAGTTGACATGGGTAGAATGGGAGGCCAATACGATTCGAAAAATAATTAGGTATATAAAGAATTTGACACCTTGTTAGAGGGAAAAAAAAATGAGTATCATTTGGAACATATAAGATATGTTATAAGCCAAGTATAAGACTTACAATACATCTTAAAATGAAATCTACCAATCTTAATTATTATTCCTTGACATAGATTCATAGAAAAATGATAGCAAATATTGAGGTGGTCCACAAATCCGCTGCATGTTAACACTCTAGACTTTTACACAATAAGCTTACTAGCTTTTTCTTTATTCTTTTTTGGGGTGGTGGGGGTGCTAAATTCGATAAGCTTAATAGTGCTAGAGCCATCAAATAGATCAATGCGAAAACCACATTTTCGTCCTTATATTTTCACGCGATTCTCACTTGAGTTCCTATATTTTATTTTTACCACTTTTAGTCCCTGTTTAGAAAAACGCCTTCTATTTAAGTCCTTTCCGTCAATGCCGTTAGGGCATTGACCTACGTGGCAAACGGATTGATTAAAATAATAATAAAAAATTATTTTGTCATTAAAAAAATGTCAAGTCAGCAATTAAATTAAAAAATATTATTTAACTAAATTTAAAAATCAAAAATAAAAATAAAAATAAAAAATCATATTAATTGAGATCAAAGTGTATCTTGAACAAGAACAACACAAGAACATAACCCAAATCTAAGATCACAAACCCAGTAATTATAAAAAATAAAAAAACTGACAACAAAATTCTAAATTTCCACACACACACTCAAAAAAACAACACCCAGATCTCAAAAATTTCATCCCAACAATAGCAACAGCAACAGCAAAAACCCAAATCCAATCCAAAACTCACAAAGCAAAACACAAGATCTCAAGGACTCCCTCTGACATCGTTTTCTCCGACCCAGAACCCACCGCAACAGCAAGAACCCACGACGCCATTTTCTCCGACCCAGAACCCACCGCTCGCAAGGACTCCCTCCGATGCCGTTTTCTCCGACCCAGAACCAACCGCTCGCAAGGACTCCCTCCGCCTCCTCGCCTTCACCTACGCCACCCACCCGGACTCCTCCTCCGCCCACCTCACCAAAATCATCGGCCACATCGTAGGTGCTGGTGCTTGTGTTGGTGCTGTTGGTGAATCAGGATCCGTTGTGAGCAAGGTTTTGGTTTTGTGATGTTGTTGTGTTGTTTGTGTTTTTTTTTTTGTGTTCTTGTTGATGTGTGGATTTTTCCTGTTTTGTGTGTGTGTGTGTGTGTGTGTGTTTTGTAATGGAGTTTATGAACTGAGGGAAATTTGTGAGATTAGGTTTGTCTAGAGTTGAAGGGATTGTTTTGTTGGTTTCTTTTGAGAGAGTGTGTGTGGAAATTTAGAATTTTGTTGTGGGTTTTTTTTTTTTTTTTAATTACTGGGTTTGTGTTCTTGAGTGAGTTTGGTTTTTTTTTTTTTTTTAATTACTGGGTTTGTGTTCTTAAATCTGTTCTTGTTGTTCTTGTTGTTCTTATGGGTTTGATTTGCTGGAGAATTTGGTGTAGAATGGTTGTTTGTTTTTTTTTTAATTGATCTCAATTAATGTGATTTTTTATTTTTATTTCTGTTTTTGATTTTTTTTTTATTTAGTTAAATTATTATTTTTATTTTAATTGCTGACGTGGCTTTTTTTAATGACAAAATAAATTTTTTATTATTATTTTAATCAATCTGTTTGCCACGTAGGTCAGTGCCTTAACGGCACTGACGGAAATGATTTAAATAAAATGTGTTTTTCTAAACAGTGACTAAAAGTAGTGAAAATAAAATATAAGGACCAAAGTAGAAATCGCGTAAAAATATAAAGACGAAAATGTGATTTTTGCCATAAATCAATATACATGGTGATGCATTTTTTTTTTTTTTTTAAACAAATGGAGGTAGAAAGTGATGGCATTATAGACAACGCTCAAAGTCAAGGACTTAATTATTTTCACAAGTCATTGTAGCAGAGATTCTCCAGCAAATTAGGTGAAGAATAGCCAGGGGCATTTTATTGTCGCCTAATAGACTAGTATACAATCATTCAAAAGATTCATTTGGAAACTGTAAACTCTCTCGAGGTTCATTTTAGTCAAGTTGAAT
Source organism: Castanopsis chinensis (assembly GCA_032878915.1). NCBI lineage: Eukaryota > Viridiplantae > Streptophyta > Magnoliopsida > Fagales > Fagaceae > Castanopsis > Castanopsis chinensis. Next base: position 20,767,728 of record JAVQMG010000115.1, read on the forward strand.
CCAATGCCCATGTCATGAAGATTTTTAATTTTTAAGTTCTCACCCAATGACAAATGTGTTTGTCAGCTTTTTGCTGTACACTTTTTTAACATTTACAAGTGTATATTCTATTTTACAGAGAGGTGTAGTGTATAGCAATGAACATGAATGCATGCATGCTGTAACACTTAACCTCCTTCTATCAGTTTCCCTATTAACTTAAACCGAAAAGGTGCATATTTTTCTCTCTAGGCTTTCTACGAAAACCTGGAGGTGAAACCTGGTCTTGCCGGTTAGGCAAATATTTTTCTCCGCTCTGGCGGTAGAAGTTCTACAGACTGCTGTGTCTATCTCACAGCACTAACACCATGGAGGGGATCACGAACCAATGCGCAGGCTTGAAACTATCAGCTAAGGAAGGGAATGAAGTGGACCTGGCAGCGATAGCGAGAAAGAATGGGTGTGTTCTAGCAGGGAAGTTTTGTACAAAAAGAAGAGTGAACTTGGAAGCAGTGGCGAGAGTTTTGAAGACGGTGTGGCGAACGGAGGAAAATTTCGAGATGTACGATATGGGAGATAACAAAGCTATTTTTCAGTTCAGTTCAAAAGAGGACCTTGACAAGGTACTGTTGTTGAGTCCATGGTCCTTCGACAAGTACCTTCTGGTCCTTCACCAACTTGGTGCAGAGGAAGCGGCGACGATGGTGAAGTTCAACAACGCATCCTTCTGGGTGCAAATCCATGGTCTCCCTACCATGTGTCAAACGAAGGAGGTAGGTGCGGTGATCGGGGGGTCCTTGGGGAAGGTGGAAAAGGTGGACGTGGACGCCAAGGGCTTTCGCATGGGAGGTTACATGCGAATCAGGGTGTCAATGGATATAACAGTTCCATTATGCAGAGGAAGGCTTGTCCGTCTCGGTGGACCATCGCCGCAGTGGGTGGATTTCAAGTACGAACGCTTGCCGATTTTCTGTTACTGGTGCGGGATGGTCGACCACGATGAGCGGGACTGTATCCAGTGGTTACGAAGTGGTGAAGCAGTTCGTGCGGAGGAGAAACCGTACGGACCATGGATGCGGGCAACGCAGGAAAGGTTACAAAAGCCGCAGCTCGTTGTCGTTACAAGGGATGACCGGGGAGGATTGAAACCACAAGGTACTGACGGAAACCCAAGTGTGGAGGAGCAGCGGACAAGCATGGAGGTGGTGGCGACAGAGGAGAAACGGGACACAGGGACCGAGAAAGCCAGCGAGAATCACGTGAGAAGTGACGTGACCGTCTCTGACCCTTTCAACACGCAACTGACACACTCAGTTCCGGAAAACATGCAAGAGGCAGCTTTTGAAAAGCAACTACGCGACATCGACGCAGCCATTGCAGGTGGGACATCAACTCCGGAACAACTTTTAAATCCGGATAAGTTGCAGGAAATTTCGGCGGAAAGAAGGAACACGTTTCAAGGTACGAAAGTCAATGAAGGAGGGAAGAAGAAGGACAACAGTGGGGATGGGTGGGCTGGACATAAAGTGGAATTGGGCCAAAATAAATTTCCTTTGGACCGGCCCATTAACTCTTCCTCTACACCTTTCTCCACGGCCCAAGAAGAATTAGAAGGCACTTCAGTCATGGGCTTGCCGAATCCTAAGCCTCAAGGGGATAATAAAAATAAAATGATGAAGGGGCCCACCCAGAGGAAAAATAAAACAATACGTTGCATGGATGGAAAGGAGAACCATGCACGAGGGGCTCGGGATCAGTTGCAGGAGGGAGAAAATATGGATGTCGCAACAATGGATGTGGTAGCAAAAAATATAGGCACAAAAAGGAAGGTTTGTATGCCATTAGAGGAGATATCAAGAAACGTGGAAACTGGTAAGAAGTTGAAACTGGATGGAGAAGTCATGGCTCTAGGAAAAATCATGGAGCAACACTTGGGATCGGCGTTGGCTGCAAGGCAGCCACGCCGGGAGCAATGAGTGCAGTAAGTTGGAACTGTCGGGGGCTTGGGAACCCCTGCACAGTGAGAGCTCTCCAGAAACTTGTTTTGGAGGAAGATCCCACCTTGGTTTTCCTTATGGAGACCAAGTTTGTAGTGGCAGAGATGGCACGTATTAAGCGCAAACTAGACCGGCAACAGGGTCTGGTGGTTCCGAGTGTTCGGCGGGGGGGAGGTTTAGCACTCCTATGGAGAAGCTCTACAAAAGTGGACGTCCAAACCTTCTCACCTCGTCATATTGATGCAATTGTTACTGAAGAACAGAGTAAGAAGCAATGGAGATTTACGGGATTCTACGGACACCCAGAAACAAATAAGCGGGTGGAGTCGTGGAGTTTACTTGAAGATTTAAGTGCAAGATGCTCTCTTCCATGGGTTTGTATGGGTGACTTTAATGAGATTATGCATGGGAGAGAGAAGGAGGGTGGTAACACGCGCCCGGAGTGGCAAATGAGGAACTTCTGTGCCGCTGTCAACCGAAGTAACCTGAGAGATATTGGTTACATGGGGTCGAACTTCACATGGGGTAGGAGGCTGGGTAGCCGTGGATGGGTTAGGGAGAGACTCGACAGAGCTTTGGTTTCCACAACTTGGGCGAATATATTTCCCAAGGTTAGGTTACACCATGTTGCTGCATCCACCTCCGACCATTGCATGCTGGTGCTAAAGGCGCCTAATGCCAATCCACGAAAAAATCGAAGGAAGAAGCTTTTCCGGTTTGAAGCCATGTGGTTAAGGGACGAAGGGTGTAAGGACATTGTGGCTAACGCATGGGACAGAGCAATGCACACAGGGGGCGGAAATCTTTTCTCGCTTTGTTTGGAGGAATGTAGGCTGTCCTTGACGGAGTGGAATAGGTCTACCTTTGGGCATGTGGGCAGGAAAATTGCAGGGCTGCAGAAAAGACTTCAATGGCTGGAGGGGAGGAAATGCACAACGATATGATGGAAGAGACTCAAGAAACAAAGCTGGAGTTAAATAGAATGCTCTTGGTGGAGGAGGATATGTGGCAGCAAAGATCTAGAAACTGCTGGCTAAAGTCGGGTGATCGTAACACATCATTTTTCCACACAAAGGCTTCAAACAGACACCAACGAAACTTGATCACAAGAATCAAGGATCCAAATAATGTTTGGCAAGAGGATGAGGAAATCGTGGGTAGAAATTTTGTGGAGTATTTTACGGAGTTGTTCTCTTCTTCTCATTCGGAAGTACATGCAGAGCTTCTCGAGGCAGTCCAGAGCAAAGTGTCCGATAGAATGAACGACCTTCTCCTGCAGGATTTCCAAGCTCACGAAGTGGAAAAAGCACTGAAGCATATGCATCCGCTGAAAGCGCCTGGACCGGACGGTATGCCTCCGATTTTTTATCAGCAATTTTGGCCTACTGTGAAGTCTACGGTTATAAAAACTGTGCTAGATTTTCTCAACAATGGGGTCGTCCCTCCAAAGTTCCATGATACCCACATTGTTCTGATTCCTAAAACAAAGAATCCGGAAAGAGTGACGGACTTCAGACCGATCAGTTTATGCAACGTGATTTATAAGCTGGCATCCAAGGCAGTGGCCAACCGACTTAAATTGGTTCTGCAGGATATTATTTGCGAAAATCAGAGTGCTTTCGTCGCCGAGAGGCTCATCACTGATAACATCTTAGTGGCTCATGAGTTAATGAATCACATTAACAAGAAGAAGAGAGGCAGATCAGGGGAAATGGCCCTTAAGCTAGATATGAGCAAGGCATACGACCGGGTGGAGTGGGGCTGCTTACGACAAACTATGAAGAAACTGGGTTTTCACGGCAGGTGGATAAATTTGGTGATGAGCTGTGTGACATCGGTGTCATACGCGGTGCGACTAAATGGCCAACCATGCGGCCACATTGTTCCATCCCGAGGCCTGAGGCAAGGGGACCCTTTGTCCCCATATCTATTCCTCATCTGCGCTGAGGGCTTGTCCGCGATGCTGCACAAGGCCGTTCACTGTAGAGCTCTCACAGGCGTGGCTGCCTCGGTAAGGGGTCCTACCATCTCGCATCTTTTTTTCGCCGACGATAGTTTAATTTTTGGTAAAGCCACGGTCAGGGAGGGCGAGGAAATTCAGAGGGTGCTTAAAGTGTACGAGGAGTCCTCTGGCCAACAACTAAATAGAAGCAAGACCTCTCTCTTCTTTAGTCACAACACAGACCAGGTCACTAGGGAGGCAATAAAATCTATGTTTGGCGCACAGGTTATTAAACCACACGAGTCGTATTTGGGTCTGCCTTCCTTAGTTGGGAAATCAAAAAGAAACACCTTTGCACAGCTGAAGCAACGGGTGGCTAATAAACTTACCGGGTGGAAGGAAAAATTGTTGTCAAATGCCGGTAAAGAAGTTCTGATTAAAGCGGTTGCACAAGCAGTGCCGTCATACACGATGTCTTGCTTTAAGCTCCCTAATAAGCTCTGTGATGAGTTGACGGGAATGGTTCGGCAATTTTGGTGGGGTCAAGTGAAAGATGAAAAGAAATTGGCGTGGCTAAGCTGGGAGAAGATGTGTCTTCCAAAGGAGAAAGGTGGGTTGGGGTTCCGGGATTTGCGGCATTTCAATCTTGCGCTCCTAGCTAAACAGGGGTGGAGACTCCAAACAAACCCATCCTCTCTATTTTCTCGGGTTTACAAATCCAAATACTTCCCAAGGTGCGACTTTGTGGACGCGGAAATGGGGAGCCAGCCATCATATGCTTGGAGAAGCATCATGGCGGCACAGACCTTGGTGAAGCAGGGAATGAGATGGCAGGTGGGTGATGGTACTCATATTAAGGTCTGGAGGGACAAATGGATTCCATGCCCCCGAACTTACAAGGTTATCACGGTAGAACATGTGCTGGGGCAAGTTCAGTGGGTCAGTGAACTTATTGATAAAGAGTCCATGGAATGGAAGCAGGACTTAGTCAACCAATGTTTTCTTCCCCAGGACTCGGAGGCCATCCTTAGTATTCCCCTGTGTGCCAATGGAGCAAGGGATAGAGTGGTATGGGCTGAGGACAAGAAGGGGCGGTTTTCAGTCAAAAGTGCATATAAACTTGCACAGGAGGTTCAGGGGGATCTTGTGATGGCGGAGGGCTCGAATCAGTCGCCAATGAAACAGACCTGGAAGAGATTATGGCAAATGAAGGTACCAAACAAGGTCCGACATTTTGCGTGGAAGGCCTGTAGAAATATCCTAGCCACCAAAGAAAATTTATGGAGGAGGAAAATCACCAAAGATTGCACATGTGAGGCATGTGGGGAGCAGGTGGAGACTATAGGCCATCTATTTTGGGGCTGTGCATATGCAAAAGAGGTGTGGTCCTATTGTAAACTCTCCTTCCCTGTTGAATTCCAACCCACGTGGGATTTTTTGGATGTGTTTTGGTGGCTTCAAAGGTGGGAGGAGTCTAGGCCGGGTATTTTGGAGCGGACTGTCATGATTTGCTGGAGCATATGGAAAAATAGGAACGAAGTCAGTCATGGGGGCGTGCGGCGGAGTGGTCTGGCAGTGGTAAAGAGCGCCCTTAGCTTGTTGGGGGAATTCCAATCGGCCAATGTTCGCCCAAGTCTCATTTCTGACCAGCATCATCTTGCAAAATGGGACCCACCTCCGGCAGGCAGTTACAAGGTGAACGTGGACGGGGCCGTGTTCTCCAAACAGAGGCAAGCTGGAGTGGGTGTAGTCATCAGGGATGAGGCGGGTCAGGTGGTTGCTGCTCTATGCCGGAAATTGTTTACTCCGTTGGGGCCGCTGGAGACCGAGTCAAAAGCCATGGAGGTAGGTGTCAGGTTTGCAAGGGAGGTCGGGATTCGGGATGTGATTTTTGAGAGCGACTCGTTGGAGCTCGTTAATGCTATACATGGACTGAATGTTGCGGCACTTTCGGTTCAGAATGTTGTCACGGGCATAATCCGGAGTGTTCAAAATTTTAGGACTTTTGCCTTTTCACACACAAGAAGACAAGCAAATGTTTCGGCCCACACCTTGGCCCAATTTGCAGTGAACGTAAATGACTTCTTAGTTTGGCTTGAGGATTGTCCAAGTTGTATTATGCATGCATGCATGCAAGATGTACGTTCTTTTCCTTCTAATGAATGAAAGTTAAGTATTTCCTATCAAAAAAAAAAAAAAAAAAAAACATGAATGCATGCTGCTGCATGTGGGAGTGTACCAGAGGAGCACATGATGATATGAACAAGGCACTCTTAAATAATATTATTGGGTCAAATCTGTGGCCATCGTTTCTTGAACAAGAAAGTTCAATCTATAAAATTCCTTTTTCAAAATTTTAATTCCTGTCATCCAAATTACCATTTGTTTTATGCATTCTTTTCTATTCAATAATGAATACTTCTCCATGACTTTTTTTTTCGTGCATGTATTCTATCCAAAAAAAAATTCTTTGGCCCCTTCAGTGTATAATTGACTGAACTTTCTCTTCTGCCAACATGCTTTGGTCCGGAGACAACTCCTTATTGAGCAGATAATTGGAGAGAAAGAACAATGTCAGATTTTTTTTTTCCACAATATTTTTCGTAACTCGTAAAGGTAAGGGTGACTAAAATGATAAGTTATAATTAGGATAACGTTATTTTCGTGTCATCCTACAATTAATATTATTTTTATTATATATCATTATGATAACAAATTTCAATAGTTGCCTGTTGCGAAAATTTGTGTCCTTTAAATAAATGAAAATTTGCCCTTCTCAAATTGGGCAGGAAATTAAGGAAAAAGTGTAAAGTGCCCAAAGAAATAATGCTGTACCGCATAATCAACGCAAAACAGCCCAATCATTTGAAACAAAATTATAGAGAGAATATACCCTTCCCCACCTGAAAAAAATCACAGTATTTGATTGCGAGATTTTAACAATATTTCACCTGTTTTTATCTTTTGTTTGTCTTTGGAGATATTGTTGCCAAATATATTGAAGTTCACACTTCTCAATTCTCAGACATGAAAATTCACTTGCTGCCATTGCAGCAATAACTACAATCTTGTAAAATAACAGTTCTGTTTCATTGGCTAAATCCCATATGATTCAAATTGGTCAATGGTGCTGTGAGTTTAGACATAGCGATGTTATAATTTGGATATGTGCTCTCTAAACAACAGTATCCAAAGTTATACAATAGACTAAAATATAAATTATAGGTTGAGTGTGGCTTAAAGGTGGAGACAAGAACACAAAATATTTCCCATGAAAAAGCTACACAGAATATATATTAAAACTACGTTTTTTTGACCACCTGGAAGGAATCGAATTAGGGAATTTAATATGTTTCAATGAATTTTTATCACAAGTACCCATAATATCTTTGTTTTATTAAAGAAAGGGCATTATAATATTGTTATTAAAAGATTCATTTTCTAAGATATACAGATACTCTATTTTTGCTCACATACCTGTATTTGATACGTGTCGTATTTGTATCATATCTGATAATTCTAAGATACATACCTAGTCTTTCTCTTTTTTAGTACTAATGCATCTAGGATACACCCATGATACAACTTGGATACTATTGTAAGTTTATAGCAAAACCCTCAATAGTGAGAGATAGTCCATACTTGTAAGAATTTTTATATATATGTTTTATATATTGGTTTCAATATTGAAAACTTATCTAGTTATCTTTTATTTACTCCTTTAGATCTTGGTTTTTATTCTAAACATCATTTAATGGTCATGGATTCATTTTATTATCCACTATTGCTTTTTAAATTGATATATGCTTAACAATAGTTACAATATCTATAAAAAAATGTTTAATAATATATAAATAAAATATATCTAATAAGTAATTAATACACGTATCCCCGACCTATCATACCCCAAGTTTTTCAAGAAATGCTATATCTCAGTACTTGTACCTATATCGTACCCTTAACGGTAAGGCTGTATCCGTACTCATGTATCTTAGTTTCCATTCAATTCCCAAAAAATATTATTTTTTGTTCCATTTATTCTTTTCAAACATCCAAAAAAAAGGGAGATAATTTTTTTTTTCTTCATTTACATTTCTTTCCATTCTTTTATATTTTATCCATTTCATTTATTTTTATAGCCTCTATGAGAGAGAGAGAGAGAGAGAGAGAGAGAGAGAGAGAGAGAGAGAGAGAGAGAGAGAGAGAGAGAGCTTCTAATTGTTGGGCTTTTTGAAGCCTAGTTGTGTTTAATCCAGTTAACAATCCGACCCAACCCAACCCGAATAATGTTGCACAGTTTTTAATGGGAGATTTTTTGAAGCTTAGTCCATAAAGCGGAAACTTGGGAATTAATGGGGAGATTTTTTAGCCCATTTTGTAACCTATTGTGAATCCTATGCACAGGATATAGAAAAACGTTGTTTTGGTGATTAGGGGTTTTTATTTCTTTTTTTTTTTTTTTTTTTAGAGTGAAAAACTGTCGCCACACTTTGTACTTTTTCCCTGATAATTGTAAAATTCTTGCAACTCCATAAACATAAACAAATTGCCAAACCACATAAATACTGTCTTGTGCGTGTGATTATTTTTCTTTGGTATGTGCTTTCTCTATTTTTTGTTTCTCACAGGTTGGGAATTTCGTGGCAATTCCCTACAACTAGTATCAAAGTCTAGGGTTAAGTTTGAGTGGCAGCAATGGCAGAGGAAGCAGGAAAGGCGTCTAGAATAGAAAAGTTCGATGACACAGACTTCGCGTATTGGATGATGCAAATTGAAGATTATCTCTATGGGAAGAAATTGCATCTGCCTCTTTTGGGGACAAAACATGCGACTATAAAGGATGAGGAATGGGCTCTTCTTGACAGACAGATACTGGGAGTTATCAGGTTAACACTGTTTAGGTCTGTTGAACACAATGTTGTAAAGGAGAAGACCACAACAGATCTGATGAAGGCTTTGTCTGGTATGTATGAAAAGCCATCAGCAAATAACAAGGTGCATCTAATGAAAAAACTGTTCAATCTGAAGATGGCAGAGAACGCATCAGTAACACAACATCTGAATGAATTCAACACTATCACAAATCAATTATCATCTGTAGAAATTGATTTTGATGATAAGATATGTGCACTGATCGTTTTGGCTTCTTTGCCAAATAGTTGGGAGGCAATGAGGATGGTAGTAAGCAATTCCACAAGAAAGGAAAAGATAAAGTACAATGACATACGAGATTTAATTCTAGATGAGGAGATTCGCAGAAGAGATGCAGGTGAAACCTTATGATCTAGCTCTACCTTAAACCTTGAGTCAAGAGGCAGAGGTAATGATAGAAATTCAAATGGGGGCAGATCAAAATCTAGAAATGATAATTGGGACAAAAGTAAATTTAAATCAGGCCAACAAGTACAATGCTAGAACTATGGGAAAACAGGTCACTTTAGGAGGCAATGCAAAAGTCCTAAGAAGAAGAATGAAGATGATTCTACTAATGTTATAACAGAAGAGGTACATGATGCATTACTTCTTGCAGTAGACAGTCCATTTGATGAATGGGCTTTGGACTCAAGAGCTACATTTCGAGAAATCATACAGAATTATGTTTCAGGTGATTTTGGAGGGTGTATTGGGCTAATGGTGCAGCCTTGGATGTTGTGGGTATGAGAGATGTCCAGATATTGTTGCCCAATAGGTTTGTTTCGTTACTGGAGAAGGTTCGACATATTCCTAACCTGAGGAGGAATTTAATTTCTGTTGGACAACTTGATGATGAAAGGTATGCAATAGTATTTGTTGGTGGAATTTGGAAGGTTACAAAGGGAGATAGAGTATTGGCTCATGGAAAGAAGACTAGTACTCTCTATTTGACTTCAAGTCTAAGAGACACAGTTGCAGTTGCTGAAGCAAGTACTGATACAAGCCTATGGCACCACAGACTTGGTCACGTGAATGAGAAAAGGATGAAGATGCTATTGTCTAGAGGAAAACTACCAGTGTTGAAGTCCATTGATTTTGACATTTGTGAAAGTTGCATTTTAGGAAAGCAGAAAAATGTGAGCTTCTTGAAAACAGGCAGGACACTAAATGCTTAGAAATTGGAGTTAGTACACAATAATTTATGGGGGTCTTCTCCGATTACATCCCTTGGAGGTTCAAGGTACTACATCACTTTCATTAATGACTCAAGTAGAAAGATATGAGTTTATTTTCTGAAAAATAAATCTGATGTATTTGAAACTTTTAAGAAGTGGAAGGCCATGGTTGAGATGAAAACAGGTTTGAAAGTAAAATATTTGAGGTCAGATAATGGAGGAGAATACATAGATGGAGGTTTAATGAGTAGTTTGTTGCATAAAGAATTAGGATGGAGAAGACCATTCTTGGGACACCACAGCAGAATGGTGTGGCTGAGCGCATAAACAGAACTCTTAATAAGCGTGCTAGGAGTATGAGGTTGCATGCTGGACTACCAAAAACTTTCTAGGCTGATACTGTTAGCAATGCAGCTTACCTGATAAACCGAGGACCATCAGTTTCCATAGAGTTCAGACTTCCTGAGGAGGTTTGGAGCGGTAAAGAAGTAAAGTTTTTCCATTTAAAAGTTTTTTTATTGTGTTTCTTATATTCATATTGATTCTGATACTCGTAGTAAACTTAATGTAAAGTCTAAAATATGTTTTTTCATTGGCTATGGTAATGAGAAATTGGGTTATAGGTTTTGGAATGAACAAAACAAGAAAATCACCAGAAGTAGAAATGTGATATTTGATGAACAGGTTATGTATAAGGACAGGTCAACTGTTATGCCAAATGTTACAGAGATAGATCAAAATAAATCTCAGTTTGTCAACTTAGATGAATTGACTGAACGTACTGTCCAGAAAATTGATGAAGAAGATAAGGAGAATGTAGATTTACAGGTAGATCAAAGTACACCTGTAGTTGAAGTCCGCAAATCTTCCAAGACCATTAAACCTCCACATCGTTATTCATCCGCTCGAAATTACCTCCTGTTAACTGATGGTGGTGAGTCAGAGTATTATGATGAAGCCTTGCAAGATGAGAATTCAAGCAAGTGGGAGTTAGCTATAAAGGATGAGATGGATTCCTTGTTGGGGAATTAGACATGGGAACTGACTAAATTGCCAATAAGAAAGAAGGCTTTGCACAACAAGTGGGTATACAGAATAAAGAATGAGCGTGATGGTAGCAAACATTACAATGCCAGATTAGTTGTTAAAGGGTTCCAGCAGAAGAAGGGTATTGACTACTTGGAGATATTTTCTTCAGTTGTGATAATATCAACAATTAGACTAGTACTAGGAATGGTGGCGGCAGAAAACTTACATCTTGAGCAGTTAGATGTGAAGACAGCATTCCTTCATGGTGACTTAGAGGAAGGCATTTACATAATTCAGCCAGAAGGGTTCACGGTTAAGGGACAAAAGAATCTAGTCTGCAAACTGAGAAAGAGCTTGTATGGCCTAAAACAAGCTCCTAGACAGTGGTACAAGACATTTGACAGTTTTATGCATAGAATTGGGTTCAAGAGAAGTGAAGCTGATCATTGTTGCTATGTTAAGTTTTTTGACAATTTTTACATCATTTTACTGTTGTATATGGATGATATGCTCATTGTAAGGTCTAGCATTGAAGAGATTAATAATTTGAAGAATCAGTTGTCAAAACAGTTTGCAATGAAGGATTTGGGAGCTGCAAAGCAAATCCTTGGTATGAGAATCATTAGAGACAAGGCTAATGGTACATTGAAGCTTTCACAGTTAGAGTATGTGAAGAAAATTCTCCATAGATTCAACATGAATGAAGCTAAACTAGTGAGCACACCCCTGGGTAGTCATTTCAAACTTAGCAAAGAATAGTCACAAGACAGAAGAAGAAAATGACTATATAAGCAAGGTGCCCTATGCCTTAGCTATTTGCAACTTGATGTATGCTATATTGTGTACAAGGCCAAACATTGCACATGTAGTGAGAGTTGTGAGCAGATTCATAAGTAGGCTAGGAAAGCAGCATTGGGAGGCAGTCAAGTGGATTCTAAGATATTTAAAAGGTTCATCAGATACATGTCTTTATCTCACAAGTGAAAGTTTGAAACTGCAGGGTTATGTAGATGCTGATTTTGTTTGTGATATTGATAGTAAAAAGAGTACTACTAGGTTTGTATTTACTCTGGGTGGTATAGCTATATCTTGGGCTTCAAATTTACAAAAGATTATTACTTTGTCTACTATAGAAGCTGAGTACGTTGCAGCAATTGAAGCTGGAAAGGAGATGATTTGGGCATTCTACATAGTGACAGTCAAAATGCAATTTTTCTTGCTAAAAATTCAACTTTTCATTCAAAGTCGAAGCATATACAGACAAAATACCACTTTATCTGGTACTTTGTTGAAGATAAGCTGATAATACTTGAGAAGATTTGTGAATCTAAGAACCCCGCAAACATGTTAACTAAGGGTGTCACTATTGAGAAGTTGAAGCTGTGTGTAGTTTCAGTTAGCCTTCTAACTTGAGGACAGGAGGATGAGTTACAGGGATGAGGGATTGTTTTTGGAAGATAGCGGCTGATGTTGGTGATTGAACTAGTCTCTAAGTGGGAGATTTGTTAGGTTTTGTGGAGCCTAGTTGTGTTTGATCCGGTTGACGACCTGACCCGACCCGAATAACGTTGCGTGATTTTTAATGAGAGATTTTCTAAGGTTTAGTCCATGGAGCAGAGGCTTGGGATGCCCTCGGGAAAAAAATTTAGCCCTTTTTTGTAGCCCATTGTGAATCCTGTGCGCAAGATATAGAAAAACGTTGTTTTGGTGATTATGATTTTTTTATTTTTTTCGGTTGTTGTTTTTGAGAGAGTGAAAAACTGTAGCCGCACCTTGTTCTTTTCTCTTGTTAATAGTGAAATCTCTGCAACTCCGTAAACGTAAGCAAATTATCGAATCACGTAAATACTATCTTGTGCATATGATTATTTTTCTTTAACGTGTATTTTCTCTATTTTTTATTTCTCACAGGTTGGGAATTTTGTGTAATTCCCTACACTGATTAGGTGAGTGTTGGTGGCTTGGTGTCTTCTGGGTGGTAGAAGGAAGTTTAGTGATATCAATCTGCCGTGCAACTGAGGGAAAAAAAAAAAAAAAAAAGCAATTTTTTTTTATTATCAAAAATAAAAATAAAGCAAATTAAACATGGTCAAAACAATGTGGGTAATTAAGCATGTATATAACTACGTCATTTTAAGTTTACGTGATATTTAAGGACTACATCGCTCATGAAAATTGACAATAGATGACATACAAAATAATATCAAGCGGTTAGGAACTTAAATCAAAACCCAGTAAACATCAAGAATCAAATTTAAAATATCACATACTGCATTCTTTTATGGTGCAAAACAATTAAGGAGTTATGCTTTGCAAATTAATTGTACTCTACGCATGAAATCTACTTCAAGATAGGAGTACAATCTTAGCAAGAATTTTGTAAAGTAAATTGGTGCATAGTCAAACATTCTTCCCTCTTTTTTTATATTTTTACAATGGGGGAAATAAGACCATCTCTCTCCTGATACCCGGACCAAAAATCAAGGATAGGGGAGATGAGGATCTTTCCCACATTATTACTTTAATAATAGGGTCTAGCAAAATTGTGTGCAACAAAGTTGGCTTCCGTAAAAGTATAAACTATAGTCCAATCAACAAAGGAATTCGAGATAGTTTTAACCTTAGTAATAACATTTACAATAGACCAATGAGAGACTTTGGAATGGTTGGACAATGTTTACAGGGTCTCCTTCATAAATTATATGCTTGATACCCGATTCTCCTACCTTTTCAACTGCTAGGTAAGTAAACTTGGTTCCTAACAATTGTTGGCAGTGCAAGTTTTTTCTTGGACGATAGCTGCATCAAAGTTTATTTTCACAAAAATGGAGAAAGGGAGATTCCATAAAACTTCACCTAGAGACCTCCAATTTTTTGATTTTGTGGGATGGTAGGGCTGGTGACTGTTTTTTTATTAAATTTATTTGAGAGATGGTGACTGGTGTTGTTATATGTAAAATAGGGATCAAAATCAAATCTGCCTTTGCTTATCCATATCTCTTGATTTAAAGTGCTACATCCATTGTACTACATCCATGTGCATGGGCCTTTATTGACCCCTTAGCGACTCACTCATAGAACTTAAAAGGATTTTCAACATCATCTGCATGCTTATGTTCACTACCTTTCTCCGACACCGATTTGAGTATAAGCATCAAATCCATATCCATATTCATCACCTTTCACTGACAACAATTTCGAAGATTCTTTTAGTCTCTGACTCTGCCTCAAATTGTGGGCAAGAACTATCTTTAAACTCAATTCCAAAGTTGTTGAACTCAATTCTAGAGTTGTTGGAGACAGATCCATTATACTTTTAGAGGATTGCAATATTTGGCAAGAGTAGTAACTCTAAAACAATACATCGGTATTAATTGTTATTGATATACGTTGTTCTCCTAATCAAATTAAAATAGTCTTTATTGCAAGATTGACTCCCTTGGTCGCAATTGTTTATCTATTATAGCAACTGTTGCCATCTTATAATATCAAATTGTCATGAATGCACATCATGTCTTTTTTCCAACCCCCCACCCCCCCCCCCCCCCAAAAAAAAAAAAACTATATATTGCTATATGAAAATTTAAAGTTGAGGAATGTCATCACTACAAACTGTTTTATAAAATTTTTTACAAATTATAAATATGAAAAAAAAATTTATTAGTTTTCATCTAAATCCATTACTAACATCATTTTTTAATTAACCATAACTAACTATTCATCATATCAACAATTTATAAATAAAAAATTTGTAACTTTAACATTTTCCTTTAAAGTTTGATCCTACAAAAGCTACACATGAACTTTTCCAATGATCAAATTAATCCAAACCCCCCCCCCCCCCCCCCCCCCCCCCCCCCCCCCCCAACCAAAAAAAAAGAAGTTTATAAATCCTAAAGGTACCATTCAACCCTCTTAATAAGTGCCGCAAATTCGTGTACAAATCATCAATAACGTTATTTTTTTGTTGGAGAAGAATCACCACCAATGACTTTGTCTGCTTTTTTTGTTACTAATAAAAGAATGTAATAAATACTTTTTTGGGTAGAGAGAGAGAGAGAGAGAGAGAGAGAGAGAGAGAGAGAGGTATGCAATGCCCATATTTTTATGTTAAAAGTTAAAACCATTGCTTAATGAATAGTAAGTTCTGTGCTTAACGTGCTTGATAATCTGGATAAGAGCATCCACAGCAGATGTGCTAAATGTGCCAAATGCCAAATATTTGGCACATTTGGCACACCAAACACAAAAATTGAGCATTATCAGGTGTGTCAAATGTGCCAAATTTTTGCAACATTAAATTGTACCGTTGCAATTTGCCATGGTACGGACGAAAATGGCAAAACACGTTTATTATTTTTATATTCGCCTCTATCAGCTCCTCCCTACCGCTTCTATTTCGTTCCTTCTCTGACCTCTTTTCTCTCTTCTCACACACATACACACACACACACACACACAACAATGGAAAACGAATAAGAAGTACTCGCAACCTCAAACTAACCCGTAGACCCAAACCTCCACAAGAAGCACATCTCAATGATCGAGCGACTCGTCCACCGCCACCGTCACTGCCACCACCACCGCCTCTTTCCTCTCCTGCTTCTCTGACTCCAAGCCCTCCATCGACTCCCAACTCACGTAGTCTCGACTCACCGACCCCGCTCAACTCAGATCTCACCTTGACAGCATCTCCGCCTCCATTTCCGACCTCGAAAAGCTCGTCGCCGAGTCCTCCTACTTCTTGCCCTCCTATGGAGTCCGCTCCTCTCTTGAAACCATCTCCGATCTCAAACAAACCCTTGAGAATCTCAACTCCGAGCTCATTCCCAAGAAGAAATTCTCTTTCAAGAACAAAGCCTCCAAGCAAGACCGAGATTAAGACCAATCAGTCTCCGATTCAAAACAAACCGCGGCGGAAAATGCCAATTCATTTTCAGTTTCTCTCAAGAAATTGAGTTTCCAGGTGAGAGATTCGCCCAGTTTAAGAAACAAAAATGGTGAGACTTTGGTGAAGAATTTTAAAGGTTTGGAGATTGGAGAATTCACTATTTCGAATCTCGATTCTTGCAAAGTGAGACTGATTGGTTCAGTGAGAGCATTATTTGTTCTGGGCCAATTTTACTATTATTCACTGTGTGTGTGTGTGTGTTTTTTTTTAAGGTGGCGTTGGTGAATGTGAGTTTGTGCCGGTGGTGGTTGGTCGGTGTTGTTGTTGTTGGTGGCCGGTGTTGCAGCAATGGTGGATGTGCCATTGTTGTTGATGGTAATGATAGGAAGGAGATAATATATTATTTTAATGTGTAGTAAATATTATTTTAATATATAAAATTGAATGATAAAATATCTGATAAATGAGATGGTATAAAATAATGTGATAAAATAATAAAGTAAGCTTTTAATATAGTAAAATGACATTTTTTTTGCAATATCGACTACGGATGCTCTAACATCCTTTACCTGTCATCCGCACAAATTTCACAATCCAAATGGACTTTATAGCAAAATTGGAATCTTTACTTTAAGTCTTCTTTCGTTGTAGCATCAATGTAATTAAAATTCCCATGTGACCTCTCCTGCTTAGTCATTAATGCCCCCTGAATGTCCTTCCTACCTTCTGGGCAAAGGCAAGCCCTCTGAATTGACATAACATGAAATTAACCCAAGAACCCATCTTTAAGAGAAAAAGGGTAGTCACAGTTTCTACCAAAAAAAAAAAAAAAAGGGTAGTCACAGTTAACCAATATATAACATAAAAAGATATCCCCACACCCAAAGGGTACCCATTTTAAATTGGAGTTTATTAAAGCCAAACCCTGTTGGAGGATGTGGACTTAGTTATTGTACCACTCACTAGCCACACACTGGAAGTTAGAGAGGCAGCTTTTGCTTTATAAATACCAAGGCATAGTGAGGCCACAGGTTCTACTCCACTGCTGGTTTGCAGGTTAGTTGCTGGTTAGTTGGGATCTTTTACTTTGGTTTGGGGAACCCAAAATGGCTCTCTCTCTTTACTCTTTCTCTCTGCTCTGCTTCTTCTTTCTCTTTCATTTCTTCACTATCAATGCCTACCCTGTCCACCATAACTACCCTTTTCACCGCCACCACCACCCTCACTTTGCCAGTCATAACTACAGAGATGCTCTCACCAAATCAATACTCTTCTTTGAAGGCCAAAGGTCTGGAAGCCTCCCTTCTAACCAGAGAATCACTTGGAGGAGGAACTCTGGTCTCTCAGATGGCGCAGCTATGCATGTAATTAACAAAACCTTGTTTCTTTTCTCTTGTTGTGGATAATGTGAAGTGGGTTTTGCTCATTTTTGGGATGTGAAACTTGAAATGCAGGTTGATTTGGTTGGAGGGTACTATGATGCAGGGGACAATGTGAAATTTGGGTTCCCTATGGCTTTCACCACTACTATGCTTTCATGGAGTGTTATTGAGTTTGGTGGGTTGATGAAAAGTGAGCTACCGAATGCCAAAGAAGCCATTCGTTGGGCCACTGATTACCTCCTCAAGGCCACTGCACATCCAGACACCATTTATGTTCAGGTTTGTTCTCTCTCTGTTCTGCATTGTCACTTTTTTTACTGCCTATTTTGTTTCTTAGCAAATGTGTCATTTTGGGTTCTTGTGGCTGCATTTGGGTACATTTGCAGGTGGGTGATGCTAACAAGGACCATGCTTGTTGGGAGAGACCTGAAGACATGGATACCCCAAGGAGTGTGTTCAAGGTAGACAAGAACTCTCCGGGTTCTGATGTAGCAGCTGAAACTGCTGCTGCTCTTGCATCTGCTTCATTGGTCTTCAGAAGAAGTGACCCAACATACTCCAATCTTTTGGTCACTCGGGCTATAAGGGTAAAACTTTTTAACTAGACCAACAAAAATGTTTTTGATAAAAAATCAAATTAAACACTCCTAATGGTGTTTGTTCATGGATCTAGGTGTTTGAGTTTGCTGATAAGTACAGAGCAGCCTACAGCAATGGTTTGAGGAAAGTTGTGTGTCCCTTTTATTGCTCTTTCTCTGGTTATCAGGTAAACATTTATCCCTTTTTTAACTTTTTATTGTTGTTTCTGTAATAAGTGAACTAAAAGCTTTGTTTGGTGTCTTAATATTATGCTAGGATGAGCTTTTGTGGGGTGCTGCTTGGCTACACAAGGCTACCAGAAATCCAGCTTTCCTCAACTACATTCAAGTTAATGGACAGCTCCTTGGAGCTGCAGAGTTTGACAATTTCTTTGGGTGGGATAACAAGCATGTTGGGGCAAGAATTCTTCTCTCCAAGGTCCCTACTTTATTCACTTTTTTAAAATTCTAATCTTAGCATTTTATCAAACACTTGGAAATGTTTTTACCATAGGAAATTTTTGTATTATCAGGCTTTTCTTGTCCAGAATGTCCAATCACTCCATGACTACAAGGGTCATGCAGATAATTTCATTTGCTCTATTATACCAGGGGCCCCTTTTTCTTCTACCAAATATACCCCAGGTCTCTTTCTCTCTCTGACAGACTCACACATACGCACAAAGAGTACTTGTCCAATTTGTAACGGCTAAATTTGGTTTTTTGGTGCTATGCTAAACAGGAGGGCTTCTGTTTAAGATGGGTGATAGCAACATGCAGTATGTGACCTCCACTTCATTCCTGCTCCTAGCCTATGCCAAGTACCTAACAACTTCTCACAAGTTTGTAGACTGTGGTGGAATCACTGTCACACCAAATAGGCTCCGAGCCCTTGCCAAAAGACAGGTACAGCCTATAGGAATATTAAGGGCTGTTACGTTTTCTTGTATTTTTAGAAATATTTGTGGATAAAAAAATAAGTAAAATGTTATTTAAAAATTGAAAATATATTATATATTTTTAATCATGTATATCAATCGGGCTTTAACATTCCTCTTTCACTTAACTATGACAATAAGCCCAAAACAATTTTATTCTAATTACACTGTTGGACTTGGAGTCTTGGACACATTAAAAGAACTTGAAAAACTTTGTTTAGGGCCTAATATAAACTTAAATTGCATGTGATGGTGAACTAGAATTTAAAGATGCACCTAATATATTGGCAATTAATAATTGATTTTTTTTAACTTTGTACTTCTAATTTCTAAAATTGTTTTTATCAGGTGGACTACTTGCTAGGAGATAACCCATTGAAGATGTCCTACATGGTGGGTTATGGTCCAAGGTACCCACAAAGGATACACCACAGGGGCTCATCACTACCGTCCATTGCATCACACCCAGCCAAGATCCAATGCTCTCCAGGCTTCAGTTTCATGAAATCCCAATCCCCTAATCCAAACATATTGGTGGGTGCAATTGTTGGTGGGCCCGACCAGAATGATAGGTTCCCAGATCAAAGGCCAGACTATGAGCAGTCAGAGCCAGCCACTTACATTAACGCACCTCTAGTAGGGTCATTGGCTTATCTTGCTCACTCATTTGGCCAGCTCTAGTGTCTTATTAATTAGACCCTATAGTAGTAACTAGTAACTCCCATCTTCTTCTTCTTTATTTTGGGATGATGAAGTCTTTTTTATTTCTCATCGAGTGCACGTGGTAATAGCCTATAGGTTGGAGAGCAAGGCTCGAGCCCCAAACCTTTGAAGCACAATGGTCAATGGGGTAGATGGCCTTGGCTTCTGGATAGTATTTAATATTTATACATTATTATTGTGATGATTTGAGCAAATTTCGTGCCATCAACGGCGTTTTTATTACGTAAAGGATGTGGACACAACATATAGTCCATTGGGTTGCTTTTTTAAGGAGATGAATGAATGATAGTCCCATTATGGGAATTTGGAATTTGTCCTCTACTGTTTAATTGTAATTAACTTTCAAAACCTCTCTCTTTCTCTATCTCTTTCTTTGTATTTGTGTGGGGTTTCCGTTAATTACGCAGGAAATTGAGATATTAAGGACATAAAGTACGATGGACTTGGGAAGAAAAAGAAAGAAGAATGAGCCAGGTGGTGGTTCCATTATATGTTATTAAAAGTTAATAAGTTATATTATATTTTTAGAGATAATTTTAATTTATGGCATTAGTCTTTTCTTGATGTCAAGACAGTAATTAGTATTTTTTAGTAAATGCAAGATTAAATTTTTGATATTTTATTCTAAAACAAGAAACTACTGCAAATAAGCTATCTTTTTTATTTCTTTTTTCTTTGTTTTTTGGGAGGAAGCAAATAAGCTATCTTTTAAATGGCCTGACCTAGAAACCGGAAAAAACTGAAAAAACTGAAACCTACTGCAAATAAGCTATCTTATTAAATGGCCTGACCTAGAAACCGGGAAAAAAAATGCTACTAAAAAGTGATTAGTATTGTATAAGTGATTGTCAGTGGATAATGTTCTAATTGGATGCATAAAACGTCGTAGGGTTCGAGTATTTTGACCATTGATAGGGGAATCAGAGAGGGGATGAGGATCAAGCAAAAAGATTTTGCTGAGCATGTGAAATTGTTTGGGGTTGTGGGTCATGTGGTCAAAAAGCTGTTTTCTTTGGCTTGGCAGGGGTGACAGAGTGTGTCAGAATTGGGACCTTGGTCTCTTTTTGATACAAAGATTAGGACCCCAGGACTCCAACTGGGTTACACAGTGAGACTAGAACCCTAATAAAACTAAGGTGGGAAAGAGGTCATTTTCAGGTCCAAAAGACATTCCTTTTCCTCCACTTTGTCTGAAAAGCGCCAAGATAATTTCGATTCCAGGACTATATTTTCTACATGATTCCAATTTTGACCTTACCGGTGCCTCAGTCCCAGCCCGTCTTCCAGAAGAGACTAGGCCGAGGCTCCGGTGGGTAATTCTTTACATTATGGACCAGATTATAAGTTAACTTCCTTTTTTTTAAATAAAAGTATATTTTTTTTTTAAATAGAAATATATTTTTAGTATACTTTCAATAAAAAAAAACTAAATAAGTTTTCTAAACGATCACTAAAAATAAAATTGAAAGTCTACAACTAAAATCCTTTCTACACAGATTGGGCTGCCTAGTCCTACAGCAACACATCAGGGAGTGATTCACACCTTACACCCAAAAATTCCTGGTTTTTGGAATGCTGACTAGAGTCTAATACTCTGATATACAAAGTTTAAACAAACAAATTGAAGTTAATTTCCTAGCAAAAGGTAGAGAGGACAAGCTCTATCACTTGAATATCATGCCATATTTGAGCCATATATGCTGCTGCTGCATAAAATATGAATACAATACCATCCACAGCCTTGCTATCTACCCATTCTTGCGAGGAGAATATCATTAAAATCACAGCTCATTGACAACACAGCATGCTTCTTCCTATGATGCTAATTCACTAGCCTAAGCCATTAAAAATTGTGGACAACTGCTCCCATCATGGCTTGAATTGGCTTCTTAACATTCCATTTCTCTTTAATCTGGCTTCCAAGTTGTTTTTAAGGTTTTCTGTAAACTCAAAAATGATCTGCTTTATTTTAAAGATATTCATTATCTGTTAAAATAGGTTTCTTTGGCAGGATTGTGAGGAACAAAGAGACTGAAAAGAACCTAGCAAAGTGATTACCAAATAACAGATATAATAAGCATTGTCTCTTCCAACATAAAGCCTTGCCATTATTTCACATAAAAGCAGCTCTCCCATTCTGATACATGGGTCATCCGCACAATGACAATGGAGAAGAATATACATAACATTCCACACACAAACAGAACCTTATTTATGTCCATAATCTTAATACTCTGAAGGTATGGGTTCGCAGAGTACAGATTCGCTTGAGTACTCGCAGCTTAATGTGGGTCATCGCTTGCCAGAGGAACAGTTTTCACCTGAAACAAGGCAATCATGATGAAATCTATACATTTAATGAGTTTACAACTAAAATATAAATAAACATCTAATCCATGATAATGAAAATTAGAATTCTGCTGTTACTGCTTTATCAGAATTTTGGGGTTATAATGATAAACACATGCCTTCCCTAAATTTCTCTACATTATTAGCTATGTATTGTATTTGTAGGGAGTAAATTTTGAAGCACTCACCAAATCACGGCACTTAAGAATGTAGAACATCTCAAGGTATCGACGAGTCTCACGCCGCTCTAGTTTTGAAACATACTTCCAGAAGCCATAAACTCCAGCTAATGTCATTAGCCTTTCAGAATAAATCTTCCACGTATACCTATGATTTTATAATTTTCACAGTAAGTCACACATAATACATGTAATAAATAACCAATTTCATCAAGAAAGACAAACCTTTCATAAATTCTTTGGAGTCCCCCATCAGAAATTTTATTCCAATAACTTGGATCTTCCTTGCATTTTTGAAAGAAATCCAGCATAACTGCAGCAGCTTGATCAGGGTGATACGGATCAATGTGAAACCCTGATATACCATGCTCAATAATCTCAGCAGGACCACCATGGCAAGTGGCAAATGTAGGAAGGCCACAAGTCATTGCCTCCACGACTGTAAGTCCAAATGCTTCATAAAATGCAGGCTGCAAATCATTAAAAAGGAAACTTTAGACTAATGCCTTAGGACTTGCAAATCCAAGAAAGAACACTACAAATCCAAGAAAGAACACCACATTATATACCTGAACAAAAGCACCTTTTGTATCTGCTATGTAGCGATATAGCTCACCATTACGTGCTCGATTCATTTGGGCTGATATCCATCGAATTTGACCATCTAACTTATATTTCTTCATAAGAAGATGCATCTTCTCAATTTCTTCAATTTCTTCTCTGTCTTTGGACTTATTTACATCAAAATAGCCCCCGACCACCACAAGATTTACCAGTTCCCTCAGTTGGGCGCTCTTACCATACAATTCAACCAACCCTGTTATGTTTTTCACACGGTCCAGCCTTGCCATGGTAAAAATTAAGGGCTTTGATCGATCACTCAATGTACCACTGCAATACAAATAAAAGATTAACTATTAATTACGCACCATTTCTAATATCAAGTTCTATAAAGAGAACTCTATCACCAGTCAAAATAGTAGGCTTCATAACTTAACCTTAACCTTTTTGACTATTCATTAACTAGGTTGATAAGAATGAGTAGAAATAAGCACGGAACTTATGGCAAGTGTATGTATACATTTGCACCTCTTTTATAATTTAGTTGGCCATAATTTGCAGAAGTATTGGCATCAAAAACTGAGAAGGGCAAATGATTAAGAGTACTAAAAACTAAAACAGAAAATAATAGACGTATTTTCCTGTTTTTCTTCCATTCTATGTTTAAAAGACAATTATCCTGATCTGTTCCATCTGTAATCCGCAACTGCTGTGAATTCTAGATACAGAATACTTATGAACTATTGATCAGGTGAATTATTCATTGATTAACAATGCCATAAAAGAAATTTATGTTAACTGTAGAAAAGTTTAGAATGAAAAAGACTCACATGTGCTCATCATTCTGCTCAGGATCATATAACAACTTTTCAATTGAATCATGTAGAGCTGTAAGTCGTTTTTCCTTTTCAGAATATGGGAAATATATGCACATATCTGCCCCAGGAGAGACAATATTGAACTTTGGGTCAAAAACATCAATGCCATGAACAACTCGGTACAGCCCTGGAAGAGTGAAAGCTGTGTGGCTCTCATACTGGCCAACAGTATTTTTTCTGAAACAAAGTGCATACAAGTTAAGCATCTGATTTGACTAGCATTACTAAAGTATTAAGGAAGAATCACTCAGTTGCATAAACAAAATTTTCAGTTTCTTAATGCAGAGTTGATGCTTAAGTAAGCCTTTTTTATGATAGCAAAGGTAGGCAAATTTAGTTGACAAGTCTGATACTGGAAATAAACATCAGTAATTGCCAGCATTTGTTGGACCAAATGGCATATTTCCGCCAATAAACAAGAGATGGAGGGTGAGGACATGCATCCAATCGTAAACATTTGTGATTTGTGTGTTTTTGCCTAATAAAATAAAGTTATCATCATTGAGCCAATAATTGGCAATGGATTAAGGGAATCTATTTTGGGTGGCAAAACATCCTGAATACCAATATAATGATATCACTGCATTTTTACACAAATTTCACTGAGTAAGATCTAACAGCTATCTTAAAGAAAGAAAGTTACCTGTTAACTAAGGACAAACCCCCCCCCCCCCCCCCAAACAACCCCTAATTTTTTTGGCTCCTCAAAGCAAGACTTTGGAATCTCCAAAACTAGATAGACTGAGGAGCTGTTAAAGTGTACAGATTCTCCTTAATGTGCTCTTAAAACTGAGCTTTTCCAGTGTAACTAAGTACCCTACTATGCCACACTCATGGAATAACTATTGATTAATAATGTCTTAAAAGATGTCAATCAGTCCTCCCAAACTATATATGAAAGATTCCGAAATCAGTATTCTCTCAAACACTGGTTATATTATGCAGTCACATCTCTGCAAAGATTTCTGCAGCAGTATCCTCTCAAACCAGAAATGTAGTTCTT
The DNA here is from genome assembly GCA_032878915.1 of Castanopsis chinensis. NCBI lineage: Eukaryota > Viridiplantae > Streptophyta > Magnoliopsida > Fagales > Fagaceae > Castanopsis > Castanopsis chinensis. The sequence continues at coordinate 20,792,246 of JAVQMG010000115.1, forward strand.
TAGCTCATAGGCGCTGTAAATGGGCATTGGTAAATGACTTCTCTGAGCTTATTCCCTCTTCTATTCTGTCTATGGACTAAAGCACTGTTTGTTTGTTGTTTGTTTTAGTGTTTTTCCATTCAGCTAAAAAGAGTGTAGCCGCATCTAAGACAAGAGACACGCCAATTAAAAATAAAAAGAAGTGGGTGACACATGCCATGTGCAAGCACATTTGTTCTATGTTACATGCATGAGTAATTATGCAATTTATTTTATCAACAGATTCAATTAGTCATAAGCTTCAACCAAGCAAAAATAAAACTAAATTTTTTGAATTCTATACATAAAAATTCAATCTAAAAAGTACACCAACATATGAAGATCAATACCCGACAGCATAAGGAAGAGACTTACGTTCCTGCAATCTCCTGGTATGTACTGGTGATGATAAAATCAGCACTGTTCATGGCTATTAGATCAGCAGTGAATTGGCATGAGAAATGGTATTTACCCTCAAACTTCTTCCAATAGATATCCGAATCTGGGTATTTTGTTTTCTCCAATGCATGTGCAATTGTACACTACACATATCAAAGCTTATAACAATTAGATTGCATTCTAAGAAGATAATAATTTGAACGTCCCATTTGCATTATCAGAATACCAGAAAGTTTGCTAACCTGTGTGACTCCCATTTTATGAGCTAACAGGGATGAAACAAGATTCCCATCACTGTAGTTTCCTATAATAAAATCTGGTAAGCCCTGTAACTCAGCAACAAGTTCGCTAGCTGCATCCTGATCAAATACATAAGCAGGAGTGTGTATGACACAACAGATTATGAGAAAGCATGAAAACAGTAAAATAAGCAAAAATTTAATATAAAGATATTTCAGCTTTCTATAAGCCTGTATGCATAGATGAGTGTCTGACAGATTGCATAACAAAGGAGGTGGTGATGGTGGCAGAAATGGTACTCAGGCCACAGTGGCATGGCATGGCTTGTTGGCACCACATAGTTATGAATATAGTAACGTGAGAAGAGGTGATCCAATGAGAACAGCGGAATCACAGCAGCAGATTGAGAAGGTGGTAATCAAAATGAAAGTAATGATAAGACATGCAGGAGTAATGGAGTGGTCAAGATAATTTTGGTGAAGCATATTGATGAAATGACGGTAGTGGTGGTGTCATGTTGGTTTTGATCTAGGGTGGTGGAATCAGAAAAGGCGACATCACTAACCGTGAGGTGGTAATAGGTGCATTAGGTTTTATTAATTCAACTTAATGAAGTAAAAGATTTGTAAGCAAAGCTGATTGGGCAAGCAAGATCAATATTTTATCTGATCTAATTTTTGCTTCCACTTTTTTTCCCCCCCAAAAGAAGTATTACCCAAATTTGTGCTTCTTTTTATAGAAGGTAATTCAGTGTGATTTATGAACACCACTTTCTCTCTCACATGGATCGCAAACCTAGCATGTAAATGATTCCAAGATGTAGCTTAAATATGCGTTACCAATCTTGGTTGTTGAAGCATCAATTTAAAACAAAACTTAATGAAAAGAGTAATTCACTCTAAGTGTTTACCTCTGCAAAGGTCTCCAGATAAGGCCAAACATCAAATCTTGAGATCCACTTACGAAGAATTCCTTTTTCCGATCTAAAAGGAACTCGCAAAATATGTGCATGTTCTGTTCCACTGACTCGTTCCAGCCGCTGGTTGCATGTGGTTCCTTTTGAATCAGGTATTAACCTAGTCACCTTGGAGAAATAGCATAAAAAAAAGTATTACATTTAAATCACAGAAAAAGAGAGAGGGGGGGGGGGGGGGATGCAATTTAAGTCTATTGACCAGAGCTAAGCATAAATACACTTACAATAAGAATTCTAGGGGTGATATCTAGCCCTTGCCTCCGTATTCTAAGAAGCATTTCATTCTCCAGTGCACGAACTTGATCTAGTATGTACACAACCTTCACACATTAAAAAATAAATATATAAAATAACATTTCCAGCATTTTTTGCCAATAACCATAACAACACTATTGTATGATAAGTGTTTCCAATGTATGCACTCAACAAAAACAAAAAAGTATTTGCCATCTATGTAACGGGAAGAAGAAAGAAAAAATTATGAATACCTGGCCACCAGTGTCTGGTAAACCTAAAACATTTGCTTGCCCAAAGTAACCATGTGGAGATAAAATAACAACATCAAACACCATAGGTACTCTCCCAAGGAATGTTTCTAATGTAGATGGGTCAGGAGCATGAAGGATGTCCAAGAGAAGATGCATCATCTCCGTTACCCGTTCTGCTGTATCACCCCAACCTCTTTCAAAACCCATTCCCTGTAATCTGCACGCAAGTGACAAATAAAGCCAGAAAATATCAGGACTATATCATATCTCTCTAGAGGTGTCTCACCCATAATTATCTACATGCTGAGAGAAAGATGTGCAAACAGATAAACATATAAAATTATAAATAAATTCATACATCCATATATTTGAAGATAGAAAGTGAGAGAAGTATAGAACTTACGCATATTCAAAGTCAGAATAGGGTGCATCAGATGGAAGCTTAGAAATATATTCCTCAGCTTTAGTCAGCGCAGACTGAAGATGTGATATGCTGTGTATCCGATCATTTAACATCAAACCCTGCACATAATCCTCAATTAAATCATTTTAGCTCTTCAAAGTTCTCATACCAAGAAAGATTTCAAATAATTCTTCTAAATGTTCTACTCCACAGTATTAATACCAAAGAAAATCAAACCATAGCACATAAAAAATAATATTAAGCAACAACACTAAAGCAAAACAAGAAACAACAGTAAACTTGTAACTGCAATACACTTCCAAGAATAGAACAGATGATAAAAGTTATATTTTAGCTCACATCACTGCAAATGAAAACTACATTTGGAGAAAGCCCCTTGCTTAGCAAACTTACATGTCCTTTATATTTGTGTGCTCGGAGGAAATCTAGTAATGGTGCCAACGAATCTCTGTTATGGAACATACTTGAAGAAAGGTGACGATTGAGGAACTGAACGCCATTGCCAATGGATGAAGACCTATTGGGGCGAGGAAAATTTGCATTGAATGGCTCAAAATCAAGCTCGAGGACATATCGGCCATTAGACCTAAAACATGATAAATACCAAAAACAGTATGTTATAAATACGCATTCATCGGGTTATAAGCAAAGATACATATATATATATATATATATATATATATACACACGTATATATTTATAATCTATCATCTTTGTAAAAGTTAAATTTCCAAAGTATGAAAATTGCTTACCGCCCATCTACAAGTGTTTCTTTGAAGTGAAGATATTCAGAAACATCCAGTTGCTCCACACTGAGTTCATAGACATTGACACGAACATATTCCCAAACACCAGGTCTTGGGCGAATTGCTATAGCCACAAATGGAGGCAGAATTATGGCTTCCTGTCACCAAAATCAACTACAATGTTACAATTTCATTCCCAACAATACAAAGTTCTGTATACCTTTCGCTATTATTATCATTATTATTATTTTAATTTTTATGAAGAAGAATGTATTAAGGAAAAACAGGGGACGGCTCCAAAACATCTCCAACTTCAGGATCTACCACCCAAGAAGGAAAAGAGGAGATGGACATAGGCCCTTCCCAATTACAGAAGGCAGCGCACCCATTCACATTGTGAGGCAAAAAGTTTACAATTCGAGGAACAACAAAGAAATCTGGAGCTTGTGGAGCACTACAAGTTTGATGGCTTAACTTACAATAACTCTTGTGACACAAAATTTTACAACATTGTACACAATCAACCTACAAGTTCCATTTTTTTTGGCTTTAGCTCAATTGATAATATCTTATCTTTTTTTTTTTTTTTTGGTCTCACCCTCATGCAAATACGCTGGCAGCTAACATGTCTTGTAACACCAAAAAAAAAAAAAGACACAACAGTTGAGTTGGCAAGTTGTGATTGATGGTAATGTGCGAAGTGGGTCCTCGTTAAAACTATGTTGTGCCTCTAGCATTGCTCGCTCGCCTTTGTACTATTTAATTTTCACTTCTCTTTTTTAATACCCAAAATAAATAAATAAATGAATCCCCAAAACAAAAGACTTTAGTTTATACAGAGTAAAAAAATATCAGCAATTAAATTGAGCGTACACAAATTATTGGCACAATGTTACTCACACCCAATGTGAGTGTATTCACTTATCTCGTCCCTTTCCCCTATATATATATATATATATATATATATATATGTGTGTGTGTGTGTGTTTCTCAAAAAATTGAGTCGTCCCTCATCTCTAAGATGAGATATTGAGAAGTGTTTCCATAAACCAAAAAAAAAGATTGTAGCTATCAGTATAAATTTATTTCATAAATAAAAAAAATAATAAAAAGGCCCTTAGACCTAAGACTCTGTTTTCACAGCACCAAAACCAAGGCTTAAATGGCATAATGAAGATCAAAGATAAAATTCGGCAACTAATAATAACAACAGGTTAAAGACAAACAGGACTCAGAATAGAGAAAAGAGAAAAGACCTGCGCAGATTTAAGGACCTCGCCAAAAGGACCATCCTTGAGTTTTAAGCGAGATGGGTCATCGCCGATTACACTGTCAAGCTCGTCGATCAACGTGTGCGGTTGCAAAATCCCTTTCCCTTGAGACACGTACCTTTTCAGGCCAAACCCATCATTCAATTAATCATGGCCTTTTCAACCAAAAAAAAAAAAAAAAAACAGAGACAGAGACAGAGACAGAGAGAGAAGGAAAGGAAACCTGGAGAGAAGGGAAACGAGTTCGTTTCGATGAGCAGAGAGAGTGTCTTCAACTCTCTCTCTCATGCTGGGAATTCGAGCCAACTTAGGGTTAGACTTAGACATGGTATCAAAATTTCTCCTTTTTGCGTTTACAGTGACTATTATGATGATGATGGTGAGAAAGTGAAGAGTGAAGAGAAAAGGTAGTGGTTTTAGAATCAGAGGGTGTGTGAAGAGAAAGTGCATCAGGGTCTGAGAGCTATATATAGTAGTATTGATATTGAAATGGATGGTCGAGAAGCAGTGTTTGAATTTTGAGGCGGTTTTGAAGCGAAAGTTGAAAACCAAAAAATAAAACTGGTGGTAATTCTCGGGAGTGGAGAGAGAGAGAGAGAGAGAGAGAGAGAGAGGTGACAGTGTGGGAATTTTCTTTTTTTTTTTTTGGAAAGAAAAATACTAGGTTGGTAATTTATTGCATAATTTTTGTCGCAACTTATTATATGTTTGAGAGATAAGAAATTAAGAAAAAATTTTGTCGCAACTTATTATACGTCTGAGAGATAAAAGATTGAGAAAAATTTGTGGGTCTATATAAGTTTATATTTTTACCGATTATAAGTTCAAATGTGGCAAATTGTGGAAAAAATTGCTTAATAAATTGTAGTTTGTAACTTTGCATTACTACTGTGGAAAACCAAGGAGAGGTGGCGCTGTTGTTTTGGTAGGTTCTTATTTGTCCGGTTTTATCATACTGTATTGACACGTAGATTTGGACTATCTGGTAAGCGTGACAACATGCTATAGAATTGGATTGGCTTTTGTAAATGGATAATGAATGGTACGTTACATTGATGATTACAAAATATGGTCAGTGTGACCACTCATTGTGTTAGAGCACTCACTTGATGATTTAAAAAAAAAAAAAAAAAAGCCTCAAATTTACATATTTTGGTCCAAAAACTTTCTAGGTCATGCAAGTTAAAATGGTAAAATTGAAGGAAAATAATACATGGTTGATGTCGTGTGTTAAAGAAAGATAAACAATTTAAAAAATAAAATTTATTATTTATTATTTTAATAAAATGTAGTGTAAAATGTATAACATGACGTAAGATGTTTCGAAATAAATATATAAAATAGAAAAAAAAAGTTTTATATTAAAATAGACACAAATTTTTTCACAAGTTAATACGAATATTCTTACTTTTTCCTCCATGTCCTTCTCCATCATTTTTGTTTCCCCTACATTGTTTAGAGCTAAAAAAAGAAAATTAAAGTAAAAATAGTGGCAAGTTGTTATTAGTAAATAGAAAAGTGATGTTTATGAAAGACTAGATAGGAATTGGTAAAACTCATCAACTCGTTTGTTATGAAAATTGTTGCGATCCCTCTGTAGCGTTACATTTATTTATTTATTTTCTATCATGTGCATTCACAACTATTCAAGCATTTGACCATGTCCGTTCCATGAACGTCTGTAAGCACCTCACACACCAAATGATTACAAATAAGAATTCCTGAGGGGTGGTTTCGAGATTCTAGTTAAAAGCTTTGATTCTTATAACAGAGGGAGGAGTCCATTAATTATATCTTCTTTTAATTTTGGTAGAAAATGAATGCATTAACATAAACTAGAAAACAACAAAATACTATCAGCCTATCACTCACGCTATGAGAGACTGTAAAGCATGACAACATAAATGGAATTGGGTTTGGGTTTCACAATGGATAATGAATGGTACATTACATGATAATTACAAAATAAGGTTATTGTGTTTGTGACCACTTAGCGGAAGCATTGTGTTACTTTTTTTTCTTCATGTTCTTCCGTGTTCTCAGTTCACTTTCTCATAGTTCATAAACTACTTGATTAACTCATACTAATCTCTAAGCACGCGTTGATGTGTGTATTCAGAGGTTCTTCTATTTTTTTGAGCAAAAGTTAATAATTTTTATAAATTATAATTTGGAATTAATATATTTTCCTATCACAAAAGAAATTTAAAGGTCTGATAAGTGTCAAGCATTTGTGGTAAAATAATTTTATGTGATGTGAGTAGTTTTTTTTTTTTCAATTTTTTTATGAAAGTTTTTTTTTATTGGATCCGTTGGTAGTTTATATATATATATAGGAGCCGTGGGTGGGTAGCCTGTCTTTCTTATTTTTGGTTAGAACATGGGGTAGTGGGGCTAGGAAGTGGGAAGTGTGAGGTTAGTGGAAAATTTTAGTTGATTTACCATCTTAATCTTATTTCTCTTTTTAAAAAATAAGAATAAATTAATTGAATTAGGGGTATTTTTTACAGTAAAAAAAAAACAAGAACTAACTTTATATATATATATAGTTGTCAAATTATCACTATTTCCGGAATAAACATTTGCTTTATTATTTTTCTCTTTGTATTTTTTAAATCTCTTTGTAATTGCATTTAGGAAAAATTGAATTTTGATTAAGTTACAATAACATGTAATACAAAATAATTTTAGCATATTTAGGTTATGTTTGGTAACAGTTTTTGTTTTCTATTTTCAAAAACTTGTTTTTGAGAATATAAAGAAAAAACAATTTTATTGTATTTTTGAAATCAAAAACATGTTTGGTTAGTTAAAATTAAAAAGATAGTTTTTTGAAGAAAAAAATAGAAAATAATAAAATATGTTGTTATTAAGATTTAAACTCTAATGATAACTCATTATTTGAGTTAGATTCATTAAATTAAATGCGTATTTTTATTGACTTTTGAAAATTAGAAACTAAAAATATACAAAATATTGTTTTCAGTTTCCTTCATAAATTGAGTTTTGAGAATATTTTTTGTTTTCTATCTGTTTTAGGTTACCAAACAAGTTTTCTAATTTCAAAGATAAAAAATTATTTTTAAAAACAAAAAATAAGGAGAAAAACAACTATGAAACATATTCTTAAATTTGACCGACCCCAACATGTCAGAATAAACTTAGCCTAAACCTCTAAAGATAATTTATGATATTCCAACCTCGAAAGTGTTAAAGCCTCCTTTAAGATTGCCTTTTTGTTGTCCTGTAGCTATGTGCTCTTACCTACCCGTACCACCCACAAGAATAAACAAATGAAAGAACATATATTATTATTAATGATTACTACTTAGGATGCTCTTTTTTTTTTTTTTTTTTTTTTTTTTGAAAGGAGGATGCTCTTGTTTTACTCCCGAGTTGTTTTCCGCAGCCCATGGTTCTTCCAAGTTGTAAGATAAGTGTCACATGCTTTTCTTTTTTCGGAGAATCAGTGTTATATAATTTTTTTTAGAGACATTTCTATCATTCTGCTAATCTAGTAATTCGAACATTTTTTTTTCTTGACCTTTAAGCACTTTGTGTATAGACAGATGTCAATTCGATGTCATATAATTAGTATACTATAATTGAATCTGGACAAATATTGGTTCATGTAATTATCATTGTATTTTAGACCAAACTTCGGGACAATAATTTATGCCATTGTTTGCAATAGAATTAAATGGGACCAACTTTCTCAAAAAAAAATAAAAATAAAAATTAAATGGGTCCATCATTGTAAACCGTCAAACGCCTGCTGATTTCTGAATTGACTTAAAAAAAAAAAAATGATCAATCCATCAATTAGTTTTGAGAATAAAAAAGATTTAAAAGAAGAAGATTTGCGATCATCCCTCGCTAAATTTGAGACAGGCTAATCTAATACCTTTCTTCTTGACCTTTTGGCTAAGATCAATGGAGAATCTCATCTTGTTCTAAAGTCTAAAATAGGAGCGATACTCGATTAGAAAAAATGGGCTTAGGCTAAATCACATTTTGTAATTTTCTTATTTTCGTAGTGAAACTTTTTTCTTGATGCCACTCTTAGATATAGGTCTAGGCTAAACCACATAAATTTCTGTGCTCCCATGTGCCATTGTTTATTTTATTCTCCTAAATCTATTTCGCATAAGTCTACTATTTTTAACTGTACTTATAACAAATGAGCATCCAAGTTTTCCTTTATCTCAACAAAGGGTATCAAAGCATGGGCTCTTTGTTCAATTACTGTTTCAGTTCTTCTTTTGGGTTTTGTTCAAGCAACTGATTTTTCTTATAGTACCAAATCTATTTGGTTGTATATTTACTTAATTGGTTTTTTGTGGCATATTAAGATGCCTGTTTTGTTAGTACAGTGAGGATTGTTGAAAGCTCTAAAAGGCAAGAATGCTTTTCTAACAAAGCTCTCAGTTTGCATGGTTTTTTTAATTTTATTTTTATGTTTCTATTCAGCCATACACAGTATTATTAACTAAACTAAAAACAAATTAGCAGTTTAGAACCCAAGTTTACTCTTTCTCAACAAATTTATATCAGGCGTGGGTTCTTTGTTTCGATTTAGGAGCTATTTCAGTTTTGCTGCCGAGTCCTTTCCTTTATTCAAGTGATTGGATTTTCCGATAGCCAAAAATCTATTTGATTGTGTAAATATTATTTAATTGGATTTTACAGGCTGGTGGCAAATGTTTCATCAACAATGAAATTTGAGCTAGAAAAAAAAATGATGAGAGATTTTTCATTTTAAATTTGTGGCGTGTTGAGAAAAAGGGGAGGGAAATGGCCAAATATCTTGTTGAAAATTGTCTATTTAAGCAATTAAGTGAAAAATTAATAGAAAAAAAGGGAGAAAATAAACATGGAGAATTTAGTGTGGTTTGGTAGTGTGACCATATCCAGAGGAGCAGTGGCAAATCCTTCGCTATAAAATCCATCAGACCTAGGGTTAACTTCACTCTTTGTCAATTAAGACAATTGACTAAGGTCCTCAAATAAAACAAGACCCCATAAATTTGGTCTTATAAAGAACAATTTTATGTAACAATAATATATATATATATATATATATAGTGAGAGGGAAGGATCCGAACACAACATAGAGCCCATGGGCCCATTCCGAGGATGGACAAAGGCCCATTTGTGCACCAATCCAGACCCAACACATGGACTCAAGTCCAAGGGGGAAGGCATAAATATCACACTAATCCAGACTTGACATGTGGACAAAGGTCCGAGGATGGAAAACAGAAAGACTTATCATCCAATGAGCTTAAGGAATGAATGCGCCTCAAGAATGCCTCAATTGACTACTTGCACCAAAGGGCAGGGCATTGTGGAAGACATCAGAGATGTGTAAGTAAAGAAGAGATGAAATATCTAAAGAAGGTAGCCACCATCCCCACATTTAATGCACTGCACCAATTTAGCTGATCCCATTAATGAAGAAAAGACACTTGAATAGTAGTTCCACAGTTCACATCACTCTACCACTACCAATAAGGTACTGATGGGGCAAACATCCCAATTGCTACCCAAAATCATACAAATGGAAAACTCAAATGCATTTGGAGGGACTATATAAAGGAAATGAATCCCTCCAAGAAAGGGGTTGAAAGATTGAACTAAAATTAGAGAGAAGAGACTATTAACTTGTACCAAGACTTGAACAAAAAATGTATGAACATTACCTCCTCGAACAAGCCCAAGGAAGAATTTTATACCTATTCTGTGTTTCTCTCTATCATATTACAAGTCTCAATTCCATTAATTTTATATGTGGATCGTACAGAGCATTAGAATTGACCTAGCAAGCCTATTCTCTTATAAATTAATTGTGTTGGGCTAGAAATACCTAATATCACTGTTCTAAATGAGTCTAAGGCTGTTTTTGAGCTCTTACACACACACACACACACACACACACACACACACACACACATATATATATATATATATATCACATCTACTTTTTCCCTTTTTTGGGTGGGGGAGGGGTGGGGGAGAGTCAATTCCTAGCTAAAAATTGAAGAGACCCATATGCAATTTTTCCCCCTTATCTTGTAAAAAGTCTTTCGTCACTTTTTTTTAAAAGTCTTTCCGTCTTCCCTTCAAACGTCTTCTCTCCCTTCCTCTTTTAACAAGCGATCATCAAACCACATAAATTTTTCCTTTCTTTATAAGCATTTTTTGGATAATCAATCGCCATCAAACTATTCTTTTTCTATCTTATTTGAAAACTTGTTCTCTTACCAAAAATAAATTATGTCACCAGAAAGATTAGGAGAATTAGCTTTGCTTCTAATTACAAAAGAAATTTAAGCAAAATTTGAATACAAAATTTAACATATATTTTTGTATCTAAAAAAAAAGAGTAATGAATTTTAAGTAAAAAAAAATGGACAAAATTTATCTACAAAATTAGTTATAGCCTAAAATTACGACATTACTCAATATCTTTTTATTAGAAATGGATTTTGACAAATCCACCATTAGATTACATCTTCTTTTTTTATCCTCTATACTTACAAAATCTCTAGAAAATTAAAGATCAATAATTATGTTAATTTTTTAAATTGCAAGTTTTTGTAATTTAAAATTATGCATAAAATATAGGTTTATAGATTACATAGTAAATAATATCCGATTAATTAACACAAAATTTGACATATGCATTAAGAGCATAATAAATATGTAATTCAACGGTTAGATTTCAAGATATGTAATGATAATTATTTTTTTAAGTAAGGTAATTTTGTAGCTAAATTTTGTCCCAAAAAAAATCTAAAATAAATATTACCCAACTTCAAATTGTCATCCCAAGCCTAAAATCTTTTCAAACCGGCCTTGATAAGTCTTTGTTCTAGAGATGTATATTACATTCTTATAGGCTGGGTTTGGATACGGCTGAATGCGTTTAGCGTTCAGCGTTTCCACGTTTTCCTTTTTCTTTTCTTTTTTTCCTTTTACTGCTGCATGTCTCAGGGGGACAAATTTTACTGTTCATGGTACTATTTATAAATAGTAACATAAACAGTAGCCGATTTTGTTGACTTTTTAGTTTTTTTATCACATCTGTGGGTCCCGTTTACTGTTCACAGGACTCACAAATTTCACTTTTCAGAAATTTTTTTTATTAAAAATGGGTCCCGCAGTACTATTTACACATTTAAAAATTATTTTATTACAATATTTTTAATTTTTAACAAAATACTCTATCCAAACGAACCCATAATCTTATTTAGAATACAGTTGACCATCTCTAACCTATCCTTCGGTCCAGATAGCTTGGGAATCTAGAAAATATTTTTTTTTTGTTTGAAAAAGAATCTAGAAAATGTTGAGATAATATAATGGATGTGCACGAATCGCGAAAAGACAAAAGTGACTTCAAAGAAGAATCTATTGCTTTTGCACACTGGGCTATATAAAGCCAAGATAAACAGTAGCCTGGTGCAACCCAAATCAAAAGAAAGCCCTCGAGTAGTTATTAGAGAGAGTTCTTGTTTGTTAAAAATGGCAACTCAAGTTGATCTTAAGAAAATAGGTAGAGAAGGTTTCGGTATTCTAGAACCGATACTAGAGAAGAGGAGAAACACAAGCCAATCTGGTGGTGATAACATGGCTAAAAGGTTCCCCATGGAGGAAGTCATGGACAGCAATCAGGCCGCGAAGCTGTTACAGGGAGTTTCCATTACAGATTATCGTCTGAGCAGAAAAGGCAGTCAAAAGGCTCGTTAACACTTCTGATCATGATATATACACTGCTCTTTTAGCACTAATAGCAACCACTTTGGCCTAATGTAGTGTTGTGCGTAGTATAATAATATTTAGCTTTGTTAAATTTGTACATCGCTAGCCTGTTACATGTAAAGAATAATTTGCTTCTTCATAGCATGTTATAATCCTAATGATAATATTGTGTCATATTTTTAGCTTCGTACGTACATTGTCAAGTGTAGAAAATTCCAATAACATGCGTGATATTTAGCTTAATTTGTATTGATTATGTGTAAAGTGTAGCGGACTTGTTAAATAGGTTGGGTTGGGCGGGTTTAGGTTTGATCTTAAAAGTTAATGGTCAGAAAATTATTAGATCAGAAGGGTTTTTTTTTTCTATGAGCATTTCCTTGGTCTTCTATAAGTCACCTATAAAGTTAAATCACCTATAAAAATTAATAACATAAACTTTATTCTAGTGTATACTAGATAAAGAAAATAAATAAATGATTAAGAAGAATATTAATCTTAATTTAATGAACTTGACAAAAAAAAAAAAACTACTTGGCCGGGTTGGGTCAAAATTAGTACAAGTCGGACTGATTAAAATGAATTGCTATTTATGTTATCCATAACTTTTCTTTTTCTTTACAGATTTGGATGATTAACTGAGTCCAATTTTATCAGATTTTAATAATTTGTCATGCTTCCCATAGTATTGTGTTCTTCTTCTTCTTCTTCTTCTTCTATTTTGGGGGGGTGGGAAGGAAAGGGTTGAAGTATTTGTTTTCTAATCCATAGACTAGAACCAATTCTGGATCACCTTCGCTGTAAGGCCCAAAAAACAGAAATTGAGGGCCCGTTTGGTTTAAAATTTATCATCACTCAATCCTCATCACTCATCACTTAAAATACCTTAATTTCCTAAACCACCCATTTGACACTCATAACTCAGTACTGTCCTTAATTTTTGTTTCAAAAAAAAAAAAAAAAAAAAAACCCGAAAGTTAAACATTGCGATTGAACAGTGAGAGAGTTATGAGTTTAATTATGAAATTTCCATTGGAAACTGAGTTTTAAAAACACTTAAAATGTGTTTTCAGTTTCCATAATTCATCACTCAAAAATCAGATAATTGAGTGATGGAAACAAAGGGTGAAAACCAAGCCAAAAAAAATAAATAAAAATTGTGTGGGTCTCATGTGTTTTGATAACTCAGTTATGAGTTTTAGATCATATCACTCAAAATACCTTTAAACTAGACAGATCCTGAATTTCTTCATCAACAGAGAAACTCAATATCACATTTTAAAGCATGCTCTTCTCATTTGCCATGATTACGTTTGTAGTGTTTCGGGAAAACTTAAAGTATACAACGTGAAGAATTCCTAAGTTTTGTTTATCAATAAAGAATGAAATAGTTTAGTCAAAGACTAATTAAGATATCACTTCATTATTACCAAAAAAAAAAAAAAGAAAACAGATAATTTATGATTTTTTTTCCCTTCATCACCAAAAAGTATCTTATTAGATGGTTTAATGAGAGACCTCTCCCTTTTTGTATATGCGGATCTTATAGGTGCATTTGACGATTATAAGAGGTGGTCTCATGAGATACTTTCTCTTTTAATACAGGTGTAATTACATAAAAATAAACACATTTGTTTTGAAATGGAAAATATTTGTTATGTTCATATTTGAAATGTTGACAAACCCTGAATAATGTAAGTCTTGTCATATATAGTTTGATTCTCTTAATTTTGTTCAAGACCGTGAACCCAAGTTCAGCTCAAGAAACGAAGTTTTTGCATGCTTTGATTCCATCCGGATTCTTGCTTCAATTATAATTGTTGATGCCTAATCAATTCTTGGTTGATGGGTCGAAAATCGAGAAATTAGACTTTGACAAAGGATTTTTCAATTTGCCCATGACTCATATCATGGCCTAATCAAAATAGTATAAATATACAACTTAAGAGACGGGTCAAGATGTAGAAAATCAAGAGAGAAAGAGCGCATGTGCCTCATTTAGGATTTCTGTAAGCATTCTCTTATATCATCAACCTTGTAGATGATAACTGATTGAAGAGCTACATGGTGTGTTCTTGGTGATCATGTTGAAGCTACTTTAGTAACAACACATACACTGCTATTATGAAGAAAATCTCCAAAGAGGTTCTTGGAGTCGGTTGAAGGTTTTGATTGTTAAGCGTGGGTGTGTTATCCGTGAAGATGTCAATGTGATTGAAGAGTGCAGAGGTTCCAAAAGCATTAAAAAGTTTTTTTTTTCCCCCTGTAAATTGTTTACAAGTTGTAGAGCCAAAGAAAATTTTTCTCAAATTGTAAACTTCTCTTATCTTAGTGAACTATCCTTTTTTGGAAAATGTTTCCCTCATAATGGTTTTTTTTTTTTTTTTTCCAGATTGTTTCCTTCAGATTTTTCACTTCATCCCCATATTGCTCTCTCTCATCTCATTATGATTGATTTTGTGCACTTGGTGACATCTACTTGATATATCTTATATACTTTAACTTTTTACACATAATTAATTAACCCAGAATCTGTAATATAGCATATTTGGACTAAATTGATAAAATCCGCAGCATAATAAATAACTAGTGACTAAAAAACCCAAATGTGTTTATTTCATGCTCAAAAGTTGGTTTGTGTAATTTTTGCATAAGTTTTATGAATTTAAAAGCTTATATGACATCATGTCAATATCATCCCACTAAATAAAGAAATGCTAATTGATTAATTTAATGATGTAATGTAACACTAACACCAGATAAGAGAAATATAATTTTTTTAAAACTAAAGTATTAATATAATGGCAATTGTGGTACAAACCTTATGCTTCGCTTGACTTTTTTTTTGATAATTCAATATTAAGGAAAACCGGCAATATTTATTCATTATTAATCGCACTGCATGATTGTTTCTTATCCGTATCCAAATCAGGGAATTCCTATCTATTTCTTTGGATGCTGACACAAACTTTGAGCCAAATGGATATGTATTGTTATTAGTGTCCAATTAAAAAAAGCCACAGATCAATTGGATATTTTTTAGAATATTCCTCAATTATTCCTCTCATCCTGATCCCTCTCCACCTGCCCCCACACCTTTTTCTTAATTACAATTTACACCCATCCATCTTCCTGTACCTTTTTCTTAATAATTTTGTTTGGATATTTCGAAGGGTATGTTCGTTGTTCCCTACTGACCGAGTGGGCCACTAAGAGAGAAATGAACCTTGTCGGTAGAGATAGATAAGAACATCTTGACTAGGACCATAGCTTTTGACAAATTTTGTCATCATTTATTCTTGTGGTGAATGTTGAGGGATAAAATTATAGATCTATATAGATTTATTATTTTTATTTTACTATTAACACCTTACCATATGCATTAAGTTGTGATAAAAATGGTTATTTTACTATTTTCGTTGAAGAGTAAGTTGACTATTACAATAATTTTCACAAATTACCTAAGTTATAAGTGGGGAAAAAAATGATGGATGTATAATCCCACCACTTAAAAGCAGCCACGTGGACAAATTGTGGATTTCT
This sequence comes from Castanopsis chinensis, assembly GCA_032878915.1. NCBI lineage: Eukaryota > Viridiplantae > Streptophyta > Magnoliopsida > Fagales > Fagaceae > Castanopsis > Castanopsis chinensis. The sequence continues at coordinate 20,808,112 of JAVQMG010000115.1, forward strand.
TTTGTGGTATGAGATTTACTCATTTTTTAGACAAGAATTTACATTTTGCAACACCACAGACATTGGCCGCCGAAAGCTAATCAATTCAACATCTTCACTTGCTTCCAATAATGATACGGATAAAATAAATATGATCGATCGACCAAGTTGCATTATTCAAAAAGGAGAGGAAAAAACACAGTGCTATAAAAAGATACAGTCCTTAGCCTTCGTGTAACAAGCTTGCTTGACAGTTCCTTAATTAAGATCATTAGTACAGAGCGACTTATAGGTGAATGGCGCCTCCTAATGACATTATGCAGGTCGGAATTGAAGCATTTATTACGTTGCTGGAGGAGTGCTTGAAGCAAAAGACAAGGCCCCCTCTTCATCATCGTCATCCACATCAATTTCCATCTACCGCTACTCCGAGTAATCATTCAAAAGAAGCCATTGATACTTGATAGCTATCAAGCAGCTCAAACGTATGGTGGTGTTTTGATTGTGGACTATCGCAACAAGAAGCCGATACTACCACATCGTATATATAGTTAATTAAGCTATAGCTAAACGCTGTTAACTTGTGTACTTGAAGAATACTATGATGAAACATGGCAAGATGCCGATCTGTAAAAGTGTTACGTAGCATATAATATATTGTTATGTAAGTTAGAAAATCTCTCTCTCTCTGAACTTGATCTTCAGAAATTTGCAGATGCTCCGTTCGTAACTATGTAATAGTATTATATAGTCGATCATAAGGATATAAGGTACGTAATTTACTCCCATCATCCCATTATCAATGTAAATTTGATCAGATTATCAGCCTCCATCCAACTCCCAATATATGTGTGTATATCTTTATAATAAAAGCGGCAATGCCGCTACAGTGCTTTTACATACTGTGCATTCAGTGTTTTGGTTGAGTAAGTCTTCTTTTTTAGTAATCGGTTTGTGCAATGAACGCACAATACCTTGGTATTGTGCATCCAGTGCAAAATACTATACAACACGATAGTTGCAACAGTGTTTTGGTTTAGTAATTTTTTTTTTATTTCTTAATCGGTTTGTGTTTTTTTTTTTTTTTTTTCTTTTAGATATTGATATAAGCTGACATTTATATTGTTATATTGACATAATAAATTTCATAATATTTTCACAATTATTGACTTGTCAATTTCTTACAAGTCAAAATAAAATAATAAAATAAAATATGAGATTGGTTTTTTTTTTCCAGTAATCGGTTTGTGTTTTTTTTTTTAAATATTGATGTAAGCTGACATTTATATTGTTATACTGACACAACAAATTTCACAATTATCAATTTCTTACAAGTTAAAATAAAATAATAAAATATGAGATTGTAGCCAACCACAATTGAAAATAAATGTTTTAAAAAAATGTTACAACACTTATTGTTATCACAATATACTGTAGCACTGTAGGTACAATAGTGCTTTGATTTAGTTAGTTTTTTTTTTTCAGGGTTTGTGTTTATTTTTTTAAAAAAAATATTAATGTAAGCTGACATTTATATTGTTAACTGACACAACAAATTTTACAATATTTTCACAATTATTGATGTGTCAATTTCTTACAAGTCAAAATAAAATAATAAAATATGAGACTGTAGCCAACCGCAACTGAAAATAAATGTTTTAAAAAAATGTTACAACACTTATTGTTATCACAATATTTTCATAATTGTTGAGATCTCAGTTTCTTATAGATCAAATAAAAAAAAAAATGCTAAGTCTACAAAATTTTAACATTAATTTCTAAAGTGCCTAAAGTTATTTTTTTCCCAATAATCGGTTTGTGTTTTTTTTCCTTTTATATATTTATATAAATTGGCATATATATTATTATACTGATATAACAAATTTCACAATATTTTCATAATTATTGAGGTACCTATTTCTTACAAGTCGAAATAAAATAAAATATGCGACTGTGACCACAATTGAAAATAAATATTATAAGAAAATGTAACAAAAATTAATGTTATCACAATATTTTCACAATTGTTGAGATCTCAGTTTTTTATATATCAAATAAAAAAATGCTAAATCCACAACATTTTAACATTAATTTCACAACAAATCATAGGTAAGTTATTATTGATGGATAACACTGAAGCTACAGTGCTTTTGATTTAGTCAACTGTAGCTAAGTTTTTTTTCTTTTCATTGTGTTTTTTTTTCTTTGAAATATTTATGTAAACTGGCATATATATTGTCATACTGACATAAGAAATTTCACAATATTTTCACAATTATTGACGTATCAATTTCTTACAACTCAAAATAAAATAATAAAATGTGAGACTGTGACTAACCACAACTGAAAATGAATGTTTTGAGAAAATGTTATAACACTGATTATTATCATAATATTTTCACAATTGTTGAGATCTCAATTTCTTATAGATAAAAAAAAAAAAAATGCTAAGTCCATAACATTTTAACATTAATTTCTACCGTGCCTAAAGTTTTTTTTCCCCAGTAATCAGTTTGTGTGTTTTTTTTTTCTTTTAAATATTTATATAAGCTGGCATATATATTGTTATACCCACACAACAAACTTCACAATATTTTTACAAATATTGAAGTATTGATTTCTTACAAGTTGAAATAAAATAATGAAATATGAGACTGTGACCAACCACAACTAAAAATAAATGTTTTGAGAATAACAATAACATTGTTATCAGTTTAAAACCAATAATAACTTGTCATTTAGAATTTGTTCTAAAAATGTTATGAATATAGCATTTCTCTCAAATAAAAAAAAAAATATATATCTATTCGGATCCTAAAAATGAAGATATTGTGAAAATATTATGATATTTTGTTGTATCCGTAGACCTCTTTTTTAATATAGTCAAATTGGGTAAGCCAAAATTCACAGTTTCACACTCAAAACTTGTATTAATTTTCTCACTACTGGGGCAATATGTGCCTTGCACGTGCAGCCAACATTAGTGTGTGTGTATGTGTGTATATATATATATATATATATATATATATATATATAAGCAAAGTTTGTGGGGGTGGTCGTGATGGAGTACATGTAAATGAAGTTTCATTTCTTTTTTCTAAGGAAAATGCTAACATTACGACCTCTTAAAATAGATTGTTTAACCTATTATTTTAGCCAAATAATTACTTAGGTTAATTATTCAGATCTAGGTTAAACAAAGTAAATTACATCATGCAAAGCAGTGGAAAATAAATAGTACCACAATATGATGACCTAGGAAACTAATGAAACCAACCATTTCTTGAGGAGGATTTAACTTAATTATTCTCAAAGTAAAACAAAATCCACTAACAGAGAATTAAAGTTTTTACAAAATATTTAACCCTAAGTCTATTACTACCTCTAGTAGTAACTTACTGACACAACTACATGTAAGCTCCGAATCCATGGATTCCTTCTCTCTAGGATTTGCAGCACACAAGTACCCACACTTGTGACTTTGAGATCCCACTCAAAAGTTTCAAATCACGGCTTGTTAATCTATACAGTAGCTAGATTCCACCAACACTTGATTGTAAATCGTGTTCCAGCAGATACTTGTAGAGTTAGAAGGTATAGAACCTCTCAAATCTCACAAGTCTCCCAGGAGTTTTCAAAACATGGCTAGAGTTTTCCTGTTATACGTAAGAGTGTTGGATTAAAACCCTGAACATTTTCACGGGCTTGAGTCTATTTAAAAATTCTCCAAAAATTATTTTTCTTCGATTCTCGATCGGTCGAGCCAGATCCTTTGATGGGTCAAGCTTCATAGAAAATTAATTCGTTTTCCTACAGCTTGTACATTCTTGAGTTTTGACATGTATAGCTTTTGGCAATGTCTAACACCTATCCTAAACATGTTTTTGTTCTCAGTTTGCCAACATATACAAGTTGAAATTCTAAACATTTAATCCTAAATTTTTGGAACCTAACAATCTCTCCCTTTGGCAATCCGTGACAAAACACACTTAAAAAAAAAGAATTGCTCAACTCAAGAATTAGCCCAACTTACACATTGTTGCCTAAATACAATTCCATCACAATTCACTAACTATTAGTTGCTAGAATAGGCAACAAATGAGAAACAGTTATACCTGTAAATTTTTGAAACACTCTGTGGGTTGCTCTTTCTTTTTTTTTTCTTTTTTTTTTTTTGTTAATGGTACCTAAGTCTATTGATGACAAGGGATACTAGGCTCCAAGGATAGATGATTAATTGTTGGTTGGATTGAGTTCGATTTTCCGCGACTTATTGGGGTCGTTATATGAACTGGTTTGTGCACAAGTCACATCGAGCTCCACAAGGCAAAAACGTGATTTCCTCCTAAGCAATATTTTATCATTATAAGTGTTTTAATGTCTTAAAATAACCTCTTACTATTACAAAATGAATAAAATAATTATTGAAAATGTTCATAATGAGGAGAAGGTTAAAATATAGTATTTAGGGCTTATCTTTTATTGTGTGAACATTTAAAAAGAGTTCCTTCACTTATTTCCTCCATGATGATTCCTTGGGAAAGATGTTGTAGTAGTTCCTCCACCAGCGATTCCCAAGATATGATAAAGATGTTGCATTGGTTCCTTCACTAGCAGTTCCCAGGACGTGGTAAAGATGTTATGGTGGTACCTCCACCAACGGTTCCCAGGATGTGGGTTTGTGGTTCCCGAGTGTAATGCTGTGGTTCCTAGGGGTACTAAGTCTTTAATCCATAAAACCCAAAACATTGGTTCCTTGAACCATGTGGCCTTTTAATTGAGGAACTCGAAATACTGGTTCCCTGGCCACAGGATCTTCTTCCATATTTACTGGATTTTGTCATTTCCTTCTACCTTTGTACGTCCTACATAAGAACTATACAATTCAAATATTCTCAAGAAATTGTTAGTTTTTTCGGATAGCATATACATTCTAAAACACACACACACACACACACACACACACACACACACACACACACACACACACGTGAATGAACTTCATGACACGTGAATGAACTTCATGAAAATGAGTCAGCCACAAGGATCTTAACCCCAATTCTCACAGTCTTAGTGCTTTGGCACAAGACTTGTAGGATTTGGAACTCAAGTCCATGTAGCTTTACTTAAACATATCCTCCTAAAAAAGTCAGGTGAGAAGGATTTTGGGGGAGAGAGTGATATTTGATGTGTGCATGTTTTTGTGCATTTCTTTGGAGTCTAAGTGATATTTTGAAGGGTTTCAAGGATATAGGACGAATTCCTTTTCCTTGGCTCTCTTATTTTATTCTTTCTTTCCCCCCTCTCCTTTGCTGAACTCTTAGATTTCTCAGAATTAGCAATTTGAATCTCTGGAACTCTCCCATTTTCCCTAAAACCCTAAAATTGGCCCCTCTTTTATGCATTGGTGTTCCTTTTATAGTGGAAATGGTCTAGTACCCAAGGTGAGAACGTTCTTGGTCTGCTAGGTAGAACCATGTCCTATGATATGAATCTGAAAGAGTGCATTGGATAGGGGTTTAGCTTAATTTGGAAATTATAACTTAAAAGGAGTATTTGGCTTTAGATACAAATGGAAGATACTTTCTAGGAAATGGGTGACAGCTTTGATTGAAAATGACAATTGAGAAGAAACTGTGGGGAGACGTCATGCACATGGAGGAACTGAGTTTTTCATTGGTTCACGAATTCCAAGCAAATACATTAACTAAGGGAAAACTTCAGGATCCTTCTTTTACCAGAAATCACTCCCCTACTGACCAAACCACTTCTCCCTTACTACCAACTCAAGATCCCATGGGCTTGGACCATGGATTACAAAGATGATACCTGGTTTTGCTGGATTTTTTAATGACTTTTGCTAGGAATTTAAACATACACTTAGGCTTTCCCATGTGTCAGCCAAAGTCCTCTTCTTGGTTTGGCATTTCTTTAGAAATAACATAGATTCCTCCTTGCAATGGGTGAGTTTGGAAAGCATTTGACCATCCTCCCCTTTGATGCATGTCCTTTGCATTGACCAAGATCCCTCAGTTCCTACGTCAGGTACTAAACCAGAGGATACCACTCATCCCTTTCACTTCTTTCTACCTTTTGATTTCGACAGAAATCTAACAAATCTTTCTTCTTTCAAGGATGCCCGTGAGTGGTTTGTTCTATCTTCTGGGTCACTCACGTCCTTCTCAAGATTTTCTAAGCTATCCACATCCATCTTAGGATCTCCTAGGTTTTACCTCAAAGGATCTACTTCCTTGAGGACGGGGATCCTGCTCGTGACCCAAGTTTGGGTCCTCTTCTTTTTTTACTTTTTTCTTTCTTTTTCCTTCTTTTGGGACTTTGGGCCTTCATGGTCCCTCTTAACTTCAAGAGCTGGACCTTCTTTTGTCAAGGCCCATGGTCTTTCTTTGCTTTTCATGGATTGGACTTTCTTGTCAAATTTTGGTCCTCAACACACTCAAAACAAATCATAAATGCATGTGTGGAAATTATAGTATAAATTCAATCAATAAAAACTGAACTTGAATTCACAAAACATAAGAGATAGACAGAATATCAAATGAATAAACATCAAATAAACTATCAAAGTCAATGAACCAACAATGTTTGTGAAACAAGAATAATAAATTTTAAAAAATATATATATAAAAAATGATAAGAAAGAAAAACACATCAAAATATCTCATCAACAAAACAACTAACCTACTCCCCCTAAATACAAAATCTCTCTACTCTCCCCCTGTACAAGAGCCTATCCTATCCTAAATCCTATTATCCTTTTTTGTAACGCATTGCCAAAGGCAACTATCAAGGATTAGAAGGTGGAGAAGGTGGAAAAACTCCTGTACTCAGCAAAATTTGCTCTCAAAGCAGCAACTTCCGAGAGTAGCTCATCAATAAGCTGTCCATGAGCCACCTTAGCAATCATAAAGATCTCCATCATGGCACAGAGTGAAAGAGAAGGGCTAACTGTAGCGTCAGCAGTATCATCATCACCAGTAAGATCCATGGCTATAGTAGAATCCACATGAACCTCCTCAATAGTAAGCTGATTACCAGAGGTAGGAGCTGTAATAGAAGCTTCACCTCTTGGTCTTTTTGAAGTCCTAGTACTTGATTTAGCACTCTTCATCTGAGCCTGTCACTGTCTGAGAAAAGTAGCTCCTATAGGGGCAATGATATGAACTAATTCTAGAGCTAGAAAGTCTTCTAACCCTAGAAAGTTCAATGCTCTATATATAAACACAGGAAAGAATGACTTTTGTGCTTTAGATTTACTCCTATAAATTTCAACAATGGTCTGAATGAATAGCGAAGAAAAACACATGGACCCGTCTATGATGAAAGCATAAAGAAAAGCACATCTATTTAAAGGAATGCTGTAAATGTGAGAGATATGAAAGATGTTATGACAGGCTATCCTTAAGTAAAGATAGTTAAGCTCATTAAACTCACTTGAGTTTATCCTTAGTTCAGATCCCCAAGTTACTAGTCTTCCACAAAGTAAAGACATCACATCATCTATAGGAGGAGATTCAGTGTATAGATATGCGGGTCTACGAACCAAAGTTACACCTAGAGCTTCATAAACTACACATTTAGTTATCCTAAACTCTTTACTTCTAACCTAGGTAGTCAAGACCTCCTGTATCCTCAAAATAAATAGAGAGATTCAAGTAGAATTCTTTGATTAATGCAATAGGAGAAGGATCAGAAACATCACATAAAGATACCCAGTTCCTAGACACTAGACTCCTACGAATGGTATATACACATATGATGTATGATCGAACGCTCTAAAATATTTTAATTTTATCCCAATTTTGAAAATTGACCAAGAAAATTAGAAATTTAGGAAAATTCCCAATTTTGGAAACCCTAATTTTCCAAAAATCCATATATTGATCAATTGAATAACACAACAAGCGTAAAACATGTTATAATCACTCAATAAAATAATATCGTAAGCCAATTTCAATCAATTTCACCCAATTGAAAAAATCTCAAATTTCTCAAGAACACATAAATCCTAATTTCGAAATTTTGTACAAATCGTGAAAATTTTGAAATTAAAGCATATGAATCATGTTTATATGATGCATGAACAAAAACCCATCGAACAAATTGGATCAAAACAATCAAAATCATCAAAAACCCTAAAATCTCTTTAGTTTGAAATTTTTGAAAAATTGATGACAAATGCATGAATGCATTTAATATAAACAAAAAGGAGGGCCAAAGAGTCTTACCAAATGTTTAGGAGAAAAACCTTTTGACTTAGAAAAAGACAAAAAAAAAAAAAAAAAATTGACTAAGAGGAATTGAGAGAGGGATTGAAGAGAATGACAAAAGAATGAAGAACAAGGTTCAGATTCCTTTTATTTCTTTTTAAAAAAGGATTTTTGATTGATCGGAAGGAAACAAGCCAAGAATCGAAAACATTTTAAAATCAGGTTCAATTGATCAAAAGGAATCCAAGGAGAAATCGAGTTAACTTGGGAGTTTTAGCCTTAAAAGAATGAATTTTTCGATCGGTCTAAAAACAGGTTCAATTGATTCCTTGAAAAATCAGAAAATTTTGAAAACTTGGAAATTTTCCACAAAAACATTTTGAAAACTGTTTTTAAAATATGAGATGCATGTTAATGATTCCATGTGTTTTCAAAAACTCTTTCCCTTCAATCAAATCAAATTTTTATCAAGCTTCAAAAATTTTCCTCACACAATTTTTAACTCAAAACCCCAAAACGTATTAAACATTTCAAGAAGCACAATTTGGATGGCCACAAAAATTAACACATAATCACATGTACAAAGTTTAACAAAGACTTACTTATGGTGTGTGCAACTAGTAAGTGTAGATAGAAATTAAACACAATTTCTATATTATCAATCACATAAGTTTGAAAGTTACTATTACCTAAAGAGTTACATCATATAATTCTCACATCTACTAGAAAACACGCTTGCAATCATATAATTTTTTTTTTTAAAATTCTATTTCATTTGATGCTTTCTTTTTTGTTTGCTTTTATTTTTATTTTTATTTTTATTTTTATTTTCACAATATTTTCACAATTAACACTTCATTTAATCTTGTTGTGCAAGTGCTACACCTTAGCGAGCATGGCTTTTATAACTTGCACACAGGTTTTCATGATTGGCAAGTAACAATAGTGAAATGATTATTTATGTCTTTTTCCTAGGATTTTTTAGTCTTTACAATCAAAAGAATTTGACTTCAAAATCAAGAGCACGTGTTTAAAAACCACAAACAACTCACACAATATAAGCACTACATATAATTCTCACATCTACTATAAAACACGCTTGCAATCATATAATTTTTTTTTTTTAATTCTATTTCATTTGATGCTTTCTTTTTTGTTTGCTTTTATTTTTATTTTTATTTTTATTTTTATTTTTATTTTCACAATATTTTCACAATTAACACTTCATTTAATCTTGTTGTGCAAGTGCTACACCTTATCGAGCATGGCTTTTATAACTTGCACACAGGTTTTCATGATTGGCGAGTAACAATAGTGAAATGATTATTTATGTCTTTTTCCTAGGATTTTTTAGTCTTTACAATCAAAAGAATTTGACTTCAAAATCAAGAGCACGTGTTTAAAAACCACAAACAACTCACACAATATAAGCACTACATAGCACAAACTAGTGAAGTGCTGAAAAATAGCTCAATTAAGCTAAACAAGGTACACAATCATGCAATGCAAATTTCATAGGCCAACCTTAATTACACGCTTGAAGCACAATTTTGTTTTTTGTTTTTTTTTTTTTTTTATTAAAAAAAAAACTTAAAAACATCATGAAAAAACTAGAATGAAATGCATGAATGTAATGCAAATGCAAATCTTAATAAAAAAACATTTTGGTCATAAGAGATTGAAAGAATTAGCACAATGACCAAAAGTATCCAAAGGGAGACTATGGACAAGTAATAACACCAATCACTAGAAGAAGAGATTCAAACTTGTTCCTATCAAGCGGTTTGGTAAAAATGTTAGCATTCTAATGACCAGTGAGGATATACTCAAGAACAACAACTTTCCTTTCAACAAGATTCCTATAAAGTGATATTTAATCTCTATATGCTTGGTGCTAGAATGTTGAACCGGATTCTTAGAGATATCAATAGCACCAGAGTTATCACAATACATAACCATAGTATCTTGTGACAAACCATAATCACCCAACAATTTTTTCATCCAAAAAAGCTATGAACAAAAACTCCCAGCAACAATATATTCTGCTTTTGCAATTGATAAATAGACATAATTTTTCTTTTTGCTCATCCAAGCAATCAAATTTGTTCCACCATAAAAACATCCATTAGTAGTGCTTTCATGTCATCACCATTACTACCAGCCCAATCAGCATTAGAATATCCAGCAAGATAAACATTTTAGTCTTTGCTATAGGACAAACCAAAATCACAAGTCCCACTCACGTATTTAATTATTCTTTTAACAGTAGTTAAATGTGACATTTTGGGATTAGCTTGAAATCTAGCACATATACCAACACTAAAAGATATATTAGGACGACTAGTAGTTAAATATAATAAATAGCCATCATACTTCTATATAAGGTAATGTCAACAGGCTGACTTGATGGATCAATTCCCAGTTTTGTGTTAGTGGCCATTAGTGTTCTTGCATGAGCAACATTCTTAAGTCCAAATCTCTTGACAAGATTTCTTGCATACTTGGCTTGGTTGATGTAGATCCCTTTGTTGGTTTGCTTCACTTATAATCCCACAAAGTAGGTAAGTTTACCCATCATGCTCATCTCAAAGATTTTCTTCATTTCATCTGCAAAAGATTTAGCAAAAGTATCATTAGTTGAGCCAAAAACTATTTCATCCACATAGGCTTGTGCCACCACAAAATCTTTCTTATTTCTTTGAATGAAAAGAGTAGTATCAGCATTTCCTCTTTTAAAGTCATTGTCTATAAGATAATATCTTAGCCTATCAATGCCCTCTTTTGTTTGTAGACATCATCTGGCCTATGTGGATCCACAAAACCCTTGGGCTGCTCTACATATACTTCTTCTTGCAACATTCCATTCAAAAGGCACTTTTCACATCCATCTGATAGAGCTTGAAGTTCAAGTGACATGCAATAGCCAAGAGTATTCTAATAGACTCCAGTCTGGCAACCGGTGCAAAGGTCTTTTGAAAGTCCACTCCTTCTACTTGGGGTGTACTATTGAGCTACAAGTCTAGATTTGTTCCTTACCATTATTCCATGTTCATCAGGCTTGTTCTTGAAGATCCATTTTGTACCTACCACATTTACGTCTTGATGAGAATGCAAAATGTCATATTTTTCTCCCTTAGTGTTTAGTCTTCTACAGTCATTTGGTGCCTAAATATACTCATTAGTCTTATATTTTGATTTCGGATGCAAATGGAGGCGTTAAGTGCAAATCGAAGTTAATTAAGCAATTCTGGACAACTTTGATGTTGCTTTGTAATCTAGGAATAACTCTCTTATACGAGCTCTGATTGAGATGATTCAAGATGCTATGGAACGCCAAGACGAAGCTCTACAACTTCCATGTTTTGAGTTTGGAGAGATACTAGTTGCATCAAGGTCGAAATTGGGCTTGAATTTGCTGCACTTGTACTGCTGACGTTCTGGAATGTTCCTTTGCCTAAAATTCTAATACCTGATGCGGTTTATTTTGGGAAGTTTCCAAATCTAGTGCACGGAAATTCTAGCAGAAAAAACACCACTTTCCTAGTTATATTATGACATTGTTTTATTCTTAATATTTTCCTTAATTAGTCAGATTTGAATATTATTATTTAGAATATTTTTAGGAGATTTTGTAGGCTTGGGAAAGGGGAAATTAACGTGTAAAAGAGGGGAGGAGAAATCAGATTGGACACACACACCTCTCTCTACCTTCTTCTCTAAGTTTCTGCTTCAAGTTTTCATCATGGCCTGGCTTGGCTAAACTTTTATACTTGGTTGAAGGAAACGGAAGCTTCGTAATCAATAAAACTGTGAGATCTTATTTCTTTTTATTGTTCAATTTATGCTTGAGCATCGGATTTTCTTCTATGCCTATTTTCATGATTGTCTCATTTAATTACTAGGAGGCCTACTAGTTTATTATTCGTTGCAATCTACTGCTAGGTTAGATATAAAATCTGTAATTGTTTGATCCCTCTAATTTGTGAAACAACCAAGATTTAATGATTTGCTGCGTCATAAATTATTAGATCTTAGAAAGAATGCTTGACTAAATTAAATACAGCCGATTATGCTTGTGTTGTTTAGCATCACCAATCTTTCTAGTTCTTAAAGCTGCTACTAAATTAAAACTTTAGTGCTTATCTTGGGTTGTTTAATAGTTAGGGTTAATTAGATCTCTTGTTTTCTAATTAATTGCGACTAGGGAGAAATAGGAAAATAGTTCCAACGGTGAATATTCAAAGTGTGAATTGATATATACTTGCATCGATGATCAATTATAAAATTCCGATGGTGGATGTTGACTTAGACCAAGGTTTGTTCTTTTGATTGAATTCGATACTTTAATTTGAATTGTTCCTTAGTTGTTTTTCTTAAAATTGTTTTCATTATACTCAGACCCCCCCCTTCCTTGTTCACATAGCATAAAACTAAGCTAGATACTTTCCGTGGGAACGATCCTTACTTGCATTATTACATATATTTTTAGGAGTATAGGTTTTGTTTTTGGTTACCTACGACAACACACCACATCTTTTGATCTGGGAATCAATTCCCACACATCATTCTGAATGAATTGATGAATTTCTTCATGCATGAAATTTATCCAATCAACATCTTCTAGAGCTTCATCTACCTTCTTGGGCTCCACTTGAGACAGATAGCAAGAATATGTAATAACATTCAAAACCTTTGACCTCAAACGCATGTTATCATTAATGCTTCACAAGATGTTGGTGACAGGGTGATTCAGCTTGACCCTTGCAGATAGGCCTTTCACTAGTGAAGTTGATGTGCTTTGAGATTCTGGAGTGGAACTTGTTCTTGTATCCTCTCATGCAATGGTGAAGTTGGTTCAGACACAGCATCATTCAGCACTTGTAATACTTGGTCATTAGGTCTACCACCATACTCTTTAGGTAGAACATCTTCAACTTTTGTAGATTTATCCAGAATACTTTGAATCACTTCAAAATGGTCTTTAGTACATTTCTCATCATTGATCACCACATTTGCAGATTCCATTACTGTTTTGGTTATGAGATTGTACACCTTGTATGCTCGACTTGATGTGAAGTATCCAAGAAAGATCCCCTTATCACTCTTTGCATCAAGGTTTTCGAGATTTTCATAATCTCGGAGAATGTAACAATCACTACCAAATATTCTGAAGTACTTGACAACTGGCTTTTTCCCTCTCCAGAGTTCATATGTAGTCTTCTTAGTATATGGTTTGAAATACACCTTGTTTAGTGTATGACATGCAGTGTTTACTACTTCTCCCCAAAATGATTTTGCCATGCTTTTGCTATTCAGCATGATTCTTGCCATTTCTTGAACAACTCTATTTTTTCTTTCCACAACTCCATTCTGTTGAGGTGTCTTAGGTGCTAAGAACTCTTGCTTAGTTCCTTAATCATTGCAGAAGGATGCAAGCTTAGAGTTTTCAAATTCTTTTCTTTGATCACTTCTAATGCGAGCAATTATTGCATTCTTCTCAATTTGTAACTTCTTGCATAAATGGATCATCTTATCTGGAGCTTCGAATTTGACTTTCAAAAGAATCACCCGGATATATTGAATGGAGTCATCCACAACAATTAGAAAGTACTTCAGGCAGGACCCATTAGATCGATGTGTAACAACTCTAACGGTTTGGATTTTTGAACTTTTCTTATGGATGGATGCTTGGATTTCACTTGTTTGCCAATCTGACATGGTCCGCATATACTTTCTCAATATTCTCAAATTTTGGTAAACCTAGAACAACTTCACACTAGGAGATTTTTTCAATTGGCTTTTGACTTGCATGTCTCAATCTTTGATGCCATAAGTCCAACTGATTTATCTTTACACTGTAGCACTTGTGACTGATGCTTGGAGTTATGCCATAGTAGTTATCAGCAGTCCTTATTCCAACACAGATGCCATCACCTCCACCATCAAGTATTTCACATTCATACTTAGTGAACAATACATTCAATCCATTGTCACAGATTTGACTGATACTTAGCAGATTTGCCTTTAATCTGTCTACGTACTAGACATTTTCAAACACTGGTAGCCCTGGAATGTCTACTATTCCAATACCTCTAGTGATTGATTTGCTTCCATCTCCAAATATGACAGTTCCAATCTTTCCTTCAAAAAGAGTCTTGAACAAGGCTTTGTTACTTGTCATGTGCCTAGAACAACCACTATCCAAATACCACAATCAAGTATCACGTACTTTTAAGGTCGTTAAAGCAATATAACAAACATAATTATTGCAGCATGTAGGTATACTAAGGAAATTAAGAATAGGGTTAGCACATTTAAAAATCCACTTAGTCCCAAGACCAAACTCATTCAATTTTCAATTTAATTGAATGCAAAGGGAAGACATTAGAATCTATGACAATAGGGGTCAAGGATCAACTCAGGGTAAACTATCCAAACAATAGCTAACCTGCTCTGATACCACTTGTATGTTTGCTTAAACCCTTAAAATATATTTTAGCCTAATATATTAGCCAAGTAGTTACTTAGGTTAATTATTCAGATCTAGGTTAAACAAAGTAAACATATCATGCAAGCAGAAAATAAATAACATCACGATATGATAACTTAGGAAAACCAATGAAACCAACAGTTTCAAGGAAAAAACCTGATGAGGGTTTGACCTAGCTATCCTCAAGGTAAAATAAATCCATTAATAGAGAACTGAAGTTTTTACAAAATATTTAACCCTAAATATGTTGCTACCTCCAATAGTAACTTACTAATATAACCACGTACAAGCTCTGAAGTCATGGACTTCTTCTCTCTTGGATTTGGGCCACATAAGTACCCACACTTGTGACTTTGAGATCCCACTCAAAGGTTTCAAATAACGGCTTGTTGATCTATGCAGCAACTAGATTTCACCAGCACTTGATTGTAGATCTTGTTTCGGTAGATGCTTGTAGGGTTAGAAGGTATAGAACCTCTCAGGTCTCATAGAAGTAACTCAGAAGTCTTTCAAGAGTTTTCAGAAAGTAGCTAGGGTCTTTTATATGTAGAAGTGTTAAATTGAAACTCTAAACGTTTTCACGGGCTTAGGCCTGGGCCTGTTTAAAAATTATGTAGAAATTATTTTTTGGGATGCTCGATCGGTTGAGCTTCATAAAAAATTAATTCGTTTTCCTGCAACTTGTATACTCTTGAGTTCTAACCTGTACAGCTTTGAGTAGTGTCTAATACCTATCCTAGACAAGTTTTTGTTTTCGATTTGCCAACACATACAAGTTGAAATTCTAAATAGTTTATCCTAAATCATTAGAACCTAACACTACAAATTTATAATATAATATTTACAAATTGATATATTGATTTGTGAATTTAAAAAATATAATAAATGAAGAATGTTTTAGGGATGTAGGATATATATTAGGATTTTAAGATCCTACTAGATCGAGATAGATAACCAAACCACACACCTCTGTGGGCTTTTATACCATTTGTCAGGGAATTAAACACCTTAGAGAGACTTTTTAAATAATTAATATAACATATAGAGATAAGGACAGAATCAAGATTTGAACTTAGGGGGGGCCCAAAAATATTTTTGTTTGAAAACTTTTAGAAATTGGTATGTTAATACTAAAAGTTGCATCATCTGTATTGGTTCTCAAATAATTTGTATTTTTTCTTATAAATTAACAGGACATTGTAATTGACTTTCCCATAATCTATGCATCAAATAAAAGTCATATTAATTATAGGGATTTATAATGAATACTTTTGTAGCTAAACTGACATTTCTTAGTTTTTAGTGTGTCTAGCGAAGACATACATGGTTCAAATCCTTCTTCTTGTTGAAGTTGTCAAATTATTTAAAAAACAATTATAAACAATTTATTGTGGTTTTAAAAATACGATTGCAAAGAGAACTGAAAAAATGAATGGTTATAATTTTAACTTCTACGTTCTTGGGTTTGATTTGAGTTGGACTAATTCTTTAATATTTTCTTTGTTTTAAAATCAATTTATTTATTCACAAAAAAAAAAATCAGTTTATTTAATATTTTTACATTATTCTACATTAACCTTTATTAATAACTACATGTTAAGGAAAAAAAGGAAAAAAAAAAAAATTTAGGTGTACGGTGTACCCCTATTATTGGATTGTTAGTAGGCGCCATGATTTTGTGGCTACTTGTAATAAATTTCACTAATAGTTTTGGAATAAAAGTTTCCACTCTCCACCTTCAAAGATTAATGAAAGGCAGAGTAGCAGCCACCTCACAAGTCACACATCACAAGGCAGAGAGAAAGAGAGGAGGGAGAAAAGATTAGATCAAAGAAGGAAGAGAGATCCATCGATAAGACCAAACCTTGTCTAATGGTTTTTTTGTTGTCCGGTTTTATGAATTGTCCAGAGGATTGTCTCAAAATTTTTGTTTTTCTTAGGCAAATGGAATGCAGGAATGGTTAGATAAGTTATTAGTTTTGATTTCATGGGCCAATTGGAAAAGTATTTTGAGGGAGGGGGGCCAAAATATAAATTTCAGGGACAAAATTCTAAACTTTTGTGTAAAAATACATACTAGTCTTTGGTTTTTCAAAATTTGGGGGGGAGGGGGGGGGAGGGGTATGGCCTCCTAGCCCACACATTGGGTCCGTTTAGATAGAACTTATTGATGAAAACAGAAAACACTGTAGCAAAATAATTTTTAAATGTGTAAATAGTACTGTGAGACTCATTTTTAATATTTTTTTCTGAAAAAAGTGTTTGTGGGTCCTATGAACAGTGCGTAAACAGTGCATGATCAGTAACTTTGTCTCCTGCATAGTGCTGAACAGTACCGACATAGTGAAATACATGCATGAACAGTACCGATTACTGTTCATGCACGTTGAATAAAAAATAAAAAAAAAACTCAGAAACCCAAAACGCAACAATTATAATTTGTATCCAAACGGATACATAGGTTCAACATGAAACTTCACTCACACATATATACTTAACAAAAATAAAAAATGAAAACTTATTTAATGACATGTCAGTACCAAACGAGAATATGATTAATTAGATTGACTATATATATATATATATATATATTATCTAGCCAAAAGTAGCTGAAATTTACAAAAAAAAAAAAAAAAAAAGAACAAAAAAGAAAAACAGAATTATAAAATGATAATTTCTTATCCAGTTAATCCCTAGCTATGCCCAAGGAGTCCTTAATCCTTATCCATTTCCTGGACAGTCAACCAGAAAATTTCAGACAGGCTTCGATAAAAACAATAGTGGGCAATTAAAAAAACCACAGAATTGGATATCTTTAGAAAATTCCTCAATTATCTTCGTAGCGTGATCCTTCACCAGTTCCTGAACCTTTTTTCTCCATTATGAACTACCCCGTGTTCTTGTGCCTCTATTTGTAGGGTAATGATTCCATTGGCATTCATTTTTTACATTGATAGACTTCATCTTTTAACATTTTTAAATATGAGCATTAACTTGAGTAATTCTTAGGTACTCTCAAAATATGGAGAGTACATAGTACTTTTTTTTGTCATATTTATAATGAGATTTATCATAAATGTGAAAAAAAAAAAAACATTGTTTTTCGGTACTCTAAGAGTATCTAAGAATTTTTCCATCAACACATTCTTGTTGATATTGTGTGTACGAATGTGTGAAAAAAGTGTTGAGCGAATAATTATCATTTTTTCAATAGACAAAGTTTTATAAATAATCTCTTCCAATTTATTACGTGATAGTTTATAAAACTATTCATACATATTATTTATAAGTTTTGGGATTGTTCTTTGTCTTACCAATGGTGGCAATGACTTGGATATTTTTTTTGTTTTTTGTTATTTGTTTTTGCGTTACGACTTGTGAATCTTGTTACATGAAGAGTTTTGTCATGGCAATGGGATTGATTGTGGGCTTGCGGCAGCCAGAGGGTGGGTTGAACAATTGCTGAGTTGTTTGTTTTTTATTTTTTTTGGGTTTAATGGTTTTTTTTTTTGTGACAAATATATTATTTTCATATGGTGTATTACAAAATAAATAATAAGATACATGGTTGATAGTTGGGATTGTGTCTAGTGCATCAGTTTCACTAGACACGCACGCTAGGATGCATATACATGTCCAGTTTTCTACATGAGTCTGTATCCCAACGTGTTAAGTGTACTAATGCACTAGACACAAGCCATGTTCTAAGATACAAAGTGTATTGTAAAAGTAAGAATTCAAAATAGATAAAATGATTTTCTAATGAGGCAAAATGAATATTTTTGCATTAGTGGATGGGAATGACCCTATACATGTAATTTTGTTTTATAAATTACACTTTGCCTCCCCTAAACGATATCATTGATTCTTTTAAGAGTAATGCAATAACCATAAATTTTTTTTATAATATTTTTACATCTTGTTTTACTTACCAATAAGTAGCCATTGTATAGTACACCAGCCAATGCATAGGGGAATGCTGATGTGGTTGGATCAGAACTCTACACGCAGAATGGCTTTGAGCAAGGGAAAATAATGTTGGCTAAGAGAAAGGATCTTTGGTCCATGCCAACCGCATGATCATCTTGGGAAAGAGTGAGATTTGCACATAACATGGACACCCAGCACTCACAAAAGGGAGATAGTGACCCTCTTTGGTCAGAGGTTATGAAATCCTTCCCTCCTATTAGATGTGTTTGTGCTGGACCACTGTTGGGGACACGTGCATCATTCTCAATGCCCCTAATGTTCCTTTCCTTGTCCAAGGATTGCTCCCCACGTAGTGGCAGGGTCGCTTTTCACATCGCTATACTGACCTTGGCATGCTTACTCTCTCTCCTCCTGCCACTACATAGTACAACAGTTATATTAGGGTTCAAATGGAGGAATCATAGTTTGATATCTACCTCTTGTACCTATAAGAGGAATATGTTGCTAGACTATTTGGGAAAAAACCAGGATAGAATATTAGAGAAAATGGTAAAAAGTTTGTAAGGAGGTGAAGTAGAGAGAATACCTCTCCTTTAGTAAGAACATCATCACTGTACAAGGAAAACCTCAATTTTCATAAAATAGAAAGCTTGACAAAGTAAGAGACATTCACCTTGTTAGGAACCTAGAGGTTTCTAATGGGGATGAGTATGAATTGTAGGAGGATTGATGGGAATTGTACGGAAATTGACTTAATTCGAGGTAATCACCCTCCATAGAGAAAGAGAGAAATTAAGAGAGAGAGAGAGAGAGATGCACTAATGCATTAAGAAGTTAGTTTATTCTTCAATTGATGTTTCATATTGGATTACAATCATGTATTTATAGGAGACTAACTCTAACATCATTGGCCCACATGGCCTCATCCTATTAATTCTATTATTCTCCATGTGTATTAATAATTTCAATATGTGCTAAATGTGACTAACCATGTGCATTAATAATTCCAACATGTGCTAAATGTGATTAACATGCTTGGAATTCTAACTAACTAACTAATCTCAATACAACAATTATTATCCATATGCTTATTGCATTCTTAACATTTCCCTCCCCTTGAAAATACCTTGCCCACAAGGTGTTGTCGTGAAATAGCATCTTCATCAAAGGAGATCTTCCAATGGACCAATACCGTTGTGACATTTTGATCACCATATTCATGTATTTTTCTTTAACAAGCGGTCCCGTGCACATGAAGGTTTCTTCTTTGTTGATCTTCAAACTTTGCTCGAATTCTTGAGCCTTTAATGGTTCTTTAATCTTCAAGGTCTCATTGGTTCTTTGAACCTTGAAATATTCTTGTATCTTCAAGACCTCATTCGACTCTAGAGCCATTAAAATTGTTGGCACTTATATCTTAGATTCTTGGATCACCGATACTGGGATTGCCAATTCTTGAATCATAGACTTTTGAATGGAAGCTTCCATTGGTGCATCAAGAATTGGTTCTTGGAAAATCATCAACTTCTTCTTTGTTGGTTCTTTGGACTGAACTTCAAAGGTTGCGTTTTCATGTATATCATCATCCACCTTGACACAAAAATCAACATCCCGTCTTGCAACAATGGTAGTAAATTCTTGGAACTTGATTTGTTCTTCAAGTTTCATTGAATCAAGAGATTGTAACTCCTCTTCCGTCATGTTCTCGAGACCTTCTTGCAATCTTGAGAGCTCTTCCTTCATGGCCATGTTAGATTCATCCAAGGCCTTCAACTTCTCTAAAATAGCCTCGTTAGATTTTGTCAAGGCCTTAGCCTTTTCCAAAACTTCATTCACCATTTTCAAGATTTCTTGTCGGTCAAATTCACCCATCTCAAGATCGACGGCTCTGATACCACTTGTTAGGAACCTAGAGGTTCCTAATGGGGATAAGTATGAATTATAGGAGGATTGATGGGAATTGTAGGGAAATTGACTTAATTCGAGGTAGTTACCCTCTATAGAGAAAGAGAGAAATTAAGAGAGAGAGAGAGAGAGAGAGAGGTGCACTAATACACTAAGAAGTTGGTTTATTCTTCAATTGATGTCTCATATTGGATTACAGTCATGTATTTATAGAAGACTAACTCTAATCTCATTGGCCCACATGGCCTCATCCTGTTGATTTTATTATTCTCCATGTGCATTAATAATTCCACATGTGCTAAATGTGATTAACATGCTTGGAATTCTAACTAACTAACTAACTAACTAACTAACTAACTCTCAATACAACAATTATTATCCATATGCTTATAGCATTCCTAACACACCTTTACTGACCCTTAATTTTTCACCCCTTTCAAATGTTTTTCCACGTACATCTCATTGTTATCTTTACTTTTCTTGCAGTACTTTTTTTTGTCTCTCAATGTTATGATGTTAAAACTTTTATTTTTATCATTCTTGAACGTTTTCATCAAAATGTATTGTTAGATATTTCATACATTTTTTCATACGAGTTTACAAATCTATTTTGCATGTATACTCACCATATTAGTAATTTGTAAAAAAAAAAATTATAATTCTAACATTATTCTTCCTTTTAAAGGCCATAAAAAAATTTATACATCTAAAGTTTAAAACAAAATATATAAGCTCAAAAAAATTAGTCCAATAACAAAAATTATCAATAACAAAACTAAATAAACAAATTAAGTCCAATCTACCAATATTTTACCCATTAAAGGCAAAAAAAAAAAAAAACTCCCAGCGGCTAAATAGCAACGAAGCTAGAGGACAATATTAAAATTGCCCCCCTAACTTTAAGCCTAGCTGGCTCTGTCCTTGCTCATAGATGTGAGTTGGGTTTGATGTTTCCTAACAAGAAATGTGCCTTGCCTGTAGAGATAGATAAGAATTTACATTTTGAAACACCACATACATTGGCCACCGAAAGTTAACCAAATCATATCAACATCTTCACTTTCCTTCCAATAATACGGATAGAATAAAAATGATCAAACAGGTTGCATAATAATGCAAAACATAGAGGAAAAACAAGGCTATAAAAAGGTGGAGTTCTTAGCCTTTTGGTAACAAGCTAGCTAGAAAGTTTCTTAAGACTCTTAGTGCAGAGAGACTTGGGTGAAATGGCGCCTTCGACTCACCTTGTGGAAGTTGGAATTGAAGCATTTACGTTGCTGGAGGAGTGCTTGAAGCAAAAGACAAGGTCTCTTCATCAGCGTCCACCACATCAACTTCCATCTACAGCTACTACTATCTAATTAGTCAAAAGAAGCCATTGACAGCTACCATGTAGCCCAAAAGCATGGTGGTGTTTTGATTGTGGACTATCGCAACAAGAAGCCACTATTACCACATCGTATGGTTAATTAAGGTATAGCTAATCGCTGTGAACTTGTACTTTAAGAATACCATGATGAAACATGTATGGCAAGATGCCATTCTGTAAAAGTAGTATATAATATAATGTAATGTAACTCTGTCTCTCTCTGTCTAAACTTAAGCAATGTACAAAATCTCCTTTGGTAACTAGATAGTATTATATACTCGATAATATGGATATATATAAGGTATGCATGCAATGTGAAATAAATTGAATTGACAATAATATTGTGAACAAGATACACTACAACAAAAGTGGACTATGGTGACGAAATCTAGTGAGGATAAACAATTTCGTCACCAAATGATAACATTTAGTGAGGAAAAGAAGAATTCGTCACCAAATATTATAAAAATTTTAAAATTAGTGACGAAATCAATATTTCGTCAACAAAGATGTACGAATTGGTGACAAAATCAATATTTCGTCACCAAAGACATACAAATTGGTGACGAAATATTTATTTCGTCACTATAGGTCATGAAAAAAAGGCAAACCTAGGGTGACGAAATATTCACGTCACCAAAGATTTACTAGAGGTGACGAAATTCTAAATTCGTCACCCAATATTAGGATGTAGGTGTTTTTAGTGACGAAATAAAATTTCGTCACCTATTGTTTAACCAATGACTAACCGGAGGTGAAGAAATTCCAAATTTATCATCCAATATTAAGATGGAGGTGTTTTTGGTGATGAAATAAGTGTGTGTCACCTATTGTTTACAAATAATTAATGATGGCCATGGGCAAGCTATATCCATATATACCCGACCCAATTAATTTATTCATGGATATCCAATTACCTTACCCAATTAGTATTCATACCCAATTGTTACCCGGTCTGTTTATCCATAGATATCCATACCCTACCCAAAGCCGATTTTTATAAAATCACCAAATATGCTCAAAACCTAATAAAATGACCAAAACCCCCAAATCCAAAGTAATGACCAAAGTACACATGAAACCTAAAAAATGACCAAAATACCCTTGAAACCTAAAATTTAGCCAAAATACCACCCGAAACAAAAATTACCAAAATAACCACTAAACCTAAAAAATAACCGAAATACCTCTGAAACCTAAAAACTGACTGAAATAGCCTTGATGCTTGAAAATTACCAAAATACCCCTAATCCAAAAAAATGACCAAAATACCCCCCAAAACCTAAAAAATGACTAAAATTCCCCTGAAACCTATAAAATGACAAAAATGACCCTAAAACCTATATGATGATAAAAATACACCCTAAACCTTAAAGATGATCAAAATACCCTCTAACCTAAAAATGACCAAAATACCCCTAAATGACCAAAATACTCATTTTTATAATTTCTGGCTATTTTGGTAATTTTTTAGGTTTAGGGGGTGTTTTTGGTTTTTATATAAGTTTCAGGGGCATTTGGTTATTTTTAAGGCTTCCAGGTTATTTTTTAGGTTTAGGGAGGGTATTTAGATAATTTTCATATTTCAAGGGTATTTTAGTCATTTTTAGGTTTCATGGGTATTTTAGAAATTTTTAGGTTTTGGGGAGTATTTCGGTCATTTCTTAGGTTTAGGACGTATTTTTGTCATTTTTAAGTTTCTGGGGGTATTTTGGTCATTTTGAAGGTTCCGGGAGTATTTCAGTTATTTTTAGGTTTAGGGGGTATTTTGTTTTTTTTGTTTTTTTTGTTTTTTAGTTTCCAGGTATATGTTGGTAATGTTTTAAGTTTTAATGGTATTTTGGTAATTTTACGATTTTAGAGGTATTTCGGTCATTTTTTAGGTTTAGTGTGCATTTCGGCAATTTTAAAGGATTTTAGGAGTACTTTGGTTATTTGAAATTTTAGGGGAAATTTGGTAATTTTGAATATTGTGTAATTGGGTGGGTTGGTGTTTACCCATAATAATTTGGATGAGTTAGGTTTGGGTTAGATTTAATTAGTTAAATGGATATTAATGGGTAAACGGGTAAATTACATTCGATTGACATGAAAATTAGCATGCATGTTAAGACCATATAGACCATGTAATCCAATAGTTGGATTTTCAAAATATGAATTGAATAATAAGTTATTGGGTATTGTAATTTTTTAGAGTTACATTATGTGTAACTTAATCCCAACCCTATATTTCTTAATTCGATGTGAATTTTGATAAATCTACTGTTAGATTATATTATCTTCATATATTTTTCATGCTTAAAAATTTCAAGGTGAGCAAAGATTAATAGGCATGTCATTAATTAATTGTTTAAATTCAAGTTTTTGTAGTTTAAAATAATGCATAAAAGATAAGTTTAAAGATCAAATATTATATTACATCCGATAGCCATGAAAATTGGCATGGAAATTAAGAACATATATATCATGTAATCCAACGGTTGGATTTTTAAAATATGCATTCAATAATAAGTTATTGGATAGTGTAACATTTTTTAAGGTTATATCAGGTCTAATTTGAACCCAACCCTATATTTCTTAATTCAATATGAATTTTGACAAATTTACAGTTAGATTACATTATCTTTATATATTTTTCATGCTTACAAAATTTCAAGGTAATCAAAGATTAATAATCATGTCATCAATCAATTGTTTAAATTTAAATTTGTAGTTTAAAATAACGCATAAAAGATGAGTTTAAAGATCAAATTGTAAACTGCATCCGATTGGCATGAAAATGGGTATGCATGTTAATAACATACAGAAAATTTAATCAAATGGTTGGATTTTCAAAATATGTATTTAATTATAAGTTATTGGGTGGTATAACATTTTTTAGAGTTATATCAGGTGTAACTTGAACACAACCTTATATTTCTTAATTCCATGTGAATTTTGACAAATCTACCGTTAGATTACATTATTTTCATATATTTTTCATGCTAGAAAAATTTCAAGGTGATAAAAGATTAATAAGCATGTCATCAATTAATTGTCTAAATTCAAGTTTTTGTAGTATAAAATAACGCATAAAAGATGCGTTTATAGATCAAATGGAAAATTATATCCGATTGGCATGAAAATTGGCATGCATGTTAGGACCATATAGAACATGTAATCCAACGGTTGGATTTTCAAAATATTTAATCAATAATAAATTATTGGGTGGTATAACATTTGTTGGAGTTACATCAGGTGTAACTTGAACCCAACCCTATATTTCTTAATTCAATGTGAATTTTGACAAATCTACCATTAGATTATATTATCTTCATATATTTTTCATCCTGAAAAAATTTAAAGGTAATCAAAGATTAATAGCCATGTCATCAATCAATTGTCTTAATTCAAGTTTTTGTAATTTAAAATAACGCATAAAGGATGAGTTTAAAGATCAAATGACAAACTACATCCTATTGGCCTGAAAATTGGAATGTATGTTAAGAACATATATATTATGTAATCCAACGGTTGGATTTTCAAAATATACATTCAATAATAAGTTATTGGATGATGTAACATTTTTTAAGGTTACATCAAGTCTAACTCGAACCCAGCCTTATATTTCTTAATTCAATGTGAATTTTGACAAATTTATCGTTAAATTACATTATATTTATATATTTTTCATGATTACAAAATTTCAAGGTAATCAAAAATTAATAGTCATGTCATCAATCAATTGTTTAAATTCAAATTTGTAGTTTAAAATAATGCATAAAAGATGAGTTTAAAGATCAAATTGTAAACTGCATCCGATTGGCATGAAAATTGGTATGCATGTTAATAACATACAGAAAATTTAATCCAACGGTTGGATTTTCAAAATATGTATTTAATTATAAGTTATTGGGTGGTGTAACATTTTTTAGAATTATATCAGGTGTAACTTGAACACAACCTTATATTTCTTAATTCCATGTGAATTTTGACAAATCTACCGTTAGATTACATTATCTTCATATATTTTTCATGCTAGAAAAATTTCAAGGTGATTAAAGATTAATAAGCATGTCATCAATTAATTGTCTAAATTCAAGTTTTTGTAGTATAAAATAACGCATAAAAGATGCGTTTATAGATCAAATGGAAAATTATATCCGATTGGCATGAAAATTGGCATGCATGTTAGGACCATATAAAACATGTAATCCAAGGGTTAGATTTTCAAAATATTTAATCAATAATAAATTATTGGGTGGTATAATATTTGTTGGAGTTACATTAGGTGTAACTTGAACCCAACCCTATATTTCTTAATTCAATGTGAATTTTGACAAATCTACCATTAGATTACATTATCTTCATATATTTTTCATGCTGACAAAATTTAAAGGTAATCAAAGATTAATAGGCATGTCATCAATCAATTGTCTTAATTCAAGTTTTTGTAATTTAAAATAACGCATAAAGGATGAGTTTAAAGATCAAATGACAAACTACATCCTATTGGCCTGAAAATTGGAATGCACGTTAAGAACATATATATTATGTAATCCTGGATTTTCAAAATATGCATTCAATAATAAGTTATTGGATGATGTAACATTTTTTAAGGTTACATCAAGTCTAACTCGAACCCAGCCTTATTATTCTTAATTCAATGTGAATTTTGACAAATTTATCGTTAAATTACATTATATTTATATATTTTTCATGATTATAAAATTTCAAGGTAATCAAAGATTAATAGTCATGTCATCAATCAATTGTTTAAATTCAAATTTGTAGTTTAAAATAATGCATAAAAGATGAGTTTAAAGATCAAATTGTAAACTGCATCCGATTGGCATGAAAATTGGTATGCATGTTAATAACATACAGAACATTTAATCCAACGGTTGGATTTTTAAAATATATATTTAATTATAAGTTATTGGGTGGTGTAACATTTTTTAGAGTTACATCAGGTGTAATTTGAACACAACCTTATATTTCTTAATTCCATGTGAATTTTGACAAATCTACCGTTAGATTACATTATCTTCATATATTTTTCATGCTGAAAAAATTTCAAGGTGATCAAAGATTAATAGGCATGTCATCAATCAATTGTCTAAATTCAAGTTTTTGTAGTTTAAAATAACGCATAAAAGATGAGTCTAAAGATCAAATTGTAAACTGCATCCGATTGGCATGAAAATTGGTATGCATGTTAATAACATACAGAAAATTTAATCCAACGGTTGGATTTTCAAAATATGTATTTAATTATAAGTTATTGGGTGGTGTAACATTTTTTAGAATTACATCAGGTGTAACTTGAACACAACCTTATATTTCTTAATTCCATGTGAATTTTGACAAATCTACCGTTAGATTACATTATCTTCATATATTTTTCATGCTGAAAAAATTTCAAGGTGATCAAAGATTAATAGGCATGTCATCAATCAATTGTCTAAATTCAAGTTTTTGTAATTTAAAATAACGCATAAAAGATAAGTTTAAAGATCAAATTGTAAACTGCATCCGATTGGCATGAAAATTGGTATGCATGTTAATAACATAGAGAAAATTTAATCCAACGGTTGGATTTTCAAAATATGCATTCAATAATAAGTTATTGGATGATGTAATATTTTTGAAGGTTACATCAAGTCTAACTCGAACCAAGCTTCGATGGTGACTGACTGAGTCCCTAGCTCCACCAACGCTGCGAGGCGGTGGCGCTGACCTAGATCGGAGGTGGAGAGGAGGAGGGCTTGGCATCTCGATGAGGCCATAGAGTCCTAATGGCCACCGCCACAATCACAATCACAGTCATAACTAACAACAACACTTCCACCACCGCCGCCATCAACATCCACCACTACCAAATCCATACCCACAAACCCAAATATAAAATAAATAAATAAACAAAACCAAATCAAATATTATTTCTACCACAACCACCAAACCCAAGACTTACGATGGCCAATGGCGAGCAAAACCATGGCCACCCATAAGCACCAACAGCCCCACGCCAGCCCACGGCGATCTGAACCCAGCCACAGCAAGCCATGACCACCCACATGCACCCACCGGCCCATGACGATTTGAATCACGACCACCAAAAGCTGAAAAGTCGATTTGCCACCACTTAACCTGGTCACCCAAAGCCCAAAAGTTGATTTGTCACGTCGATCTGCCACCACCAAACCTGGCCACCGATTCAACTCCACCACCAAAATGCCACCACCAAAACACCAAACTCGGTTCTTTTTTGTTTTCAGAAAAATCTGAGGACTTTGTTGTTTTTGGTTGAGAGAGAGAGAGAGAGAGAGAGAGAGAGAGAGAGAGACAGCAAGCCATGACCACCCACATGCACCCACCGGCCCATGACGATCTGAATCACGACCACCAAAAGCTGAAAAGTCGATTTGCCACCACTTAACCTGGTCACCCAAAGCCTAAAAGTTGATTTGTCACGTCGATCTGCCACCACCAAACCTGGCCACCAATTCAACTCCACCACCAAAATGCCACCACCAAAACACCAAACTCGGTTCTTTTTTATTTTCAGAAAAATCTGAGGACTTTGTTGTTTTTTGGTTGAGAGAGAGAGAGAGAGAGAGAGAGAGAGAGAGAGAGAGACAGAGAGAGAGACAGAGAGAGATTTTTTTGAAGTGTGGCCCCTTTTTTTCTTCCTGTTTTTGTATGTGTTTTTTTGATATGGGTTTGAGGTCTTGGTTGCTGGGTTTGGTCTGTGAAGAACACTAAGAACAAGTTGAAGAACATAAATATTAAGAAAATAAAATTTTGATTAAAACTTTAAATTAATAGATTTAAGGTTTTTCTTTAAATTTTTATTTTTTTTAAATTTCTAATGTTGCTTTAAAAAAATTAAAATGCTGACGTGGTATATTTTTAATAATATTTTAAAAAAATTTCAATAGTACCACTCCAATTGATCAATCCCGTGCATAAACATGGGTTACATATTAATATTAATTAATTTAAGCTATAATTTGAATATACTATTTTTGTTATCATAACTATCATTTTTGGAAAGCATATTAAAAAAATGTGTTTGTGTGTTTTTTTCTTTTTTTCTTTTTGTTCTTGAAAACTTTAAATATCTACTAGTGTTAGAATGCATTAATTTAGTTTCCACATACATATAACGTGTTGTTTAGTAGTCTAGTGGTAGCACGTCTTTGTGAAGTACCACTCCCTCAAGGGATCAATTCCCAGCGCCAACATAATTTTGAAGTTAATTTTAATTTTCAGGTTTTTTTTTTTTTTCAGCGCCATGCCCAAATTTTCAGCGCCAATTTTTTTTTTCATTTATTTTTTATTTGAAAAAACAAAACCCTAACCTATCTTTCGTGCTCCTCTACTCACGCGTTTCTGCCTCCCACAGACCTCATGCCTCTCCTCCCTCATTGATCGGTAAGCTCTCTCTCTTTTGCTCTCATTGATCTCCATTGTTGATGAGTAAGCCATTTATATCTCTTTGTACATTCATATTTACTTCTCATGACTCCCTGTTTCTTTTCTGCATATAATGACTTTGGAGTAATTGTTTTGTGTTTCCATCTGATGCTCATTTTACAAAAAAAAAAAAAAAAAAAAAAAAAAAAAAAAAAAAACAAAAACTGAATATTTCAAACTGTGTGCTGCCAGAGTGGTTAAATGATGGACAAATACAATCCAGGAATTTTGTAATGCCAAGGTTTTGATTGGATTCCTATCTTGTTGAAGTTCATTAAAATTTGTGAGATTCCTCCAATCTCATGTCCTTCTCTTCTGATGTATCCCTCTTAACTAAACATAACTTTCAGATTTCTTTATTTTGTGTGCTTGCTAGATTTCTTGAATTTATAAAAATTGTGATTACAATGAAATAGAATAAACTGACTGTGTTCATGAAGATTATTGAACTTAATAAGTTGGGCACCATCCTTTATCTTCTAAATTTCATTATTCTTTGTTAGTTTCAAAATTTGTGGCAAATTGATGTCAATCAGAGCTTGAGGACCCTGCACATTTTAATAGGAGTAAGAATTAAAAAAAAAATTAGCTTTCACATTTTTCCTTGAAGGTTTCTTGGAACATTGAAAAGATACGTTTCCAACTGAGCTCAACCAGAAGGTTCAATTGCAGAGGCTTATAGCTTAAAGAGTGTATTACTTTCTCGTCATTATATCTTGATGGAGTTCAAACCGTGCATAATTGAAGGGAAAGAAATGCAGATTGTGGTGAATATAGCCAAGGGTTGACAATTTTCTCACAAACAGCTTGACCAACTGGATCTAGGCAGAATGATGTGGGGATGTCACGTGAATTGCGTGATATTGCTCAATGGTATTTGTTGTACAATTGTCCTGAGTTGGAGCCGTATTTAGAGTATGTGAAGTCCTATTTTTATTATGCTTGAATTGTCCATAATATTATTTGCATTTCTTAGCTGAATATAAATCACTTGTTTTGAATAGTGAACACAAAAACACATTACATAATCCAACTGGAGAAGACATAACTCAAATACAACGACGAGAGTTTCCTAAGTGGTTTAAAAAACGTGTAAGAAATTTTGAATCTTGTGACACATTAAATAGTATTAAGTTGCTTGATAGTTTTTTCACTACTAATGTCGCATGTTGCATGTCATTATAGATCTATAGATTGAAAGAGAACGACTCATCAGAAGTTACAAAACAAATGTGGTCTTTAGCAAATGGTCATAAGTTGCTAATGAAAGAATACTCGGTCTGCATGGTCAATGGTGTAAGGTTCCATACAAAAGACTTGGACAATCGTCGTGTAACCCAGAATAGCGGTGTATCTACAGAAGGGAACTATGATGGACAAATACATGACTTCTATGGTTATGTGTGCAAAATTTGGGAATTGGAGTATATGTATCAATATAAAGTTATTTATTTCAGTGTGAATGGTACAATACTGGTAATAAGACAGGTCGAAGGAGAACGATACGAACTGAGACACATTGCACAAGTATTAATGTGCAAAGTCGGTGGTATCAAAATGACCCTTTCATATTACCTAGTCAGGCGAAACAAATTTTCTACCTTCGTGATACCAAATGGGGTGAACCTTGGCATGTTATGCAATGCATACAATATAGGGGAGTATTTGATATGCCAGAAGTGGGTGATGGAGAATCTAATGATCAAACAGGAGCTAATGAAGCATTTCAACAAGAAGCCATTAGTGATGTTGTCCCTATCAATGTTGAAGATAATGTTCAATATTGTAAGGGTGGTATTGAAGCTGAGAATATTCCAGAAGGTTTGGGAGAGCAAGGGGATAACAATGAAGATGAAGTGCATAACATTCCTGATTCTGATATGGATCTTGATATGGATTATGATATGTAGATTTCATTTTTTTTTCTTTTGTATATGAAAACGTGTGTTTAATAATTTTTGATTCCCTATTATTTGTTCATGTATATTTCTATTTGATGTTCCAATTTATGTTTCGTACTTGGGAAGAATTTGTAATGAGTAGACGTTATATTTTATTTTCTATGTAAATCTATAGTTGCAGAAATGGCCAAAAAGCGCAATGATACTCATAATAAAATAACAGAATATGAGATGGAAAGAGCACAAAGAATCAAGCAAAACCAAGAGAGAATAAATGCTTTGGGATTAAAGCATCTGTCAACTTTTCTGCCTAAAAGTGCAAATGTGGGAAGAAAGAGAGTAAGTGTTCAGGTGAATGACGACGACTATGTACCAGCTATTGGTGATGATGAGTTATCTAGTTCTTTAAATAATGAGGTACTATATATATATATGATTTGGTGCATGCAATACTTCGTACTTTGTAATATTGTGATGAAATAACTTGTTTTTTTTTTTTTTTTTTTTTTTTTTTTTTTTTATGAATTTAAAAATCTATACATATTTTGGTATGATACATGTGGCACCAAGACGTAGCACTCGTTCATGCCGTGAGAAATTTACCCCAACAGTCCAGCATAAGGGTCCATTATCGAGCCTACTTCTCGGTGGAGATTCTGAGGTACTATATACATGATTTGGTACCTGAGATACTTTGTAATATTGTGTTTGGAATGATCAATGAAAATCATCGATTGAAGATATTTTAAATGATGAAATAACTTATTTATATCTTAACTTGTAATGAATTTAGATATCTTCATATACTTTTGCATGATACAGATGACTCGTTATAGGCGTGAGGAAACTACCCCAGCAGTCCAGCATACCGGCCCATCATCGAGCATGCATCTTGGTGGAGATTCTCTTGCCTAAATTTCTACTAATGTTGAGGCACAGCTTGTGGGCACACCGTCTACCACGAATGGTGAGATATTTAAGTTCCATTACTTGATTTCATAATCACACTATATTTAGTTCACTTGTTGATTTAATTTGTATTATGTCTTGATAGCATCGACTTGTAGACGTGCCCGTGGCATGATGCGTGGATTAGGGGTACGAGGACTTGTTGAGAAATATGGGAAGCTACCGGTCTGCATTGCCCCGGAGTTTTGTGCTCCTGTTGGTGAACATGCAGGAAAGTTTGCTAGCCAAATTGGTATACAAGTGCGTACGAACTTGTCCACTATGAATGTTTATAGTTGGAAGAATGTTGATAGCAGTGAAAAAGAGGCGATCATTCAAAATGTGGCGGTATTTTAAATGTTTATAGTTGTCCATAAGCTTAATTACATTGCTTTATACTTTATGTTGTATTTTATAATGTATCGTTGATGCTATCACTAAGCATATTGAATTCAAGGAATGGTACTTTCTTTATACATACCTCACTTTGCAGGATCAATTTGATATACAAGGAGAATCTGTACTTGTGAACAAATCTCTAAATACAAAGTGTGGTAGATTATTGAGCAGCCACTACAACAAGTTGTTTGCAAAATATAAAAAACTTGTGAAGGATGAAGGAAGCACATATGCAAGAAACCACCCACCAAAAAATGTCACGCGAGAAAAAATGGATTGAACTAATTGATGGAAAGTGGAGTGATGAAGATTGGCTGGTAATTAATACTTTGAAAATTTTAATTACAAGTAAAGTATGTTCTCATCTTTCACCTAGATAATCCCTACCTATATATGCATTGAATTAATGTTTTATGTAGATCTTATTATGGTGTCATGTCTACTAGATTATTCGTTTTATTAAATTTGTTTGATTAATATTTATTTGGAAGGTAGAGTTGATTTATATTGTAATATATATATATATATATATATATATATAACTTAAGTCAAAACTCTAATATTTTCTTGGTCTTTATTCTTTATAGAAAGTCTCAGCAAGAAATGCTAGAAACAGAAATAAAAAGGGGACGGTTGACAAACACATTCATAGATGTGGAAACAAGTCACTTGCAGTTAAGGTGGATGAGGCGGTGTGTTATTTCAATTTTTCAAAAGCTTAGTATATTACTTGTTGTAATTAATTAACTTGTCTTCTAACATTGAAAAGCATATAATCAGAGACGGAAAAATAGAGGTCATATTCCTAAGCTGGCACAAGTCTACTATGATACCCACTTCAATTCAAAGACAAAATAGTGGGTTCACCCTGATTGCGAACATACATATGTATGTATATTAGTACATGCCTTGAGTTTATAAAACTAGAATATATGTATTTTTATTCTATATATGTTTGCAAAAACTAGAACATATATATTTCTGATGCTTTTTTTTATTTGAAATGACAGCAAGAGATGTTGAGAGTGCAAGATGAGCATTATAGCACTCCTGAAGCACAGCCTTTGACAGAAAAGGAGATTTCTATGATGATTCTTAAGCCGAGATCTGGTTATGTAAAGGGACTTGGCATGAGGCCTTCTTCATCTCTTAGGACTCTTGCCTCATCTTCCTCAACTCAGTATACTCAACAACTTGAGGGTCAAGTAGAAGAGCTCCAAGATGCAAACTACAGGCTGGAGGGTCAAGTAGAAGAGCTCCAGGATGCAAACTTCAGGCTGGAGGAGAAGATGGATTGCATCATACAATATTTGAGGAGCAAGGGTGACAGTGACATTTGTGGCAGTGGGGGGAACTCATCTACTAACTAGAACACATCTTGGTTAGTATTTTATTTGCCTACCTAAGAGCATTAGCATTGGGGCTTGTATATGGTATATGTTGCTATATTTTGGCATAAAAACACAAGTATTACCCGGTCTCTCAATTGTAAACATTTTTACAATTGAAAGACCGGGTAATACTTGTTTGTGGTGATAGTTGGATTTTTTGTTTAATGGTGGTGGTAGGTTTTGTGTTAATAATAGTGGCTGGATTTTTTGTTTATTTTGTGGTTGGGTTTTTGTGTTTATGGTGATGGCTGGGTTGTTTTGTTTAATATTGGTGTTGGGTTATTTGTTTATTGTGATGGCTGTGTTTTTTTTTTTGTTTATGGTAGTAACTATGATTTTGTGTTAATGGTGGTAACTATGTTTTTTGTTTAATGGTGATGATGGGTTTTTTGTTTATAGTGGTGACTGAGTTTTTTGTTTAATGTTGGTGATGAGTTTTTGTTTATTGTGATGGTTGAGTTTTTTGTTTATAGCAGTAACTGAGTTTTTGTGTTAATGGTAGTAGCTGTGTTTTTTGTTTAATGATGGTGGTGAGTTTTTTGTTTATGGTAGTGGCTGGGTTTTTGTGTTAATGATAGTGACTGTGCTTTTTGCTTAATGGTGATGGTTGGGTTTTTTGTTTATGGTAGTAGCTGAGTTTTTGTGTTAATGGTGGTGGCTGTGTTTTTTGTTTAATAGTGGTGGTGGTTGAGTTTTTGTTTATTATGATGGCTAAGTTTTTTGTTTATGGTAGTGGCTGGGTTTTTGTGTTAATGGTGGTGGTTATGGTTTTTGTTTAATGGTGTTGGTGAGTTTTTTGTTTATGGTGGTGGCTGTGGTTTTTGTTTAATGGTGGTGGCTAGTTTTTTTTTTTTTTTTTTTTTAAATAGTGTTGGCTAGATTTTTTATTCGTTGTGGTGGGTGGGTTTGTGTTTATGATGGTGACTGAATTTTTGTTTTGGATTTCACTTTATTTGTTTTGTTTTAAATTGGGATTTTTCTGCATTCTTTATGATTTCTTCGTAGTTTGTAATGTAGGTTTGGTTTTTATTTGATGAGAATGTTGTGGGTCTTCTTTCTTTGATAGTTTGGCTTCATATGATGTAGCATTATGATTATTTTGTCTAGTTTGTCATTGGGTATTCTGTGGACATTTTTTGCATTGTCTTACTAATAATAATATTTTTTTGTTATTGTAGTACATCTTATTAGGGATATAGATTTGCAGTCTAGTTTGTTATTAATGTATTTTCCTTTATATTTGTGCAGACATGGGATTGGTGGCAAAAAGATAGCTTTTGTGGGACTACTTGTACTCAAATAATTTTTTGTAAAGTTTGGAGGCTAAAACATTATTTGTATGTAAATGGTTGTAATTATTTTGTGAACATCTTTATTGCTGTTTAGATTGTATGGATTTTATTTATGGATTTGGTTAGAAATGAATGAATGTTTTTTTTAATGGATTTGGTTAAAAATGAATGTATGTTTTTTTTTTTTTTTTTGGATTTGGTTAGAAATGAACAGGTTAATGCAATGGCAAGTAAATGAAAAGAATATTAAAAATAAAATAAAATTGGTGACAATAATTTTCGTCGCCATATTTGACTATAAGCAGAAATTGGTGACGAAATAATTTGTCACTTGATCTATTGAAATTAAAAAAAAAAAAAAAACAATCGGTGACGCAAAACTTTGTCACCTGATCTATTGAAATTGGAAAAAAAAAATACATTTGGTGACGAAATATTCCGTCACTGGAAATAAGCTTTAGTGACGAAAATATTAGGTGACGAAAAACTTTTGTCACCTATCATTTTTTATCGGTGACGAAAAAATTTCGTCACCTATCATTTTTTGATTGGTGACGAAACATTTTCGTCACCAATACATTCTGTGACGGAGCTAAGGTGACGAATGTTGTTTCGTCACCAAATATATTCGGTGACGAAATAAGGACATACTGTGACAAAACATTTTGTCACTATAGTCCACTTTTGTTATAGTGATAGTACAAATTAATAAATAATAATACCGACGCATTGATGATAAAGAAGGAACCGAATCTTTCTCAAAAAAAAAAAAAGAAGGAACCAAATCTTTCTCAAAACAAAGAAAAGAAGGAACTGAATAGGCTGCTAGTTTCACTGCAACACGTCAAATCAAATGCACCCAGAGACGGAGAAATGGAGATGGGTGAGCTGCCCCAAGGGATCATAGACTCATAGGACTTCGCTAGATATATATTCTTCTCGTAAAAAAGGTCAACTCAAGGGATAAGATTTAAGAGTTTGTCATTTTGATTTGAGAACAGAGCTCTAAAGTGTCGCCAATATTCTAAGAGCAATTGCACCTGTCATTGCAAAATATAAAAATCATAAAAATTTACTGTACAAAAAATGCCGGCATCAATTTCTTTTAGGTTTTGCAAGCAAATATAAAAAATGTTACTGCAAATATAAGCAGTAATTTTAGATATAATATTTTATTAATTTCTCTCTCTCTTCTTTGTTTGTGACTGTCCCAATTTGTTGCAAATCTACCGAATATCGCCTAACTGCTACCACTCAATTACTACCGGTACAACCCATCATAACCCATGATATTCCAATCATAAAATTAACCAAAAACAAAGAAAAATCAATCTAAACCCAAAATCAAACGATCAATGAAAAAATCAACAACTTAGAGCCTAAAATCAAACTTTCAACAAAAAATCCATCAACTCAAACCCAAACTCAAATCGAAGCCGTCATCACCACTGCCATGGAGAGCTTGCAACTGCCATTAGAAAAGAGAGTAACAAGCACTTGAGAGCTACGACAAAGGAAAAGATCCAAAAATTTAAAAAAAAAAAAAATGAAGAGAAAAGACCGTGGGAGAGGAAGTAGAGAAAAGATGTGATTTTGTGAAATAAAAAAGGAAAAAATAAAAAAGAGGGTAAGATGTTTTAGTGGTGGGGGTTAAAAGTGAGGGGAAAGGAAGCTTCCTTGAAGCTTCTTGCTTGTAAATTTCTCTACAATATAATTTAATTATAAAATAATTATAATTGAGTTTTTTTTTTCCAAACAAAGCATGATTTTATTTGGAATTTTATTAAAGTCTATACATATATTAAAATTTTTAATTCAAATCAGTGCCTTTTTTAAAAACTAAAATCATACTAATAGTAAATAATATATATATATATATATATATATATATTTATCTACAATGCATAACCCTAAAATGACGCACTGAAATATTTCATTGATGGCAGAATGATGGTCGAAGATACCGATCTGTCGGTTGTCACCGGAGCCACTATTTCGGTGGTCTGGCCACTAGTGCTGGCGACACGGTGGGTGGAGACACCAATCTAGTAGCAGTTGCTGGAAACATTATTTCGGCGGTTCGACCATTGAACCTCCAACATAAGAGGCTCCACTGGCTAAGCCACCAATTTTGGTGGTTTACTTGAAATATAAGCTTAAATTAAAAAAGTATGACAATTAGATAAAATAATCAAAAAATAATTAAAAAATGAATATTTTATTGAAATATCTTCTAAAATAGATTGACTGATGTGGGTGTTTCTGAAAAGTGACTGTGTAAAATAGAAAAAAATAGATTTTTATGTTAAAATAGACAAAAAATTTTACACAGACTGATATGAATACTTTTAGAAGGATGATGAACGGCAATTAGGGCATGTGCTGAATAGTTTTCTATGAGTGAAGGTTGATGAACTTGCAATTTAGGCATAACGACTATGAAAGTTTAATAGTGTAAAATAATATTGCTTATTTAGACCTCCAATTTTAAATTTTTGACTAAATTGCTTTTACATTACTCAACTAAGTATGGAATAAGAATAAATGAAATGCAATAAAGCAGAACTACTCTCTAATGCTTAGGCATATACAATAAACAATAAATGCAAAGAACAAAGAGATGGAAATACAAGATATCACTTAAATGTGTTATTGAAGAGAAAATCAAAGTACTCGGCGAAAAACCTCTCCTCGGCCCTCCAAGCTAAAATGATCCACTAGTGAATAAATATGGAGTACAGAGTTATCAAGAAGACCCTCTCGACCTAATCTTTCCATTGTACTTGATCACTCCGAGTTCCAGATCTCAATGAACTTTACCAAGTCATGTATGTACTAGTTCTCTGGATCCCGCAATTAGCTCCAAATTGCATCTACCATAGAATGATTTTTTCCAATGCTACCCACATGCACCAAAACAACTCTTAACACTCAGATTGGATGAGGTATATGTTTGGGCTAAAAACCTCTCAAGAATTTGTAATTAAAGAGGTAGGAGTAGAGGAAAACTAAGAAAAATATGTAAATGATTGTGGGTTTGTAATCTCTAACTCTCAAGTGTATTTCTGGGGCTTTTTCTCTAAAAGTCTCCTTACAATTTCGTGGGTAATGGAGGCTTTTATAGTGTGGGTATTAAAATTAAGAAAGCACATTAAAACAACTAGGCAGTGCATCTCGCGGGTCATCTCGCGAGTTGGCCTAGTCACGAGATGAGTCGCGAGATGCCTCCTGACACTTGACTCTTCAGCTTCCAATATTTGCTTCTCGCGTGGCATTTCGCAGGTTGTCCACTCGTGAGCTAATCACAAAGTTCTCTGTTCTTCACAATTCTTCACTAAATTCTCACACTCAGCCCTTACAATAAACCCCACAAGCATACAGCTAAATGATTAACTAATTATAATCAAATTTGACATGGAATTAACTCCAACAAAACATAATTAAAAATCACAATGTTACAAAATGTCAACACATTACCCCTCCCATGAATTCCAAGGGAAGATCTTTCCTTGTGTCTTGCTACATACCTCTTCTTTCAGCGAGAAAAGGGCTTTTATAGTCTTCTATGAGTAGTGGTAGATGAATTATTCCCCAACAATCAGGTACAAAACCTATCAACACATCACCCCTCCCATGATTCTAGAGGAAGGCCTTGCCTGAGATTATTCCTCAACGATTTTAGAGGAGAAACATGCCATATCTTACTGCATTAAATATCAATGGTGATTAATTTTGTGTAAACAGAAAATTTTGACGTCTACAATATTTTTATAATACTTTCACAACAAATTATAGGTGGTTAGTTGTTATTAGTTTTAATTTGAACCTATCACTGAAATTATTTTTTTACCCCACTGATGACAACCCATAACAACTTATCACATATAATTTATTATGAAAGTGTTGTGAAAATATTGTAAACATAGCATTTTTCGTATAAATGAATGCATTAAATGAGATACATTACTTGAGTTTTTTAACTTTTAAATAAGAAGTAGAGGATAAACATATATTCATACTCATTCAGAGAAGGATGTGGATCAAATCCAATACAACCTTCTCTGAATGAGTTTTTTCTTTTGTATAAATAATGCATCTCATATTGTTATTGGTTTTTTATTACTTTTCCAATAGAGATGAAAAATCGCTTCATTAATTACCATTACAAGTTAGCCAAAGCTCAAATAAATTTTTTTTTTTAACAAAAGAATATTTATAGCCCTTAAATTTTAAAGTATTGGAACCAATAACTGAACAATTTAAACTCTCTGTTTTATTTTTTGTGTTCCTTTTATACTCCATCAATTATAAGTTGTCATATATATATATATATATATATATATTTTTTTTTTTTGTGGAGAAAGTAGTTGTTACGTATTCATTTGACTTATTTTATTATAAAACTAATATTTAAAGAGAAATACTATATCAACAACATTTTCACAATAAATTATAGATGATTAGTTGTTATTAGTTATAAATTGAAAATCTTTCACTAAAACTATTTTTATATTCATCAATAATAACCTATAACAATTTATAACAACTTGTTACCTATGATTTTTTATAAAAGTGTTGTAATTCTATTATAAACATAGCATTTCTCAGTTTAAAATGGGAAAAATTAACTATATATAGCATATCATAATTGGTAGAATATAAAGTGAAACACAAAAAGTGGAATATAAGATCTGGTAACTCAGGATAATTTAGAACTTAGTAGTTTCCAAGTCAGAATCCAAACATCTTTTTTTTTTTTTTTTTTCGTCGTAATATTCTAAAGTTAACGAGTTCTTATCCATGTTTTGCGTATGGGACTATTTCTCAGTTTAAAATGGGGGGAATAATCAACTATATATAGCATGTCATGATCAATAGAATATGAAGTGAAAAACGAAAAGTGGAATATAAGATCCAGATAACTTATGATAATTTATAACTTGGTAGTTTCCAAGTCAATATCTGAACCTCTTTTTTTCTTTGTCGTAATATTCTAACGTTGACGAGTTCTTATCCATATATTTTGGATATGGTACTTTTTTTTATCGCAATGGCTTGGACAATCAAATAAGGGATCCTTGTGCACCCTTGATCCCTTATTCTCATCGCCACCTATTGCCTATCGGTCCATATGGATCCCCTTATGCTTTTAATACACAAATATCTTTGTAACCCTACTTTTGGCATAATTATTTGTTTGAGAGAGGAATATGAATACTAATTCACATATGCAACAGTTCATGCAGTGCAGCAGTGGCACCGAAAGCGAAGCTAATAAGATCAGTTATCTTCAATGTACATATATATAACATTTTTTCTTCCCTGGTGAATATAAATTGGCATAGGTAAAAATGTAATGATAAGTGGAGCAATATCAATATATATATAGTATTACTATAAAAGTTAAAAGGGCATGTTTTCTTAACCTTTGGTTTTGTATAGCACAGCTTGATTCAGGGTGTATTATTAGTAAGAAGATTTTGAGTTGAAATGGCGCCTACTGACCTTGTGAAATGAAAAAACCACAATCATTTTCCGTGTCATCTACCACAAATACAACTCTTCGTATAAGAGAAGTAAATGATTGCTATCAGCCTATCATGCACCTCAAATTAATTAATATGTTTTGATTTTGGATTACTGTCGTAATAAGAAATCACTGCCAGTTAATTAAGCTATAGTTAAACGCTCTTAATTTGTATATTTGTAAATCTCACAATCTGAGATGAGTTTGGAATTTATGTTTGTGAGTTTTTTCTACTTTTTTTAATACATTGTAAAAAGAAAAATGACTTTATCAAATATGGCAATGGTTAAGTGCTAATATAGTCTCCTTGGCAAGCTCCCTTGTAATGAGTTATGAGACTCTGCACTAAATTTAATAAGATGCAACCTTCTTATTTCTTCAGGCAAGCTCTGTGTGCAGGTGCATACATGCACAAAACGTACGCAATACATTTAAGCATGCAGTGATTTCTCTTCAATTCTATAATTTGCATTCTCCTCAATCTCTTCATCGTTATTAATTATTGATCCAAGATTTTGAAAGTACTGATTGTTTAGTCATGCTTAGTTGAAAAAAGTGATTAGATTCTAAATTAAAGTATTTCTTCAAATTTTTAACTTGACATTAGCTCCACATCCAATTTCATCCACTAAAATTATATACAATCTGTAAATAAAAAAAATAAAAAAAATAAACAGACAGCAAGGAATTATATTTTAAATTGATCTATCTTTTGTAACTAGTGCAAAGGGATACACTGATAAAAACCTTGATATTGATCTTTAATGCAAATCTATATATACCGATATAAATTCACTTATAATTTTATGTTTATGACGTTTATAGT
This sequence comes from Castanopsis chinensis, assembly GCA_032878915.1. Taxonomy (NCBI): domain Eukaryota; kingdom Viridiplantae; phylum Streptophyta; class Magnoliopsida; order Fagales; family Fagaceae; genus Castanopsis; species Castanopsis chinensis. The sequence goes on from JAVQMG010000115.1 coordinate 20,849,755, forward strand.
CTTGGAAAATTAAAAGAGATGGTCTACTTATTGTATAAGTTCCAAAAATGAATTGCAGTTTACAAAAAAATAAAAAATAAAAATTAAAAAGTTCCAAAAATGAAAATTTTGAGTCCAAAGTGCAATTGGCCGTAAATTTTTAATATATGTACTTTTTAAGAAAAGTTTTTTTTTTTTTTTTAAATTATCTTTTATCTATATTTAGAAATAAGTCAATAAGAACTGACATAAATCATAGGTTTGACTTTTTATGAGCAATTTAAATTTTTTTTTATTTTTTATTTTTTTATAGATACAATTGCGGCTATTGGGAGCAAACTTAATTATGAAGAGATGACTTTGGTCGTCGAAAGAATAGAAAATGGTTGGATTGAGTACATAATTTAAATTGAACTAAAAAGGATTTTGTTAGAATTTTAGTTCTTCATACACATGCATTTCACAGAGCCCCCATATATATACTATTGATGTGGGACTTTGTACACAATTGTGCAAGACCTTAATTAACAATTTTGACATTGTTTATCATGGCATAATATGATTACATAGTATATATAGTGACATGATATTTTTTTAGAATTACACTAAGCCTGCGTTTGTTTCAGTGTAAAATATTTTTCAGATGTAAAATAATTTCAGGTAAAAATATTTTGGGGAAAGAAAAATATTTTCTAGTGTTTGGTTGCATTTTAAAAATTATATTAGAAAATAATTTCAAGTGTTTGGCAACATTTTGATAATGTAAATTTTCTACTAATTTCTCACATTTTCTCAGTCATTTTCTTAGCTTTTAAAAAAATTTTATAATAAAAACTTGCAATATATAAACTTTTAAGGAAACAAAAATTAAAACAAAACCATTCGATCAAATTGAGAAAGGGAGGAGGAAGAGAGAGTGATCGCAACCATAAACCCAACCACGACCGGCCACTACAAATCCAACCACCATCATCCACCACATAACCAATTAATCTAAAAAATCAAAATCAAAATCAAAACTCATTAATCTCAAAATCAATATCAAAACAATCTACCAAAACCCATAATCTTCCACCATTGAAACCCAAAAACCACCATAGCCAACGATCCACCATCCCAATTGATCACCATCAACGCTTAAACTCACCCCCAACCCACCACCACTGAAACCCATGAATCAGCCCAACCACCAATCCTCCAAAACCCAAGCAAAAATGTTATTTTACAATAAAAAAATAAAATAAAATTAAGGCAGCGACAGCGTGGGTGGGGGACTGGATTAGATTGGCGATGAGTGAGAGAGAGGACAAAGGTGAAGTAGATGAGAAACTATCTTCACCGACAGAGAGGCTTGCAGGCATGACGGTGAGGCCGTGGGTCAAGGACTGGAATGTGGTGAAATCAGGGTGGGTTTAGCTGGGTTCATCGGAGATGGGTTTGAGCACGACGGAGGAGCTGAGTCTGTGCGATCAGATCGGTTATGGGTTTGAGCAGCACGATCAGACCAGTAGGGCCGTGGTTCGGGGATTGGATCTGGTCTTCACCAACGATAGCTCTCTCCGTCCTCTAGCTTGGGCTTGGCGTGAGTGAGGAGAGAAATTTTCTGAGGAGAGAAATTTTCTAAGGAGAGTGGAAATGGTTTAAAGGTAAAATGAAAGTGTAAAATGACTTACGGATGTGGGGTGGGTATTTTATGGTCAACTAAAATCTATTTTCAGTTTGACCGTAATTTTCTGTGTTGCCAAACACTAGTAACGGTGTAAAATAATTTCAAGAATTCAATTACACCTGAAAAAAAACGCATCTTAAGTAGAATTTTTCAAAACAATTTAATTGATAATCCAAATACATTGCTTGGGCTATTGTCTGGTACATGCTATACCATGCAACCTCAATTATTTTCTAAACTACCACCAAAATCTTCAAGAAATTAATTCCTTACATGTATTAATTCTCCAATCTATTTTAATTTATAAAATTCATATTTATTAATGAAAGTTGGATTATTAAAAATACTTTAACTTCTAACATAGTATATTATAATTGACGCATAATAAAAATAAGTCTATGTGAAAATAGAGTGCCAATCAAAGCCTACAACTTTAAAATGTAAAGAAAAATATTTTCTAAAAAATTGTGTCCTTAGATTTATTATTTGCTAAATATACGTTTGTAACATATTCCAATTCTACATCATCAATTTTTTTTCCCCTTTAAATCTTTGGGTGAGGAACTCTACCCGAATAAGGGCCAACGGAGGGTGCAGGAGTTGCCTTTCGTTATTTAGTGGTGTTAGAATTCCTATAAGCTAGGTGATCCTCATTCAGGAGATCTACGCAACACTAATATTGGAAAACTATCACTAAATCAGAGAAAATTAACTCAATTGTTATTTCTTGATTCTCGTTTCTGTTAAAGGCTACTAAAGATAGTTAAGTGGTCACAAATTTCAGGCAACTAACTAAACTAACTAGTGTTATAAATTCGAAAGCCATCAGCTTTAGTTTCTTCAATTTAAAACAAAAAGAATAAAAAATCTGTAAGACCAATTCCTAAGGCCATCATGACAATTGCAGGAAGATTTGAAGTTAGAGCCATTCTTGTTCTAGGCTTAGCATTTTCTTGTTATGTGGCCGAAGCTACACTCCGTCGTGGCCTTGTCGGTGCTGCTGGTCCTACAGATTTCAGTGTTAACTCTCATGGTGCTAAGGCTGATGGCAAGCCCGGTGCTGGTTCAGAATTCAATGTTAACTCTTATGGTGCTAAGGCTGATGGCAAGACCAATAATGTACAGGTGAGTTAAGAAACAATTGCACGCTTATTACTGGGACATTTTAAAAAATTTTTAATATCACTTTCATGAAAATTCTAAAAAACTGTAACAGAAAAGATCTTTTTTTTTTTTTTTCATAAAAGGTTTTTAGAAATATTTTCTAAACCAATTCTTTAAATTTTACCTTTATCATTTGCATGAATGCAAATGTTCGCGTAACAAAACTTATTGTTTGTTTTTTTGGTAAGAACTGGAAACATCATGGATATTGTAAAAGCATGTATGCATGCGGGTGCGCGCGCACATATATATATATATATATATATATATAAAATTGAGTAGGTACACTATGGTGGTCATAACCAATCGCAGAAAACGAAAATATAGACAACTATGAATCAGATTTTTATTAAAATAGAGAAAGTCCTTTCCATTTTTAAAATTTTTTTTTGTGATACACATACTGCTATTCCGTTTATATTTTAAACTACGTGACAGTGAATAGAATAGATCAAATTTCAAATAGTAACTCGTAAACAAGGTTTCACAATATTGGATCCAAATAACCTCTATTATAATTTTTGCTGCTATGGTTTCTTACAGGCATTTATGAAAGCGTGGGTTGCTGCATGTAAATCTGGTGGTGGTTCGGCAAGGCTTGTCTTTCCCAAAGGGATTTATGTGACAGGGCCTGTCGTGTTTGCAGGGCCATGCACGGCCTCAAAAATAACTGTTGAAGTTCAGGGAACTATTAAAGCTACAACTGATATTAGTGAATATACAGAACCTGAGTGGATTTCGTTCGAATCAATCAGCGGTTTGACACTTACCGGTGGTATTTTTGATGGTCGAGGTGAGACTGTCTGGAAGTACAATGACTGTGATCAGAATTCCGATTGCCAACTCCTCCCATCTGTAAGCATCCACTATATTTAATTTTGGAGAAATTACATTTTACCTGCTCTCTTTTTATCTTATTACAATATAATTTCTCAAATTTTCAGTTAATATATTTGAACACAGTACTGCATGTATTGAAATGATTATGTGCATGATTAATTTCTTGATTTTGTGCAGTCACTCAAATTCACTAAACTGACCAATACCGTAGTTTATGGGATCACTTCTCTAAATAGCAAATCGTTCCACATGCATGTTTATAATTGCCAAGACTTTAAAGCCCACGATCTCACTCTAACTGCTCCATCTGATAGTCCCAACACCGATGGCATTCATATAAGCTCGTCCAGTCTCCTCAATGTATCAAACAGCAAAATTGGAACCGGTGATGATTGCATTTCTATTGGACCGGGGGTTACTAATCTTGGTATCACTAATATAATCTGTGGCCCAGGACACGGCATAAGGTACATTTTTCTGCATTTAAAATGAATATATTTCATATTTCAGATTAAATAATATTAAAAATTTAAATACGCATATATAGTTAAGGCAATGATTGTTACTGTTCTTTAATTCATCCACAAAATTCTATACTTGCAGTGTTGGCAGCCTTGGCAAGTATCAAGGTGAGAAAGATGTGAGCGGGCTTACTGTGAGTAATTGCACATTAAGAAGCACAACCAATGGTGTGAGGATCAAAACCTATTCAGGGTCACCTCCAAGCAAAGCTTCAAGCATCACTTTTAAAGATATAATTATGGATATGGTTAAAAATCCCATCATCATTGATCAGAAATATGGTTCACATAGCAGTGCGGTAATTCATCTAAATTTCTTACTATTTCTGCTAACCCATTTGCTAGCGCAACTTACTTGCTTGTCAAGAAACTTGATTTGTACTCGGCTTTGCTTTGCGTAGGCATCCAGAGTGCAGATTAGCGACGTTCATTACAAGAACATTGTTGGCACCTCGACTACAGATGTTGCAGTTTCATTACTATGCAGTGCACAAGTGCCTTGTGATGTTGAATTGGTGGACATTGATTTGAAGTTCCAGGGTATTAGTAACAAAGGAAAATCAATTTCATCCTCATGCTTGAATGCTAAGGTTAAGACCGGAGGAAAACTGAATCCACCGGCTTGTCGATAGCTTCTTCATGCACCAATATTCTTTTTTTATAATAATTGAGCTTAGCTTACTGTCACAGTATTTTATGTGTACGAGTAAGCTTATTTTTTGTGTAGCAGCAGGGAACTAGGTGTTAACGTAATAGAAGAGGCAAGGTTAGAGAATTGGAGCTTCTTTTAGGAGACATCTTGATCCCTTGAAACTTGCAAGTTGCACACATATATCATATATATAATGGTAAATGTAACATCCCCCGTTTAGTAAGCTGCTCTGGATTGTTTCTAAGATTAGCTTTCATTAAACGGAGAATTTTTTTTTTATTTATTTTTTGCATAAGAATTTATATTGTGGAAGAAAAACATTAATAATCTATGAAAGTATGAAACCTAATATGTGGATTGTAAAGCTCTATTGAAAGAACTGGGTAAAATGGTGCACCTTCAATCAGTGGCAGTTCTAAAAAATTTTCTAGAATGGTCATTACAGGTCTTAAATTTTAAAAATAAAAATAAAATAATACTTGAATATATTGACTTCACAAAAAAAAGTACAAATACATAAAATTTAGGATTAAATCGATGCAATACTCCACTAATTTCTTTTTTAGGGAAATTATGGTCAAGAAGTTGAAAAAATTAAGTCTCTTTGTAAATATACTATTTTTATTTCATCATGATTATTAATATGAAAAGATGAGACATTTTCTTATAGCCTAAGATCTAAAAGAAAATTATTCAAGTAAATACAAATTTGCTTAGAAAATGAATCTTGTAAGATAACTGATTTCTATATTAGAAATTTGTCTATAGTGCTAGCAAAAGAATAAATGATAAACTATAAATCCGTTCAATGTATTCAACTTACGCATTCAACCATCATATTGTTCAATCTCGTATCCAAGCATTATTTTAATGCATATGCATATGTAAAAAAATATATCACATAAATCCAACAAACTTAACTAAAGAATAAAGTAAGCATTAATAGACTAGCTATTTGAAAATATGCGTTTAAAAAAATAGTGATTTTAAAATATGCCTTTAGAAAACACAATTTAAAAAATCAAAATTAAATATTTAATTTGGGAGTTTAGGAATGAGTGCTACATCCACAATATTTTAGCAACGCTTTCACAAGAAAGTCTAAATGACAAGTTGTTATTAGTTCTAATTTAATCTTACTGCTAAAATTACTTTTTTGTCTACTTGTAACAATAACATGAAAAAGTTGTGAAAGTATTGTAAACATACAATTTTTTTTGGTTTGAACTTTAATTGATCAAAATCTTTGGAGAGGTCAAATTTTTATTTAGGGTATTCAATTTTTTTTGGGGGTGGTCAAGTCTGTTTTCTAGGGTGATCATCAACCATATTAATTTAAAATTCAATTTTTTAAGGTATATATATAAAAAAAAAAAAAAAATTTAAATTAGGTCAGGGTGGCGCCTGCCTTCGGCCAACCTTGAAAAAAATTAATTCTCTGGAATTGCTGCAGAGTGTGTTTGTGTGTTCTTGATCATGTTCATCATATAAAGAGAGGTAAGCGTTTGTTATCAGCCAAATGCATATTGGTAGATTAATTGATTAATTATTGATTATCATTATGATTAAGAAATCTCCACAAAAACTTTGGAAACTTAATTTGTTAAACTTTCATTACTTAAAAGTGATGATACCTAAGCTGATTTTGGATTAGATTTTTCTTCTAACTTTTTAGTTTATTTTCTACTATATAGTTTTTTTTTAAAGCCTCATTTTTTATAGATATAAATATACTTTTACTACTTTTTTTCTCAAACAAGAAAATAAATTTAAAAAAAAAAAATCCAAATGCAAACCTATTATAGTATGGGACTAATTAGCTGATTATATATATTCATAAATAGTTTGTTTTTGAGAAAGGTATTCATAAACAATTGACCATAAACATGGCACCATTTAAAAACACTAGCCTATGGCCTATGGGGGAAAAGTTATTTACACTCTTCTTTCACGCATTTTAATCCCAAAAAAAAAAAAATCCATAATAGAAGTTCGAAAGCCTTTGAATAATGGATGCCACTTAAGGATTATATTATATCTCATAAAAAAAAAAAGTATTATATTATAGATTCCAGTGATTCTTGGTATCCTATTTTAATGGATGCCACTTATCTAACACTTAACAGTTACAATATTAATAATAATATACGATAAGGTCAATATGAAAATGAAATCAAATATAAAGAGTTAATTAAAATGAAGATTTTGAAACACAAACAACCAGAATAAAAAAAAAATCTCAAACATCACGATCGAGCCAAAAGTATATTCTAGTAAAAATTCAAATAATGGCCCCTAGATTTATTATTATTTTAAAAAAATACATTTACGAAAATGAGTAATATATCAATTTCTCCCTTATATTAATTAAAGTATATTGAAGTTGCATGCAGTTTTGATGTTAGCGTGTGAGTGTATTCCCTTATCTCATCTCCTTTCCCCTATATATGTGTGTATGTGTGTGTGTTTCTCAAAAAAAAAAAATTATATTGAAGTTCTGATTTCTAAAAATAAATAAGTTTTCTTATTAGAAGTCCCATTTCTTTTCCAAACACAAAACTCCTTTCTTATTTTGTATTTTGAGATTTAAAGACAGGAACACTATGCTAGGTTTTTCTTGGGTGTTTATTATTGAATAAAATATAATGTACTTTTATACACATTGTAAAGTTTTAGACCCCTTAAAACAATTTGATTAACCTAATATTAGCCAAGTTGATTAACAAATTTGTTTATCAACATAACATAGATATCCTCAAGGTAAAATAGATTCACTATAAAAGAATTGAAGTTTATACAATAGAACTTAGATTACTAACATCCTATTACTACATCGAGTAGAAAACTTACTATCACGACTACATGACAGCTCCGAGTCCATAGACTACTTCTTTCTTTTGATCTACTGCAACCACAAGTTCTCCTACTTGTGACTTTGATCTTCTTTAATGTTCTTTGTGCAGTAATTGAAACGATCATCAAGCTCTTGACATCAATCTTCATCCTGATAACTCTAAGTATGTATGAAAGTAAACACCTCTTGATCTCATAAGAGATTCACACACACAGCCTATCAAAGACTTCTAAAACGTAGTTAAAGTTTTCCTTTTTATATGAGAAGTAAAACATAAAACCCTACACGTTAAACCGAGCTTGGGCTGAGTTGGAAAATTTGCAGGAAAAACAATCTGCACGAGGTTTGATCGATCGAGTCTAATTTTCAATCGATCGAGACCTGCAGATTTAGTCCAATAAGTTCTACAGTCACTCGATTCCAACTTTACAACAAAACATACTTTGAGCAAGCCTAAACCTAGACTATATGTTTTAATCATGGTTTGCCCACACAATATATATTGAAGTTCTAATATATTAGTCCCTACGGTCTTAGAACCTAACAATTTCCTTCTTTGGCAATCCATGACAAAACACATCACAAACATAAAATGCTCAAAGTTACAAAACAGCCCATTTAAAATTAAAATGCCCTAAACACAATTCAACCTAACTACTATCTATCAATTGCCAGTGTAGACAGCAGCCACAATTGAATTAACCTGTATATTCCTGAAACATTTCAACAAACAAATAAACGCATGTGTGAAAAATACAAGTAAACCAAAATAAATTCTTGATTTCACAAAAATATAAAACAAAAGACAAATACCATGAATAACTTCATAATATAAATCAATAACCAGTATAGCACATGTGAAACAAAAAACAATAAAAGAAACAAAGCATAAAGCATAAAACATGTCTCCCCCTAACATTTACAACTCAAAAAAAATAAATACATCATGAAGCTCCTAGATACAATCTAAATTTCCCCTATATCCAAAACTCCCCCTATCTCCATGCCATATGTACTCCTCTTTTTGTGACGAATTGCTAAAGGGCAATCAAAATTTATCATCAAAAGGAAGTGGTGGAGAAGAGCGACGAGTATCAGCACGCAAAGCCTGAAGCTCCGTGAGCGCATCCAACAAAATCTGTCCATGCGTCACCTGAATGGTCATGACAACATCCAACAAACTCCGAATGGATGAATCACTCGAAGAAGAAGGTTGAGGATCAATAACGGTGGTGGGATCGACAAACTCCTCAGTAGAAGGATCGCCTGAAGAAGGAGGCCGAGATGCATCACCTGTAGAAGACTCTACTCTAGGCGTTTGGAGTTAGCTTTCATCTGAGCTACTCTTTGCCTAAGGAAGGTGGCACCTATGGGAGCAATGATATGAATTGGCTTGGATGCAGGAAAATTCTCTAAACCTAAGTCTGATAAAATTCTATGAATGAAAATAGGAACGAAAAGACCATGAGATTTAGCACTACTCCTATGAACCTCAACCAAAGAACGAATGAAAAGAGTAGGAAAACTCATAAGAGCATCTGTGACAAGAGAGTACAAAAACGCACATCTCTCAAGAGGGATAATGTGCAAGTGAGAGATATGCCAAATGGAATGACAAGAAGTCTGGAAAAACAGATAATTGAGCTTAGTAAGCTCATGAGAAGTGGTTTGAGGATCAGTACCCCATCCAATGGTAGTACCGATGAGTAAGGACATGATATCATCAAGAGAAGGGGTCTCAATGTATGGATACATAGGCTACTGTACCAAAGGTACATCAAGAGCAGAGACCACTACTTGGAGTGTAATGACATACTCCTTACCCCTTATCCAACTCCTCACAATCTGGGTGTTGGAATCATCGGAGTATATAGAGAGATTCGAATAGAACTCTATAATCAAAGTAGTAAGAAAGGATACTCCACATCTAAGAGAGGTAACGAACCCCAACTCTCAAAATTCCTTCTTATCTCTGGATCTAACTCATCTAAGATCGCTTTCTACTCAGCCCAAACCGACCTATAGATATTAAGTTTCTCATAGGTTTCTTGGTTTTTCTCAGTTCTGAACCTATCACTCTAAAAAATAGGAGTAGAGGTGGTGGTGGTTTTCTTATTTGCTCTAATTTTCCAACCATGATGCTACATAGTAGACAAAAGGAAAACAAAAACAAAAAGAAACACAAGGGCAGACTGCATCAGACAAGGTTAGAGCACAAAAATCTTAATAAATAACAATCTATATGATGCATGTGATGAATGCACATATGATGCATGCTCTAATGCATTGACATTGTTCAATTTCACTTCATAAACCATCAATTGACTTGAATATAGAGTTTTAGAACAAAAACCCCAAATTTTAAGAAACCTTTTTCAAAAATTAAACCAAATTGAACAATTAATCATTACACTAGTTAGACAACATCATATAATGACATAATCAATCAATAACACAAGTCAATTTCATCAATTTTAGCCTAATTGAACAAAATGCATAATTTCACAAAGTTTCAAGCCTTAGAAATTTCAGTTGATCTCAAATCACCAAATTAATCAAATTAATGCATGGGAAACATGTTTACAACATCTAAGAACAAAAACCCATTCACCAAATATGATTAAAAACAACTCTAAAATAAAAAAAATCCCATGTTCGAAATTTTTAGAGAAAAATGCATGAAAAATGTGATTTTAATGAAAAAAAGAAGGGTATTTAGATCTTACCTACACATGAGGACAAAAACCCTTGAAGATTTGAGGAAGAAAATGATAAAAAAAAAAACCCTTAGATTGGATCAGTCGAGGAGGAATAGTGAGAAAAGTGTTTGAATAGTTTGGATAAAGTGATGAACTCGTGAGAAAAATCCTTATGAAAACACTCACTGACCGATTTTCGATCAATTGAAAATTAGCTTCAATCGATCGAAAATTAAATTCGATCAATCGAGAACCAATCAAACCACATAGAATCAAACCAAAAACTTTATCACAATTTCGATCGGTCGAAAATCAAGTTCGATCGATCGAAAATTTGGAAAAATCAATTTTTTGAAAAACAGAGCAACTTTATGTAGAAACTCCTCAAAGCATCAAATTTCTTGAATGAAATGCATGAGTATGAGATAAAAAGTTTTTCAAAAACACTTGAATTTAACCCAGATCTTCCTAAAAACAAGATTTTCACATAATTTGTCCCCAAAACTCAAACATTTAAATACATTTTGCACTAAAATCAAGGAACATATAATCTTGGATGGCCAAAACACATTCACATGCAATATCATGTATTTAGTTTAGCAAAGAATAACTTGTGTAGTGTGTGCAACTAGGAAAAACATGAGATACATGTAAGGTGATAAGTAGATAGTAATCAATCACATTTTCTACAGAATTCATCACATAAGTTTGAAAGTGACTATCACCTAAAGAGTTACATCATATAACTCTCACATCTCCTAGAAAACAAGTTTGCAATCATGAAAGTTTCTTGCAATGCCTCATAATGTACACATAAATTTTATTTCATTTGAATTTATTATAGCCCAAAAATGTACACACCAATTTTATTTCATTTGGAATTATTATATCCAAGGTAACACCTTATGTTCTTTTTGTGCATGTGCTACACTTTCTCGAATACAAAATCTTATGATATGCACTAAGGTGTTCATGATAGGCTAGTAAACAGTGGTGAGATAGTTATTTATGCCTTTATCTTACTATTTTTTATTCCTTACAATCAAAAGCTTATGACTTCAAAATGAAGATCATGTGATCAAAAACTATAAACAATTCCCACACGACATGCACTACATAGCCAAAACTTACAAAGTGCAATAACATTAAGTTCATCCAAGCTAAACAAGGTGCACAAGCATGTTGTGTAAAAATACTATGGCCAACATTAATTGTAAAATCCAAGATATATAATGCAAAACACATTTTCCCTTTCCTTTTTTTTTTTTTTTTTTTTCATATTTTTGGAAAAACAAAAATAACCTATCATGAAATGTATGAATGTAATGCAATGCAATTCCTAAAGGAAAAAGCAAAACAAAAATAGCAAAAGAAAATGGTCACAAAAAATATAAAGATGAAGCACAAGGACCATGTCAGAAAGACTCAATTAGATTGAGCTTTTTGCATCCAAAACTTTTTAGATGCAACTTTAGCATTGGAGTTATTATTCTTATGAGAATTCTGAGCAACTCCAGGATTGGTATAAAGGTTCAAAGCCTTTACCAATTACCAATTCGCCAATAAGTACCATAGGATTTTGTGCTTGAGGCATAAGTACTTTAGGCTTATTTGCTCGCTTTGCAACTTGTAACTTGAAACAATTTGGACGAATATGTCCAGTCTTTCCATAAAAATAACAAACCCACACAAGCCTATCATGCAACTTATCCTTAGAGAGGTTAGAATCCTTGGGCTTGGTCTCTTTAAGATCAACTCTAATCTTCCTAGAAGGTGATGTAACTTCTACTGTTTTGATAATCTCACTCTTGGGAGGCTTAGAAGAAGGAATAAAATTTGTGGAATGAGTTTCAGACATTGAGATGATTTCTACAAAACCTAGACCAGTTTTATCTAAGGGAGACTTTTAAACACTCAACATGTGAATAAGTTTAGAACTAGCAGGCCTATTAGTTTGTTCTCTAGCAACAGATAAATTTAGTTCCAATTTCTTAATCTTATCAAGCAACATCATATTCTCAATCTTCACTTTATTAATTAAAGTACTAACATCAAGCATTTTCAACAACAAATATTTTTTATAAAGTTCAAGAGAAGCAATTTTCTTTAAACCTAAATCAATATTCATTGCATCATTTGTAGCAACTTTGCATAACTAATTGTAAGCTTCTTGCAAATCAGCACATTTAGAGAGTTCTCCACCAGAAGGTTTCTCTTCAATCACAACACTTTCATTAACTACAGTAGTAGCTATGAAAGCAATGAAGCTTCCACCTTCATCACTAGCAAAATCATGATTAGAAACTGCATCATCACTAAGGGTTACAGCCATAACTTTACCCTTTGATCTCAAGAATGTGGGACATTCTGATTTCATATGACCAGACCCTTGAAAACCAAAACATTGTTAACCTAGAGAGTTACTAGAGGTTTGACCAGCTTTCTCTTTTGATTTTTCAGTATTTTTATTAAGCTTAGATGGTTTATTCCTCCTAAAGTTTCTAAGTTCAACATTGTTTTTACCTCTTACCCCTTTGTTATTAGTCCTAAGAAAATTTCTAAAGTTTTTGGCAAGATAGGTAATCTCTGTAGAAGAGAGTTCATTATCAAATCCATTCCCATCAACATCATCAACTGACTTAAGGACCATTGATTTAGATTTGTTTGTTTTGGGTAGATCTAGCTCATAGGACTGGAGAGATCCTACAAGCTCATCAACAGGGATGGAGTCACATCCTTGCTTTTAGTGATGTCAATCACTTTGGGTCTAAAGTCCTCAGTCAAGGATCTAAGAATCATCCTAACAATCTTAGGTTGATCATAAATTTCACCCAAATTATAAGGAGAGTTTAACAGTATCATTCAATTTAGCATAGAATTTATCAAAACATTCATCTTCAGACACTCTAATACTTTCAAATCTAGTAGTTAACTGCTGCAATTTATTGATCTTAACTGCATTCATGCATAGTTTGGAGAATATTTCATGCAGTATGAGCAACCTCAATATTAAAGATTCTTTTGAATTCCTCTACAGAAACAGTATTAAAAATAACATTCATTACTTTACTATTAAAAGCAGCTTCTTCATTTTGAGAAGTTGACCATTCGCTCACATGAGTAGTTAGTTTCTCCCATCCGTATTCAATGGAATTCCAAACTCTCTTATCAATAGATTTCAGGAATGCTTTCATCTTTACTTTCCAGTAGGCATAATTGTTCCCATCAAAGTGTGTTGGGATCATAAGAGAGTGATCGTGTTCTATGATAGCAGGGGTCAATGATCAACTCTTAGATCAAAGGATCTAAACACTAAAGCTAACCTACTTTGAAACCACTTGTAAAGTTTTAGACCTCTTAACACGATTAGATTAACCTAATATTAAGCTAAGTTGATTAATAAGTTTGTTAATTAACACTAAGTTAAATCAATATGTGCAAAACAAATATAATGCGGAAAATATAAAGAATACAAAGATCTGATGACCCAAGAAAACCAAACCGGTAAAAAACCTAGTGAGGATTTAACCTAACTATCCTCAAGGTAAAACAGATCCACTATGAAAGAATTGAAATTTATACCATAGAACTTAAACCACTAACATCCTATTACTACCTCGATTAGAGAACTTACTATCACGACCTTGTGATAGTTCCGAATTCACAGATTACTTCTTTCTTTTGATTCACTGCAACCACAAGTTCTTATACTTGTGACTTTGATCTTCTTTAATGTTCTTTGTGCAGTAACTAAAATGATCACCAAACTCTTGACATCAATTTTGATCTTGAGAATCCTAAATATGTATGAAGGTAAACACCTTTAGATCTCACAAGAGATTCACACACACAGCCTATCAAAGACTTCTAAAACGTAGCTAGGGTTTTTTTTTTTTTTAATTTTTTTATATGAGAAGTAAAACATAAAACCCTACACGTCAAACCGAGCTTGGGCTGAGTTGGAAAATATGCAGAAAAAACAATTTGCACGAGGTTCGATCGATCGAATCTAATTTTCGATCGATAGAGACTTGCAGATTTAGTCCAATAAATTCTGCAGTCTCTAGATTCCAACTTTACAACAAAACATGCTTTGAGCAAGCTTAAACTTAAACTATATGTTTTGATCATGGTTTGCCAACACAATACATATTGAAGTTCTAATACATTAGTCCCTAAAGTCTTAGAACCTAACACACACATAATAAACCTTAGGGTTAGGGTCTTCATAATGGGATGCAAACATTGGGCCCAAGAAAGGCCCAATACCAACACTCTTTGTCATGTTGTACACTATTCCCTTGTGGCCTTTCCAAGGTATTGGACTATAGGCTACAGTGGCAAGAACATGAGAAAGTGCAATGATTATTTTACACTACGTGTGCGTTTGACAGAGATGAAAAATGAAAATTATTTCACTATTCAGCTTATTTTTGCTACTATTTATAAGGTCTACTGTACTATTTTAACTAATTTTTATTTTTATCTACAGTACTTTCAATAATAACTTTTCAGTTTCAGTAAAATAAACAGTATTTAAATACATCTTACGTAACAAATAAATTTGATGGTAAAGAACAATTATTAAGAGTAAAACCATAAATTGAGACTCTTTAAAAAAAAAAAAATTATATTTACTTGAAATTATGACTTGAAATTACAATTTCAATTTAAAACAAAATAAATTGAAATAACACTTTTTTTATTTTTAATTTTGTGTTTGAAAATGCGAAACGATAGCTATATATTGATTATTTTTGGAGGTGGACTTATTGAACGTCTGAGCCAGCAGCTAGTCAGCAGTTTTAACATTTAGTACTGTAATTCCTCATCTAAATAAAAATTTCGATTTGAGTCACAAATATAAGGTCTCTATCCTCCATTTTTATTGGAGATTATCACCACGTGATTTTTTTAATGCGTATGCAAAGCACCCTTGGCCTTGGGAATTGGGATTACAAGAAAAGAAATTAATACAGTCAAATTAACCAAATGATCAATATAATTATATGCATGAAGTTAGTGCTTAGTATGAACAGGATCTGCAAGCATTAAGAAGAATCAAAGATTTGTACTTCCTCGCAACCCATGAGCTGGAATCTTGAATTATTAACCAAAGAAATGATCTAGTATGTATCTACCTTTGAACTTGCCCATTATATGGTGCATATTCATTGCCAAGAAAAGGTAAAGAGAAGAAGTCATTTATAGGCTCAGTAAATACAAGCCAACCTCGTTGATTTAGTCTTCTTAAATTTGTATTTTCTGTTTCACCATTAGCTAAACGTTTCCTCCCATGTATGTTGTCTGCTTTGTAAAATCCAAGCTTGAATTTGTAGACACATCTTGGCACAGAAAATTTAATTAGCCGAATGTCCTTGAGAGTACAAAGAAGAAAGTTAATAATTTAAGTTTTTTGTGTGTGTGTGTGTGTGTGTGTGTGTGTGTGTGTGTGTGTGTGTGTGTGTGTGTGTGTGTGTGTGTGTGTGGAGAGAGGGCGTGGTGCTGCCACCAATGCATTTTGGATTTACAGAGGAACCAAGTTCGTTGGCTTTGATATTATGTTAAAACTAGTATGTAACCCATGCTACCACACGGGAATGGATATAATTTAATAAAACAATGGAAAAAAATATATTGCATTTTATTATTTAAGTGATACTATTGGTTTTGTTTTGTTTTTGTTTTTATTATTATTAATCATGAGTTTAGTCATATTTAAAAGACTTAGTTTATTCATGTTAATAAATCTTAACATTATGTAATTTTTTAACAAATATTTTTATCATACAAAATTCTAAAGAAAGAATTCTACATAAACATATATATTCAAGGTTGATTCATAAACAGTACATATAGCTATAATTAAGTTGTTTTATTATAAAAAAATTTTAACAAAATATTTTAATCAAGTAAATGTGAATCTCATAACATGCATCTCATAACAATATATAACAATAGAATAACGTGAATCTCATTTAAAAAAATTTAATCAATTAAAAGTCACTAAAATTATGAACATAAAACGTAAAGACAAACAAATAGGATAAGTGTTAATTGTATATATGATCTGCAATATAGCTTGAGTTCATGTCTTCACCAACCGTATATAAGTCTGAGTTTTGATAAGTAAAGATCTAAGAAGATTGTGGTTCAATCTTGAGAAGATTCTCATATTTAATAATTAAAAGAAAAAAAAACTATACATCCAAAGTCTACATTTGCAGTAAACACTATATATCTCTTTAACACTCCAAAGGAAAAAAAAGAAAAAAAAAAAGAGCCCATTATCAATCCTATAAACCAAAAATTCTTAAGAGAAAGAGATTGAGAACATAGGACGAACATAAATAGATCTAATGAAAATAAAGAGTGAGAGCTAGATTATAAACCCCATAAAACTTGCTAACAAAAAAAATAATAATAATAAAAGAAAATCATATCTAATTAACAATTACTTTGCATATAAAGCCTGACTTTGTAAAGGAGATATATAATTGATCTGCAAAACAGAGGGAGAGAAAAAGAGATTAGATTGAATTTTGCAGAGATGGAACGAAACCAAAAAAAAAAAAAAATCTTGATAAAATAGATTTAGTAGAGAAGTAGAAATTGAATTTTGCAGAGGGAGAGAGAGAAAGAGAGAGGAGGTTCGGATGAATATGAGTAGTGGATGCGTGTTTTTTTTTTTTTTTTTTTTTGAGAAAAAATACATGAAATCAAAAAATTACAATAGGAATCTATAGAAAACCTCTTCTTATATAGGAGAGTTGTATTGGAGATGGAGAGATGAACCTTGAAATATGCAAATGTGGGGAGATGAACCTTGAAACACGCAGGTGTGATGAACCTTGAAATATGCAGATGTGGGGAGATGAACCTTGAAACACGCAGGTGTAATGAACCTTGAAATACGCAGGTGTGGAAAAAACAAAAGAACACATCGAAATTACAATTGATCCACTTAAATTTAGACAAATGGAACCACATGAATCTTGACACATGGCACAAAATTATGATTCTAATTTAGAATTGCAATTAGAGATTCTCTCTGCTTCACCTATTATATATATATATATATATATATAGATTGGAGGATATTGGCAATAGATGGGGAAGCTTAATAAAGAAACACAAGAACTTGTCTATCAAGAATTACGTTGTTTGGCTAGGTGGCTTACATCCTTAGAGAAAAACTTTTATTGGGTTACATCTTTACAATAAACGCAATTTCTATATCATAGTGAACCCATTATGAGTATTTATAGAATGCTAAACCATAGACTAATTATACATCAATTATGGTTAACAGAATTGCAATACAAGTATAAGACTTTGCTTGTACACGAAGATTGTTCTTGAATATATTTCTGACAGAAGTAGAGAATATTCATGGAATCATGGTTTACAATCTGATTGCCCTGCGAAGTGGCAAATCGTGGTAGAAAAAAAAACAGCAATTTCGTCGGTCCAATCAAAGTTAGATATTATTCACTATGGGTAAAGCAAGGAGCAATACGCAAGGCAGTGCTACCCTTTCTACATGTATAAAACAATACAATATACAATGAAATAGATATGATCAAGCGCCCAATAGCAAACCAATCAATAAAAGCTCATCTCCTGATTAGGAAACTGCGGGGAAAGCCATCATAGTTTGGTGGATCTTTTTTGGCTTCTCTTCATTTTTACATTTCTATATTGATTTATATGGACCATACTGGCTGCTGTTTATGAATTACGGGAACAGCCTCCAGGGGGGAACAGTTGGAACTGACATTTCAAGATAAACTAAAGATTGCCATAGGAATTGCTGAAGGTGTTAGATATATGCATGAAGAATGTCCACGAGGCCCTGTGGTTCATGGTGAATTAGTGCCAAGCAACATTTTTCTGAGACATGACTTACGACCATTGGTGAAAATCTCAAAACCAAAAGTCAATTGAGGATTTCAGGTTTATAAGCTAATTATGTGCCTCTCTTTCTTAATTGTGGTTTAATTTGCTAGATCTCTGGTTTCCGACAAGCTAAGTGGCTTCATCTACGAAAACCATTGCACATAACCCACAACAGGTTTGCATCTAACCTACAAACTAAGTTTTCAAAGTTTCAGTTAATAATGCATGGAAGAGGTCTGCATCTTGAACATTGCAGGTCTTTGTTATAAGTACCAAACAAAGTATTTTTGTTAACTAGTTATTTTTGGTGACAAAAGTTGCCGGCTTCAGGATTACTTAGACCAAGAAACTATGAAACTAGTAAAATCTGACGTCTTATCTTTTGGAGTTTTGCTGTTAAGGCTATTTTTCCGAAGATCTGCACCACATGATGATAGAGCTTTGATTGAGTGGGTTAGTATACTATTAATCTATTACTATCATGATATGCCTGATGAGCTTTTTTTTTTTTTTTTCATCAATGTGACATGGTCTCTCTATTCATAAACTTCAAGCAGCCCATTCTTGTTTCACATGCCTATTTGTCTGCATGTATTTGTGGCAGGCTCAGCCATTGTTGCTGGAAAGAGCATTGCCTGAGTTACTGGATGAGGACTCAGAGGATGTTGACATACACGGAATTTATAGGGTAATGTATTCTGCATATATATGCACAATGACTTGTCCAGATTCAAGACAATGAGTGAGTGAGGTAGTTTACTTGCCTAGCCAATATGAACCTTCCTGCTTTGGGGCTATATAGTAAAGTCAATTTTTTTTTCTTTGTATTCAGGTAATTGCCATTCTTAAAGAAGAAAAATTTTGTGATATGCAATCATCTCCAATTTCAGAAATAGTCTACAAAAAAGAAGGTGAAATGCTTGCACCCCTAGCTCAACTCTCTTTACATTCATGACATCAACCTTAGTGAGGATGCCATTATGCTATGATGGAAGATAAAAGTATCAAGCGGATTTGAGGAATAAATTATAGAAAAGAGTAAAAGTAGAAAGCATCTCTGAGATCATGTAATATTTAATATTGCTAGGCAGAAGAAACACATAGAGAATAACAAAAATGCATCATGAACTTGCTTTGCTTTACCAAAGAAGCAAATAATGCTAATTTGTGACACGTTTTCATTATTGAAAACGTTGAGACTATCTTTTATGATTTTGTCGAAAATAATCTTTCTCATAGCCAATTGCAATGGATTCACAAAGTATGTCAACTTCAGTAATCTATCTCTCTGTCGATTAGGAGGGGGTGTATGGGATTGGGGTAGAGCGAGGACTATACATTGGCCATTGCCTCACTCACGTTAATATCTAGTCACTGATGCTGATAGGCCTTCTAGGTTTTTCCACCTTAAGCCATGAAATGGTCATTTTCTTGGATGCTTCTATTTTCCTTAACTGTTTGTTAAACACCTTAGGTACAAATCATGAGCACAATGCATCTAAATTTCCATAATTTACACTTGAATATATATATATATATATATTTATATATATATATATATATAAAGGATTTATTTTACTATGAGTGCTTGTAATTCTGCATAAATGAAATGATCAATTTCTTCAAAGTTTCTATTTATCTCAATAAATTGTAAAGCACCTTGGGTACAAGTCATGTGTACCAGTCTTTAGTGTACAAGGCATCTATCTCCCCTATATATCCCTATAATTGTCACTTTTAAATATGCAAGAGAAAGAGAGAAATTTTACTGAGTCCTAATTATGTATACTCATTTGGAGGGTATTGGGTGATTTCATAATCTATGTAATATCTAAAAGTTGAAACGTAACATTTATTGTTGTTAAGCTCTGGTTGAATCACATAACATTTCTGTCCAGTCCACTTCGGTCCACTTTTGTTTGTTCGGCCTATTTTAGTCCATTTGGTGCATTTGGTTCGTTCTGTCAATTTTGGTCCATATCGGTCTATTTTGGTCTAACTCAGTCAATTTATGTCCTTCGGTGCACTTCGGTCCATTTTGTCTATTTAAATATACTTCAGTCTATTCGATCCACTTTAGTCCATATTCGGTCTAAATCGGTCCGTTTTAGTTCAATTTAGTCCATTTCTATCTATTCAGTTGACTTCGGTCTGTTCCGGTCCATTCTATTCCACTTTGGTCAATTCAGTCCATTCGATCCTTTTGGTTCATTTTGGTCCACACCAGTCTATTTTGATCAAATTCAGTCCACTTTGATGGTGCATTAGGAAGAGAGATTTATAAAGAAATAAGAATTGCTTCATTGACAATTATGTTAAATTTTCAACATAATATTTGTAAGTTTTTGATAAAACTACATTTTTATTATTTTATTAAAGTCTTATATATATTTTTTCTAATATAAGTGATGGATTTACTTATATTTGTTTTATTCAAAACATATGAATGATGAACTATTTAGAAGGAGTACTAGAAACAAATTCTAACTATACATTACATTATTTGCAAAATATATTGTTTTACATAATAATCGAATGTAAAATGCATTATGTTTCCTTAAAAAAAACTTATAAAATTTAAGACACTTTCAAATAACAAATATAAATAGTTTAATTTATAAAATCTAATGTATTGTACTAACTATACTTTTTAAAAAATAATTACTTATAAGTCTTATCTATTATTTTCATTTGCACTAAACTAAAAAAAAAAAAAAAATTGTCAAATTTTTCTGCGCATACCACAAGTCTATGACTAGTTAATTGTGAAAATTAAATCATTTCTCCAGACATTAATTGCATTGTAACATCAAGCTTATCATCCCTTTGAAAGAATTGAAATTCTTTTACCATATAATTTCCCCCACTTTGCACATTTGCCATGTTTATTATACCATCTTTGATATAAACAATGAATTACTAATAATTTAGTACCGTAGGTGTAGATTACTCGTTTGTCAAAGTCTTGTAAATTAGTAATATTGATTTTTTTTTTTTCATATAAAGAGAATCAAGTTTTATGTCTCCCTCCCGATTTTTATTACTCTTGAATTATTATTAAAAAAAAAAATTTAATTGAAAGTACATATGTACTTGTGAAACTATTTTGAACAGTAATTAGTACTGTTTATACATGTTATTTCACTGTACCAACACTGTGTGAGAGACAAAAATCACTGTTTAGGCACTATTTATAGAGTCCAAATCTTTTGTCCCATTTTTCCTACTCCATTCTATACTCCACCAATAAAAACTTGCCACGTGTTTACCTAATTAATTAAATATTACTATTAATTAATAACAGTAGCATTAATAAGTCAATAATGATAGTATTTAATTAATTAGGTGAACATGTGGCAAGTTTTTATTGGTGGAGTATAGAGTGAAGCATGAAAAGTGGGACAGAAGATTTAGATTCCTGTTTATACACTGTTTACACACTGTTTATGAGACCCACAAGCACCTTATTCAGAAAAAAAATATTAAAAATAGGTCCCACAATACTATTTACATATTTAAAAATTATTTTATTACAATATTTTTAATTTTCAGTTTTTAATAATAAACTCTATCTAAACGGAGTTTATATCTAACTCATGCTTGGGTAACAATTTGTCCTTTTAAGAAATAAAAAAGAATTTGGGGCATTTATAAAAGTCAACGTTGTCCATAACGTGTTTACGCTGTGCATACGTAATCCTACGGGAAACATTTTCTAGGAAACAATCTTCGGTTTCAGCATGGATTTCGATCAGACTTTGTTTGACACGTTTACATAAGCACTTAAATAAAATTCAATCCTAGTTTATCTCTTTCTTTTCTCGACTTTGCCAAGTCCCTGCGAAGAAGTAGTGGCTGGTCTTTGTTGCCGTTACGACTCATTTGAGCCCCCAAGAGCCACACATAGATGATATAGATGACAAAATTTGCCAAATGAATAGTAGCACAAATCCCATTTGACATCGCAAATTGAGAAACTGATATATTCCATTTCCCAGCAGACAGAAAAGACCTCAGATGCTTTTTTTGCACAAAGGTATATACCTACTGATACTGTAGCAGCCAGAAAATGAAATGAAAGGTGGCCAGTGCTGAACCTTGTTCCTTTCCTTTTTGGTGGACTTTTTCCCGAAGTGCAACCAAAGGTTGATTGACTCAATATTGTTCATGTTCGTTAAATTTAACATTGTGTTAAATTTACCACTTTAATTAATTATAATCTAAAAGAGTTCCACCCCACAACCAAAAAATACAAATTAATTAGCTGCCGCTGTGTGCTCTTTGTTTGGTCATGCATTGCCATTGGAACAATGCTGAAGATAAAAATATGTCAACACTAATATATGTATGATTTTTCTGGATCATGGGTTATTTAGCCTTAGTACATTACTGAATAGGCATTAAAACCCTTTTAAAGTGTTGAGAATAAAAGATAGGCATTAAAACCCTATTTGGTGTTGTTATTTTTTGTTTGTTTGTTTGTTTTTTTTTTTTTTTTTTAATGAATGAAAAAAAAGGTCTTCGGTGTGGAAATGTTGACCCATACTATGTGATATCAAGATCTTAATAGATTATCATTATAAGTACAACATGTTCAATAAAACGTCACGCTGAAATTACTTCACTTTTGTCAAATATTGCATGAAACGATACGAAATTAAAACTCTTACTATCTAATCACACCTTGGGTGGTGCTTTCATATTATTTGTGTATAAATAATCTTTTGTTTCGTTATATAGTCATTAATCAACCATAGATTTTCAAGTGAAAATACTTGAAAAGATGAAAGAAAATAATACAGGACCCTACTGAGATTTGGGACACAAGCTCAATGATAATATCTAAATGGGACCGTCGTCTCTCCTACCTAACATCATCTTCTCAATCTTGGTGAAGCAAGTAATCTCAACTTAACTCTTATTAAGCCCCTTTCAGTGTGCTCATTGTGCCTTGGTTTTTAATTGAATCCACCCAGACTTCCATATTAAGCCCCAACGAGTCCACGCTGTCAACTTAATTTTTTGTCTTTTTTTGGGATTTGGTATCTTTTAGCTGCCACAAACTAGATTTGGCTATTGGCTTCCCTGTAACAATCTCAAAAAAAGTATTGTTTAATTAGACAATAAATAAGAATCTACTTATATATGTCTTCAAACAGAGGGAGAAAGATCTAATTAATTAATTAATTAATTAAGTTGAATAAAAAAAATACAACAACAACAGCTTCTAAAATTTTTTTGGTGAACTGTAGATCTTCGACAAAGTAATTGTTTTTTTCATTAAATAAGGATAACAAATTTTTTTCCTTTATCCTTATTGCTCAATTATTTAACTATCATTTAGTGTATCTAATGAAAGATATCAAAGGTTCAAATTCCCTCACTCCTTACCATCAAATTATCAACCAAAAAAAAAAAAAAATCCTCAATTTATGATGCTATACATTATACAAACACAATATTTGGTGAGAGTCCTTTTAGAAGGGACAAAATAAAAAATTTCAACAATTTCATAATATTTTCAAATTATTTTATCACCGCACATATGGACTATTAAAATAAAAATATTAACGACATATTATGGTGGACCTATTAGCAAGGTGGTAGACTAATTTATGAATATTATGAAATAGTTGTTAACTTTTGCTGCATACATAGTTTTATTGATTTGGCAAACATCATTAAAACTTCTTTTTTTGAGTTCTTCTACAAACACAACACAACAAAACCCTACAACAAGCTAAAGTGTTAGCCAATCATAAGTCAAAATAAAATAAGATTATACACAAACTCATAGCAATTCAAAATAAGGTGTGTAAAGTATTGTAAAATTTTGTTATTTTCCATAATTTTCTCTTTTTTTTTTGGCTCCATATGAAAACATCATTGTGCTTACTTTGGTACTCTTCATTAAGGTACTTTTTAAGACAAGTGAACTAAAAGCAAAATCCAATTTTATATGAATATGTAAACAAAAATAAGAAAAAAGGAAATAGAAAACATATTCATCAACAATAAGAAAAAGTTTTTTTTTGGCACCCTATAAAGTATAATAACACCCTCATTTAACCACCGCACACTATTGGTGCGATGATTACTTCACAAGTATAAGTTCTTGTAGAGTGTGAGGGGCAAAGATCGAGGTTTAAGTTTTCAAGATGAAATTTCACAAATATATACAATTAGATTAAACTAAAGTAGAATTATATTTTGTATATAAAATAAAAAAAAAAAAAAAACCAATTTACTTACAAATTTGCTACGTGTCATTATCTGTTAATGATGGTGCAAAGTTCCATTTTGGACACTCTCTACGATAACCCCTCCACACGCACCAAAAAAAATCAACCTCACGAAAATTTCCCAAAATTTTCTACCTTCTCAAATATAAATAGCCCCCCAAAGAGAAAATTAAAAAAATAAAAATAAAAAACGAAACAGAAAAATCTTTATCAAACTGTATTTGTGTGGCTTTGGCTCAGCTTTCTCTCTCTCTAAATTATCTCTTCGCCCCCTTCTTTGGTTTCAATCCCTCTCAAACATACTTGTCCAAAACCCAACGTTTCGGTTGCCACACGAAACGCCTTTTATTTGCTGATTTCTTCAAAGCTCAGCTCTTGAAGCTCTAATAAGCAATGAGCTTTTGATGGTTTTGTCTTGGTGAAAATTTCATTGGAGGAGCTTTTGCCTTTCTGGGTTGTGTGTGTGTGTGTTTTGTGGGGTTTGTTTAATGCTGAGCTTGATTCAATGAGATTGCTCTGGCCCTTTATAAATGGCCTCTGCTTCTTCCATGTCAGGTATGTTAAGCCTACTCTGTTTGGTTGCTGAGAAAATGTGGGGAAATTGAATTAAATTTGAAATTTTGAGTATTGGGTTTTCATTGTTTGGTACTTTGAAGCACTAATCGATGCAAAAGATGTAAACTTTAGGGAAGTTTGGCCTTTAGTACTGCTATGTTACTTGGTTGAGTTTAATTTTTTGTTTTTAGCTAACCTTATAGTTTTCTCAGCAACCAAACGGAGCATGAAGAGACAGTCTTTTACAATTTTGCCATTTTGGGTTTTTGATTGATTTGTTTTTGTTGGCGAATTTGGGGTTTTGATATTGGAATAAATGTGTTCTTGTGAATTTTGTAGTTTCAGTAGAATGCGTAAACTTGTGTAAGTTTTCAAAGTGGGATGGGAGTGGAAGATACGATTGTAGCTCTCTATCGTGTGCGTGGAAAGCACCGAGGGTCTTGACCGGGTTCCTTGCAAGTACAGCTCATCCACCTCAGTGTTCCTTGTTGTCTCACTGTCGAAATGGGAGAAGAAGCCGGAATAATTCTGTAAAGTTTCTTGACTTGTCTTAGGATATTTAGCATTTGAATTTGGTTTCTGCAAGCCAGATATTTAGCATTTTATCTATTATATGTTTATGGTGTTCATAACTTTGGAGCCATATACTTATCAAAAAAAAAAAAAACTTTGGAACCATATGGATTTTGTTGCAAGACAATTATTTCTATACGCAAGTTTGAAATTTTAACTGATTTTAGAATTTAAGTTAAACTTGAGATGGTGGTTTAATGTGTAGGAAGCATCCAATTATCTTGTACTTGTATTTGGTTAAAGTTTTTGCAGTGTATTAATATAGGATTATAACAAAATTGGAACACGATTAGAAATCTTAATCATCAATGAGAATGAGAAGTGTAGTTGATTTTGTATTAGATATCACATGTACTTTCAAGATATGAGCATTGAGCAACTAAGGAAAACAAGGATCGTTATACTTATCCACTTTTCTTAATATAACTTTTGGACCCCCCCCCCCCCCCCCAAACACTTGGCACCTTGTCAAAATGCAAATATGTTTACAAAACATTTTATTAATTTGTAATAAGATTTCTGTTTTGTGGAGTATAAATTGTCACAAGTAAGTTCATGGTTATGTCACAACAAATTTGCAATGTTTCACATTGAAAGTGTGACATTTTTTATAAGAAAGTAGTACAAATTTAATGATAAAGAATTATTCTTTATGTTCATGATGATAAACACAAAGTGTTACAAAAAATACAAAAGTATCAAATGGAAAATACATTGAAAGTGCGACTTGCTCAAGGGTTGATGAAACTTTAGTTTGTAATTTGTATTTACTAACGATTGGTTGTCCAAACTAGCTTGCATAATTAGTAATCACAAAACCTGTTCAATCTTCCTCTTCCAGAGATGTGAAGTCTGTGATGCTAGAGGTTGTTATTCTAGTGAAGCTTTGGAATTTGCTCTTCTTCAAAAACTCATAAGACCAAGCATGCTTCATGCTGCTTGTAAAAGGTGGCGCATGTGTTGTTCTTCACCCCACTCTTCAGATGCGTTCAGTGAGTTTTCTCCGGAAAGGTTGTGGGAGGTATAGTCCAACATCTCGCAGGAATGAGAACGATGATATTATTTTATATAAAGATATTGTTTCTCATGGTTTTAGCTATAGACTTAACCTGATCCTGTAATTGCCTCAGGATCTTAAACCTAGTATTTCATACCTTTCACCTAAAGAACTAGAATTGGTCCATAAGGCTCTCAAGGTTAGCTCTCTGCGTGCAATCCTAGTATTCTCGTTCTTGCAAAGTAATCCTTTGGAAGTGGTGTTCATATCTAAATGAAGCCTTCCTGTTGGTGCAGCTGGCTTTTGAGGCTCATGATGGCCAAAAAAGACGCAGTGGAGAGCCCTTCATCATTCATCCTGTTGAAGTTGCTCGCATACTAGGAGAACTTGTGAGTCATACAAAGTTAACAAAAAGCCCTCTTTTTAGAATGATATCTTTGTTGCAATCTGCAATAAAAATTTACTCAAATTGTTCTTTTAGGAATTGGATTGGGAGTCTGTTGCTGCTGGATTACTGCATGACACAGTTGAGGATACAAATGTTGTTACTTTTGAAAGGATAGAGGAGGAATTTGGTACTATCGTGCGTCGCATTGTAGAAGGAGAGACTAAGGTACTTCATATATTTATGGGTGCTAACTTTGGAAACCTTTGTTCTTCTGTCATTTTGAGCAAACTCCAGATTACATTGGTTGAGCATTGGTTTCATACTTATCTTTTCCTGATTAGGTATCTAAATTGGGAAAACTGAAGTACAAGAATGAAAGTGATTCCGTACAAGATGTAAAGGCTGATGACCTGCATCAGATGTTTCTTGCCATGACAGAGGAGGTGACATATTCTTTATAAAGTTTGTCAATGCTTTGTCTTGCCTATAGTGAAATCTGTTTGAGACTGAAAGAATTGCTGTTTCAGGTCCGTGTCATCATTGTCAAACTAGCTGACAGATTACATAACATGCGAACTCTTTCTCACATGCCCCCACTTAAGCAGGTAGAGTGTTTTGTTTGTGTTATTTTAGGTGGCTGTTGACCCCGTTATTTGTATTCTTATTGACATGGTAATTTTGCATGCAGTCCAGCATAGCAGTGGAAACTTTGCAGGTCTTTGCTCCTCTAGCGAAGTTGCTTGGGATGTACCAAATCAAGGTAGATCCTTATGTTTCTTTACACTTTTATTTCTGTTAATGCTTTGGAGTTCTAGACAATTTTCTGTTCACACTTCACATTCTTCCTTTACATTATAATGCTGGCATTAGTTATTGTTTTTTATGGCCAATTTCTCTCATAATTTTCTCTGTATATGTTGTCAAAGTTTGAAATGATGAAATATGATAAAGTTGTACAGGTAGCCGGGTAGGTTTGGTTCTTTGAACCAAGTGATATCTTAATTTGCCGAAGGTTGGTTTGGGGTGAGACCAAAAAAATCTGGTTATATGGGTTGAAAGTTCCACAAATCTATTTCACAGTGACTGAGACATAGCATATTTTATGGTCTCTAAGCTAACATTCCATTGCTAAGGCATCTTTGAGAAGCACCATTTAATTATCTCATTTTCACCAAGAGCTAATTTGTACTATCTTGATTTTGAGGTGTGATATTCACCTGAAGATGCATCATTGTTTGTCAACTAGCAAAGATGATCCCTGCATACCTTTCTTACACAAAGTCTCAGCCTTTTTGGTGTTAAAGTGAAAATTCATGTCCTATTTTTTGTCTCTTTGGCTATTGTTGGCCCAGTTACTGCTTATTCCAATAACATAATGGTAATGTGTTGCAGTCCGAACTTGAAAATCTATCCTTCATGTACACAAATACTGAAGATTATGCTAAAGTTAAGAGAAGAGTTGCAGACCTCTATAAAGATCACGAGAAAGAACTTGTGGAGGTAATGCTCCTCTTTGATAACATATGATGTTTGAATTTAATTCATGAATAATCTCAAGTCAAGAGCTTTCAGGTGTTCTTGTCTTGAAGGGATTTACTTATCAAGCCTTCTCTCTTTGAATCAGGCCAACAAAATTTTGATGGAGAAGATTGAGGATGATCAGTTCTTAAACCTTATGACTGTGAAAACTGAAGTTCACTCTGTGTGTAAGGAGCCATACAGGTCAGACCCTGAATCTTACTTCCATTTGTTAGTTTGCTTAGTTGCCTTCTTGTCATATTTTTTTAATCCATTATCCTTGTCATGCCTGATGTCATTATATGCTTTAAGTTGGCAAGTTTTATATCTATCATTTGTGATCAAGTAGCTAATTAGGTGGTCTATTTCTACGTGGAGAATCTCAACATGCAAATTAATCACATACTTCAACTAATGCCTTATTGGCTGTAATATTAGTTATATGTGTGGATGTATTACACAAGATCCCTATTGGGATGTTCAAGAGGTTTAAAGGAGATGACCTCTGACTTGTGTAGATGTTTTAGCCTTATTTACTATGGGATAAAGCATTTCCTGTTTGAGATGAATTTTTTATCTTTTCTGATGGCCTATTTTAAGTTTGTTGTAAAGCGTTCTCTTACAGGCCCTGAAAATGAGATTTTCATTGTTAAATTGCAGTATCTATAGAGCTGTTCTCAAATCTAAAGGCTCTATCAATGAGATTAATCAAATTGCACAGGTTTGTTGTGATATCTTATCTGTACACTGAATTGAAACTGTGATGAGAAAATTTACATGAAGTTTGATATCTACATATTCACATATTTCTTACTCTGCCATAACCAGCTTCGTATTATCATAAAACCAAAGTCATGTGTTGGAGTTGGGCCTTTATGCAGCCCACAGCAGGTAAATCCTCAACCATGCCAAAGGATCTAAGTGTCTTTGCTGCACTCAGTACTTCGTTTACCACTGATTTTTCTGATTGTTGTATTTCCCACAGATTTGCTACCATGTTCTTGGGTTGGTCCATGGAGTCTGGACCCCTATTCCTCGAGCTGTGCGTATGCTGCGGCCTTCACTGTGAAGAGTAATTGATAAGAGTTTAAAAATCTATTATATATGACATTTTTTTTGGTAACAGGTCAAAGACTATATAGCAACCCCAAAACCTAATGGCTATCAAAGTCTCCACACAACAGTGATTCCTTTTCTGTATGAGAGCATGTTTAGGATAGAAGTTCAGGTAGTCTTGGATGATCATTATTGACTAGTTCCCTTTTTCTGCATAGTTGGAAATAAGGCTTTTAAGAAGTTGTTAATTTCTTTTATTTGGGTTTCTTTTCAGAAACCTTTCTAAGATTTTATTATTACCCATAAGTCTCAGTTCTAATTTTTATCTTTATAATTATTTATATATTTTCTTGTGGGATGTTTCCTAATCTTTGGGGTCTCCATTTTTGGCAGATAAGAACAGAAGAGATGAACCTTATAGCTGAAAGAGGCATTGCTGCTCATTATAGTGGGAGAGTATTTGTTAATGGTTTAGTTGGACGTGCGATGCCTAATGGTAGAAGCTCTAGAGGAAAGACTGTCTCTCTTTCCAATGCAAACATTGCTCTCAGGGTAATTTATCAATTCCTTTTAAAATCTGTGATAATTAGCAATCCTTCCTGAAGGGATTTCAGGGAAAACCCTTTCAAGATTTCAATGCTAATTTCAAATATGAAGTCCTCTGTTTCCTCCAGATTGGCTGGCTCAATGCAATCAGAGAATGGCAAGAGGAGTTTGTGGGCAACATGAGCTCTAGGGAATTTGTTGACACTATCACTAGAGATCTGTTAGGTAGCCGTGTCTTTGTCTTTACACCAAGGGGAGAGGTAACATAGTGGATTCTTTAACATACTAGTTTTTTTTCCTCATTATTATTATTATTATTATTATTATTATTATTATTTTGGTTTCATCTTTTGAATATTGATGAGAAAAAACAAAATACATCTTCAAATAGGAGATCATAGTGCTCAAGTTTCTTGACAGTTGACATTATGTGCAGATTAAAAACCTGCCTAAGGGGGCAACTGTTATTGACTATGCTTATATGATACACACTGATATTGGCAACAAGATGGTAGCTGCAAAGGTATTTTTCCCAATTTTGATTAGTATGATATTCTTCTGTCAATTTGAGTGTTACTCCTAACAAAAACAAAGCAATCAGAAAACAAAAACTAAACTTGGCAAATCTGAGTTGTGGTGCATGACTTTCTTTTGTGCAGGTCAATGGTAATCTTGTTTCTCCTATGCATGTGCTTGCAAATGCAGAAGTTGTGGAGATAATCACATATGATGTAAGTATTTACAAACTCTCTTAATGCAATTTCCTTTTAATTGAACATAACTTATGGGATGTGAGTAATTCCTTGAGTATCATTACTTTCAGAAAGAAATTAGGAGGGGGAGAAAGAGAGAGAGAGAGTTCCTTCAATATGATTTAGCTAACTGTTATTTTAATTATTTACTTTGCAGTTAAGTGTAAAGATGCCATATTTTTCACTTAAATTTACGATTAATATCACTATAATCAGAATTTTGTCATCCAAATAGTTTGTGCATTGTCTGGTCAAGCAAAGTTGGCGAGGCATTGCCTTTGCTGGAGTCATCAAGAGAACCTATGAGAGTAACTCAAATAGCACTGCACCTCCTCCCTTTGCAAGAGCAAGGTGGAGAGGGTGAGGTTGTGGGTTCAGTGTAATTACCAATAAAAATAAATGAATCTGCTTTGAGTGTCACTGTTTGTGAATAGATGTTTAAAACTATCAACAAATGTCCATGTACACGCTGGATAAACCAATGTCAACTGGTAGCTCAGTAGTTTTCCTTTATTATGAACATATGCTTTCATCATTATTATACGATTCTTTATTTTGAAGTATATTGGTAAATTTTTCCAGTCTTGTATTGTGTATTAAGTAACTTGTCCAGTAGAGAAACCTCAAATGCTTAACAAGAAGTAGCTTGCTGACCTATTTGGAGCAGTACATGCGATACTCAGTTACAGAAACTGCTTTTTAAAGGCTCACAATTTTCTTGATTTACCAGGCACTCTCGAGCAAATCAGCTTTCCAGAGGCATAAGCAATGGTTGCAGCATGCTAAGACACGTAGTGCCAGACACAAAATTATGAAAGTAGGCATTGTTGTGTGGAATATGGATGGCTCTTTGTTCCTATTTATACTAACCTTTCCTTGAATAATTATAAATTTATCTTGTGTGTAGTTTTTAAGGGAGCAAGCTGCACTATCTGCTGCTGAGATAACAGCAGATACTGTAATTGATTTCATTGCTGATTCTGAAGAGGAGAGTGAAACAGAGGAGCTCCCAGATCCTTTCAAGGCAAGCAAACCAATGTGGGAGAAAATCCTTATGAATGTTGTGGGAGTGTCATCCCCAGAGGGAAAAAATGGAAGTATTTGGGTCCCCAAGGTCAATGGAAAACATAGTAAGCATGTGCAGCATGCAAGTTTGAAGGTTAAAGGGGAGTTATTCTCCGAGGGAAATGGTGTTGCCAAGATAATACAAGCGAACATCCCAATGTACAAAGAAGTCTTGCCTGGTTTGGAAAGTTGGCAAGCCAGCAAGATTGCCTCTTGGCACAATCATGAAGGGCACTCAATCCAATGGTTTTGTGTGGTGTGCATAGATCGAAGAGGTAGTTCTACTTAGTAAATAAAACCATGTTAGCTTTTCTTTTTCCCTTTCGGTAGCTTTGAAACATAGGTAGCATATGATGTGAGTAGGCATGCATGGCTCCTTCTAAACTCCTTCCTTTTTATACTTGCCATGCCATCAAGTAAATCTGATGGAGATCATGCTATAAAGTGAAATTCTCCTGTTAATTTTTAGTCTGACATTTTGTGGTGAGTCCACCGGCCACCTAAATTTCTCTTTTGATCAAAAAGTTTAGATTTCCTGTCATGAATATATTGCTTAACCTAGATTGCATGGTTAAACTATTATTTCAGGCATGCTGGCTGAGGTCACAACAGTGTTGTCAGTTGCAGGCATTACTATATGTTCTTGTGTGGTGAGTGGTTGAAACTGATTCAATGGATGGTTGAATTCATATCTTGATTTCTATAAACAATGCTAGTTTATTATGCAACTCTAATTCTTTAACTTTTGTTGACTAGGCTGAGATTGATGGAGGAAGGGGAATGGCTGTCATGTTATTTCATGTTGAAGGAAACCTGGAATGTTTGGTAGTGAACCAAACCTGATATTATTGCTACATATTTTTCTGTCTAGTTTCTATTTTGTTGTGTTAAATTTATGTATTCCTGATGTAAGATATTGCTTCTCCCTCAGGTAAATGCTTGCTCAAGCATAGATCTAATTCTTGGTGTTTTGGGATGGTCCACGGGTTGCAGCTGGCCAAGCTCAATAGAAACCAGCCAATTTCTTGAGTGCTAAATGATAAGCGACGCATACAAGCCCAGTTCACCCAGCTATACAATACAGGCCTGGGTACGAAGTTTTGTCCTCAGAAAGTTCTGATTCAGGGGTATTACATCCTAGATTTTTGGGTATTTAGTTCCTTGGTTCTCATCTATTTGTTCGACACTTATTACCAAATAAACCAGCAGCAGCCAAAGAGCTTAGTCTGTGGATTTAGGGCACTGTATATAGAAACAAGAGCGATAGGTTAAGAAATTATACACTTTGTAAAGATAATTGAGAGGACAGGACAGTAAAACAATTATAGGAAGATCTGTAAGAATGTGTTGCCATATAAATTCTTTCTCCTTGATCTACGACTCTAGTTTCTTCTCCCATGTTTATACTCTATTATTTTTAATGTGTTACTGGAAAAACAAGTAGTTTTTCTTTTTCTTATAATATATAATTTTTTATGCAAAAGCAGAAAGCAGTAATTGAAACAACTAGAATTCATACATCAACTGGTAGCTTTCTGTTTATCTTCTAAGACCTGAGCTAAACCTGTTTCTTTCAAATCTTTAACCAAAGCCCTGAGACATCCATTAATGATATGGGGTGCTGCTTCGTCTCATGTGATCTGTTATACTATTATATGAATTTTTTTTTTAATGCTCTCTGGCTTGATTGTGGTTCATGCCACGCTCGACAGACTTTACATACTGCAGTTTTTTTTAGTTTAATAGTAAAAAACTATAAACAATATTTAGTGCTTTTCTAAACTCCACGGATAATGGAAGAATCAAGGTAAAGTTGATAATAAGAAATGGCTTTATGATGGTTGAGAGAAAGTAACAGCATCAGCAGCACGAGCAATAACATTGAGAAAATCCAAAATCTCATCTTTGATGAGCGTGCTGGCTGCTTGTTCACCATAACCAGTTCTTCAGTGGTTTCATTCTCGTCACTACTATCGTCGAAGATATCACAGTCATCGCAGCTACAAGAGGAGCCATACTCTTCTGTTTTGGCTGTGTTGTCATCTTCCTCATTAGTCTCTTTAGGATTTTGAAAAATGATAGTATTTGCTTTGTTTAATTCTTCTGATACTTCCTCTATTATCAACTCTGCTGGCCAAACTTCATCATTTGATTCCATGGAAGAGTCTCCTGTACCTTTGGAGCTTTCCTCGCCTTTCTCCATGCCACATTCCTCGTCCTCCTCGTCATCTTTCTCTTCAATCAAAATGGGACTCCCCGGTGCCAACAGTGAAGATTCTTGGATGACACCACAACCTTCGCATGACGCAATGCTTTCTTGGTGACCACTCAAAGTATTCTCTTTTTCGTCACTGATTTCAGTCATAGGTTTCTCCTCCTACAAAAAAAAAAAGAATATAATAATAATAATAATAATAATAATAATAATCATGACGTTAGTGTTTTGCCATTTGGTAGCACATAATGATTTATACAGCAAGGGCCCTGACAAAACTAGGGACTACAAAAAATTACATATACAGTAGATTCAAATTCATGTGCTACTATGCAAGCAGTAAGAGAATTATCAAAGAGGAGGGATGAATTACCAGGATCAAACTTTTAGCATCGACCAATAACTCGCTGGGATCATCAATATGGATAACACTGATCTCAAACGTTCCATGACTAGTGAAATTGCAAATTGACCATAGGCTTAAATTAAATACCAACATTGAAAAACACATAAAACATAACGATGCAACAGAATAAACAAGCACTCACCGTGAATCGCGAGTGGTTGAAGGTGCATCTTTTGAGAAAAAGCGCAAGCCTTCTCTTCTTTCATCTTCTTTTTTGCATCTGAAGTTTCTCTTTGATTCGTTTGACACACCTCTGTGTACTTTTGGCTTCTTCTTGGCATCCCTTCTATTCTTGATTGTAAAAATTGCTATCAAACTTGCAAGAGCCAAGGCACCTCCCAACACAAGCACCCCTCCAATACCATCTCTTTTGCCCTGGCTAATCTGGGTCTTCCTCTCATCTTTCTTGCTTGTGTTCTCTTGCCCCTCCATGTTAATTTTCTCTCTTCTACTTTCTGTGTCTGTTTAGTTTATTATGTTGGGTTTGGGCAACAAAAGACAGTTGTTTTCTTTTTAAGGGAAGAGATGATGAGAGAGGAGTTAGTAGATGTAGGATTGACTTTGTGAGGGAGTGAAGTATCGATAATCAATATAGGAGGTTGAACCGGGCATAACTTAGGACAGATGTGGTAGTTACTACTGCTTGGCATCTTATTGCCTTGCCACAACGTATTCACAAACAAAGATTCTCTTAGCCTCACCTAGATGTCAGGTATCTTGGTCGCCTTGGGTTAGGAACTTAGGGGCAATGTCCTATCATATGTGCGGGTGTTACAACTAAAAATTATAGTGCCTGGCCCATTAGCCACTGTCAGTGTAGCTCCTAAAAGTCCATGACCCAATTAATAAAACCAACAAGGGCGGTGAGAGAAATTGGGTTTTGGTTGCCTATTCAACGAGT
Source organism: Castanopsis chinensis (assembly GCA_032878915.1). NCBI lineage: Eukaryota > Viridiplantae > Streptophyta > Magnoliopsida > Fagales > Fagaceae > Castanopsis > Castanopsis chinensis. The sequence goes on from JAVQMG010000115.1 coordinate 20,885,246, forward strand.
GCTGCTGGTCCTTTTACAAGGTTGAAAGTAACGAGAGATGGAGGGTGTTTGCTCTTTAAAAAGAAATTTTGTGTCTATAAAACAACTTCAGAATTACTGGCCAGGGCTTCCAATAAGGACAAACCATTTAGAAACTTTTAGTTGGGACAGTTTAGAATCCAAATAAAATTACTTTTTCTTAATGATTATATATAATTTATTGAGAAGGAGAAAGGTTGCGTGGGGCTAGCTAGCATATCTCAATCCTCAAGAACAAAGATCCAAGGAGGAAGAGAGGAGATGAGAAAGGCCCATCCCTTTACAAAAGGCAATCCATCAGGTTAAGTTATGGACCACAGTTTGTTTCTTGCTCCACTAGAGATAAGAGAATCACAAAGCAGAAAACAATATATAGCCAGTAAATGGAGCATCAATCCACAAGGTCTTCCCCTCTATTAGCATCAGTATAAGCACGAAGTAAAAGGGCTAAACCATGAGAGGAAGTATAGACCATGGAACAAGGTACCTTTAATTCAGGTGTTGTCATGAACCAGTTAACTCAATTGATGAATGACATACGAGATTTGGAAGCAACTATTGCGATAAGGGTGTGCATTGAGTACAGAGGAGAAATTAATTGGGGCAAAGGTTTCTTCATTATCAATTCCATAACGGTACTTGAGTTTCTAAACTTTGGTATTTCTCCACCCAATATTAATGAAACTCACATAACTCTCGTCCCAAAAATTAAAGAGCCAAAGAAGATAACAGATTATAGGCCTATTAGCTTATGCAATGTTGTTTATTAAATTGCTTCAAAAGCTATTGCCAATAGGTTGAAACAGATTTTACCTTCGATTATTAGTGATACACAAAGTGCTTTTGTCCATGGGAGATTGATTACTGATAATGTGTTGGTAGTTTTAGAAACTATGCATCATATTAGCCAAAAAAAGGGGGTAAGATTGGGAAAATGGCTCTTAAATTAGACATGAGTAAAGTTTATGATAGTTAGAGTGGGTTTGGCTTGAAAAAGTTACAGAGAAATTGGGCTCTACTGACCGGATGAGGGATTTGACCATGAGATGTGTTTCTACGGTTACTTATTCAATTAAAATTAATGGGACTCCGAGAGGGCACATTACTCCATCTAGGGGAATCTGTCAAGGAGACCCTTTGTCACCTTACCTCTTCCTCTTGTGTGCAGAAGGCTTGTCTACTTTGATTCAATCAGCAGTGGATAGAGGTCAAACGGAGGGTGTGAAAATTTGTAGGGGTGGTTCAAGATTGTCTCATTTGTTTTTTGCAGATGATAGTTTGATTTTTTGCAAGGCAACGTTAAAGGAGTGTGATGAACTGCAATGATTGCTTGTTGTGTATGAGAAAGCTTCCGGTTAAACCGTGCAAAAATATCATTGTTCTTCAGTGGTAACACATCAAGGGAAGTTCAAGAGGAGATAAAAAAATTGGTTTAATGTCCAAATAATCAAGCAACATGAGAAGTATTTTGGCTTACCTTCTTTAATGGGGAAAAATAAAAGACTTAACTTCAATGCCATCAAGGAGAAATTGGGGAGAGTGTTGGCGGGTTGGAAAGAAAATTTTTTGTCCAAAGTGGGAAAAGAAGTTTTAATAAAAGTTGTGGCTCAAGCAATTCCGACTTACACTATGAGTTATTTCAAACTTCCAGATTTGCTTTGTGATGAAATGATGGGGATGATTAGGAATTTTTGGTGGGGTCAAAAAAAGGAGGAAAGGAAAATTTTACGGCTTAGTTGGCAAAAAATGTGTGAGCCTAAGTGTGATGGAGGATTGGTTTTCAAGAATTTAAAATGGTTTAATAAGGCTTTGCTTGCAAAGCAGGGGTGGCATCTTCAAATGGGAGGTGATTCTCTTGTTTATAGGGTCCTTAAGGCTAAATATTTCCCAATAGGTGATTTTGTTCATCCTTCAATTGGACACGACCCTTCTTATACATGGAGGAGTTTAATCTCTGCCCGAAGCTTAGTTGTTGAAGGGATGCAATGGAGAGTTGGTAATGGAGCAAATATCAAGATTTGGCAAGATAAGTGGCTGCCACGGGTTTCATCTCATAGAGTACTTTCTCCAAGGTTGTTTTTGAGTGTTGATATGAATGTTGCTAACTTGATTGACTCAAGAATAGCGATGTGGAAAACTGAAGTGATTGACAACCTCCTTATTCCTCATAAAGCCGAATTAATCAAGAGTATTCCTTTGAGTGCTACTCTACCAGCAGATAAAATGGTTTGGGCTGAAACTACCAATGGAAATTTCACTGTTAGGAGTGCTTATAAATTAGCGGTTTGTTTGTTTACATCTGCAACCTGTGGAACTACCTTTGATGGTAGTTTATTGAGGAAGTTTTGGAAGAAAATTTGGTCTTTGCCCATTCCCCATAAGGTTTGACACTTTTGTTGGCGTGCTTGTCGTGACACTTTACCGACCAAAGTCAAGTTAAGGAGGCGTAATGTAATTGCTAAAGACGTGTGTTTGCTGTCATGATAAGGTTAAGACAAATAGTCACATTTTTTTGGGCTGTCCAAAAGCACAAGAAACTTGGGCTGCTTCAAAACTACAACTACTGCCTTTGGATGTTCATCTTGGTTCTTTTCAAGATCTGTTATGGTTTGTCATGATGACTAATGCAGTTGGGGAGGAGAAATGTTCACAGCTTGTAACAACTGCTTGGGCACTCTGGAGTAACAGGAAAGAAATTCATTATGGAGGTCAAGGCAAAGCAGGTACGGCCTTGGCTTTTTGGGCAGCAAATTACCTTCAAGAGTATTGGTCTGCATTGGATTCATGTATTGATGCTACATCAGATCCGATTCTACACTTACCTGACGCACAGCAAGAGCCTTTACACTAGGCCTGGTTACCTCCTTCAACAGGTTTATTCAAGATCAATGTAGATGGGGCTCTTTTTACATCAAAGAAGCAAGCTGGTATTGGTGTTGTAATAAGAGATGTTGCAGGCGGATTAATGGCAGCTTTGTGCAAAAAAATTAAAGGTCCATTGGGGGCACTTGACGTTGAAGCTAAGGCCTATGAGTCTGGTCTGTTGCTAGCAAGACATTTGGGGCTGTGAGATAGGGTGTTGGAAGGTGATTCCTTGACGATCTCTAATGCTCTCAAGCGATTTACACTGTCACCCACTTCTGTTGTTGCTATTGTGGAAGGCATTCATGAGTTAGGCGTTGAAATTGGTGTTGTTAATTTATCTCATGTATTCAGGATTGGCAATAAGCCAGCCCACATTCTAGCAAGACAAAGCTCAAAACCTTGTTAATGATGTAATTTGGATTGAAGAGATTCCTTGCTGTATTCAGCAAGCTCTTATCCAAGATGTATCTGTATTGTGATGTTGTTATAATAATAGTTTCAATGTGTTTTTATCAAAAAAAAAAAAAAAAAATCCATATTCTAAAGTGAACCCCATTGCCACCATATGACTTTAAGGAGATCAACAGTTCCATCATATTGAATCGTAATCCTAAAGATCCATTCACAACCAACTAGTCTATAGTACAATAATTAAAAGATGGAACTGTATAGTATAGGTGGTAGTACAAATAATACAATAGGTCTACATAATACTTGGGCTAAATATTCTATCTAAAAGAAATCAAATACGTATACATACATCTAGGATCGGTTCATTGGTTGTTTCACGTTGCCAACACCTCTCTGTTCTTCCTCGCGGTTGTGCTTGCTACTAGAACAATGTACACAAAATCCACGACCTAAGAACCATGGTAGAGATTAGAGAAAATCCAAGAACATGAGAGAAAGGGCCTCTTTTATTTCTTTCTAGCATTTTTTTTTGGATACCTTCCTCACATTAGTTACACTTGTAATCCACCCCATGTAATCTACGTAATATAATATTATAAAGCTAAAGCAAAGAATTTATTGTTGCTACACTGTCATTGAACCACATTAACATAGCATTTTGGTCTAATTTGGTCCATTTAGTCTGTTCCGGTCTTTTCAGTCCAATTTGGTCAGTCAAGACCAGTTCGGTCTTGGTGCATTTGGTCTGTTCCAGTCCTTTCAGTCCACTTTGGTCCGTCAGATCCAGTTCAGTCCATTTGGTCTCTTCCAGTCCTTTCAATTCACTTTGATTTGTTTGGTCCAGTTCAGTCCATTCGGTCCACTTAAGTCTATTTGATCTATTTCAGCCCACTCTAGTGATATTTTGGGAGGAGAGGTACGTGTAAAAAGAGGAGTTGCTTTATTTTAGGAGGAGAGGTACGTGTAAAATGAATTCCAATGACACATTACATTATTTACAAATGATTACTTGTAGTCAAGTGAGAATGTTCAAGGTTAAGTAAAGATTGTATCCCCCAAAGGGAGTAAAGGTCAAATTAATTTATTTTTCATTATTTCATATTTCTGAGCCTCCCACAAGCAATGAAAATTGATGCTTAAGCTAATTAAAAGTACATCTTCCAATTCTTACCTCATGTTTTTGAGGCTTTTATAATTGAACTACTTCTTGTGGGGTGATCTTATAATATTTATACTTAACAAATGTCATCCTCTCCTTTCATTCTTCAATTACATAGCATTGTATCTGGCTTATAGCTTGGGCTTAGAGAAGGACACAGAAATTATTGCTTCTACGTATCCAAAAGCAAGTGCAAGAGACCTTTCTTTAACAACCAATAAAGTCAACAATAGACAAGAAAAGGCAAAACGTGGTTATTTATAATAATTTAGTACTATTTTAGTAACGATTAGATATGGATTTTTGGCTCTGGAGTGAAAAAGAAAGGCCCCACAGTGTACAATTTCATCTTCTTGTCATTGAGGAGGCGATAAGAACCAAAAAGGGCACCACTAATCCCTTTGTTTACATCTGTTGGGACATTACAAGTCCCTGATGGAGAGAGCTCAAGGAAAGCCTTGCACTCCTTAAGCTTTCTATTGTCTTCGACCTCTGAAGGAGACAAAGTTGCAAAGAAGTATACCTTTGGATCACATGATTCACTCAAGAAGGAGAAAGGAGCTGCCTCGAACCCATGCTTATCAACTGCCAGATGTTATCCTTGCCACGGCTCCTAGAAAAAATATTTGAGTGACAAAATTAAGAAGACAATAAATATTGAGACATAATATATGTGACTAAAATAAGAATTCCAAGTAATGGTCATTGTTTCTATGTGTTTTGAGTGCAGTTCTTCCTATAATCAGAAAAGCAGTCCAGAGACTGTAAAAGGCCATAAGGCATTTGTGCCTTCTTTATGGGAAAATTTGCTATATTTTTCTATACAGGAAATGCTTAACTAGTTAAATTAATTTTTCTTTTCTTGAAAACCTTTTCAAGGAATATATAGAGTATGACTAATCTGTAGAATGATATTAGGTGTAGGAATTACCTTCAAGTGGGATGAGTTTAATTAGGCCCGGATTTGCAATAAACAAGCCCTTGGACGCCTATAATTGTGGAGAGAAGGTCTTCTTTTTCTACATCTGGTGTCTCAAGGTCCTGGTTTGGGCTGTACCCATCACCACTAGCAAATGCAATAACCACCAGTAATAAGAGAAACAATGGGGCTGGAAAGAAGAAATGGTCTAGAGCCATTATTATGTGATGCATAAATAAAGATAAGGATCAATGAGAGAAGTGCAGGGACTACTGTCATGGCCTAGCTTTTATATGGATTGTCCAATCATGTTATATTCATTATTGGGAGTAAAATAATAGAAGGTAGGAGCTTACTTGGTCGCACGATATATATATATATATATGTGTGTGTGTGTGTGTGTGTGTGTGTGTATAAAACAATTGTAATGTTTAGGGTTCTAAATTATTTGCAACGAGACATGCAAGGTGCAAAGCCAATCATCCTGTAAATATTTTACTAATTAATTTTCAACCATATAATATATTTAACTCCTTCCTTCTGGTCAAAACAATCAGATCATGTGTAGATAAAATTTCAAAAACTTTATAATCTCTCTTACATGCAATTTTAAGAATACTTTTTTTTTAATAAATGCATCAGGTTTATTTTAAATCCATAATCTCACCCTCTCTACAATTAAAAACGAAAGATATGTCATTTGAATTAAAAGTTCATTTGTAAGCTAAGAAACCACTTGCTTCTCATTTCTTATATATAATAGTGTATATTGCATCATATTATTTAAATAGTAAACAACATGGTACTAAAAATACTTTTAAGTTTGTAATATTTAACGTAGGTAATTCAAAAAATTAATAACAATTTTTTTCCAACTTAAAAGGAATGTTTCTTATTTTCATGCAAAAATTCACTAAATAAGGGTGACCTCTTAACACAATGAAAAGGTCATAAGGAAGGTGAAAATAATCATCTCTATTTCAAATGGATCCATTTTATGTTACAAATTATATATTGATAAATATTTCCTCCAACCCACCATGTGGTTACTAAATTAAGTATTCATGTGTTAAGAACAAAATAAAAACAAATTCCATATAAAACAAAATGTGCCAAAAAAAACAAATAATTTATGCATTGTTAGCATGTGTTTGTAAAACATTTTGATTGTGTTTTTAGGACCCAAAATCAAAATTTTAAGAATTTGGTATATGGATGTTGCCGTACTTTGTGGCTCCACCTAAAAAATTGGTAATTTGACCGTCTCTTTTCCATTAGTATGATGAATTGAGTATCATTATTGATTGTTTTCTATGGTGTAAAAATTTCTCAATTACAATTGAATCATTGATTTAGTGAGCATGTAGTTGCTTATTATTATCTAATTATCTTTGGATCCTCGAGAGGCACTTGACTCTTTTTTTTAAATTAAATATATTTTTTATCTGAAAACAAGTTTTATAGATAAGGTTTCACAAATCATGAAAAAATACTTTTGAAAATAAAAATTCACTATTATGAGCATAATGTAGTTCGACGTATAGATTCCAAAAAATTGTTTATTTACTCGGAATTATGTCAATGGCAAATATATTAAATCAATAGCTAGCCTAACAAATTGTTTATAAAGTGGGTGTATTCATACTAACTCTTCCAATTTCTAGCTACTAGAACTATGGAATAAGTTCAAGCATGAATATTGCCTTTCACAACAAATGGAATTTGATATTCTAATAAAAATTATGATTTGTTTATTAAAAGAGAAATTGTTGCTAAATTTAGTACAAAATCAATATTGCAGATGATTTTTGAGATATTTTTTTAAAAAAAGTGAGTTAGTTTAATAGATAATATATGATTGAGTTGAAATATTACATACAATTAATATGTATCTTTTATTTTGTTAATATTTAAGTAATGATCATTTTGTTTAGATATTAATTTAGCTCTGAATTTTATTTTATTTTCCCTAAAATGTTCGAAAAAAATTTATTCATGTTTGCCCCTAAATCCTAATGATAAAATCCTTGTTCCATCCCTGTTTGAGAGTTTGAATCACACTTGAAGAGCCTTACGCCCTTACCCTATCTATGAAGCCTTGACACCCTTAATTCTCAAATATGAAGTACCTAACAGTTTACACCTATATAAACGCATCAGCCTCTACAATTAGTTACACAAAGCTGTTATTAAGGTTATTGTTGGAAGGCTCCATTTTGTGCTGCCTTCGATTATGGGTCCCTTTTGAAACGTCTTTGTTCATGTGTGTGCAAAAAAAAGGATGAATTGAAGGAGAAAGAAACTCAAATGCTTAAAACTAGAGCATAGAAACATGCCCTCAACATATTAATAGAACAAATCTTATTACTAATCTCTCAAATTGCAGAGGCAATAGCCTTCTACCAATAAAATCAATACCAAACAACAGAATTCAATTCCACATAGCTTCAACAAAATAGGCATTATAGTATAGTCTAGTAACCATTAGGGACTGATTGAGTTTCCGAGGTGAAGAAGAAAGGCCCAACAGAGTATAATTTCATATTCTTTTCGTTGAGGATGCGGTAAGAAGAAAGGAGACCACCACTAATACCGTGGTTAACGTCGGTAGGAATTTTACAAGTATCCAGTGGAGAATAATCTAGGTTAGAATAAGGATTCTCATCAATAGCCACACATGTTATCCTAGCCACAGCTCCTGCGCGCATTTACAAGAAAAGTTCAAAATGAATACTTTAAAAACAAATGCAATTTTCTTAATTTACATAGGAAGAACACTTTTTTTAAAATGGCCTTATAACCCTTACATTTTGATACGTTATCCTCTCCTAGACTCTCTTTTAACAAGCGAGGCTTTTGAAGGATTATTATTATAATTTGATATTTAAAACAGTAGGGAGGAGATTCAAAATTTCAAATTTGATTCTTCTCGTAATAAAGAGCAATTAATACTTAATACCACTAAGTTACAACTCTTAAACTTCTAAATGAGAGGCAAAATTGAAATAGGATTACAATTCGGATCACTTTCTCGTATGTCATGAAACTCATCACTTTGTCTTAAAATTTAAATGATTATAAATTTATTATTTCCTAATGACTTAAGCTTTGGACAAGCGGTGATTTATCATTTAATCATTATCATAACGTATTTAAATTATTCTCGGTAATAAGAAAACTAGTTTTCATATATATATAGGTGAAATAAATATAATTCATTGATTTCGTTCTTACATAAAGATAGCTTTTCATCAAAACATTATTTACAAGTACATAAAGGAAGCAATGATTGTAAACTTTACAAAGAACAATTAGACGTAGAGATTACCTTTAAGTGGGAAGTACTGGGAGCTTGATTTGCATAAAACAAGCCCTTGAATACCGAAGATTGTTGGGAGTAGCTTATCCTTTCCTTTTGAAAGGTTTGGTTTCTCATAATCCGGAATTTTGGGGAGATCAGTCTTATAATTTCCTTCGGGTTTTGGTTTCTCATAATCTGGTATTTTGGGGAGATCAGGATTGTAATTTCCTTCGGGTTTTGGTGTGTTATAGTCTGGTTTAGTGGGAATAGGTTTATATTCTGGTTTTGGTGTGTCATAGTCTGGTTTTGGAGCAGATCCATAATCGTTTGCGGAGACAATAACTAGAAGTGACAAAAGAAGCACAGAGGTTCAAACAAGAAACGTGCGGAAGCCATTGCTATGCTATGTATGCACAAAAGGAAGGTAGAATATTAGTGCAGTGATGAAGGGGCTACAATGCATGGCCTTTTATAAGGGGGTATATGGTTCCATTACTATTATTATTGCTGAGAATATATGGTTCCATTATGTTATGAACCGTGACATAAAATATATATTATTTGAGGAGTTTCTTACTTGGTGGCACGATAGCAAATAAAGTAATAGTCTTTGATGGCACAATGTGATCGTGATTTTTTTTTTTTTTTTTTTTTTTTTTTTGAGAAGAATGTGATCGTGAATTGATGTTTATTACAAAGAGGGCTCGTGTCGTCAACAACGTGCATAATATACGTCGATGAGAGCATCAGTCTCAGGCTCTCAGCACACAGCAAAGTTTTCTAATTTAAGAATACAATATAGCTAATTAATTTGACAGAATATGAAATCATGGAGATTACATTAAATAATGTATAAATATTTGGATGATATAAGGGAAGAAAAGCGATAATCAACGTGGGCACAAAAAAGTGATAAAACTCTCAAGTCTCAACTACAACTTAGCTAGTAGGAGCGAAAAATGTCATATTAAATGAAAAGGTTCATCATTTCTTAATAATAGTTTAAACTTTTAAGACAATTAATAATTAACTATGATATCAAAATAGGAAATTTTGGGTTCAAACTATGTCTCTAGTTCTCCATCTTACCTTCCACTTAATATGTGAAGAGAAAATGTTAGATTAAATGATTAAATTCACATTCAAATGAGTTGATTAGCTTAGCAACTTTCAATTCGAAAAATTCTCACATGTTGGGTCACACTTAATAAAGGAAGTTTAAGTCTATATATGATGCGGGCATCGAAAAGCAGAATATGTTTATTTTTAAAAAACAAAACACGTTTGCTTCTAAAATAACTTTTTTTTACATAAAAATACCAAAATTAAATAATTACAAAAATTAAATTATAAATTTTTTCCTACATCAACATGTGAAGGGAAAATGTTAGATTAAATGAAATTTACCATTTTCTCTCAATTAAGCCAATTAACTTAGCAACAACTCTTGTCTGCCCTGAACTTTGTGTCACACATGAAGGGTAAGTGTTATATTAAAATTTATTAAATTCACCATTTTCGACACTCAAGTTTGGGCTTTCGAACTGGACATCAAACGCAGTTGGTATTTATAACTTCCTATTTCGAGAAAATGAGGGACAATGATAGAAAGTAAACTTTAACTAAAAGTTCTTAATCTTATATATTTATGTTTCTTCTTGTTTGTGATGAAGAAGATAAAATGGATGAATTTTTTTTTTTTTTAATTGGGGAAAGAATATTTTTTATGTACATTTTTTTATTCTTTAAGATGTTGACATGGCTTTTCTTTATAATGGCAATTTTTCACTTAAAAAAAAAAAATTCGACATCATTTTTAAGTGTTCCATGTTTGCCTTCTGTTAGTCACATGTATATCATCAAATGTCATCACAGGAATGATGCCAATGACCAAAATAACACATTTTGTAGTACTCAAGGACCAACATGAAACTTTTCAAAACACAAGGACCAAAATGAAAACACCTCCAAAATATTAGGACCAAAATGTGTTTTTTTTTAGCCCAAAAAAAAAAAACTAAAATAATCACTCAGGTTTATGACATCCAAGCTCTTTCCCGACTAAATTAGGTCTTAAGTGCTTAACTTATGCCCCCCTTCTACTGTGTTAAGAGATCACCCTTTATTTAATGAAATTGAACATTGGATACTTGTAATGGATGAGAATGGGTACGAGACAGCTCCTTTCTCAATATTGAGTAATGGATGTGATGGGAATGGCTACTTCTTTGCAACATTATCTCCTTAACACAGTAATTTATTATGACATGACAGTATAAAATTTTGAGTTCAAACCATGTTTCCACCTTACCTTCCATTTTAAAATTTTCAACATGTTGGCCCCACTTAATAAGGGATGTTGAGGCCCACACATGAAGGAAAAATATTAGATTAAAGAGAAATGTTGAGTTCACAACAAATCTTAAGCGGTAAGTTATTATGGGTTCTAATTTGAACTTACTACTGAAATTATGTTTTTGCTCACCAATAACAAACAATAACAACCTGCCACTTGAAATTTTTTGTGAAAATATTGTTGACATAGCATTCTCAAGATTAAATTAAATGATAAATGAAGGGGAAATGTTAGATTGAATTATTAAATTCATAATTTTCTCTCAACCAAGCCAATTAGCTTAGCAATGACTCTTGTTCGCCCTGAAGTTTGTATCACACGTAAAGGGGAAGTGTGAGATTAAATTCACCATTTTTGGCACTCAAGTTTGGGCTTCCAAATTTGACACCAAATCCATTTGCTTTTTTTTTTTTTTTTTTTTCTCTCTCTTTTAGTATTATAATTTTTTGTTCGGTTAATGAGAAAATAAGGGAAAGTGATAGAAACTTTAAATAAAAGTTCTAAATCTTGTTTGATGTTTCTTGTTTGTCTGTGATGTACGCCCTGTAGATGTTATAGCATAATGAAAGGGAAATCGACCATGTTTGTTGGAATATGACATTCTTTTGTCCATATTTTTTTGCACCAAAATAGATTTTTGAGTGACACTTCTTCCATTTGAAAGTAGATGTTCGGGGTTTCAAGATGGGCACATATATGATTCAATTTTTGTTTGAAACATGTTACGGCTAGTTGAAGTTGAAACAAGTTTGAGAAGCACTAATTTCAATTGCCCTCGATTGATAAGACTCGAGGACCCTATCATACGCCAAACTAATTCTAATATGTTTTTAGTGATTTAATTTTATTCCTATGTAAGTCCACTATATAAAGCTTCATAAACATGATTTTGAGAGGCTAAGAGAGACAAAATAAAAATGGCTATTCAGAGCAAGAATCCTATTATACTTCTTGGTGAACTCATTAGCACAGAAGTGCTTATTCTTATCAGTGTGTTCCTACTTCCTATACTTGAGATCAAAACTTGAACCCACTAAAAAATTCAATCCAATGTGGCACTATAGTATCCAAAACCTTCAAGGTGATCCCTGGAATCACAAACGCAATTTGTGGAATGTATTCAAAGATAAAAGAGTTCAAGCAACCTAAAGCTGATTGTTGGTCACGTCAATAAATTATCTATTGGGTAGAGTCTAGAATCATAGGTATGTCACAAATTGTAAAACTTCAATTCTATTAGTGAATTCCTTCTCAGTTATGGAACCCTTGTTGTTAAAATTGATGCAAGTAGCTCAAGGCTTAAGGAATTATCTGCTGAGACTAGTGCAGGGCAGCAGTCCAATAGTGGAGCAGGGCAACAGAGCAAAGAGATGGTTGGTAGCTATACTGATGCTAGTACAAGCATAGTAGCATCATCACTAGCAGACAAGGTCAGCCACAACAATAGCTCTAAGCAATTGTGTAGCAACTATGCAGCAGAGGCATCAGATACAGAACACCAGTGGGCATGTAGGGATGTGCTAGAGACTATTGAGGCAGTATCTTATCATGAAGTCTTCATGCACAGCTTTGGAGACTATGATACACATGGCTTATAATGATTAGACTGTTATGTAAATAATGGAAGACTATTGTACAGTTAGCATAGTCAGTAACTGATTTCCTGAAATTAGGGAGTCAGTTGCTTGTATCATTCTTTTCTGATTCAATCAAATCTCTGATCTTCTATTTAGAGAGAGAGAGAGAGAGTTCTAGATTTTATACTTCTTGTGGTTTTTCCTTTAGAGACTCTCCATCAGTTTTCCACTTCATCAACATGTGCAGTGTTGTTTACTTTATTGTTATTACCTTTCATACAATGATAGGCTAATATGTGGTGATTATTATATGAATATACTGAATACATAAATGGTCAATTGGATAATGTTAATTAATTTTCTGCCTACTAATTTAAGGGATCAAAAAATTTTCTTTCATGTACAATATTTTAAAACTTACTTTTTTCTAGATGCAGATGTCCTTTTGTCCAATTTATTTATTTTCAGTCCAATAAGTAAATGGAATTAAATTGTTTCACATAAAATCTAAGTTGATTTTTTTTTTCTTTTTTATTTGAAAATAAGTTGTGATGTGCTAGGAGTTTTATAACTCAACTGACATTTAGTGTTTCCAATAGAGAAATTTAGCGTTCAATTCCTCTTACCCATTATAACTTTTGAATTAGTCAAAAATAAATAAATAAGTTGTGATGTGCCATAGCAAGACTTTTTTTTTTTTTTGGGTTAATCCTTTCAAAATAACAAATTACATGATAGAAGTTCAAACTACTTGGGACTTGAGTTTCTACACTTAATATTTGTGTGATGTGTGCGTGTATATGATGCGCACAACTCAATTATAAAAATTAAAGGGAATGAAAGGATAACGAAAGTCACATGGTTAAAACAAGAGCATAGAAACATGCCCTCAACTTATTACAAAGCTCAAATGGCAGAGGCTATATAACCTTCTACCACCAATAAAATAAATACCAAACCACAGAATTCATTTCCACAGCTTCTCCAAAACAAAATTAAAATAGGCATATTGTACTCTAGTAACCATTAGGAACCGACTGAGTCTCTGAGGTGTAGAAGAAAGGCCCAACGGAGTATAATTTCATATTCTTTTCGTTGAGGACACGGTAAGAAGAAAGGAGACCACCACTAATACCATGATTAACATCGGTAGGAACTTTACAAGTATCCAGTGGAGAATAATCTAGGAATGCCTTGCATTCCTTGATCTTCTTATTATTCAAGAGGCTTGAATAAGGAGACAATGTTGCAAAGAAGTAGCCATTTGCATCACATCCATTACTCAATATTGAGAAAGGAGCTGTCTCGTACCCCTTATCATCAACAGCTACACATGTTATTCTTGCCACAGCTCCTGCATTTACCAAAAAAGATCAGTGAATAAATTAAATTAAATAAGATTTTCCTAATATGAGAAATGCACTTTTCTTTAATTAAGTGGTCTTATACAACCCATAGTATGATAGACTAGGAAAAAATGATAAATTAATATATTTGTCATTTTTTTTAAGAGTTTAAGTTTCTAAGATAAGTGATAAGTGATAATTTATCATATAATCATTAGTTTAACATATTTGAACTATTTATCTCTAACAAATTAAGACAAGAAAACGAGCCTTCTTATAGGCAATATAACTCAGTGATCTCGTGCTTACGTAAAGATAGATTTTCATCAAATTAAATGTTATTCAAATGTACATAAAGGAAGCAATTACTGTAAATTTCACAAAGAGAATCAGAAGTAAGAAGATTACCTTTAAGCGCGAAGTAGTTGGAGCCTGCTTTACATAAAACAAGCCCTTGAATACCAATGATTGTTGGGAGTATCTCATCCTTTCCTTCTTGCTTTGGTGTCTGATAATATGGTATTTTGGGGAGATAAGACTCATAATTTCCTTCGGGTTTGGTTTTCTCATAGTCTGGTTTAGTGAGAGTAGGTTTATATTCGGATGTTGGTGTGTTATAGTCTGCTTTAGTGGGAATAGGTTTATATTCGGGTATTGGACCTATTGGTGTGTTATAGTCTGGTTTTGGAGCAGATCCATAATCGTTTGCAGAGGCAATAACTAGAAATGACAAAAGAAGCATAGAAGTTGCAAAGAAGAAACGTGTAGAAGCCATTTCTGTGTTATGTATGCACAAAAGGGAACGAAGGATATTAGTGCAGTGATGAAGAGGCTACAATTTGCATGGCCTTTTATAAGGAGGTTGTTCGATTATGCTAAGAACCTCGCGTGAAATAAAATTATATATCATTTGAGGGGTTACTTGGATGCACGATAGCAAATGAATAATAGTCCTTGATAGCACAATATGATCTTGCATTAATGCTTACCACATTCGGGCTCTCGAGTCCAATGTGCATGGTATGCGAAAGCTGTAGTAGTCTTAGCACACAGCAGAATTTTCTAATTTTAGAATGCAATTTAATTAATTAATTTCACAGAAGGTAGAGAAAATATTGAATGATTTTTTATATATATATATATAGGAAAGAGAAAAAAAAGAACTTATAAGTATTGAATGTTTTAACTTTTAGGGGAAGAAAAGTGGAAATCCATGTAGGCTTATTTTGGGAGACCATTGGTAAATTATTGTGTAGTGACAAAAAAATTAAGCGACAATTTATAAATGTGGAGTGATAAGATTAGTAAATTGTGAATTGTGCAAACTTAAAAATTTATGCATTATTTAGCTTTTCTTTTTTATTGCTTTTTTTCTCTCTCCTCACTTTTTCACGGAGAAGTACTTCTGTTTGTTATTGTTTTCTTATTTGAATTCAAAGAAAGATAAAAAACAATAAGATCAAGTTTCTTTTTATTTATTTATGTATTTCATATGAAAAAAGAAAATGCAAGTCATAATAAGTTAACTCAACTCTCAAAAAATCAAATAAGAATTATAGGGTTTGCAACTGTTTTAAAATGACACATATATTTTGATAAGTCAAAATGACACATATCTAACCTAAACTCAATCGACCCGATCCATTTGCCAGGTCTAGGGTAGGAGGGTTTTGTTAAGGCATCGTACTCTTGCTTATCCATGAGATAACGTACAATGTTCTTGGTCTCAATATAGCCCTTAAGTTCTAAACATCAATAAGTAGTGGTTTCATAGTCTAACCATTTTCTAAAATTTCTAGTTAAGATTGACCAATATTCCCAGATTAAAGCACGTCTACAAATATGTGGCCATCGATTAAGAGATGGGTCAATTTTTGTTAACAAAAATAAATAAATAAGAGAAGTTGAAATAAACAGATAATTGGTTGCACGATAGGAAAGAATCGATTCACGATCCGAGTGACACCAGTACTAAGCCAGATGGCATGCATAATTGAACGAGACATTGAAACTGCAAATCCAAGAATCCATCAAAATGTTGATTGATCAGTTCTTCATTTTTAAACTACAATATAATGCAATCCTTCGAGCCGAAGAAAAAAAGTGTATAATGCAATCCTTTTGAAGATTTGACAGAACCGAACAAGAAGCTTTTATTAAAATAAAATCGATCAACCTTCTACATTCGTAGCGTAGGTGAGGTGAGAATTGAGAAACACCAATCTGTTCGAGTCCGTCACATTCAATTTCAACCGCAACATTCCATTCAAGGCAATTGAGATCGCCTGCTTCTAAATTGTTTTCGTTTTGTTTTCTCAGTTATTTCCAAAAATGTCTCTAATCACAACATTCCTTTTTTGCAGGGATCTTCCAAATCATGGAGCATTCCCCATCGGTAACAATGTGCATATAAATAAATATATATATATATATATATATATATAATAAGACAGACTTAAGTGGAGCAGAGATCATGTGATTGTATTTGATCCATTCGACAGTGGGTTTTAATTCCTCTTCTAGGCTTTTGCTAAAGTAATCCATCGTAAGTGTTTTGGTTCATTTCACCACCAAAAAAAAAAAAAAAAAAAGTCTTTTAGTTCCAATGGCATAGCCAAAAATAAAGTATTAATTATAGGATGTATAGTTGAAGTGATAGTATAAAATAAAATAAATAAAATAATTTTTTGGTAATATAAAGGGAAATTTGGTTGTGTTATTTAAATAACATAACACATATTTTTATAACACTTTTTCACCAAAACAAATTTCTATAATATTTAAATAATGATACTAGAATAATATTACCAAATGGGCTTATAAATTTTTTTTCTTTTTGGCATTCTAGATATGAATGCTCTTAATTAAAAGCTAAGTGTGGCTCTGGAAACCAAATGGCCATTGAAAAAGTGAGAGTGTTGCCTCCTATTGTGTAGTTTTGTGTAGACAGGGCCTTGAGCTTTGGTGAGCTGCCAAGGGCTTCAAACACAATCCGCGAGAAGAGAAGAACATGGCTTTTAAGCTCATTACGTCAGGTAGTAAATCTTCAGGCTTTTAAGCCCACTTGGTGTAGTAGGGTAGTTTAGGCTTCCATGCCTAGTAAGTGATGATTAACTTTGGATTTTTAAGCCCATTTTTGTGTAGCGATGAGCTCTAGGCTTTCAGATCGTCCCAGTGTAGCAAAGAATGTTTGGGCCCAATTAGCAAAGTTTAAATATATGCTTGAAGTCTAAGGGTCGTCAATGGGCCGGGTCGGGCCGGCCTAGCCCATTTTCACTTGGCCCATGAGCACAATGGGCTGGGCATAATGGGCTATTAACTAGTTAGCGGACCGGGTCGGGCTGGGCTGAAAGAGAAAACCTCAACCCATGACCCTGCCCATGGGCAATGCCCATTTTGTCTTTAGCGAGCTGGGCTATCGGGTTGGGCCTAATGGGCTACCCATGAGCTTGTGTTAGCATATTATTTTATTATTTTTATAAGGAAATAATCAATTTTTTATAAGGGAATAATCAATCTATTTTTTTAAAGGAAAGAATTAAAGAATTTAATACTTAATTTTTTTACATTCAAATCTATTTAATTTTTTGTTTTGTCAATGGAAACCTATTTAACTTTTTTTTTTATTAAGGCTTTAAATAGTTTTTTATTTTATCTTTAATAAAAAAAATGTCAAATGGTTAATTCAAATTTGCTGAACTACTAGAAAAATATATATTTAGTAAACTAAGTTTTGCACAATTACTTTGAGTCCCCCAGGCCACAACCCACCACCAACACCACCACCATCAGTGGTTGAGGGCTTAAGAAATTACTCTATAATATCTCAAGATCAATCATTCATACACTTCCTATATATTTTTGTTATGAATTATAAGTTATTGGATTGGGCCAATGGGCTGGGCAACGGGTTGGGCTACTGGGCTAGCCCACCGGGTACCCATGGGCATAAAAACTAGCCCATGGCCTGACCCACTGGGCTAGTGGGCTGCCCATGAACCTTAATAACAATGGACCGGGCCGCCCATTAGTCTGGTGGGCCATCAAATTTCTGGGTCGGATTATGGGTCGTGGGCTATTTGATGACCCTTATTGAAGTCTATGAAGTGTTAAAAACTCAGAACTACGCGTTGACGAATTGGAAAGCTTTCCAAGTCAACCAAACCAGATATCTCTTATTCAAAAATGTTCCGCCACCTGTAATGTTTAAAGACTTTTAAAGTTGCAAACTTGCCTTCAGTAAATGTTTGACTAGCACAGTATCTTCATGGCTATATCCCTTTAAAAAATGAATCTAGAATCAATAATAAATGGAATAAAGATTCGAATTGGCTTGGTTCTTTTGAGTGAACCTTTCACAGCTGTAGTTGCGATTTGGCGGCTCTGCAAAAATTACCGATATGCCATGGCCTAAGATATCTAATTAAAATGTCGGCTAATGAATGTTCTGGATCATTTGTAGCGGATCATTTGAAAAAAAGTTCTATTTACACCCTAAAAATTTACTTTATTTATTTTATCATTTTATTTTATAATTTACCCAATATTCAAGTTTCTATTTTTACATGCAGCTTATTAAAATAATATAAATTACAATATTAAATAATAAAAATAATGAAAAAGTTTAATTACAAAATTAATTGTAACCTAAGAGCATCCGTAGCAGCTGTGGCAAAAAAAATGCCATTTTACAACATCAAAACCCTACTTTATTATTTTACCACATCATTTTATAATATCCTATTTATCAGATGTTCTATCCTCCAATTCTATACATTAAAATAATATTTACTATGGATTAAAATAATATATTTTCTAGTCCCTGCCGCATCAATACCGACCAGCCACCACCGGCACAACCACCACTTCGCCACCACGCATGCCCAGCAAGGTAGCAACTACCACCACCCCACCACCACCACCACCACCACCACCACACACCCCAGCAAGGCAGCAACCACCAACAAAACAGGAAAAAAATAAAATCACAAACCCATCAAAACCCATCACCGATCACCGATCCCACCACCACCGATCCAGCGACCAGCGTGAGTCCAGCGACCAAGAAATCATCACCGATCCAGCGACCAAAAAAAAAATCACAAACCCACCCCACCACCATCACCGATCCAGCGACCAAGAAACCATAAACCCACAAACCCAGGTTGTCGTGACCCACCTTGCCGTGACCCACCTCGCCCCGACCCAGGTTGCCGCGACCCACCTCGCAACGACCCACCTCGCCGTGACCCACCTCGCCCCGACCCAGGTGGCCGCGACCCATGACATCAACATACCATTTAATGATAAAGTTTCCAACGGACTATGGAGTGGAGGACTAGAGGGGAAATCAAGTGCCTCGCAACGACCCACCTCACCGCGACCCACCACGCCGCCATACCCACGACCCACACCGTCACCTGACCCACGCCGGAGCCCACGCCAGAATATACCCACGTCGGACCCATCCTTCACTAGAGAGAGAGCGATTAGACAGAGGGAGGAGAGAGAGATGAATCTGGAGAAGTGAGGGAATGGGATGAGAGAGAATGAATAAAAAATTATTTCTGATTTTACCATTTTCGTCTGTACCGTTGCATATTTGCAACGGTACTGTTCACATGTGGGATAATTTTTGGAATTTGCATTATCTGATAAATGCACATTTTTTATGTTTGGTGTGGTAAATGTGGCAAATTTTGCCATTTGCCACATTTACCACATCTAGTGTAGATGCTCTAAGGATACAACCTTACTCAATATCATTGCTACATATTTTAAAAATCAATTTATTAAATTGCATATTCTTTATATTCTTAATACACATATATCAAATTTTGTGTCAATTGGATATTATTTACTATATGATTTATAAGCTTACATTTTATGCATAATTTTAAATTACAAAAACTTACAATTTATACAATTTAGATGACATAGTTATTAGTCTTTAATTTTATAGAAATTTAAAAAGTATGAAGAATATAAGAAGAAGATGTAATCTAATGATAAATTCGTCAAAATTCATCTCTAATAAAAATATATTGAGTAAAGTTGTAACCTTAGACCACAGTCAATTTTGTAGCTAAATTTTGTCCTATAAACAATTCACTCCCATCTCTTTACTCTCTCGCTTTCTCTCTCTCTTAGTAAGGCCGCACAACCACCCCCCACCAAAACTCAGCTATAAATGCCAATTCTTCACTACCAAAATTATCCAAAAAAAAAATTGCCACCACCACTGTCATCAATACCCATCACAAAATCAAACCCCATAGCGACCATGCAAAAAAAAAAAAAAAAAAAAAAAAAAAAAAAAAAACTCAACCACAGCAGCCACCATCCCCACAACCCATGGCCCACCACCATCACCATCACCATCAAAGACCAGCAAAATCACAAAGAGGGAGAGAAAGAGACGAGACATAGAGAGAAGTCAACAACCACTACTACCAAATCCACCACTGCTACTAAACCCAGCCACCACCAAAACCCCCCACCAAACCAACCATCACCAAAACTCACTCAAACAACCACCACCACACCCTGCCGCAACCCATAGAAAAAAAAAACCCCCAGTAATCCCAAAGTCCCCACCACCACCTCCAATACACAAAAACCCATTAAAACCCATACCACCATCAACACAACTAAAACCACCACCATCAACCCATTACCACCAATCACTAAACCCATCTCAAAAATAGGAAAAAAAAACCCCCCACCGATGAGCAAACCCACAATCACCATTGATCTACACCGATCCAACCATGCTCAACCTACAGACCTAAACCACGCTCAGCCCATGAATCCACCACCACCCACCTCCACGAATCCACTACCACGCTTAACCTACATACTCAAACCATGAAACCACCACTGTTCTATGCTTAGCCCAAGGACCCACCTCATGCTCAACCACCACCAATCTACACCTGTCTGGACAATATTAAATCCACGAAATGACGACCTTAAGGTTCACAAAGAGAGAGAGAGAGAGAGAGAGAGAGAGAGAGAGAGAGAGAGAGAGAGAGAGAGAGAGAGAGAGAGAGAGAGAGAGAGAGAGAGAGAGGACAGAGAATGTATTTTAAAAAAAATATATTTGGAGAGAGAGTGAGAATAAAATATTATTTTCGGTTTTACATACATAGTAACAATAAGTTCTATATTTAAGAACTCACTATTCATAAGTTTTAAATTTTTTTAGAAATACATACCCTGATGGAGCTAGTGTTTTGGCTTGCTGATAGGTAAAATAGCAATTGGGGGGTGTTTACACCCCCCAATGCTAATGCTCTTAGGAAAATTTTAAATTTTTAATACAATTTTTAAGAAAAATATAAAAATTTGTTAAAAAATTTTAGTTGCTTTTTTCTTTTCTCATTAAAAATTTCTAAAAATATTTTCTAAACTAATGTTCTTAGGGCGTTCTTGAACTTTTTCCCCTTAATAGAAAGGAGAGAAAATCTAAAATTTTTGAATTGAGAAACCAATTGCACATCAAACCAATATGGTTAATTTAAAAAAAAAAAAAAAAAAAAACAAAAACAAAAATAAACAAACAAACAAACTTTTATCAACACTTAAAACAAATTGTACATCAAATCTGAATTCAAGGAAATAGTACTATTACCAGTTTACCACTAAAATGTTAGTCTTAGGCTGGCAAGGCATTAAGATTCAACCAAATTTCAAAATATTAAAAGTAGGATATGGAGAGTCTTGCAATGGATTTGGTTTAAAATGTGATAATAAATCCAAAATCTTCAAAATTGTTCAACCAAAGTTTTATAGACAATGTGGATTCCAATTATCTCAACTAGTATAGACAATATGCCTACACCAAAAACCGATTGGTATCTTAATATGATGATAAATAGTTATTATCAGAAGCGAACGTCATAAGTTAAAACTTACTCCAAAAAATAAAATTTATAGACAATTTTAATATTCCCATATTGCATATTTGCATATATGGAATTTAAAGAATTATCAAACTAATAATTATATATTGTGGATCATATGAAACATAAATAAGCAAACTTAATTTATTTAAATTATTTTTTATCTAACCTTTAAGCAAAAAAGGTGGCCTAACGAATACAAAAACGTAAAGTGGTGAAGATATGTAAGTAAATCTTATTTGTGAGTTTCAGTTAACTCAACTTCTATACAATTTTTATCATCAAATAAGAGACTTAAGTTGAAATCTGACTGATACTAAAAAAATTAGTTGATGTATTGATCTAATGATAAAGAACAATCATCATATATCGAATACTACACAATTAAATCCTTTCACGCATATTACAAAAGTAATCTTATTTGTAGATAAAAGAATATAATGCTTAATGTTATAGTTTCCAATTGTTTAACAATAGAATGTAGAGTAAGAGTAAGGATTTTCAAAGACTATTGTTTTTTGTGAAAATTATATCTCACGTTTTATTTTATTTTATTTTGTTTTGTAAGTCCTTTGCTTGGAGGTAAATGAGAATAATATTTTGAATGAGATTAATCCAATATATACAACAATTTTCACATTATATTTAAAAATAATCAAGTTGACAAGTTTTTATTGTTTCTCGTATGAATCTTTTATTAAAATTATTTTATTATCTACTATTTACATCAACTATTGTATATTCTTTGGTAAAAAATTGTGACTTTAAAATATTGTTAACAACTTGTCATCTTGCTAATTGTAATATATTTTGTAAGTTATTATTTAAGAAAAGAAAAGAAAATCTAGAGTATTGGTAGCGATTTCCTTAAATTTACTCACTATATTAGAATAAGAACCTAAATTTCATTTTCTAGTTAACCACTCTTTATTCCCACCCACATCAAAATTCCTCATTCTAAACAATATTTCATTTAAATATAATTTTTTTTACCATTTTTTAAGAATCATGTTAATGGTATTTTTGGAGCAATTGTTAATAAAGTATTTTAAGAAATTTTTTACACAACTTTTATTGGAAATATAAAAAATTTTTAAAATTAATTACTTTTTTCTTTTCTCATAAATTTTTTTTAAAAATATATCATAAACTAATATGTTTAAAATTCGTCAACTTTTTCTTATTTATTTATTATTCTTGTTACTTTTAAAAACATTCACTTTACTACATCACGATTATCATAATACAATAACAATAACCAAATGTTTAGGTGTGCTTCCTAAAGATAGGAGCAACTGTAGCTAAAATCTATCTTTGAGAAAAATAAATAAGCTAATGCGGCAAATTGTTGGGTTTCTTTTATATATATATATATATATATATATATATATATATTTAATTTTGGTTACCCGTATTTACCCATTATCCCTATTTTAAGTAACATGGTAGCATGTTACTTAAAAATGCTTGGCAGCTACGCAAGAAGAATAGATGGTACTTCCTCAAATAAAAAAGAAGAAGAATAGATGGTAAAAGAAGATTAAAAAAAGTATTCACACAAGGCAGGTGAATCCCCAAGGAAAGTTCCAAAATATGTCTAACTGTACGACTATTGTCAAGCACCCATGCATGCATGACCCACCTCTGGCACTACAAAAACCCCCCCCCTCTTCTCTCCATTGACATCATCTTTCATTTTACAAGTTACAACAACCATCTCTCTCTCTCTCTCATTCCTAAAACCCTTCGAAAATCGTGGTGACATATATTTTCAAAAACACATATTAGTTAGCCTCAAGAATGTGTGGAGGTGCTATCCTAGCTAATCTCATCCCTCGTCGCCAAAATGGCGGCCGCATCTCCCCCTCTGAATTCTGGCCCAACGCTAAGCCGAGTTCCTTCGATTCACATATGTGTCAACTCAGTGAAACTGACTCGGTCCCCCTCAAACGACCGCACAGTGTCAAAGCCCCTCCAGGTAAACGCACCCTTATCAGTCATTCATTTAACTGTCTTTTAATCTTTTTTTAAAAAGTTTAGGTTCTGAGCGTGACATTTATACAAACAGGTTGTGTGCAAGAAACAGAGAAGCCTGTGAAGAGGCAAAGGAAGAACCTTTACAGAGGGATTCGGCAACGCCCATGGGGGAAATGGGCCGCTGAGATACGTGACCCGAGGAAAGGCGTTAGAGTCTGGCTCGGCACATTCAACACCGCCGAAGAAGCAGCTCGAGCCTACGACCGAGAGGCTCGCAAGATTCGTGGAAAGAAAGCCAAAGTCAATTTCCCTAATGAAGAGGAAAAACAAGGCGGCTATACCCAAATCCGCACTAACCCACCCTCTCTGCGAAATGACCCCAGTTTTCCTCTGTATCAAACCCAGAACCCGAATTTGAACAATGGGTTCTCAAAAAGTTCGGATCTTTTTGGGTTTGATTATGATCTGAACGAGTTTGGAGGATTTGATTGTGATGGGTTTGAGTCTATTGGGTTAGTGAACTCTGACCCAATTGTTATAGAAGAGAATTCTGGGTCAGGGTCAGAGGGGGCTAATTCATCAAACGTGTTACTCTGTGTTAACCCGACTGCTCAGGAAGTGAAGGTGAAAGAAGAAGTGGAAAAGCAAGAAATAGCAACAGTGGGTGAGGAGGAAAAGAATGAGATTCAGAAGCTCTCTGATGAGCTAATGGCTTATGAGAACTTCATGAAATTCTATCAGATTCCGTACTATGATGGCCAATCAGTGGCACCACCGGTGACCATTGCTGCCCAGGAAAACCTCGTGGCTGATCTCTGGAGCTTCGATGATGATGATGAGGCTGTTGGCAGCTCTGTCTCTCCCCCTATGTAATGTAACATAGTCGTTTGTGAACTAGGAGTTCATGTAAATTTATGATTTTGGTCTTAGGTGTTTTTTTTTTTTAAGAAGCTGAACTTCATGTTATTGTTGTTGTCAAAAACTGATGCTATTTTGTATAATTTTCCAAACGGATGCGTGTTTCCGGTTGGAAAATATTTTTATTGTTTGATTATTCTGTAAGGTTCTTTTGCTGACCATTTGATGTTGTTTTTTTTTTAATTGAACTGATGAAATTCAGTTTCAGTGTTCAAATTTGTAGCTCCATTAATTTGATGATGTTCTAGTGGCCAATATTTTGATTTCGTGACTCTGCTGGATATCTCACTTGCTGTTTTGCACCATCTATGCAAGATGAAGTCGAAAATGCCCAAGAGGCCGAGAGGGACTTTTCAATCATGTGTTGTATCATTATCACGCCCACAATATTAGTTTCCTTCTTTTGATTGTCTTTTTTTTTTTTAATAAGCAAGAGAAAATGTGCTTCAAGTAAGTTTAAAATTTTGCCTATAAACAGCTTAAATACATAAAAATTTACACGTATGTTTGGAGCTTACATTATCTAATGATCCCAATGGGCCGTTATGAATCAAACATTTTAGTTCAAAGCCAAAAAAAATGGAAAATTTGCTTAGAAATTATTTTGAGTTGTTTTTGTAAATTTATTTTATTTTCATTGATTGAGTCACGATTTGATATTTTCTACAAGGTGTGGTCAGTGGTGGGCGGTTTAATTTTATTTTTTAAATTACTCTCTTTTTATTTTATTTTTTTGGTAAACAAAGAGGATAATTAGATTAATTAGAATTAGTTACAACCCGAGTGGTTCGGGTATACAAAACAACACTAGCATCATCAGCTAAAATCTCCATAATACCAAAAGGAGGAACATTAGAATGCTTAAAGTTAAGGCAATGTCGTAATCTAAGCATTGTATTATTGTAAACAGTAAGAATGAAGATTAGGAAGAATTAAAGAGTAGAGGGGACAAGCAAAGTAAGCATTGTATTATATTGTAATAAGCAGTCAGAGTGAAGATTGGGAAGAATTTAAGAGGGGACAAAAGTGGGCCCAGAAAAGGTCAAATAGGCTCATATACGAAGGTGGGTTTGGGTTGGTGGAAGTAGAAGCAAACTTTGGCAAATTCAACTCGTGTTTTGTTTGGTAAAGCGTTAATGAAATAATACCGATTCCACCGGCGCTGCTGGTTTCGGATTTTCCTTCGAGCGCCTACAGATTTATGCTTTACAAACTTGTACGTTTCTAAATTTTTTTGCCTTTCGTACATTGTACTATTTTTTCCTCTTTTGCGCAATCTACTATAATGCCTGCAGTACATTCATGTGCACCGCGCACGGTTGAAATCTTTTACCGCACGTAATAGTAATTTATAATTATAGTTTAGTTATTAATTATTAGTATAAATTTACGAAGAGTAAAAGATAAATATTTGCTGTAATTGCTATATATATAAAAAAATAATAATCAAATAATCCATGAACAACCTTAATCTTGTTTGGCAAGAAAAATA
This sequence comes from Castanopsis chinensis, assembly GCA_032878915.1. NCBI lineage: Eukaryota > Viridiplantae > Streptophyta > Magnoliopsida > Fagales > Fagaceae > Castanopsis > Castanopsis chinensis. The sequence goes on from JAVQMG010000115.1 coordinate 20,911,489, forward strand.
AATCAAATTTAAACATATATTTTAGTCTAATGATAAGTCCGAGTTCAATTTGTGTTTAAAATAAAGATTTTGCTAAGGTGGATTTTGTTAAGGATTTTGACAACTTTTTTAATTTAAAAAAAATATTTTTAAATATAAATAATTTAATACGTGCCTTCGACCATACATTAACCAAACCATTAAACTAAATTATACATCATCATCAATGACTCATTGCAAGTCGTCATTAATGACTCATTGCCTAGACTATTGCAAGTTGACACCTGCCTAACCTTTTGCAGGTTGACATCTTACTTTTATGTAAACTAGTTTGAAATTTTGAATACTCATGTGATGGTCAATCCTTTATTTATATAAATATTTTAATTTTTAGTATTTAATTCAAAATACTAAAGAGTTAAAATAAAAATCATGACATTTTTTTTTCAATATATTTCCACCAAATTATATTTTTCATATCTATTATAACTATAATAAATTTATTTTAAAAAATCAAGAATTTTATAATATCCAAGAAAAAAAAGTTAATAAAGAAAAGCACACATAAGTCTATTACGCATATCTATTATAAAGCACACCATGACAATCTATAGTCCATACAATAATAACTTGAAAACATACATTGAAATGAGAAATTCTACAGTTTTATGTCAATGTGTGTTATTATTATTATTTTTTTTAGAGATAGTTTCAATTGATCGGGTCCATTCTAAATGATAACTCTTTATTATCAGATTAAAATATCAATTATTTTTTGGTGTAGGCAGAGATCAAATCTTAGATCTCTTATTCGACGATAAAAATTTTTACAAGTTGAGCTAACTGATAGCCACTAATGTATGTATTAATGGAGAGGTTAGGATCAAGTTATATATTGTATAACTATTTGTAATTTTACACTAATCTATGACTCTTTATATGCTTAGCCTTCGTTTAGATAGTGTTGAAAATGAGAGCGTCTGCATTTCACATTTTTTTTTTAGAAGCGCATTTTAGACAACTTTATGCTTTTTTAGTGGGTCCAGTACACTGTTCACAGAACCCACAAACCTCTTTTTTCAGTAAAACTTTAATTCAAAATGGGTTTATGACACTATTTACACATTTAAAAATTATTTTACTACAATATTTTCAGTTTTCAACAAATTAAGCGGTATTCAAATACACCATTTTATTTTGCAAATCCAATGATTTGAGTAAATATTTTTTTAACTTTTAATTTGCACAATTGCACACGTGTCCTTAGCTCAGGCTTATAAGGCACACGTGGGAGGCGTCTTTCCCCGATGTGGGGTTGAGCAAAACCTTGAGGCCAAGCGCCGAAGAGGACAATACCTACTAATTGGGGGCCGAGACAAGAAACCCTCCCACATTATTAATATAATATCCAATTATCGTGATATTTTTACAAGCATGAAAGATATAAGAAAATAAGATGATCCAATCATTGATTCGTTAAAATACTCTTTCAATAAAAATTTATGGAGTCATATCTCTAAAAAGAAAATATATATGGAGTTATGTGATATTACAAAAAGATATACCAAGTGTAATTTAAATTTGACCTTCCTTTTGGGTTTCACAAAAACAAAAACTTATATCTGACTGTCATAATAAATAATATGTCAAAATTTATTATCTAAAAAGGGTTTCATATTTTCAAATTTTTAAAATTTTGTTGAATGAATTTTCCTTTTTACCAAAGAAATCCTCGATTGAAAGTGGTTTCGGATTATCTGCTCCATTCTCCCCCACATAGAACCCTGATTAGCAACTTCACTTGGACAACCCGTCCAGAAAGCCCAAATTTTAGTTGGCTACTTATCACGGCTCAAAGGCTTAGAAGCCCAAAACCTATGAAAATGCTGAGTGTGAGTTAATGCTATCAATAATAAGGGCCCGTTTAGCCCCCGTAAAGATTGCAACGTCCCATTTTGTCTCACATGAGATGTTAGGTGAAAGTTCCTTCCTTTTCAATTTAAGGCTTTTATACAAAAAACATATATATATATATATATATATATATATATGTTTATCCACAAGAAAATGACACACACATATATGAGTCCGAATTGAGTAAGAATGAAGTGTAAAATTCATGTTTTACACTATCTAATAAGTGATTACCACATTAGTATTTTACTTAAAATATAATACATCCTACTACACCTAATAACATCTCAATAAATTCTTAATTTGGTTGGATTTATATATGGGTATTAGAATTAATTTGGTGTGGTTGTACTTATTCTTAAATATATAATAAGATGATGTGGCTTATTGAGATTGGAGGGATAAAATATGAGTTTTACACCATATCCTTACACTACATGCTTGACAATACACAAATGCTTTTAGGTACACTACATGCTTGATCAATATTTGTAGTTAAAAATTATGTAACACTAAAGCATTAAAACCAAAAATTCTAACAAATTAGAACAAAGTGGCAAATAAATAATTATTAAGTATTCTTAGAGCATGGTGACGAGGTGCTCCCTCCATTCACATTCATGGTGAATCTCACTAATAAAATTTATGGTAGAATTTGCCATAAATGTGAGATAAGAGAGCACCATATCACCATACTTCGAGTATACCTTATAATTTTCCATGACAAAGTAAGACTCAGTAATTTACTCAGTAAATACTCCCTACCTAAGGACTAGGACCAATTGATGAAAACTAATACATTAAACTAGACTTTCAAGTAGATAACAAATCATCAAAAGGTTTGATAAGGCAAATCTAAGTTGCAAATAATGTATTATGTTGGCCACTAAACTGGTACATAACTACATATACCATTTGAAATGTATCAGATAAAATATCAGTTTGTTCAAAGTAATGGGCCTCAGTTAGGAAGATCTCAAGACATGTCTAGTGAGATGGCCCATAAAGGTATTGGCATTTCTATGTTGGCAACGGGCCAAGCCACTACTATACCAGGCCCAACTCAGGAGGTGCATCTCAGCCTAGCCCTCAGCTTGGATGCAAGTCTGGACAATCTCAACACAACAGACCCATTCTCTCTTGGCCTTGGATCACCATCACATAACTCTACATGCTCAGATCCCTTACCTCTTTCATGCCTGCATAATGAAGATTGGTGGGATCCTACTGTGGGTAATTCTAGCTTAACTAAAGCAACAAGAAAGAGATTTAGGATTGAATTTTGTGCAAAGGAAGTTAATTATGAAATTCTTATAGACTACTCTGATTATGCCTCTCTTCAATTTATACAATGCCATAATGCTATATATCCTGTAAATCCAATTGGGCAAAGGGAAGCTAGCCCCAAACAACTTCACCACCAACCATGAGAATTATGAGTTGGAGTTATAGAGGTTTGGACAAACCTTCTATAGTTTTGAAATGCCAGAAAAATAAATCCCTTGAATTTGAACCTGATGTGATGTTTCTAATGGAAACTAGATTAAAAAAAGAAAGAGGGAAAGATGTTTGGGTTAAATGTGGATTCTTTGAAGGTTGGGAGGTTCCTAGAGAAGGCTTTAATGGGTGTCTTTTACTTGCTTGGCACCCTAGACAAAGACTTAGGATAGTGTTTGAGTTAAAAAATCTTGTGCATTCTAATTTAATAGATAACAAAGGAAGCTCTCTGTCTATCACTTTTGTATATGGACACACAAATTTGTCCAAGAGAGAAGTAGCGTGGCAACAACTCAGAAATTTAAGATCCATAGCTCAACCCAATTGGCTATGCATTGGTGATTTTAATCAACTTCTTGCAAGTCAGGAAAAACTATATTTTCACCAAGGCCCAGTCCTGGGAGCTTAGCTGCAACAACAAGTTATTAATGAACTTCATCTTTGTGATTTAAGGGCAACTATACAGAGATTCACTTAGGATGAACAATAGGGAAGAGAATGACTTTGCTATGGAGAGACTTGATAGAGCCTTTGCCAACATTGAATGAGTCAACAATTACCCAAACTATGCTTTTAGGAATTTTCCTATCTATCATTTTGACCATGGACCTATCATACTGGATTTTGAACTCCAACACCCTTTTAGAAAGAGACTCTTTAGATTTGAACGTATGTGAATCAATCACCCTGGATGTAAGGATATGATCTAGCAGGCATGGAGCTTTCAAATTTCTAGATCAAGAGTTGCCTAGAGGGAATCTTTTGAATGGAATAGGACAGTTTTTGGGAGAGTGGAAATGGAGATTAAAGAGAAGTAGGCTTTGTTACTAGAGGTTCAAGACACCATTAAAAATATATAGGATGTGAGGAGAGAGAGATGTATTAGGGAGGATTTGGAAGATTCGTTAAACAAGGAGGAAAAGATGTGGGCTTAGAAGGCAAGACGCGATTGGATTGTCTTGGGTGATAGAAACACAAGATATTTCCAAACAATAGTAAAAGAAAGAAGAGCAAAAAGTAGGATTCTGCACATCAAGAATGGAGAAGGGATGTTAACTAATAAACCGATGAGATTGAAGAAATTTTGGTTAATCATTTCAAACTCTCCTATGAAGAGCCAACTTCAAACAGTGTTGATAATATCCTGCTTGAAATACAAGCCTTACAAATCCCTGAACTTACATCTCAACAGTTTTTTGATCTCAACAAACCCATCACAAGCATTGAGATTGAGGACACTGTCTTCTAGCTAGGACCTCACAAAGCACTAGGTCTTGATGGCATACCTGCTTTCTTCTTTCAGGAATATAGGGGTATAGTCAAAGTTAACATTTTCAACACTGTTCAGGCCTTCTTTCATTCAGTTTCACTCTTTAAACCTCTCAATCACACATTCATCACTCTCATCCCCAAAAACCCTTTCCTAGTAGATGTTACACATTTCAGGCCTACTAGGCTATGTAATGTAATTTACAATGTCATTTCAAAACCTTTAGTCAATAGACTCAATCCTATAAGGGATAGCATCATGACCCCTTTCCAAAATGCTTTCATTCAAAGAAGAAATATTACTGACAACATTCTCATTGCTCATGTGATCCTAGATACCCTTAGGAAGAAAAAGGGTAGGAAAAACTGTTTTGGTACTCTAAAGATAGACATGAATAAGGCTTATGATAGGGTAAATTGGAATTTCCTAAAAGCTGTCCTTCTTCCCATGAAATTTGGTGCTAAATGGATAAATTGGATAATGGACTGTGTTACTTTTGTACATTATACTCTTCTAGTCAATGGCAGCTTAACAAAGTCTTTCAAACCTGATAGAGACCTTAGGCAAGGAGACTCTCTATCTCCATACTTTTTCCTCTTGTGTGCAAATGTTTTGTCAAGAGCTCTTCTACAAGCTGAACACACAAATCTAATCAAAGGGGTTAAAATTGGTAGGAATAGGAGTACTTTCATTCACTTGCTCTTTGCTGATGACTCCCTTCTCTTCTTCAAAAAAGAAAATAAATCACTTGAAAATTTGCAAAAAACCCTAGGTTGGTACTGTTCCTTATCAGGACAATGCATAAATCTAGCAAAATCAGACCTTTAATGTTCTCCTAACATGCCTAAAGAAGATTAGGAGTCTTTAGCTAGGTCCTTTCATGTAAATCTTGTTCCTAAATCTAGTAAATACCTTGGTCTAAACTTCAAATTAAGAGGCAATAGTGTTGCTGATTTTCAGTTCTTGGTTGAAAAACTAGATGCCAAACTTCAAGGGTGGAAGGCAAAGTTGTTTTCTAGGCTGGTAAATCAACCCTTATCTCCACTGTCCTAAAAACCCTACCTTTGTACACTTTTTCATGTTTCAAGGTTCCTGAAACTACTTGTAAAAAAATGGACTCTATTGTAAGATCCTTCTGATGGGGTCATGAGCATGGTGAGAGAAAGATGCATTTGCTTAGTTGGGACAAAATCTGCCAACCTAGGAGTAGAGAAGGACTTGGTTTTAAGAAATTCAACCTTATGAACCAAGCCATGTTGGCTAAACAGTTTTGGACAATTAACAACAACCCAAATTCTTTAATTGCTAGAACTTTAAAAGCCAAATTCTATCCTAACTGCTCCTTACCGGAATGCCTACCTAAACCACATCATCCATGGTTTTGGAGAAGCACCATTAAGCAAGAAAAACCCAAACTTAGAGAATTGAGATGGTGGGTTGGTAAGGGAAATGACTTTCCTTTAACACACCAAGATTGGTTCAAATGTCCCTCTCAAAACCTGAATAATTTCAGGCTCCTCAATGGTATTGTAGCTGATCTTATTAATCAAAATACCAACAACTGGAAACCTGACTTGATCCGAACCCTATATCCCTACCCTCAATGGTCTGATATTTTGAACATTCCTTTGTCTAAGACTGGTTCTGTTAGTGAAATACTGAATTGGAAACATTCTAGCATAGGTGAGTTCAAAGTCAAGACTACATACAATTTACTATCTAAAGACTCATATCTTTCTGCCTAAAGCTTGTCTAGATCAGTGCCTAATCAAGAGGGTTTTTGGAACAAGATCTGGCAGGTTAAAGTGCCCCAAAGAATCTGCAACTTTATTTGGAGATTGATGCATGATAGCCTGCCAACAATGGTCACCTTAAAAAATAGGGGTATCCCAATCCAAAGTAACTGTCACTTATGTGATGCAAATGAAGAATCCACCTCACACTTATTTCTGCAATGCCCTTTTCCTAGAACTTGTTGGCATGTTTCAACTCTAGCTGTTCATTCCTCGGATTTCCAAAATATTTCAGTGCAGAAATGGATTAAAGGTTTGCTAAGTAGGGACAATATTATGGATAATGAGGCTATAGGATACTTGCAAGAGATTTTTACCACTCTATCAGGAACCCGGTTATCCATGAAGGTAAAATACCAAATCCAATGGAAGTAGTTTTAATTGCTCAAAACTTGTCTTGCAGGTATAAAGAATCCTATACCAGCATTCCAGTCACCAGCAAACAGTGCAGAAGACCAATCCCAGAGACAACCTTAGATGCAGGGCAATGCCAATTGATCATCAAAATTGCAGGCGTAAGGAGGAAAAAAGCTAGGAGGAGTGCATATGCTTTTGAGGCAAGGAATGTGCAGGGAGATGCCATATTTTGGGGAGTTGCTAGTAGCACAGCAATAAAAGATTATGGGGCCACGCTGGAAGCTATGGTGGAGGCTGCTCTCAAGGCCAAACTTTATGGTTTCCAACGCATTTTGATTTTGAGTACTTGCAGAAGGCTTACCCAAGTTTTGAATAGGAAGATAGTTCCTGATTGGCATGAATGGACCTTTTTGGCTGACATAAGTCACTTACAGATGGGTGGTTTAACTTCCATAGTGTACATAGTCCCTAACGTAGTTGTGGAGTAGGTTTTGTCTGTAACTTATAATGCAACAAGATTGCCTATGTACCAATACTGGCATAACTCCTCTCTTTTGTAGTGTGTATAACTGTGGATTTCTCCCTTTAATGGTATAAAAAAAGGTGATTTTCAAATGTTTCATGCAATACTATAAGAAAAATAAAAAAAGGCTATCATGCTAAACAAATAACAAACATCTACAATAATAACAGTGCAGTTAAACAAAGCAACAACTACAATAATAACTCCAAGCTGACAAGAAACACCTTATTTCTAATGTATTTAAATTTTCTAAGCAGGCCCTCTATGAATTGTTCAAATAGATTACCTCGGAATCTCCCATTAAATCTATTAACAAAAATTAACCTTATTTAAATACATACAAGAGTGATTAAAGAAAGAAAACAAGATGTAGGTGAACAAGTGTGTAAAATTAATGTGCATCATATATGATTATTTTTGAGTAATAATAATAACCAAATAGGAACAGTTGATTAGAACAATTTAACACAAAAAAAAAAAAAAAAAAAATGTGACATTAGAAATAAGAAAACAAGATTGGGTGAACAAGAGTGTAAAATGAGTGCATCACGTAAGATTATTTTTGGACATATTTTCTATTATTTACGTAAGAATTAAATACAAACAATTTAAATTGAAAATTTTAACGCTAATAATGTTAAGACAACCATCGAGTACCTTTGACGCAATGGTCACTTCACAAGTAGTTAGTGCTTGTGGGGTGTGAGAGATAAGAGATGGGATTCAAGTTTCTAGGAAAAAGTTTTACACACATATACACTTAGATTAAACTACAGTAGAATTTCTATCTGACACTAAAAATGCTAAAACAACCACCGCACACCTTCAGTGTGATGGTCACTCTACAAATAGTAAGTGCTTGTGGGGTGTGAGAGGTAAGAGCTGAGATTTAAGTCTCCATGAAGAAACATTTCACACACACACACACACACACATCTTACCCATGTGATAATCACCTAAATTTTTTGTGATGAACGATTGCCTTCATTCAATTTGAACTCCAACTTATAGACTGAATGAATCCATACTTCAGTCATGGACGATTTGCTGCAAAGGGACATAATCAAAAACAACTGTAGACGACTTGCTTGAACCGGACAAGCTCCATGCCTGCATTTATTTTAACAGACTACAGATAGTACAATTGGTAAGTTCTTGAACCTGTAGAGTATTCAGAATGATGTTCTAAAATTGCTAAAAACTATTTTTAACAACCCACACCACAAAAAATAAACTACATTGATAATGCTATTCTTTTTTTGGCAAATAAGCTACAGTAAATTGCCGTCTGTGGCAATCCACTATAATTCACAAGTTATAACAAATAATAATCTTTTATCTATTATCAAATAAAATAATGTTTCTCTCTTTTTTCTTTCTTCACCGTTCCTCTCTTTTTCCTTTTTTTTCTTTTTTCACCGGTTCCTCTCTCTCTCTCTCTCTCTCTCTCTTTTATTTTTTCTTTCTTCATCAGTTCTCTCTTTCTTTCTCTCTCTCTTCTCTCTCCTCTTTTTTCTTACTCTCCATCCTTGTGGGTTTAGTGTTGGTAGTTGATTTTAAGTGAGACTTTCACGGATTTTGGCTATGGTGATGATGGTGAGTGATTTAGGTTGTGGCTACGGTTTCGTGGTGATGGTTGATTGTGGGCGTGGGTTTCTTGGATTTTAACTATGATGATGATTGAGTTTCATGAATTTTGGCTCTGATGGTGGTGGTGGTGGTGGTGGTGGTGGTTACCTTTGGCTGTGGCGATGGGTTGGCTATGATGGTGGATTGTTGTAGTCGATGGTGACAGACTGTAGGGTTTTTTTTTTTTGGTGGTGGGTTGAAATTACAAGTGGATAGGTTGCAGTTTTTTTTTTTTTTTTTCTGTCTTTTCCGTGGGGGATTGAAATTACAAGTGGTTCTGACCGGCGGTGGAATTGGCTATGGTTATTTTTGTAGTGATTTTTTTTATTATTTTAATATGTTTAAATTATCTTCATTTTTATATAAAGTGGTAAAAATATAAATCTTGTTTAAAATGAGGTGATAAAATAAATAAAGTACTAAAGGCTAATAATTATTTTTCACCATCACTGCCAGTCATTCATTTTTCAAGACAATAATATAACATAGGCACGTTTACACATCAAGAGGCTTGAAGACTAGTACGAATTGCACTCCAGCCTCAGCACCTCAAACCACTAAAATATTAACAACTTTGCTACTATCATCATCACCGAAGCAATTTGTGGTCACCCATTATATACTAAACTCTAAAACTAACGGACGTTTGAACTCATCAACCCTAGCACCATCTCAAAGCACTAAGCAATAGGACTTGCACTCATTTAGCTGAAGTGTATGGAGAGACTAGTATAGCACCATAGCACCCCAAACAACTAAAATATTTTGCCGGTTCACTAGTTCAGTAACCATATCTGCACCGAATCAACGTGCCATCACCCATTAGATAAAACTGTAAAACTGTGACCACATTTCTGCCGTTTATAATAAAATTCAGATTAAAACTGGAGACCTCAACGACCAACTCAGATTAAAATTGGAAAAATCGACGAACATAACAAAAGAAACCAAAATATTAACCAAGGTACCAAAATATTAAGCCTCCTTTTATCTAGGATATAAACTAACATGTTCCAAAACCAACAAATAACACACACAATGGTCAAAACTACTCTAACAAAGTAACCGAGGGCACATGAACCATCAAATGGCATACATCCTTCAGCTCCCTTCATAATGTTCTCACTTCTTGGATTTCTTAGATGTCCTGCAATTACAATAAATCTAATTAGATCTCACAGACAGACGTGCCTAATTCACAGGTGTGGAACAACATCTATGATGCTTACTGAGTAGGTTGAGATGCAGAAACAGCAGGAGCAGCTGGGGCAGCAGGGGCTGGTCTTTCTCCAGAAGGTCCCTATAGACATTATGTAATAAACAACCAAGTAAGAATCCTAGTCAATGTAATAAATGAAACTCAATCCATCCAATCTTGTCAACATTTGATAGATTTAAAACATTAATCAAGGGCAGATATACAACATGAAAGACCATATATTTTCTTGTTCGATAACTTAACTAAAGTTGGATTATCATATTTGCATAATGACTTTCAACTGTAACGTCAAAAAGAAAAGCTTTTGAAGCATTATGGAATTAACAGGACGCCGATGAAGACCATACCTGGGCCAGGCGTTCCTCCCTTCTAGCGTGTTTCCTCTCCCTGCTGGCCTTGTTCTTCGCCCGCTTCGCCTCAAACTGGTCGGACAAAGTCTTCTCTCTTGCCTTCTCAGCCTTGGACTTGTGGATGCTCTCCATAAGGACACGCTTGTTCTTGAAAACATTACCCTTCACCTTCATGTACATATCATGGTACATGTGCTTGTCAATCTTCTTAGATTCTCGGTACTTGCGGAGCAAGCGCCTGAGAACACGCATTCTCCTCATCCATAGCACTTTGGTAGGAAGCCTAGCCTCCCTTGTACCCTTCCGCTTACCTGACAGATATTCAGAAATCAGTTTGGACAATTCAAAACCATTCTGTCATGTCATTCATCTACTGTACACCAGCTCAAAAAAGTAACATGAAGGATCACTAGTGCTTGCAATTAAAATACTGTTTTATACTGTTTCTATCATTTGAGTTTTCTCAACATAGTATAGAAGATTTCTCACCCATATTGACTATTGATAGTTAGGTGACATTGATTTATGTGCGCAGAAATATACAATTTAATGTATAACCACAGAACATTTTTTAAAATGCACAATGATTTATCCAAATTCTTAGTTCAATACTAATTTCACCAAAACCAAATTCCTAAATTACTCATGAGTCGAGGAGAAACAAAATACCATATCCAGAATGACGCCCCTTCCTCTTGGCTTCCTTCATACGACGTGCACGAGATCGCGAGTGGATCTTGGTTGGCTTCCTGATGATGAAGCCATCCTTAACCAGCTTTCTAATATTTTGGCCTGCACTTGGTGAGCAACAAACATCAATAACCAAACACACAAAAGATAAAATTAAATCAACACAAAACTCTGTATACAAAATGTAGAATACTAGTAATAAATAGTTAAGAACATCGATGTATCAGCAGTATGAAAGCATAACCTAGCATACAAAACGCTAGAAATGGTACACAAGTTCCATAAGGCACACATGAAGATCACTAATCACTATCCATTGATACAAAGTCCAATAAACCCGAACAAACAAGAAAATCAAAATAAAAAAATAAGAAAAACCCAATAATTTGAGTAGTTTTAAAGAGCATTTTCGGCCCATAAAGTAAAACCATTCACACATTTCCTGAGCAGACAAAGTACATTTTCAAGTTAACCACTAAACTTTGTTACCACAAACAGTTCGGTAATAACTCCACGCTATAAAGTTTTAAAAAAACCGTAAGCAACGAAATATAAAAATAATCAAATCAAACAATTCAGCTTCCAGCACAAATTTCATGAAACAATAACTAACTATACAAAACCCTAACCGTACAAAACTAAAACCCTAGCTATGAATATAACAATCAGATTCAGATCTTAACGCCCCGTTTGGCAGCTCAGAAAAATCACACCACTACAAAAGAAAACCAGTAGAGCTAAAATGTTTTAAAAAAAAAAAATACAAAGAAATCCATTCCATTTCTAATATATTCCGACGGTTTCTCACCAGCCAAACAAGTCGGAAGCGAGTAAGCACAACAAAATCAAATCAATCACATCATAGTATAGCATAGCATACAAAATCAAAAGCACATAAAACAAAAATGAACAGAGAATAAGAAACAGAGAGAGAGAGAGAGAGAGAGAGAGAGAGAGAGAGCGTGCGTACGAGAGTTGGCCATGGAGATTTCGTTGACCTCATTAGGGTCGAGCCAGACCTTGCCACGGCCACACTTGAGGACGCTCGAAGCGAGCCTCTTCTGGAGCTTGAGCGAAACCATCTGTGTCTTCGGATCTCTCTCTTTTTTTTTTTTCTTTGTTCGGTGTGTGGTTGCTGCTAATGGCAGAGAGGGTGAGAGTTTGGGAAAGAGAGGCTTTTATATAACCACCACTCAAATGCGACTTGTCCCCTAGGGTTTCTCAAGGGGTTCCGCATTTCTTATTGGGCCCTTGATGGGCCCGCTCCATTGTTAACATTTTCATTACCTACAGTACACGGCTACATTATACACGTTTCTAGGTCCTTTTTCGGGCATGGGCCTGGGCTACTATATTTGGGCTTCTAAATCTGCCTATGGAACCTGATTCAAAAATTGGGTTTGAAAAACATGGGCAAATTATAACTTTGCAAGTTTGGCCGAAAATTTAAGTTGTTTACCTGTGATTTGAAATTTAACACTTAACTTGATGATCCGAAGGATATCAGTAGGCTAGATGCTTCGAATTAGAGAGGGCTAACGCTTGATCTTGATAGCCTGAAAAAGAAAGAGAAGTGATCAAAGGTGACCGGGGTCGCCGGCCAATAACCCTCCGATGACAAAGTCAGTTTTTCTCTCAATTATTTTCGAGTTCCAACTTTTTAGGAATGATTTTCATGTACCTTTTCTTGGTCTGAACCAACGTTTACATAGTGTCTTAAGGACGGTTATTGAATTTGTAACCTCCCCTTGATTTGAGGAGTTTTGTGTCCGAATATAACTTCCTCAACTGTTTAGGAGTTACTCTCTTTTTGCGCAACGGTCAATGGGGGTTACACGTATGATACGGAGAAGTTTTACATATTCATAAATTTTCTAAGTGCCCACGTGTCATCCGTAATTCCTCGTCCTGAACACGTCAAGGCAACTTACCTCGTCTTGAGCACATCTAGACGGCTTACATCGTCTTGAGCACGTCAAGACAACTTTCCTTGTCTTGAGCACGTCTAGACAGCTTACCTCATCTTGAGCACCTTGCTCATCCTAGACGATCTCCATGGACAAATTCGGAGTTGTATTTGTTTATACTACATCAGTTGCCCCCTTGTCCATGGGTCGTCTAGGATTGACATCCATTAACGCCGTTCTTTGGACAGGTGTCCTTATGTCAACTGTTGTAGGTGCCACTTGTCATGATCTAACTGGAGACCAATCACGTCAGCTCGTTTTTCGAGAGACGTGCCATTTGTCGCTTTTTGGCTGGTCACGTCACTTCGTGTACTGGGGTCAATGCCTATAAATAGTAGAATTCCTCCGCTACCCCCCTCATTTTCTCAAATTTTCTTCCTCGACCTCCCTCGTCTTAGCGCCTCGTCTAGAAGTTTCCTGCGTCAACAGTCCTCTCGTCTAGTTCCAAGTACTTTCTTTAATCTTCGTCCTCAGGTTTTAAGTTTCTTCCTTAAAAATGTCTGAGGTAGTTCTTTCCTCGTCTAGCGATAGTACCGTCAAAGCCATAGAAGAGTATCAAGATCCAAGTAGCTTTAGTGGCTCTAGTGATAGTAGTTCTAGGAGTAGTAATAGTAGTAGTGACGAGAACACCACAGACGAGTATACGTCTGGTGTCCTTGGGGTTCCTTTAGAGGTATTTAGGGAACAGCATAGGACGAGGGTCAAATCTGGTTCTAGGGCTAGTACAAGTGCTCCCTCGTCCTCTGCCCAAGACGAGGAGGAGGAGGTAGTTTATACTTGTGCTGTAGGGGTTGGATCTAAGACGGACGAGAAGAAGTTAGACCTTTTCAAGACTAGGTACCAAATCCCAGATAGTTTGAACCTTAGGCTACCTGTCCGTGACGAGTGGTGTTGTCAACCCCGTTTTGGTGTTGGCATCTACGAGGCTTACCTCCTTGGGGGTTTAAGGTTGCCTCTCAATGCCTTTGCTAGGGAGTTGCTTTCTAGATTAGGTTTAGGTATATGTCAATTTAACCCCAATGCATGGAGGTTGATAGTAGCCATGCAAATTTTGTGGAGGGAGGTTTTTGAGGGGAACCGTCCTCTTACCGTGGATGAGTTCCTCTACTATTATAAACCCTCCAAAATTAACCAATCCCTTGGTTTTTATCAATTTACAGCCAAGGGTAAAGATTGTAGATTGATTAAGTCTTTAGTCACGTCAAACAGAAACTGGAAGACGGAGTTTTTCTTCGTCTCTGGTTTCTGGGCTGGCCGTCCTAATGACATTGACAAGGATCCATTCCCTCCCTATACAGGAGAGATAGGGAACCTTCGTCCTGAAGGTATGCACTTTGTCATTGTATTTGTTGCACTCGTCATTGATTATGGTTGTCTAACGTGTTTTTGTTTTATTTTGTTTTTGAAGGTGTTAGACGACCTCATTTGAATAGGTTCCATTTGGAACGAGTCCAAAAAGCTCGTCTTTACAGCGACAGGACCTTTCATTTTTTGGTTACCTTACGGCGTCTCGCCACTTGGGGTTTAGGTCCTGACCCTTCAGACGAGGCTATTGCACACGAGGTTACTGTCAAAAGACGTAAGTTTTTTCCCTCTCGTCTTCTCTCTTTTTTTTTTTCTTTTGTTTTTTTACTGACGTCTTTACTTGCAGGAATGGCAACGATGAAACAAAATAAAGGCAAGGACACTATGGACGAGGAAACTAGGCCTGGAGTGAAATCCAACCCTCGCCCAGCTTCTGGCAAGAAAAGGAAGAGCCTCTCTTTAGGCGTAGACTTGGGAAACCTCTCAAGTAGGCACAATGATAAGAAGGCCAGACACAAGTCGTCCAAGCCTCGAGACGTCCAAGCCAAGGATCAACCTAGCTCTCTTCTCGTCCCTCCTAGCCATCCTGTTCAGATCTTGGATGTTGATCCAGAGCTCCCTTCTCCACCTATCCCGTCTATAGTCCCATCCTCGTCTCAACCTTCTCGCCAAGTTCCTCACAATCTTCTTAAGAATGAGGACTTGGCTTGGGAGAAATTTGAGAAGGTTGTAACGGATGAAGACGTAACGGCATGCTACAACATGTCGTTGAAGGATTTTGAGCACTCCGGCGTTCATGACTTTTTCAAGGTATGTAGGTTTCATATGTTTGTCTCGTCTTGCTATTAACTTTTGCATGCATTCTAATAAAGTTTTCATCTATGCAGGCAATGTCTAAGTTCATTGCCGCGTCTAGGCAGGCAATTGAACTGGACAAGACGAGGGTGTTGTTGGAAAAGACGGTCCAGAAAGGAAGGGACGAGTCCAAGAGGTGGGCAGAGGTGGCAGCTAAAGCCAAGGACAATGCGGAGAACTTGAAAAACCGCGTTGCTGCACTGGAGAATGAAGTCCACCAGAAGGATGACCGTCTTTCCTTCCTTCAAAAGAGGAATGACGAGTTAGAATCCATTCTGGAGAAAGCTAAAGGAGACGCTGTCGCAGAGTTCAAGGCGTCCAAAGAATTCACTGATTCAATGAACGCCAACTATGCAACTAGCTTCAATGATTTTAGGATGGACGCCGCAGAAAAATTCCCAGAAGTGGACTTCAACTCTATTAAGCTCAACCTTGGTGAGGCGTCCACAAGCTCCCTCGTCCAGACCAGCTCTGAAGATATCAATGTGGAGGACGACGCTACCACTTTGCCGCCTCAAGACGAGCCCAACGCTAACACACCATCTGCTTAAGATTATCTTTGTTTTGATGTAATCTGCTTTGTTGTTTTCTTTTTCTCTTTTTTTTTATTGAAATGTATTGGAGTACAATTACCTCGTCTAGAGGGTTATAGACGAGTTTATTAACAATTGCCTTAAGGCTTAGTTTATGTAAGGGTTTTTGGACGATGGTTGCCTACCCTTTTTATCTATTTCAATGAATGTCTATTTTTATTCATTATTTGTTTGTGTATGGACGTGCTTGCCCTCTTTGTGATTGTTGTGATTGAGATTTGCATATTTCTTAAGTATTAAAGGGTCGTCCTTACACTTTGCTTATGGACGATGTTATCGGTTCATCCATTTGTTTTTCTATAGACGAATTGATGACAGCCTTTACAGACGTTTCCTTCGTCCATAGGTTTGGCCCATTTGCCTCGTCCATAGGCTTGGCTTTAGCCTCGTCCATAAGCTTTGTTGGCCTTTTGTCAAGGACGTTTTCTAGCGTTTGACTCGTCCTAGAGCACCTTTTCTTGGTCAGATGCTCGTCCATGGACTTATATTTTTTTGCCTTAGCTTATTTCACTTTATCCTCGTCTTGAGGAAAGCTTGTGAACGTTACATCCCTGCGTCCAAGGATTTTTCATTCGTCTTAAGATTTCCCCCCCTGTAGGTTTAACCATGGGAGTTAGATTTTATGCATAAAATACATTGAAAATCCAAACTATATCATTACATAAACATTGGCCACAAACATGGCACCTGCTTAGAAGCTAGCGCCTTATGAAAGTACTTAGGAAAATACTTAAAATACACAACCTTGTCTTTCACAAACTTGTCCGTAGACGGTGCGAAAGTTTAAGAACTAGTGCACCTTTATTCTTAGTATACACCATAGCAGTAGTAAGAACACAATAGTAGATATTAAACATAGTAGTAGAGTCGTCCATAATTGTAACCTCGTCCTTGATTAACCTCGTCTAAGCCCATTACTAATAGTACCTTCTCAGGTGCTCCACATTCCAAGGATGCACTAGCTTTCGTCCATCCAGAGCTTCCAAGTAATATGACCCCTGCCTCTTGCAGTTGACTACCCTGTATGGTCCTTCCCAATTGGGTCCTAATTTTCCATGAGCTGGATTCCTAATTGCCAAGGATACTCTTTTGAGAACGAGGTCCCCTACGCTGAAGTGCCTGGGTTTCACCATAGCATCATGCTGCCTAGCCATAAGATTCTTGTACCTTGCTGTCCTTTGCTCCGCATCCATCCTTACCTCATCAATAAGATCGAGGTCAAGACGAAGCAGTTCTTCATTTTCCTTCTCCTGATACTTCATTACTCGATGGCTAGCCATATGAACTTCTGCCGGTAAGATCGCTTCACTTCCATAGGCTAACTTGAAGGGAGTTTCTCCTATCGGGGTTCTCACAGTGGTTCTGTAGGCCCAAAGAATACCTGATAACTCGTCTGGCCATATCCCCTTTGCCCCCTCAAGCTGAGTCTTGATGATTTTCAGCAAGGATCGGTTTGCTACCTCTGCTTGTCCATTTGCCTGTGGGTGGGAGGGTGAGGAGTAATGATTTCTGATTCCGAAATGCTCACAGAAGTCCCTGAACTGTGTGTTGTCAAACTGTCATCCATTGTCCGATACCAGTACCCTCGGTACTCCGAACCTACACAGAATATTCTTCCAAACAAAATTCTTGACATTTTGCTGTGTAATTTTTGCGAGGGATTCAGCCTCCACTCACTTAGTAAAGTAGTCAATTCCTACTACCAAAAACTTCATTTGTCTGGTTCCCAGGGGGAAAGGACCTAGGATATCCAGTCCCCACTGCGCAAAGGGCCACGGGGCCATCATCGGGGTCTGGTACTTCGACAGCTGCCTAGGGACGTTGCTGTAGCGTTGACATTGGTCACACACCTTGACATAAGCTTTAGCATCTGCCTAAACCGTGGGCCAGTAGTAGCCGGCATGAATGATCTTATGGACGAGTGATCTTGCCCCCGAGTGATTACCACATGCTCTTTCATGAACCTCCCTCAAAACATAATTTGCTTCGTCCGGAGCTAGGCACCTTAGGTAAGGCTGAGATAAGCCTCGCTTGTAAAGCACCTGAAAAAGAAAACGAAAATTATTTTCGTCCGGAACAAAGAATGATCGAAAGAACGAAAAGAAAACGAAAATTATTTTCTAAGTCCCCACAGACAGCGCCAACTGATAATCCGAAGGATATCAGTAGGCTGGATGCTTCGAATTAGAGAGGGCTAACGCTTGATCTTGATAGCCTGAAAAAGAAAAAGAAGTGATCAAAGGTGACCGGGGTCGTCGGCCAATAACCCTCCGATGACAAAGTCAGTTTTTCTCTCAATTATTTTCGAGTTCCAACTTTTTAGGAATGATTTTCACGTACCTTTTCTTGGTCTGAACCAACGTTTATATAGTGTCTTAAAGGCAGTTATTGGATTTGTAACCTCCCCTTGATTTGAGGAGTTTTGTATCCAAATATAACTTCTTCAACTGTTTAGGAGTTACTCTCTTTTTGCGCAACGGTCAATGGGGGTTATACGTATGATACGGAGACATTTTACATATTCATAAATTTTCTAAGTGCCTACGTGTCATCCGTAATTCCTCGTCCTAAGCACGTCAAGGCAGCTTACCTCGTCTTGAGCACGTCAAGGCAGCTTACCTCATCTTGAGCACGTCTAGACGGCTTACCATGCCTTGAGCATGTCAAGGCAGCTTTCCTCGTCTTGAGCACGTCTAGATAACTTACCTCGTCTTGAGCACCTTGCTCATCCTGGACGATCTCCATGGACAAATTCGAAGTTGTATTTGTTTATACCACATCATAACTCATTTAATATTTGACCGAAATTTAAATTTCTTACCTGTGATTTGAAATCTCATGATAAAAGTGTTTTACTAGATCCATTTTGATCTATTTTAATATTGTATTTTAATATTTTTGTGTTTTTGGAAAAGAGAGATGCAAAAATGGAGCAAGCTCACGTAGATAAAGTGTCAAATTTCAAACTACAGGTAGACAACTTAAATTTGAGCCCTTTTTGTGGTAAAAATGAACTTTCATTAAACAAATTAAGGAACAACACTGATTACATCATTGTTAGCACATAGCCTAACATGACCAAGACCATATAGGTCCGAAAGGAAAAGATTGAAAAGCAAAAGGATTGTGGGGGGGGGGGGGGGGGGTGGTGTTACAGAATAACATGTCTAAGTCCTGGTAAGTTCTTATTTTTTCCAAAGCATCAGCACAACAGTTTGCTTCCTAAAATAGTGAGCCACCTTGACCCTGAGGAATCTATGAAAGAAGAAGCCTACAATCAACCACAATGGATGCATTAGCAGCATTGGATAAACTGTCATCGTTAAGTAAGTCTACAGCTACTTTAGCATCAAATTCTATAATTAAAGCATTTATCCCCAGATCAATACACATACTTAACCCATCTCTTAGAGCCCATAATTTTGGTAGCAAACTAGTAGTGTGGCCAATGTTTCTTGAGTAAGCTTTGATCCAAGCCCCATTTTCAGCGCGAAAGACACCTCCTCCACTTGCCTTTCCGGGATTTCTTTTAGAAGAGGCATCAGTTTTGATCTTGCACCAACCCCTCTCAGGCTTCACCCATTGAATTAACCTTTCAATACGAGGTCTGACCACTGCCTAATTCTGAGCATAGAAAAAAATTATGCTACTCTTGTTATGACTTTAGAGTGAATAGCTTGGTTGGGAGGTCTGTTTTGGAACACCACTTTGTTTCGATGCTGCCAAAGAAACGATAGTCCAAAGGAGAAAATCGCATTCCATGGTATCAATAACGAGCCAACTCTAGACTCCTTTCTATGATGCTCCTCCAACCATTCTCTGTTGTCCAAGGAGAAGAATTCTACACCAAGGTTTCCTCCAAGATTCTGCTAACAAGAAGATGCCAAAGGATAGTCTCTTAATATGTGGATGATAGTCTCTAGTATGTTATGAAACTCTAATATAATAGAGCAAAATTACGTATTTAACCAAGGTTTACAACCATTTTTTTTCAAAGAAGCTTTACAAATAGAATTATTTATCATGTAATTAACTTTGATCTTTGTTCATAGACGACCGCAAAATTTGGAGGAACAATTTGTTCAATTTCAACAATTAACTTATATTGTCAAGAGTCTCGCGGTCCAATAGAGATATTCAGTGCTCAAATTCCCATTCCTAACTATCAAATCATAATTATTAAAAAAAACAATTAATTATTTTTTTTAGTGAGACTTTCAACCTATAGCGTTCGTTCCTGATGATAACTCTTTATTATTATATCAAAACACCAATTGGTTTTTAGTGTAAGTAGAGATTAAACCCCAGATCTCTTATTTAACTATAAAAAATCTTACCAATTGAACTAGCTGGAACCCATAATTAACTTAGGGTCATGCTAACGAATGCCCTTAGGGCATTGGTTAACAATCCATTTTAGGAAAGTTTTAATACCACTTTTATGGGAAATGAAAAAAAACTGTCAAAACATTAATTGGTTTATTTCATTTTCCTATAAAAATTTTCTTTAAATAGATTGTTAACCAATGCCCTAAGAGCATTCGTTAGCATTTCCCATTAACTTATATTGCAAAGGGAATTGGGCATTTAGCTAAAATAATAATAATAATAATAATAATCACCCTATAGACAAGTAGGGATACGAAGTATCATTAATTGAACCATATGGTTCGGGAAATAAAATATTAGTTTGGGTTTTTTTTTTTTTTTTTAAACCTTGCAATTAATTTTAGGGTTGAAAATGTTACAACAACGTCACTTCCAACGATAATAAATAAAGTAAAATGTTCACAATTCCCAAACTGTTCAACTAAGCTTTGGACCCATGTATCAATGTAACCCTCTTATCCTTAAAAATTGGACATGAATTACAACGGGACTGATGCATCATGCACAACATGTGACTATCACAGAAAAGTAGTCCTAATTTGGCAAAATTACAAATCTTCTTAAAAATTGGACATGAATTACAACAGGACTGATGCATCATGCACAATATGTGACTATCACAGAAAAGTAGTCCCAATTTGGCAAAATTACAAATCTTTATCCAAGTAAACCACATTACATCAGGCACGTAATAGTGTATAATACATGTAATTTCCGTTTCTCCACCAGCCAGAATACAACATTAACCCTCATTGCTCAAAATTATACGACTTTATTTTGGAATAATTTCGTTGATGATCATGGTCTCTGACTTGGCCTTCCCATACAATACCAAATTCAATTTTAACATATATAATGACAATATATCTATAAGAAATACAAGTAATAATGATCCTATACTTCAGTTGCATATGAAGCAACCTAGCAAGTTGTTATCAAGCCAAAATTGCATCTCTAGGCTATTTGAGATTCTATCAGTGCCATTGCTCTCAACCCCGATTAATATCAAAACGAAAAATATGCTGCATCCCCTAGGCCATAGCATCTAAAAACTTCTTTGATAACGGGAATGTGAAGAAGCTATATCAACAATATCTCTAAATACAGGTTTATGTCCAGTGAGATCTGCACTTCTGTTATGAGCATAACCTTTGGGTGCAACCTGGCGCACGACTGAATCATTGGGGCCTTCACAAAACTTAAGTTTGACAATGAATGTGGCAATGCTCCCTTTATCAGGGCCTTCACTCTCTATCCAAATATTACCTCCCATGAGATTTACAAACCTAATTCAATCAAAAGAGATCAAGTCATTTGCTGAAGAGTTGAGTAAACAATGCAGGGGCCATGAATAAGATGCAAGAAATGAGGAACAGCCCTATTTGATAGCTCCCATGCTAAATCAATAGCTAGTTACTCAACATCTTCCTAGAAATGATAGCATGAAAGGTCAATGCTCAGTAATGTCCAAAAAAGGAAAATGTAAATGCCCAACGGACATGGTGAGAAATATCTCTAAAACACTTGAGGTAGTTAGAGTGATCAAAAATATTATTAGGGTGGAAAAACCAGAGGTTCTGCATGCTATGTAGTCAAACGTAGGATATGAATTTTCTAAGTACCGTTTACAAATGGCAAGTCCAAGTCCTGCACCACGATTCATTCGATTGGATCCACTTCGAAACTGAGTAAATCTGGTAAATAGATGTGGAATATCTTGTGGGAGAATACCACAACCAGAGTCCTTAACCTGCAGTAACAAGGATGTTATGGTTGATAACAAACAAAATGGTATGCAGTAACTATAATACCAAGAAAAAAAAAATGGGCAGATAATGCATTAGGTTGTAACCAGGCATCTAGCAATAGATGCTGCAATTGATATACTAAATGAGTTAATCATGAAAGTACAGCACTAGATCACATGGGACAATAAACATAAATTAAAAGGAGTACCCTGCAAATACCAAAACATCATTTGTCCATAACATGGCCAGAAATACCTCAAACCTCATAAATGTAAATTTTTTAGATTTTGATACTAATCAATAGAAACAAGCCAAATGAAAAGTCAAATGAACTATTTACGAACCTGTACTCGTAGGAAGAAGTGGCCATCACTTGATACAGGATAAAATTCAGGGGGTCGACAATCTCTAAAGGACTCGGGTTTTGCAACAGATGCTATAATTGAAACATAACCCTCCTTAGTAAACTTCAGCGCATTACCGGCAACATTTAAAACAGTTTGCATAAGCCGTCTCTCATCACCAACAGCACATACAGGTAAATCCGGGGAGATAAGCAAAGTCATGGATAACTTCTTCACAGATGCTATAGGCTTTATCAAATTCATGATCTACAAATTTAAGACAGATTATGCTACCAAGATACCCATATGTAAATGCTGTACAAAATCAAGATTATTTTAATTCCATTTTGTAAAAATTGAGCCACTGGGATAGTCACCTCTCTGAAAACTTCATGAAGGTTGAATGTTCCAATTTCTAATTCTAGGCTTCCATCTTCAAGTCTAGAAAGATCTAGAACATCATTAATAAGTGTTGCCAAAAGGTTGCTGCTCTTTAGTACTGTCTCTATCACAACCCTTTGTTCTGGACTTAGCTCAGTCTCTAAAAGAAGTGAAGACAATGAAATCATTGCATGCATTGGTGTCCTCATTTCATGATTCATGACTGCAAGGAAATCATTGCGAGCATGGATAGCCACCTCTGCTTCTCGTCGAGCTAAATCTAAAGCAACATTCTGCTCCATGAGCTGATCACGGGCCCGCATAGACTCTTCAAGAATAGCAGCATGTGAAAGAGCAACAGCTACCTATATGAGAATTGAAGGCCAGTACAAAGTACACAAGGACACAACAATATTATTATGTATGATACACACGTACACGTGCACACACACACACACAAAACGCAGCTAATGACGTTTAAAAAAAAAACCTGGTCTGCTACAACATTAACAAGTTCCAATTCATGGTCTCGCCACTTTCTAGCACCATCTGTAGGGAGAATTAAAACCATGATTGCATAGCTTTTAACAGAGAGATCAGACCAATCATTAATCTGGAAATTCGAGAGATCTAAAAGAGGTACGCGCACAGCAACAACATCAGGTGGCACATATCTTCCTACAAGAGGTTTGATCCTAGCCAGAGGGCAGTTGTATGGTATGCGCACTGCTCGAGCATTATTGAAAACATCATTTACTATAGAATGGTTTAGTGGCACGGTGGACCCAACTTGTATTTGGTGGTTTAGGGTATGAGAAACTTGCAGATTCATTCCAGTTCGTGACGGCATCCACAACACACATTCTTCTAGGGCTAAAGTCCTACCTAACTCAACAAGTGTGGTTCTCAATATAGTATGTCTATCAAGCGTGCTTCTAATTTCGTGAGTCAACATCCTAACATGCCTGCCAGTCTCTTCTTGTGTAAGAATAAGTCCCATCTCCCTGTCAAGTTCTTCAGCCTTGTTCTTTAGAAATCGTTCCCGAGTTTTGACACTCAACAGATCAGGAATGATGTGAACAAGCATTAATGCAGTTGCACATGATACAATAGCACAAGCAATTTTTGCAACTGTCATGACAACAGCAACTGCTTTAGAGTGCATAGAGAACGTCCACAAACTTATGAAGTGGGTAGCTCCACAAAGAACAATAAAAGCACCAAACTGCATAAGCACCCATCTATATGGGAAGAATGCAGATTTTTGAACAAAATATATAAGCTCCAGGGGTATGGAGAAATATGCTATGGCGATTAAGAAATCTGAGATATACTGATATTTCACCAGAAGTTCATCATGCCATTGTGTGTCAATGCAATCACAGGACTCCATTACCCAATAACTCTCTCAACAAATCTGAGAACACAATTAAATAATTGTAACTAAATAATATGAGTTCACAGAAGAATTGACAACTAATAAATAAAAATGTCACAGAACATTCATTGCTTGTTGTGTATCAACAGATGATAATTCAATCACACAAATGTGTCGAGTTCAAGATTATATGTGCAAATTCAACATCAACAAGGGACCACTAAAGAAATTGACAACCACCATCACATTTATAGAAACTTGAATTGGTAAAACTGCACAAAATATTTCAACAAAGGGTCTAATTATAATAGGTGTGGCAATGACTACCATTTAATTAAACAGGCCCAAATTGAAGAACAGACTTGAACCTTGAAAGATACCTTTATAACTAATGGACCATATAGTTTCCATGTGATTTCCAAAGATACCTTTATAAAACATGTAACCATGCTTTCATTCTCAATAGAGAACCTATTGCTATCAGAAAAAAGTCCATAAAGCAGTGAGTGATTTCTATTATTTTTTATATCACCTCCCCTAATTCAATTCCTATAATCAGATATTCTGTCTACCAATAATTTGCACTAACACTAGTGTTTCCAAGAAGTGATGATGCTTAATCATGTTACTATTTATAACAAGTGCCGGGTAATTTTGATCATGATCAATTATTTTCAGATAGGATCTTTATTTACATATTCTTTGTAAATAATAATCAAGAAATGTTTTTCTTGGCAACATTATCCATCTAACCAAACAAACTCTAAAGTAGCTCAAACCACCATATATAATAAAAAAAAATAAATAAAAAAAAAGCTCAAAACCAACTCAATAATTATCCTTTAAATCAATTTGAAAAAACCCATATTTCCAAATACAAAGATATAAATAATTCAACAATGATGCCTAACAAATGAGACTAACAATAATCATTACCCCTTTTAAAAACAAAAAGTAATAAAAAAACTTAAAAAACTATTCTTTCTCAAATTTACGCCAGTCCAATCCCCAGAAACATCAAATTACAAAAATCACAAAAACAATATTCAAATGGGGTTTTAATAATTTGCCAAAAAAAGAAAGGGAATAGCATTAATATTTACCAAGCTGAGAAAGAAAAAGTGGATGGCCAGAGACTAATTGCAGAACTATGTGGGCGTGATCTTAGCCGACCATTTCATGTGGGGGTTCCAGAAATTTGAAGTGGAACAGTAGCTTCATGGGAGAGAAGAAAGAAGCAATGGAAAAACAGTGTATGAAACTACGAACTAGGAAGTTGGTAAAGTGAAGAAAAAGTCTACCATGAGTACAGGGAAGTTAAAAATAATATTCACGGACAAGGAACTAATTAGAAAGAAGGGAGATACATACATTGGTTTCTATTTTAACGGGAGTCTCTCGCACGTGCCTCGACTGGCTTCGTAGTTTTTATTTTATTTTTTTAAATCAAACCAACGTCAAGTCATAATAATGCGCAATACCACACGTACTATCGAAACTTTAAAAAAGTTATTACCATGAGCAAAATATATTTGTAAAGGTGTCACCGCTTAAATAGCTCAACTTTTACAAAATATTAGCAACAAAAACGATACGAAAATCCTTACGCTCAAATAAATTTTGTTTAAAAGAAAATTTTCACACTTGTTGACATTACATTCGGATAACATGGGCGGGTTCTATCACTTCTACTTCACATTGGGATTAAAGTTGTTTGTTCAACCCATCTCTTTGGTAAGTGGGTCCAACCAACCAAACCCACTTACCCTTAGGTGGTAGAAGTGAAAGAGACAATATTATTGTAATGTTATTTAAAAATGTTTTTTTATATATGAGTTTAGATACCACTTATTTTATTGAAAATTAAAAATAATAAAAAATTATTTTTTAATTACTGTTCACATGTCTATTTGCACCATTCATGTCCCATGAACAGTGCAATAAGCACTGTTTAAAAAAAAAAAAATGCCTGAAACGCTAGACGTGAAAGCCAGATGTGCAAAACAAACGGACCCTATATGCCTTATAAATTAATAGTATGAAATTCTTAAATAAAAAAGTTATTAATTTGTGTTTATCATCATATTATTAATGTGTTACTAATCGCATTAATTATTATTTCAACTTGTAAGTTTTTTTTAATAATAAATATAGCAGTACCTGCAACATTTTCAACCCAAGAAAAAGGTTGTCCACATTCATAGTTTTTTTTTTTTTTTCTTTTTGGGGAAGACAACTTTTTTCTCTTTTTTTGGGCTAAGGCAACATTTGGATAGCGCTGAACACGTCTGCGTTCAGCGCTTTCCACTTCTTTTTTTTTTTTTTTTTCATTTTTAGTGCAGGGGATAGCGCTGTGCATGTACTTTTTAGCAACTTTTTATTAAAAATGAGTCTCGCAGTATTATTTATACATTTAAAAATTATTTTGCTCCAGTATTTTCAGTTTTTAATTTTTAACTGTATCCAAACGGACCCTAAGTGTAAGACATGACATAGATATTGTTCTTTTTAGCCATGAGAATAAACTATGATAAATTATTGTTTTACTAATTTTGATAAGATTTCATCCTTTTTATTTGTAGTGTATAAAACTTTATAACAGTTCAAATTTTTTAGTTTTTAGGATTATTATGTAAGACATAATTAAGTGAAAAATACTAATTGGGATGATTTTTTTCCTATATGATTAGCTATTCTAATTTTGCTCATATATATATATATATATATATTCTCCATTCAAGTAGGTAAAAAAGAAAAAAAAATGGATAAATTTTAAAATCACAATAATTGAGTCAAACCATCATTATACCACGCCCTAAAAGTTTGAATGTAAAACCATTGAACAAGGTGGTTGTTAAAAAATTATTTTTCTTATAACATTTTTTTTTTTTTTTGGAGTAGAGAAAATTGATGACAAATAGATCGTATAATTCAATAGTTATATTTGCTAAAGGGCGATTCAAATCCCAATTTTCCTAAAAAAGGAAAATAAGCTATAAGCTGCAAAGTTCTTACCTAACAAAATATAGATATACACACACACACACACACACACATATATATATATATATATTAAAATTGAATAATAGTATAATAAAAAACTTCATAAGACTTATTCTCAAAAATTATGAAATCTGTAAAAGAAATGATAATTGACTTCACAAAAAATACACAAAAACAGCCCACATTCGGTGAGCCATTTTTGCATAAACTTTTTCAAATTGCTGAAGTACACAATCACGGTTGCCTTGTGTAAAAGTTTTTTATTCATTTTTGTTTTGACTCTCATCTCTTCTCTCTCTCATTGTAGTATTAATAAAAAACGATATATATAGTGTGTTATAAAAGTGATTATATATAATAAATAAAATAGCTTTTTAGTGAGGCAAAATGGCACTAAATTTACTTTTTTAGTGTCATTATCTCATTATGAGCGTTGTTAAATTAACATTGATTATCTAATAAAACCACTATTTTATAGATCTTTTTTCACAGAAAGTCAGAAGCTATACATTCAAAAAAAAAAAAAAAAAAGATAGACAAGTAAATTCAAAAAAAAAAAAAAAAAAAACCAAAAGGGTAAAACTTAAGCCAAATACATTAAGTCCTAAAATTAAATTTAAACAAATAGCTACATTGACTTTAACTTTCATTAGAAATGATAAAATTTGTGTTCTTCATTGGTCATGAAACTTATACCTATGATTTACAAAAACCAATTAAATTCAACGCAACCATGTATTAAAATTTAATGGTGTGACAAGACATCTAGATACCACATTTATTTTCTTAGTAAGAGCCACTCTAATATATATTTGAAATGCTTTGAAATACTTACATAATGGGTAAAAAAACAGAGCACTTAGTACTTGGGGCAGATACCACCTCGGTGGGCGGTAAAAGCCACTCTCCACTCTAATAAGGTGTAAAGAACATAAAGCAATTTGGCAAAAGAAACACTCATTATGTATTTTAACCACATGACTTATTATTATTAAATAATTTAAACAAATCACATAACCATAAAATTAGTCACGTGATTAAAGCCATATCTAAACAATCATTTTATAGCCACCTAATATATTAGAGATTTAGAGGGACTATCTTTCAAATAAGATAACAGGAATCCCATCAAAAAAAAAAATAAGATAACAGGAAAGTTCTGTCCCCCACCAGAATGAACCTATCCTCTTAAATATCAAAGAGGTTATGTACATTGCATTTGGATGATGGTGGCAAAACTGTTGCCCTTTACCACAGTTCAGATGTGACATTTACTCCACACAAAAAAAAAAAAAATCATTTTTGCCTTGAACCAAAATGCTTCCTTAAATTCAAAGGCTTTGCGAACTGAATTGGAACATTACTAGATACACACAGTCACTCTCTACCTCCTTTACCAATGGCTGAACAAGACGACTGGTATTAAGTATATACATATGACCTAATGCATCATGAAGTTGAAAAGTGCAAAAAGACAAGTGGCAAGAATGCAGCTTAAGAATCAAACAGATATAACAAAATTATAGTAGTATGGTGCTAACCAAATATATACACTCATAGCAAGAAAAGGTCATCAGTAAAAGCATAAACAAGTTTCACTAAACTCGCTTTTCAGAGAATCTAGAGATAAAACAGGACACTTTAGTGTGTTTTAGCCTTTCAGGTCTTCACCACTGTCCTAGCACATAAAGAAACCATTTC
Source organism: Castanopsis chinensis (assembly GCA_032878915.1). Classification (NCBI taxonomy): domain Eukaryota; kingdom Viridiplantae; phylum Streptophyta; class Magnoliopsida; order Fagales; family Fagaceae; genus Castanopsis; species Castanopsis chinensis. Next base: position 20,940,374 of record JAVQMG010000115.1, read on the forward strand.
AAGATGTTAAAGGCTGGTGTCATTTTTATTTTTAACCAGCACTTACAAAAACTCTTCTTTCGGCAGTGACTTTATTTCAAGAAATGTCTGTTCGAGTTCATATGCACAGGTTGTCCATGTCAACCCTTCACATTCTAGTCAAATTATCATATGGTCATACAATTCAACATTAGAAGCAAGGGGAAGAAGACGACACCTCACCCTAAAGAATCATACATGAAAAGCACACATCAGCTGACAAACAAAACCGACCAAAGAATGCATCAATGTATGATCATCAAGGAACAGTATAACGCTTAGATGAGCCCAAAGCAAAGAATGTAACAAATACAATGTTGTAGGCTTAAGTCAAGATAACAGGTTTTAGAATTTAAAAATAATAATAATAATTTTAGGCCCCAATTAAATAACATATAATAAAATTACTATAAAGTTCATCATAACAGCAAAGATAATAATATACTTCATAAAAAGTTAGTATTTGTTACTTTATCATTCATCCATTCTATCAAGTTCAATGTAAACTGTTACAAAACAACAGTGTTAAAGAGACCTTTTTTTTCTTTTTTTTTTCTTGTTAAGTAATAATGAATTTCGTTAAAGAATGTGCAAGAAGGGGCACAACCTAGTAAATGGGACGTATACAAGGGTTGACCCCTACTAAATTTAGCATCTAAAATTCAAAAGATCTAAAAATTCCAAGTTGTGGAAGCAGCCTGCATCCATTCTCAAGACCTTAAAAACAAGGACTTTAATATATCTATAGACATCACTTTTACCTCAAAAAGTGTGTGCATTCTTCTCTCTCTCCAAATGCACCAAATCAAACAAAGAGTGATTGCCTTCCATACTTTGCTGTCATATTTGCCAAATTGTCCCTTTCAATATGCCAATAAGTTGACCACCATCTTCCGTATTACCCATTTAATCCCAAATTAGCATTACACCAAGCTCCACATATCACAAGCAATATCACACTGTAGTAGTAAATAATCCACATACCGTCTGTTTTTAACTTCTTTAAATTAAAAGATGAGGAGCCTATAAGATTATCTGACTGCACTAATATCATACAGTATAATGAAGTTTTAGTCCAATGTACAGAGCTTCTACCCTTTTCCAAATTCAGAGCTCACTTGAGCTCTTTCAGATACACCAAGAGCTACAACAATAAATAATGATAAGATTCCCTGTCCAGTTTCCACCCAGGAAGATTACTTCTTTCTTTTAACTCTTCTACTTTTGGGAAAGCGTTCTTCAGGCTCTAAAAGAACTTCAGTGTGCATTTGTGACCAAAGCACTTCAAAATGATTGTGGAAACTCTCCTGAAACCAGCCCAGAATTTCTGAATGCAATTCCATAGGATTCTCTACCCAAGCCTCTCTTAACATAGCACAGCTATCAATTAATTTGGTCTTTAACTTGTTTAAAAGATTTCCTACCCTTTTTTGACCGGATGCCTCTGGCCTCAAAATGCAACTAGGAGGAGCTGCCATAAACTTACGAACAGATCTTATGCATGGTAATACTTTGCCTTCAAGCAATGCATAAGCAAACACTGCAACTCGTTGCACATTATCTGTGATCAGCAAACTATGCAAGGGAAGTTCCCATAAATGAGGCCCAAAAGTAGGAATGACGTAACAGAATACTTTGTCAGTATGAGGCTCATAATAAGGCTTGGGATCTGTAAGGGCTGGGGAGAAGGTGCACAAAAACCGAGCATGTTTAACAAGCCACTCTGATTTTACACTAGTCACACCGTGCATGTATGGTCGTTTTGTCTGTATCAATTCACTGTAAACCAAGAACTCAGGGGGCGAACTAGAAACAGATGACCAATGATGCAGGAAGACAGTTTCTTTTACAATACAAGATTGATACCGAACAGCATGTGCCTTTTGGTCCCCTTCAGATGGTCTTGAAACTCGAATGCGTTTGGCAACCCTATCTGCCCATCCAGCACAGATAGCTTGGCCTAAGAGCTCTTCCTCATTCAGTAAGAGAAGGGGTTTATTGAAGGAAACCCTCCAAGCATGCTCTACGTCCTCTGGAGTTCCATGAATCCATGAGAAATCCTGCTCGGTGCCACAAAGGCCTTTTCCAAAGACAAGTTGAAGTAGCTGCCTTCGCAGATTGGACATTTCCTCCATGCTTTTCAAGTGTAATGCATTGTCATTGCAGAATTCCACTGGGCTTCCAGAAAGCTCAAAACACTGCAAAGCACGTGCTATGGTCAGAGCATCACTGCTAGGGTTGGAAAATTTTGCACGCGACACTTTCGAAATTTCTTTCAGTTTCTTTCTCCTCAATTTTTCTTGCTTGTAAATGACTTTCTCACTATCTAGGGTACCGGATTTCTCATCCTGCTCTATGTCATCTTTATTAGTGTGTCTTCCTTCAAGCTCCATGACAAATGGATTTGACAAACTCAAAGCTGCAGCTGCTGCAACTGCATATCCTAGAACCAGATTTGCACGGGCATAACTTTTCACCATCCTCATAGTTTGAATAACAGTAAGGAGCATCCTAGAGTGGCGTGGACTCATGGGAAAACGTGCCATGGCCTTCCCTAAGGGTGTCAATTTTCCATTTTTATCAAGTGCTTCAAGAGCCTTCAAGCAATGCTCTGCTTCAACCAATGCTTTGGTATTGGGAGGAGTTGGAAACGGAAAGTTTTGAACCTGGCATAAAAGAAAGAGATAAACCTATTAAAATAACCAAATTTGCAAATTTAAAAGAGCAAAATATAAGGTAGATCAGGGAGTTGATAATTTCCAAACCACCTGAAGTTCCACAAATCATATCTTCATTTGGTGAAAATATCAACTAAACTGGTGGCTACTGCCTATGGACAAAACAGCAGCAGTCCAAACCAAGAGTAAAATGTTGGGGAACAGAAAAGTCAACAACTCAACAAATTTCCAAGACCCAGTTCTAACCAGATAATACAAATCAGTCATGTCATTAATGACTTTCTAACAGTTGAGGAAAAGCACAGGAAGAATAAAAACCCCACCCCAAATATGTTTAAGCAAATAATCAGGTTGAAATTTGACACTGGGGATTCCACTAGTAAGTCTACTTTTGCCCAGCGAAATCAAAACTCAACACATGTTATCTGACCAAATATGTACTATATAGAAAGTCATGCCATCCAAGATTTCAGGAAAAGAAAAAAGGCGGAGGTAGATCAAGAAGCAATAAACACATACCTTATCAATACCCATGGATTTCATAAGAAGGACGACACCATCAACAGGCATTTTAGATATTTGAGCAAGAGAAAAGTCAGGAAGTGTATTGGTAAAAACTGCAGAAGAGTAGAGACGGTAACAGTGGCCAGGCCCAGTTCTTCCAGCTCTTCCTGCACGTTGAGCAGCAGATGCCTTGCTTATCCACTGTATATCATATGTTTCCATGCCATTGGCAGTATTGTAGATCTTCACTTTTTCTCTTCCAGTATCAACCACATATTTTACGCCTGGGATGGTAATAGAGGTTTCAGCCACATTTGTAGCAACAACAACAAGCCTCTCTCCTTCCTTGACATCTTTAAAAACACGAAGCTGGTCTGCAGCAGACAGCTTGGCATAAAGAGGCAGAACACTCAATGCACCAGCACAGAAACCATTGTCTCCTCCCTTTTTCTTCACTGTTCTAGTGGATTGGTCTAAGCATCCTTCTGGACTAACAGGAAGAGCCTGTTTGCCATCAGAAACAGAGTTTAATGCAGTTTTTCCAGCCAAAGATTCAAAAGCAGCCTTGAGCGAAGCAAGGCTTGCATCCTCCCCTAAAATGTCTACAAGACTATGATCACCCTCTTGAATTGTCTGATGTGATGCTTCCCCATCATCAACATCAAATTCCAGTTCACTCTCAGTTTCCGAATCATATGAATCATCAGAATGATCCTCCTCTATATCACACTCATCTTCCTCATAAGAGCTAAACCTGTCAGAATACTGGTGAACTGAATTTCCATCAACTTCAAACGCTTCACTAATATCCTTCATATTCATGTCCTCAACAAAATTTATGTCAGAGACTGCAGTGCAATCATTTTCTGCATCCCCCCTAAAATTTTTCATAATCAGCTTCTTTGAAGCTTTACGTAGCTCCTGACACAAGTGATTGACTTCCCGCTGGCCAGTAACGAATACAAGTATGCCTCCCTGTGGCAACCTCTTGTGAATTGCCAAGACCTTTTTATATGCTTGGCCAATATAATCCACAATCTCTGTTCTCTTTGAAAAGTGTATAGTTACTGGAAACTGTCTAGTGGGAACTTCTATAACAGGTGGAGGATCATGAAATATTCTTCTCCCAGAAATAAAGTCTTCCACTCGCAAGGTGGCACTCATCAGCACAAGTTTTAATGGATAAATCATATTTTCCGGACTTATATTTTTCCCTGAATGGACAATCTGTTGCTGCTTCTCATATTCATGCTGTTATCAAGCACAGGATTTTATAATAAGGAGATTAGATAGAAGAGACAAGTTTTGATTCTTACATTTACTAATGATAAATACTTATCAAGGTTTACCTGACGGATTCTAATTATACGTGAAAGCATTCCAATTAGAATGTCTGTGTTCAAGCTTCTCTCATGAGCCTCATCGAGAATTATGACAGAATAACGCTTCAACAAAAAATCATTCTGCAGCAAAAAGGGTTTTCTTTTTAACCACACTGGAAAGAAGGTAACTCATTTAACTGAAAGTGTACTTCATGTAAAACACACAGGCAAGGGTGGCATGCTAACAGATGGCAAAGCATAATCAATTAAGGTAAAATAGTGAAAGCAACAGATATTGGAGTTTGGTCCTCAGCCCAAAGAACAACTATCAATATCTCAGGCACAAAGCTGAAAAGCAGGTAAATTCTACAATTCTCTAAAAAATCCTACCCATACTTTTTTTTTGAGAAGATAATTCTAACCATACTTAATGCAATAAATTAAAAAAATGTACGATTTAAATAACCAAACTCCATCAAAATAAATATGCAATTAGTATCATTGATTAAAATTTTACCAATTTATCACCTATCACTACTGTGAATGCAAATTCTTCTCATGAAAAGAAAAACACATTAATGTCATGCATAAGTATTGTCAAATTTGATCACATTTATGCATAGTCATTCACATCATAACTAGTCAGGAAAGCAAACCTGAACTTCTCGCAGTAAAATTCCATCCGTCATGAACTTGATTGAGCAACTGTCTCCAATCTTCTTGTCATACCTAACTTGAAACCCAACCTCTTTACCTAGATGGAGACCAAGCTCATATGCCACTCGCTTGGCTGTGGCAAGGACAGCAACACGACGTGGTTGAGTAACTCCAATAATACCACTTTTACCACCCAACTGGCTTGAACCAAAGCCAGCTTCATAAAGAAACTGAACAATGCCAATAAAAAATGTAGCATTAAGATTGTCACTCAAGGGGAAATGCAACTTTAAATTCAGGTGGCAAATCTAACCAAGCATCAAGCAAAACCCACCTGCGGAACTTGAGTGGTTTTACCACACCCAGTCTCTCCACATATGATAACAGAGGCATGATCATTTATAGCTTCCATTATCTCCTGCTCCATCATGACTATTGGAAGATCCTTCCTAGTGTTCTGAACCTCATTGGGCCTAGAAACGTGCACTACAGTTGGGGCAATTTGAGGTCTCTGCACAGGAAAACCTTGTAGATTGATTGTACTTCTGTACTTGGCCTTTTGGCTCTCATCTTCCTTATCCTATCACATGTCAAGTGCCCAATCTTCTGTTAGTAAATAACAAACATATATATAAATTAACAAACAGATATCATGTCAGTTATTATTCCGTTATACAAAAAATTATATATTAAGGAAGGGGGCTTTTTAAGGTGATGTGCAAGAGTTATAAATGATGTTATAATTTCACATGAAAGATACATAATGCTGAAAGCATAGCATCTTGATTGAATTCTGGTATACAACAGCTGTAAAATGCAACCAAAACAAATTGTATCCGCAGAGCTTGATTTGTTAAAAAAAAAAAAATTTAAACTTCCATTCAGATTATCGTCTTAAACCATCCTAAGATTATACAAATTCTTTTTGAAGACTCTTTTAGTTTCTCTTATTCTTCCATTTAGAACTAGCCAAGTGGGCTGGGAGATAAAGCATTACAATACTCACTCAGTTTGGTGCATGTGCAAACAAAGACATACCTTTGATAAATCGATAATTGGGGATGTGGGGGGATTTAAACCCCGGATGTCTCCGTTGGAAACACTAAGAGGTGCCAACCAGTGAGCTACAAGGCTTTTGGCAACAAAGTCACTGATACTAAATATCAAGCTTTTTGTATATACTTTTAAATTTTCCAACCTTTAACAATCCACAATTTTATGACCATGAGTTCAATTCATGATATCTAAATGTCATATATAAATCTTAACCCTTTACTCGTATATCCATTCTTTAACATTATATATTTAACCAATTATAATCTAAGTAAGAAGCATACCATTAACCTAGAGCTTTCACTGCCATCATCTATGGATGAACTGGGCAAAGAATCTAGATTTCTGTCTTTTTGCATAGAAGTGCTGTTGTCTTTGTTAAAAACTTCTTCAGCTTGTAAGCCAACAATGGATCCACTATTTTCATTGCCATAAACTGGCCCTTGAGATGATTCCAAAGAAAAAGATTCATTCTTTAGGGCTTCTCTTTCCACTATCATTGGTTGCAATGAGTCATCCTCACTGAAATCCTGCCCTGATGGAATTTCATCTATCTCGAGTCCAGTTCCAACAGCATCATCATCATCACCACCCGTCCTCTTGAATGGCTGGCTGCTGTCTGGAACTTCTAATCCAGCGTTAGAAAATTGTACAGCCCTCCTACGTTTTTCCTTCATGGTTTCGGGCTACATAAACATAATACTATCATGTCAATACAATCCCACAAGACTTCACCAAAACATTAAAAATATCATCATTTTTCATAGTTTCAGCCCAAACATTCAATTACAAAGCACCAAAAACATCATTGATTTAACAATACAAACCTGACCAATATCTTGTACAGACTGCAAAAGGGGAAACGCGTTCTCCGGAAGCTTGTACTTCCTGATGGTACAGATTTTAAATTATACATTAAAAATTCCACACACTAGTCAGATTAAAAAAAAGAAAATTAAACTAGAAAACAGTCAATTGAGGAAATCATAACAACATACTCTAAGGTCTCGATGCTTCTTGACAGCAGAAGTGTTTTCTCCTTCTCCTCCTACACATAACAAAATTAAATGATCTACCATGCACAAGAACCAAAACAAAAGTCACAATTGAATTACTCATCCAAGCACCTCCAACTTCCTTAGCTTTCTCTTCTGAGAGTTGCTCAGCTTCGATTTCTTTTCCACTACAACCTTTTCGCGCTGTACAAACCAATTGCAAAATTTCAAAATATTCAAAACAAAATCTAAAACAAAACTAATCAGTTCAATGTGTATACCTTTTTATTCTTTTTCTTATCCGGCAAGATTAATGCATTGCTATCGCAACCTTCCAAACTATCAAATGGAATCACAAATTCATTAAACATACAAGAATTGTTTCTGTTTCCAAATATCAGCTTAAGAGTAATCAGTGTTTTCTTCAATTCATTGAACATTCAAAATTTTAAACTTACCTCCATGAACGTTTTCTATTATTCGATTCTGGCGACTTTTCAACAGACACCTCCATTGGTGCTCCTCTTTGAATAACCTTCAACAGAAGAAGAAATAAAAAAAAGCGTGTAAGCATTGTAATGAACTCTAATATTCATGGAAACAAAATCCAAAAGAATACAATTCGATTTTTACTCCAAACTCAAAGTGAAGTTCTTGTTCGGAGAAGAAGAAGATTCCAGAGATTTTTAATAGTTCGAGAAATTTGCTATTCAAAGTGAGTTTGAGGGTTTGTGCATTACTGTGTGTTCGCGACGGCGCGAATATGGAGATTCTGAATTTTTTTTTTTTTAGGTTAGGGTATAAAACCGTTAAACGACAATTATAAAGTCGTTGTGTCTGAAAACGGCACTGCGTACTTGGCGCTTAACTTTCCAAAACGACTATTTTTTGGGTGAGAGCAGAGTAATACGGCAACGAGAGAGAGACACTCACGAAGGAGAGAACCAAACGATGATTCCGGTGGCGGTTGATTCTGCGGCGAAAAGGACAGCAGCGACCGTTGTTGGTGGTGCGAAGCAGCGGCGTTCTAACTGATGTGCCCTATACGGTGAACCTACTTATTGCTTAACTTTAAAATGTGTTCTGTGGCAGCATATTATTGGTGGATGTAAACATCTTTGTTTTACTACCCCGATACTTACTGAATTTTAACTCTTTAACTTTGCTTTCATTTTATGATTTATAAATTTATTTACTTATTTATTTTTTTAAGAATCAATACCGCGCAATTTCATTACTAAACTAGAGAATAAAAAAAAAAAAGTCAAATGGAACATGCTCCATCCAGACTAGTCGTTAGGAGCTTTACGAGTTATTAATGATGGCAGTATTGAGCTAGTCACATGGCTTCATGTTTTCTCAACACACTCATGACTCATTAGGCCTAATTAGTGATGCTCCTAAGGGCTATATAAGGGGGGCTTGCCCAATCTCCCTACTCGAGTTGGATCGATGAGCAGTGATAAGAGGTAGCATGTGGAGGCACCTTACTCCACATGATACTCCAAGACCATGGCAGAGGTGGGCCATGGTGGGCAGAGATGGGTTTGATGATGATGGGCAATAGCAGGTGATGCTAACCCTAGGTGGTGGCGCATGGCATTGGTGGCTTAGTTGTTAGTTCCTTATGTGTGGGATTGGTGGTTTGAGTGCAAGGTAGGGCTGGGCTGCTACGATGATTAAATGTTGTGTGCAAGACATTGGGCTAGATAGGGCTGGCTAAATGCATGGACAAGTGCTAGTGAGCTAATGGCAGTTATGTTGTGTGCTGCATGTGGGCATGCTGTGTCAGCTATAGTGCTGATGAAAAGTTTTGAGCATGGGTCAAGCCTCCCCAAAACATGTGGGAATATGTTGTGTAGGCTGCTGGAGAATGGGCAGAGGCCCCATGATCTATTGAGATATGGGTTGTGCATGTGCAACATGTGCAATGGCAGTTACTAAGCAGTTCCTAGCTTTCTAGATGTTTAGACCTGTTGAGTAGGGACTGGAAACGTGGAGAGCAGGCCAAGACAGCATCATTTGAAGGTGTCATACACAAGTGATAGATTGTCCAAGACTCAGGCTGTTACTAGGTAGTAACTGCCATAGCAACTAATTCTGTGTATTTAACCCTAAGGCTGTTGGAGGTGTCAACAGCAAAGTGTATTTGGCATTGGAAAAACTTTGTGTAATTCTTTGGGCTTTTAAAGGGTTTCCTTTGTACTTGAAATTAAGTAATAAAGGTTGGGGGTGGGTTCCCTATAAAAATTGTGTGTACTATGTGTTTAAACGTCCATATATAATCTGTTCTAAGTGTTATTACAATAAGTATGTGGTGTTGGCTGAAACTAAATCAGGGACTTAGGGCCATCACAGGCAGAAAAATTTAAGTGCAAAATTGACCCTGTGACACTATTAAAGGTAAACGTTTGGATTTTACATCCTAATGTTTCAAAATTTGGATTTTACCCCTTAAATTTTAGAAGTATTTGGATTTTTCAAATACTCCAAAATTTTAGAGGTGTAATTTGCAATTTACCGAAATTTTAAACTCAAAAAAAAAAAAAAAAAAGTCTGTTCCATTCAAGAAAGTTTTCATAAGACTTTTTCTTTTTCTTTTTTTCATCACAAATCACAATAATAACAAAAGAAGTATTATTTTCTAACAGCATTCATTCTGTTTCACATACTAATCCTAATAGGTCGATACTGGTATGCCACATAGACCATCAACGTAATGAATGCAAAAACACAAGCCATGTTGGCTAATGTAGTATCGTGATAATAACGCCAAACACTAAGTATTCTAGGTTCAAACTCAAAAGGACGCAAAATAATGGCATCATTCATGTCAAAATCTCTACAAAAATAATATTAATTTTGTTTCGCACTGTTACAATAAAGTCTAATTTTTAATAATTTTAAAATTAGGTTATAGCAACAAATTAAATCGTTGCAATAATTTATTGCAACATAAATTTTGTTGCAACAAGTTGGCCATAAAGGGCTTTTGGGACTGGATCACCCAATTCATCAAGCTCTATCGTAATAAAAACTTTTGTTGTAATAAGTTATCGCAACAAAAAAAATTGTTACAATAAGGTATTGCAACAAAAAAATTCATTGCAATAATTATTGCAACAAAAAAATCAATAAATTTTCTTGTAACATGATAGAAGAAGCATACACAACACATGACAAAACCAAAAATTAGGCTTCTGTAACCAACAATAGAATAGTAAGGTTTCAAACTATGTATCAAACATAATTTATAAATCATAGTTAACTTATGCTACTATATGTATGAGCGTAGTCATAATAGTGAGCCTATATTAGAGCCAAGTATGGTGCAATGCAGCTGCAGTGGAACATGTACTTGCATGGTGGAAGACTCGACAACTCATCTCCATCAACAAAGCAAAATAGACAAATACAACACTTTTCCATGTAATAGGGAACATGAGACATATCGTGAAACACAATCATAGGGATCCCCTTAGGAATGCGAGGAAGGTCAACTAAATCTCCAATCCTAATAGGTCGATATTGGTATGCCATGTAGACCATTAACGTAATGAGCGTAGAAACACAAGCCATGACAACTAATGTAGTATCTTAATAATAACGCCAAGCGTTAAGTATCCTAGGCTCAAACTCCGAAAGACGCAAAATAACAACTTCATTCATGTTAGAATCTCTGCCAAAAAAAAAAAAAAAAACTAATTTCATTTCACACTATTGCAATGAAATTTTATTTTTAATAATTTTAAAATTAGGTTATAGCAACAAAATAAATCTTTGAAATAATTTATTGCAACAGGTTGGTCACCCAATTCATCAAGCTCTATTGTAACAAAAACTTTCGTTGCAATAAATTATCGCAACAAAAAAATTCGTTGCAATGATTATCGCAATAAAAAAAATCAATAAATTTTCTTGTAACATGACAAAAAAAGCACACACAACACATGACAAAACCTAAAATTAGGCCTCTGTAACCAACAATAGTATAGTAAGGTTTTAAACTATGTATCAAACATTATTTATAAATCATAGTTAACTTATGCTACTACATGTATGAGCATAGTCATAATAGTGAGCCTATATAGAAGCCAAGTATGGTGCAATGCAACTGCAGTGGAACATGTGCTTGCATGGTGGAAGACTCGACAACTCATCTCCATCAACAAAGTAAAACAGACAAATACAACACTTTTTCATGTAATAGGGAACATGAGACATATCATGAAACACAATCATAGGGATCTCCTTAGGAATGCGAGGAAGGTCAACTGAATCTGCAATCCTAATATGTCAATATAGGTATGCCATGTAGACCATTAACGTAACGAGCACAAAAATATAAGCCATGACAACCAATGTAGTATCTTAATAACAACGCCAAGCGCTAAGTATCCTAGGCTCAAACTCAAAAAGACGCAAAAAAACAACATCATTCATGTTAGAATCTCTGCCAAAAAAAAAAAAAAATTATAATAATAATAATAATAATAAAAAAAAAAATAATAATAATTTCATTTCACACTATTGCAATAAAATTTGATTTTTAATAATTTTAAAATTAGGTTATATCAATAAAATAAATCATTGCAACAAGTTGGTCACTCAATTCATCAAGCTCTATCATAATAAAAACTTTTGTTGTAATAAGTCATCGCAACAAAAAATTTGTTACAATAAGGTATCACAAAAAAAAAAAAAAAAAAAATCGTTGCAATGATTATTGCAACAAAAAAATCAATAAATTTTCTTGTAACATGACAGAAGAAGCATACACAACACATGAAAAAACCTAAAATTAGGCTTCTATAACCAACAATAGTATGCTACGGTTTTTAACTATGTATCAAACATAACTAATAAACCATAGTTAACTTATGCTACTATATTTATGAGCGTAGTCATAATAGTGAGCCTATATAGGAGAATGTAATACACCAAAAAAAAAAAAAAAACTAAGAAGCATCCTCATCTTGTCATTTGGAAGTCCACTCAATCGTCTCCAAATGAAATGACACCTTAACAATAGGGGCATGTAGAGGCTGGAGCCAAGTATTTCTTGAAATTATCCATGTATAAACTATAAAATGCTACTTTATTTTCAATTTTAAATGAGGTGAAATCAACACATTTTTAAATTTGAAATTAAAATTTTAAATAAAGTGACAATAAATACCTCTTTCCATTTGTAATATTTAATGTAAACTATAAAATTTATCTATTTTAAGGGGAGATGATCCTTTTCCGCAATGATAGAGATTGCAAACACTCTCCTAGTGAGTTAAGTAGGGCCATATATGAATAAATTGTTCATCTTGATAAAAAAGTTCATTCATATTTGTTTGTTTATAAATAAGCCAAGTTTGAACCTTAGTTTTAGACTTATTTAATAAACAAGTTGAGCTCAAGCACAAAGCTCATGAATTTCAGGATTTGATGCAAAACAAGCTACGCATAAGCTCGTTTATATGGTTTGGAAGAATGATCTCAACTTCCAATTAATTAAAGTCTTAGAAAAACTTAGGCTTGATAATGAACTTATGTTAGATCCTAAGCTTAAAAACTTGATATTGAGCTCGAGTTTATATGGACTAATTAATCAAGTAAAGCTAAGTCGAGTTCAAGCTTTTAGACTTTTTAACTAGCTCCCGCTCGAACTTAAACATTATTTGTAAGCTCGGTTTGAGCTCAAGCTAAGTTTTAATATTTTACTTTCGTTATTAAGGCTACGTTTGTTTTGACAAAAAACAGTTTCAGGAAATTATTTTTCGCCTTTACGTGTGTTTGGCAGCTACGGAAAATACAGTCAACAGAAAATGATTTACACTTTGACCAAAAAATAATCCCTTTTGAACGGAAAATCATTTACACTTTGATTTTACCTTCAAACAATTTCCGGAAACCACACCTGAATAAAGAGAGAGCTCAAGCACACTCCTCACACAGTCCAAAACCCATCTCCAAGCTCAACTCAGCCAAGCTCCAGCCAGCCTAGCCAAGCTCCAACTAGCCCAGATCATGCCGCCCCACGGTCCAAAACCCATCTCCAAGCTTACCTTCAAACCATTTTCCAGAAAAAAAAAAAAAAAAAAAAAAAAAAAAAAAAAAAAAAAAACCCGAACCAAGATCGACTCCAATGCCGCGCAATCTCGCCTCCGCCATGCGATCTCGCCTTCGCCTTCGCCTTTGCCTCCGCCGCGCGATCTCGCCTCTCTCTCTCTCTCTCTCTCTCTCTTCGTTCTTCTCTAACCGAATTTGATGATTTTTTTTTGGGTTTTGTTTCTTTTGTGTTTCTATATTGAGAAATGAAATTATATATATGTTTGGAAGCTGAGAATATGTGAGAAATTGTGAACAACAAGTAGAAAATGTGTTTTCTATAGTATTTTCAAAAACACAACCAAACACTAAAAAATATTTTTTTAAATGCCATCAAATACTAGAAATTATTTTCCTTTCCCGAAAATATTTTCACCTGAAATTATTTTATACTCGGAAAATATTTTACACTTAAACAAATGCAGCCTAAGCTGAGCTTAAACATTTACTACTCAATAAATCTTAGCTCGTTTATGACCCTAGAGTTAAGTCATAACCTAAACCTTAACCCAAAGGTTTGAACTCAAGAATTACCCCATCGATAAGTCTAGGATTACCAAAAAGTTAAAAAAAAAAAAAAAATTGACAACTATTGAGGTGGCAAGTTATTATTAGTAAATGAAAAAAGTGATGTTATTGGGAAGAGAAGATAAAAATTAATAAAAAATTTTCAACTAAATTGTTTTGTATATAGCATTATTATTATTAGATTCTAAAACCCAACCATGGAGGGAGAACCCAATAAGAAAATAAATAAATAAAACAATAAGTCTAATGTAATGATAATCTATATATATAATAATAGATAAAGTAGAGAAAAAATTCAATTAAACTTCAAATTGGAATTTAATTAGAATCTAATTTTGCACTATGTGTATCATCTAATCTAAATTTTAGAATTTTGTGCCAAGTGAGTTAATTTAGTGTAAAAAATTGAATTTCAATTAGAGTTTAATTTTGTGCCACGTGTCCCGTTTAATCTAAATTTTTAAATTTTTGTGCCAAATTAATTAATTTAGTATAGAAAACGATGAGTCCAATATAATAAACCCTAAAAAACATAATCATTTAACTAAAAAAAATTCAAATTTATAAATCATCTATATATATATATATATGTTAATAGGTAAAGTTTAGATAAAATTGAATTAGAATTTGAAATTATAATCCAATTTTGCGCCATGTTTCTAAATTTATGTGGGAACTACACTATAACTATCCACTTAAGCTTGTGCCACGTGCTTACTTAAGATTTTTAATCTTTGTGTCAAATGAGTTAATGAGTGCAAAATACTAAAAATATAATATTAATAAACTATAAAATTAAAAAAAAAAATCACATTTACTCAATAAAAATCACCACATGTTTCTCAAAAAATAAATAAAATAAAAATCATCACATAATAAAAATCACTACACGTTCTATCTTATTAAAAATTAGAAAAAAAATGATCATAAGTTGTATATCATTTAGATAAGAATCTTAATATGTGTCTTGTAAGGACACAAATCAAGCCTAAACCCAAGTGCGTGATAGACCGGCCCAAATGGCCTGTACAATAGAATTTGTAGAGAGTGGGCTCGAAGCCTAGACTCCTTGGGACAGTGGAAAGCAATGGTGTTTGGGCTAAGTCCACTATTGGTGTACAGCGAGCTGGTGGAGCAAGCTGGTGGAACAACTTTGGCTTTCCTCAAACGTGGGCCGAGGAGTCTCTGTCCTTACTTCCCTTATGCTGTGTTGGAGAAAAAATCTTCTTTTTTTCCCAAGAACCGGGGGTCCTTTTCCAATGGCCTCTCGTTCTCCTTTTATACTCCCCCTTCTCTTGTTCCTATTCACAGAGCTATAAATGCATATTCCTTTCTCATCCATTCTCTTCTTGGAAACTGTCCATCGTGGCCAAAAGACTGATTACTGTCTTCTCAAGGGTCACTTCCCTATTAATGCGGCCAAGCGGGTAGGTGGGAAACCTTTAATGCGGTGGTAGCAGCTTTGTGTAGAGCACATCTCACTAGTTCCCTTCCTCGGCGTCTCGTTGAAGTGTAACATAGCTTGTTGAGCTTCAAGTGTCCTTCCCTAGGCGTTATGTTGCACCCTTTGGTCCTCATTTCTGTCGTTTGAGGAGACCTTCTCCTCGAACTCTCCTCGATTGGCCAGTGTCCTGATCGATGGGCTCCTGGGCCCTTAATTTAGGCAACCTTATCCCCGCTGTGTAGCCCTTCAACGAAGTCGAGGTCCTCGAATAAGGCCCAAGGCCCATATTGGTGTTTTGACGTTTCTACCCCCATATGTCTAATTATGTTTACTTTAAAAAAAAAAAAATTGACTAATTATCTATATTTTATGATAAAAATTGTGTTTAATTTTAAATATATTTATATGTATGCACGAATGCATGTGTTACATGCTTTAAAAAAATTAATTTAACTAATTATTTATATTTTTATAATAAAAATTTTATTTAATTTTAAATGTATCTATGTATTTGCATGAAATTACATACTAATTCTCACTAATAAATATTTCATAACAGATTATAGATGAGATGGTAAAATGACGATGTAGACCCAAACATCTCTAAAAGTTGGGTAACATCATGAACAATTGGAACTCTACCAAATTAGTTTTTCCAACAATTTCTAGTTTCTCTAGAGACAAGTCGAGCTAAAGAGAATCCTAGCCAAAAGGTGTCCTAGCCTTTTCAGTATCTGATTGATCCCTAACTAGCAATATGTAATACCTTTGACCACCAATAATCAAACAAAGAGTAGATGTCAAGTCATAACCAATGCCAGTGACAAAATTATTGTCAGAAAGTGATAGAGGAACAGTCATCCTCATATATCTGCAGGACTATGGAAGGAAATTCCCATGTCGGCCAATCGAAATCAATTTGAAAGCCAAACACAATCAGTTGGTGCTGTGTCATCACAGCCCTCATATATGGATAAGTTAAAAAGACCTTTCACCTGTTTGGATATTGTTTATTACTAAAAATTAAAAATATTATAATAAAATAATTATTAAATGTATGAATAATATCGTAAAATTTAATTTTAAAGTTATTTTTACTGAAAAAAAATACTTACGAATTTTATAAACAGTGCACGAACTTACATGGAAAAGCGCACATCTGCTTTCCTTTTCATTGCCATCCAAACGTGCATTTAAACAGCTGCGTTTGTGGTGGAATTTGAGCGTTTGAACAAACAAACACAGTTGTTACAAGTAATCTTTATCCTTTCCACACAATATATGCAACGACTAGTCAGGTTCCTAAAACCTATACTTGATGTTGAACTTAATTAATTTGCTTGATAATCATGGGCTATAACGGTAGTTATCCCATGCATTTATAATATGGAGTCCACACAATTTGTCGAGTTCAATAATCATTTCACACGGCACGGTGGCATCAATACAGTCAAATGATTTCCTATCATCGTGCAGATGGGGTTGGTATTGATCAGTTTCATGCAGATAAACTTCACGGTTTAGGCAGCAATAACAGATTGAACGCTCCAAACTGGCCAAATACTTGATTGGACGCAAACCAGATTTCAGTCGCTTGAGGTGATTTTGACTTCGCGAGAAAGGAAATAAGTTCGGTACAACCTAACTTAATAGGACTTCTATATGAAATGCACAAGTTAACGATGAGAACAAGGAAAAGTATTTTTATTATCAAGCCTAAATTACAATGTCTAAATTACAAAGCCTATTGACGCACTTTCAGGCATTAAGTTACAAGCCTACTTGATAAATCTGATACAAAGAGAGAGTCATTTTGCTAGGTTTTGGTGTTTCCGTGTGTGCCCTGTGTGAGAACATTTTTCTCTATTTATACATGAGGCTTTAATGGTTAATCTTGTCTTTATACATGTGCTCTTATTTAAATGAACCTGCTCCAGATCACCTTGCTATTCAAAATAATCAATAATATGATAAAACTTTTTTTTTTTTTTTTTTTTTGAGAATCAATAATATGATAACGCTAGTATCACTTGAGGACTTCCTTTTATTGTTAACTTATTAGTAATATGCCATATTATGTGTGTGTGTATATATATATATATATATAGAGAGAGAGAGAGAGAGAGAGAGAGAGAGAGAGAGAGAGGTAAAATTCAGAGAAAATTCAATTATAAATTAAAATTAGAATTCAATTTTGCATCATGTGTCTAAATTTATGTGAGGTCATATCATAATTATCCACTTAAGTTTTTTAATCTTTATGCCAAGTGAGTTAATGAGTGCAAAATACTAAAAAATCACATATACTCAATGATAAAAAAAACTAATCACATATATTCAATAAAAATCATCACACAACAAAGATCATCTCACATTCTATTTTATTAAAAATTAGAAGAAAAAAATCATAAGTAGTATTAAATTTGGGTTAGAATTTTAATATATGATTAATTATGTTTACTTTAAAAAAAATAATTTGACTAATTATTTATATTTCTATGATAAAAATAGTGTTTAATTTTAAATGTATCTATACGTATGCATGTGTTATATGCTATTTTTTTATTAATAATTTGACTAATTATTTATATTTTATAATAAAATTTGTGTTTAATTTTAATGTATCTAATTATCTATGCGTTTACATGACTTACATGCTAATATAACTTATTACTTTGATACATCTAGTGTTGACACATGCACCGTTACTAAGGGCACGTTTGGTACACTGTAATGATTATTACATGGGAATAGGAATAAGTATTACAAGGAATACATTAAGTTGGAATGTAATAAGTATTACTATTCATTAGTTTGGTGACCATTTAGAAATAGAATCCTGAATATGCATCAACAATTTAATAGAGTATAAAAAGAATGTGTAATTAAATCATTTTTAAGTCCAATTTCCTAAAATACACTAATTTAAGAATATTCAAAATAGAGCTAATAATTAATAATAAGGAAAATTTATTTTCTTTCCTTTTAAAGATATGACAACTAATGACTTTTTAGGAATTTTTTTTTAAAAAGTTATTACATCAAGTGAAGGAATAGATATTCAGTACTTTTGATAAGGAATAGTTATTCCTCATTTTGAAGAATAGCTATTCATAAGGAATAACTATTCATTGTAATAAAAACATAACCAAACAACCGAATAGTTATGCAATAAGAATATCTATTACATTACAGTGTCTATTACAGTCTACCAAACGTGCCATAAATTAAATGTTTGGCCTAACAATACTAAGCCAAAGTAAACCAACCCAAATGTTCATATTCCGTTGCCATGAGCAGAGACGAAACCAGAACTTTGAGTTAAGGGGGGCAGCTTTATTATTGGCTATGTACAGCAATTTCAACCTTTGACTTTGTTATTACTTAGCTACTATTTTTTTTTTTTTTTTTTTTGTTGGTAAGATCAAAATTATCTTTGTTTAGGATTTTTTAAAGGGCAGGGTTGTTTATTTTAAATAAAATTGGTTAACTAAGCTTAATTTTTTTTTTTTTTAGATTTACTAGTTGTAATTTTTGTTGAGCTATTTGACCTATTTTTTTTGGGCTTGTATATTTTGTTTTAAATTTTAGATCTATAAATTTTTAAATAGTCACTAAAATGAGGAAAATACTAGCTCTACAAACTTTTTATAAACTATTGATGTGATAAGTGGTTACTAATAAGTAAAAAAATGATGTGCGTGGTAAGCCCATGTGTGAACCAATAAGAATTTGCAACCAAAATAGTTTGTAAAAATATTGTAAAAAAGTTTGTGAGTATAAAATTACTCTTAAAAGAATCAATGATATTATTTTAGGGAAAAAAATGTAATTTTATAAAACAAATTTACTAAAATTAGTACACATATGTATAATAATATATTTTTAAAAAATTGGGGGGCATTGCCCCCCTAGTCCAAATGTAGGTACGTCCCTGGCCATGAGGTTAGTGTTACAAACCCACAACCAGAAGAAATAACCCCGCTACAATTATACTGCATTAGAGTCCGAGAAAGTTGTATAGAATCATCCATCATACACTAATGTTGAAGTGACGTCCTAACTCCTCTTATGACAAAATATCAGCCTATTATTGAGCATAATTAAAACTAGCATTTGAAAAATCTTTGTACAATCAGATTTATATATAACGTACTGTTTCTAATCTTCAAACAACCGCTAAACTTTAAAATTGATATTCATTATTAGCAATATTTAAAAACAGTTTCGAGAAACATAATAATTGCTTTGCCCTGTATCAACTACCTACTAAGGCCAATAGCAGATTGCCAATAGTCTGATTAAACGATTATGGATGGAATTATTTGTCCCATTTGATAATTTTGATTTGAAAGGTTGTGATTAGTAGGCAAATAAATTAATTAACTAATTTATGTGAAAGTAGGAATAAGCCTGTCTTTTAAATTTGGTAGCAAAAAATTAGTATGTGTAGTTACTATAAGAAACTAATATGTTCCACTTTATTTTACTTGAAATAAAGATAGTTCATTTTATGCTTAAGATTTTACATTTTTTGTATTTAAAATAATGACATGACAAAATAACAATTGAATTTATAGTAAGTCTGAAATATATCTATTTTGAATGAAAATGATATTTTACACGGGATCATATCATCATAATCCTCTAAGTTTACAAAAATAATGCATTATTAAATTCAGAATTTGGTAACTGTAGAAGTAGGGCCTAGTTCCATCTATAAAATGGACCCTTTTTAGGTTTATTGCAATCATACTCATCATCATTTCAAACATCTTAAACTAAGAATGGTCATCATGTTTTTGAAGTCTATGCTCTTCCCCCTCATTTTTGCTTTGGCTTTAGCTCCAAGGTCACAAGGATTGAGCCAAAGCCAAAGCCAAAGCCAAACCCAACCTTCTTTGGCCACCACGTTCAATGAAATCAAGTACCATGGAGGCCCCCTCTTGACCAAACCAAATAGCATCAACATCTACCTCATATGGTATGGTGCCTTTTCTCGAAACGACAGAAGCTCCATAGCCGATTTCTTTGCTTCCTTTAATTCTTCTAAGGGTCTAGTACCCCATCAAGAACCCACTGTGGCAACATGGTGGAAAACAATCCAGACATACAAGGACAAGTCTGGGAACTCAGTTTCCAGCACTGTTAGACTTGTTAAACAAATTGGTGACATATATTCTTTAGGTAAGAATATTAAGCGTGCCCAATTAGTAAACTATGTCAAACACAAGATAGAGACCAAAGTATTACCATTTGACTCAAATGGAATATACTTGGTTTTAACTTCTAGAGATGTGATTGTAGAACGATTTTGCATGGGATCATGTGGTTTTCACGATAACATAGTGTTGTCTACAAAGCGTACTAGGTTAGTTTATGCACATGTAGGAAACCCTCTGGTGCAGTGCCCTGGATTATGTGCATGGCCTTATTCACTTCCAGCTTACGGTCCACCAGGCCAGCAAGCCCTTGTTGCACCTAATGGTGTTGGGGCTGATGGAATGGTCATGAACATTGCAACAATTATTGCGGGAGCTACAACTAATCCTTTCAAGAATGGGTATTTTCAAGGTGACGCCTTGGCTCCATTGGAGGCTGTCACAGCATGTCCAGGGATATTTGGTGAAGGAGCTTATTCAGGGTATCCTGGAAATTTGATGGTGGATAAAATCAGCAAGGCTAGCTATAATGCGTATGGTGCTAATGGAAGGAAATTCCTCCTTCCAGCTATATGGGAGCTGACAAGCTCAAAATGCAAGGTCATCCACTAAGGGGCATGAATTAATTTTTACATACAAAGGCACTCTTTAAGCAGGGCTTGATAGACAAAAGTGGATATTTAACTTTATTTTTCAGTTTTCTGTTGGGTTATTCATATTTCATGTCTAAATATTTGTGTGCTATATATTAGTTATATGTGCAAACAATTGTAAGTTAAAAAAAAAAAAAAAAACAATAAATAATAAAGTGACGCCACATCATGAGTTTGTGTTTGAGGGATAGTTGATTGCTAGGCTACAATTACATTTCTGTTGGCTACAAACCAAACATTGAACAAATCTCTGGCTCACCAAATTTCTCTTTTTTTTCTTAACTTCACCATCTTCACCCAATTAATTGCTTGGAATCATGGAATCCATGAAAACGTAAATGTTTTCGCCAAGAATTTTAAAACTCGATTGACACTTCTCAATTTTTCTAACTTCTTTTAACAGAACCAGTCAATAGACCAACCAACAGACCATCAATGTAACTGACGGGTATTTTTACTTTAATAATTTTTTTGCTATCTTTACTTTTCATTCGTCTTGAATTATTTAAAGAGTTTATGATAGATACTAGATAGTACTCAGCAGCAGCATTAGAAAAAACAAAGAAACAAAGACAGTACTTTAAAATAATTCCAGAGCGCACCCAAAATAATCCAAATTTACGTCTTACCACAATATCATAAATTCTGTTGGTTTCTTTGATACAATCATTACAAAATGGGGGAGGCTCTCCACTCATTTTCCCAATCAACTGCTGTTGTCACCCAGCCAAAGACCCAAGCCAGCCATGGAGAAAACCTCAAGAATATTGTTTTTGTAAGTTGAAAAAAATAAATCTATCGAGTTTCTTCTTCCTTTATTTATTTATTTGGGTTGCTGAAGATCAGATTTCTAATTCCTAATCAAACTAATTGGGAGAAATAATGCGCAAAATGAAGCATCGGGCAATTAATGCTGAAATCAAATTTCAGGAGCTTCAAGATCTTGATAATCTCATCAATCAGACGGGCCAATCATTTTCTCTGGCACCACAAGAGTATCAAATTCTTCACTGGCTAACACTCCTAGTTTCAATGCAGCTTCCTGCAGAGTTAAGTATTGGTTAGATTAGATGATTCAGTAATCCAAAGTTTCAAGAAAACACCATTGCTGAAGAGAACATTAAACACGCCACTGTAAACATGATCGTCTTCCTAAAGTCAAACCCATCATTCCAACCAAACACAAGCTGAGAGATGTGTAAGTCCAACAAGAGGATTGGTGCGGACACCACATGATAGCACATCTATGGAGATTATCTTTATCATTTATGTTATCTTTATTTGTATTTATCTTTAGTATTGGATTAGTAGTTGAGATTGCCTTAGGTGGGAAGCCTAAGGTTTCACAGAAGGACTAATCTAGGTGGGAAGCCTAGGTTGTCCTACATCAAGGATATTATATATTATCACAGCAGTTGCTTTCAGCATCCTTAGCCATCTACTCAGGAACTAATGATAAGTCATTCCAATAGATTAAATGAGTGTCACAAGAGACCAAACATATTGAATTGCATTGACAAGAAAAAGGAATCATACCTTCAGAGTACTTCCTTCCTTGTGAGCTTTTTTGGCAACCGCAGCAGCATTGTCATAACCAATTTTCTGGAATAAAATCAACAACAAAAGTTATAACACAAAGCACAGGAAACTATAAAGAAAGTGTACACATGAAAACTGGTGAAACACAAGTGGAAACTTACAGGATTCAAAGATGTGACAAGCATCAGTGACTGCAACACCATGCAAAATGCCACATAGCAACAACAGACAATAGATTAGCCTGAAATCTAAAACACAGAGAAATATAAAGATTTATATTTTGTACCCAGTAACAACTCACCTCGTGCAGCAATTTTGAAATTCTTTCCCTATTAGCTTGAATTCCTCTCACACAGTTCTTTTCAAAGGAGGCAGATGCATCTCCAAGGAGTCTCACAGACTGTCAGGAATCAAAAACGCTAGTTGAATAAGAAGATATAAACTCTAGTGGAGCAAGATTGTAAAGTGTGTGTTTATTGGTAAGCAGGGCATTAAATTTTTCTTTAAGATATCAAGAGATTATGAAATTTCAAATGGCATCCTAATAAAACTATTCTAAACAGGTCCACATGACCACCGCATTATACTTTTTTATTATAGGACTTTACAAATTCCCAAAATAGCTCTTTTCAACTTATGGCTTGAAAATTACAAAAGCATAACAGCCACGATTGCTAGCTTCTGGCCCAAATCACTGCCATATAAAAAAAGATGTATCCTATCCAATCATGGCCAATTGATGTTGAATAATGGATGCACTTGGCACCTCCAATAAGTATAATTACAATAATGAGACAATAGAACATACATGTAGAAGACCACTGGCAATCAATGGTTTGTATACATTAAGTTCGAAGTGACCGTTGGAACCTCCTACTGTGATGGCCACATGGTTTCCCATAACCTGAAAGACGTTACAAATAAATAAATATCAAGAAATGTTTTCAAATGATACTTAAAAATGAAAACCAATCATCATAGAAGTACACTGCAAGAATGAATTATCTACGAGGACTTAGAAAGTCTGATTTCTATGCATCTTACTAATTACTCCTTGCAAATAAGTCCCCAACTTAACCAAAATTCATGCCACTAAACTTACCTGAGCACAGACCATGGTGAGAGCTTCACACTGAGTAGGATTGACCTTTCCCTGAAACAGAATAGGTTCAGTTAAGTGATGAAATTTGGGTTTTTAGTTAAAAAGAAATAAATTAAGAGAGTTGTGGAATAAGATGGGAGCTTTACGGGCATAATACTGCTGCCTGGCTCATTTTCAGGAAGAATGAGTTCACCAAGGCCACAACGTGGACCACTGTACAAGAGAAACACAGTGAAAACCTTAAAGAGAACCATAAATAAAAAATGCAAGTCACACTAGGCATACAAACCTTCCTAATAAACGTATATCATTTGCAATCTTCATCAGAGAAGCAGCAATTGTGTTAAGGGCTCCACTGGTTTCAACAAAAGCATCATGTGCAGCCTGCCAAAAATGAAACATATGAGCATACAGCCCTACTCGGTCTCAAGTAGGACAAGATGAAAAGCAACGAATTGCTCATTCAGTAAAACATCCCCACAACAGAAAAGGGATAGAAAATGAACAGACAAAAGCGGAGTTACAGGATCAGAAGCTAACCAAAGCTTCAAACTTGTTTTCTGCAGTAACAAATGGTAAGTTTGTTTCCTCAGCTACTGCTGCAGCTATCTTGACATCAAACCTATATTATAGAAGAAAACTACTGTCATAGTAAACATTAAAAGAACAACAGAAGCGGAAAAGCATTCTTTCTGAATAATATTTCGAGGAAAGAATATAGAATTCATGTTCATTATTGCCAAATCCATGACATGATTTACAGTTTTATCAGAATAATTTTCTGAAACAATAAAGAAAAAGGTGTTACAAGGGCAGATAGGGAGGAGGGGAAATCATGTACAGAAAGGGCTGAGAAAATTGATAAAACAAAGAAAATCAAGCCAGGGGAACGAGAACAAGTAAAGATCCTTGTATTTTGAGCAATACACGTCACAAAACACCAAAATACGTAAATTGCTTCAACCTTAAAGCAATAACATACCCTTTCTTTGTGTTCAATCCAGTGCCTACAGCAGTACCACCCTGTGCAAGCTGCTCAAATAAAGTCTCCAATCAGTCAGAACTAAAAGGAGAGAACAAAAGAAAAAATATTAAAGATTTAACACTTTAAGAGTTTATAACCTGATAGATCCGAGGTAGAGTGCAGAAGACACGGTCAATTCCATATTTTACCTGCAACAAAAGCACAAAGCAATCAGAAGTCCATCCCAGCAAACATCAAGCTTGGTCTATCCTTCCTACCAAAGATGTAATCTTACTTGTGTAGAATAGCCACTAAACTCTTGCCCAAGAGTCAAAGGCGTGGCATCTTGAGTGTGAGTGCGTCCGATTTTTACAATATCTTTGAATTCAACGGACTGGTAGAAACAAAATAAGCATTAGAGGCATTATGGTAGTATAGCTAAAGCAGTACACAATGCTAATAATGGATGCATAAATAATAACAGCATTTACATAGAGACATTATGTGGGAGACACAAGGAGATTTTTATTTTAATTTAGTATTATTTACTTTTTCAAGTTAGTTGTATTTCTTTTAGGTCCTAGCAGTCTATTAAGCGTATTTTAAAATTTGTAAGAAAGGTTATTTTTGTAATAAGGCAATTAGAGTTTCCTATGCCAAATAGAATTAGGGATTAGTTTTCCTATATAAGCAAACTATTGTACTCATTTTGGAGATGATTTTGATGGAAGAAAGTTTCATTTCGTTTTTGGTCTGGTACCAATTCCAGTCAAACCTAGATTCTAACTCCTAGTGGTTTTGTTCTTCTTGGTGTTGGCTCCAAGCAAGCCTAGTTGCTAACTCCTAGGTCATATCCTTTTATTTTCCTGTCTTTTAATTTCATTGTTCTCCTAAGTCGCGGGGGGTGTGGTTACATTTTAATGCTAGAGTGTCCCAAAAGAAGAAGAATGTAGTAACCAAAAGCCATCTGGTCAACAAGCGCACCACACATCAAGTGCAGCAATAGAAGTTAAAAGCACATATAGTTGAAAACACATTAAAAGCATGTCAGAAAAGTTCAAAACTGTACTGAACTAGTTAACTTTTTACTGAATAACTTAGTCGCACATGCAAGTGCACATAAATTACTTGAAAATTCATAAATGCAAAATTAAAGTAAATCATGAGAGAGAGAGAGAGAGAGAGAGTGAGTGAATACTTTTATGCATAGAAAATAGACAAGAGAGAAGGCATCTTTTGAACTTCAATAGTTATAAAGTTAGGATATGCATGTCTCACTAAGATGGTTAATCAGGCCACCTAGTGTAGCCAAGTTCACTTCATAAAAGCAACAATAGAATGAATCTAATACAAAGTCAAACCACATGACTCAAAGGGCTGAATCCAAGTGTACAAATCAAAGTTAAAAAGGTTATCCAAAGATGAAACATCCAACACAGTGTATAAGACATGGAGCAGCAACAACAGTCTAATTTAGTCATCATTTTTCAATCTGCTGTTGAAAAAGGATGAAATAATCATCAAACCTTTGAATTTAGTGAGGTATGCAAATGTTTCAAATTTGGTATCAATCTTGAATTTATTTCCATTGCAGCTGCAATATGCATTACCTGGATACAAGAAGACCGCATTACTTAACAAAAGACAGCAAGAAACCAGTTGATTGGACAAGAAAAACAAATAAAAACAGAAGGGAGGAGTGATTCCCTCCAAGTGGTGGAAATGAACGAGTTAAAAATAAAAGAAAACAAAAGACTTACAGTGGGGAAGGTGTCATTAGAAGATTGTGATCTGTTCACATGGTCATTAGGGTGCACAAGCTTTTCACCACGCTTATGGCCAAGGATCTCTGCTGCTCTATTTGCAATGACCTGGAATATTACATGATTACAACACAATTTAGAGGCAAAAAATCATGTTGAAGACCAAACACTAGAAGTCAGAAATTCTAGACCACCCAAACACTGGGAAATCCACACCGTGCATAATATGCAAAAGGTATATGCTTAATAGAAGAATAACTATATGCTTCAAGGATAAACCACACCACATTTTGTCACATCCATGATGATATGATATGAGGACTTACAATACAGCTTTGAATTGTGTGCATGTGTGCGCACATATTCATTGGTCTAGAAAATCTTCTACATGGAATATCTTGTGCACTATCAAATGCACCTTCACATTTATTTTTGACCGGAATTATCTACATGAAAATTAACCGATGCATCTCTCTCTCTCTCTCTCTCTCTCTCTCTCATTTGCTCACTGTTACTCGATGAATATTATCATCATAACCCAATGACAATTAATTTCTAGACAAACGTACTTAATCAAATTATGAAAGCAATTTAAATAGGGTGCCTACAGCCTAGGAAGCACGGGTGCGGCATTTGGGCTGCCACACCCGCGTCCGACGCAGCGCGACGTGGGGACGCGCAGGCGACGCCGCTGCCTGCGCGTCCGTGCCCCGTCGGACATTAAAAAATTATTTTCTTCGGCGCGACACACGCTGATATGGCGCCGATTCTGGCCGATGCGCACCAAACCGGGCCGACTCACGCCGATTCGGCCCGAATCAGTCGGTATCGGGCGCAATCGGGCGCAACGCCGATACGGCCGAAATTCAAAAAAAAAAAAAAAAAAAAAACCATCAGGTGCGAAACGCACCATTTAACTTAGCCGAAAAAAAAAAAGGTGCAAACGCACCGTTTGGAAAAAATGAAAACCCTACATACATACACTCATTTCTTCTCTTCAGTGAACTCCATTTCTCTTCAGTTCTATTAGGCACTCCGCCCCAGCCCCTTCGGCCTTCACTCTGCCAGTCTGCCTTCACTCTTCAGTCCTCAGCTAGGCTCTCTCCCACTCTCTGCCGTGCCTTCACTCAATCACTCTTCACTCTTCAACTGTGCTAGGCTCTCTCCCACTTCGTCTCCCCTGCTCTCCTTCTCCTCTCAGGTATCATAGCTTTCACACTCACACTCTTAGTTAATTGTTAATAGTTGATTTTTTAATTTTTATTTAGTTAATAGTTATTATTACTCAACGTGAATCTGTGATGATATGATTTTTTTATTTTACTCAATGTGAATCTGTGATGATATGATTTTAATTAATCGTTAATAGTTATTATTACTCATTGTGATTTGTGATTGTGTTGTGAATCTGTGATGATCTGATTTTTTTTTTATTTTTTGTGAGTCTTGCTGTGACACTGGGGTTTGATTTCTATGGAGATCATGAAATTTCTATGGAAAGGAGCAAGTGTTTGGATCGATTCTTTGAAGATGTGAATGAATTAAGTGTGGTGAAGTTTGAGTTTGCAAAATTTTCAGGAGAGAGGTTTCCTTCGCCAGCTGCCTTGATAGATAGGTGGCTCTTACCACCTTTGGTTTGGTGGCAATACATGGCTCCACATTTCCAACTCTTCAAACCTTTGCCCTTAAACTTTTTGGACAACCTTGTTCATCCTCATGTGCTGAGAGGAATTCAAGCACATACAAATTTATTCATTCCTTAAAAAGAAACAAAATGGCTCCTGCATGCGCTGAGGATTTGGTATATATGCATTCTAATCTTCGACTCTTGTCAAGGCGCAATGAGGAGTACATAAGTAGAGATACAAAGATGTGGGATATTGTAGGAGACTCTTGGAATGAGAGCAATATACATGGAGGAGCTGGAATTGTTGAGAATGCACCCCTTACACTTGATGAGCCAGAGTTGAAGGCCATGGTTATAGGGAATGTTAGCACTAGTGTAACTACTAGTGAAAGTGAAGATCGAAGTAAAACTATTGATCTTGATGATGATGAAGTTGATGTTTGATTGTCTTGTTGATTGTCTTGTTGATGTATTTTTTATTTTGTTTTAGTTTCAAACTTGTGAGTTGCATTCTAATTTTCGAACATCATGGAATGTTTATATAATAGAGTTGTATTCTAGTTATTATCTACTATTACTCTTAAATTTGGTATATTTTTATATAATGTGAAAAAAGTATACTTAGCAATATATTAAAAATATAAATAAAAAATATTTTTAATAATTTTTTAATCGCCGCACCCCGCCGCACCCGTACCCTACTTTTTCAAAAATTGCCGAGTCCCGCACCCGCACCCGCACCCGCACCCGCACCCGAATCCCGAAACGCACCTGTGCTTCATAGCCTACAGCATACATACTGAAGGTACAAAAACCAATAAACTACAAAAAACAGCACCAACCTCATTGGCATTCATATTGCTTTGGGTTCCACTTCCAGTTTGCCATACAACAAGTGGGAAATGATCGTTTAGCTTTCCCTCTGCAACTTCTTGGGCAGCTTGCATTATCGCTTTCGCTATCATTGGGTCAAGACCATACTCCATATTCACCTGGAACATAACTTGTTAGGTACATCTTAACAAAACCTCCTATGCTAAAAACCACTGAAAATATACACTAAAGAACATACTTTCTCGCAAATGTGTACATTTAACATAATGTTAAACCAACCAAAACGATTAGCTATACTAAAAAAATGCAATCTTTGCACTATAAATTCAAAATAATGAATTAAATAACAAAAATGAAAGAGACCCAATTGAACAAAACTCAAAATGTAAGTTCAGGAATCAATTTTCAATTACTTAACAAAGAAATGGCAGTAAAATTAAAATTAAAAAAAAAAAAACCTTGGCAGCGCATCTCTTAAGAATACCAAAGGCACGAATAATTGGTTCAGGCATTCTTTCACGGTCGCCTCCAATGTCAAAGTTCTGCAACGATCTTTGAGTCTGTGCCCCCCACAACCTGAAAAAAACCAAACTTTTACGATTAAGAAAAAGGACCCAGAAAAAGAAGAGAAGGGAAGTAACTGGTTTGCTTCCCAAACCAATAAGAGCAGTTTGGGAGACGAACTTGTCAGAGGGAACGAGGATTGGGCCAAAAGTGTCACGCTCCTCTCGAAAGGAGGTGGGTAAAGGTTTCAAAACAGTAGTAGTAGCGTAACGCAGAGCACCGATCGCTGATCCACCCGAGATTGAGAGTCGGCGCGACACCGCGAACATCGCCATTTCTGAGGAGGGCTGTTGTCGTAGTTGCTGGACTTGGACCTGAGAGACGACAATTCAAAGAGATGAGGAGAAAAGGCAGAGGAGCTAGCTCAGCTTTGTTGCGTCGAGGAGCAGTGATATGGTATAGAAATGAAAGCTAGTTTGGTCTGGAATTGACTCTTATGCGCGCGGCACGTGACGCCGGAGTAATGGGACTCTCTTGGACTGGCATTGGGACCCTGTTTAGCCCTTTTTTGGACAAAATTTGGTTACAGTTTCTACACTGACTAGATCAATATAACACAAATAATATTGAGTTCAACTTTCCATCAAAAAATAAATCAAAATATTGATTTTTTTTTCCTTTTTTTGAGGAAGAAAAATATTGAGTTCAACTGTCACGATCTAATAAAAGATTGACATATAAAAAATTCAATACATTATTGGATTTTCAAATAGGTATTAAAATTACCCGAGTGTGATTGTGTTTATTCGTTAATATGTAATATGATGACGTGCTATGTTGAGATTGGAGGAGAAAAACTTGAATTTTACACAACATTTTTATAAAATTTAATATCAATAACATTATCTTTAAATAATTTTTAAATAAATATTATGTACACAATATTTTCACAAGTCTTTCATAATAAATTTTAAGTGACGAATTGTTTATTGATTGTTATTTGTGAGTAAAAAAGTAATTTTAATTAGAAGTTCAAATTATAACCAATAATAACTCGCCACTTATGATTTTATTGTGAAAATATTACGGATGTAGCATTTCTCATTTTTTTTTTTTTTTAAAAAGAACAAATTTTGGTTACAGTTGTTGCATATATAGGTATATACAAGGATAGGTTGTAATAATGATGATATTTGAGTTTGAAAAATATTGTTTCATAAAATTGTTAAAATGAAAATTCAAGTTCCAGAATTTTCTAAGTGAAAATTCAGGTTTATGCATTTTCGATCAGTCGAAACTTTGGCTCGATCGATTGAAATGGTAAAAAAAAAATCCTGGAGTTTCTAGATGACTCGATTGATGCTCGATTCCTGTTCGACCGATCGAAAAGAGCACTCGATCAATCGAAAGTCAAAAATCAGGATTTTTCTACAAAATTTTTTAGTGACAGTTCAATGTGTTTAAAGAGGTTTCAGGCCTTGTGAACGGTTTTATGAAACATTTTAACTCTCCATACGTTTCTTTTGATGAAATATAACCCTTTCAAAGTTCCAATAAATATAGTTGTGTATTTTACTAACTCTATGTTTTTCTTGTGTTACTAATATGGTGTTCAACTTTCTGCTAATGAATTGTGAATTTATGGATTTTGTACTTGTAGATGGAATAAAAAAATATTGCTGGTTTAAGGAAAGTTGTATTATTTTGACGGGTCCAAGAAAGTTGTTGAAGCTTTGAGAGTATATTTCTAAATCGATTGCCTCAACTAAAACTACAATCCAAATATTGACCTCTTGCAAGTGTTAATTTTCAAATGTATTGTCATTTGATTTGTATTTATGAAGGTTCTCCCCTGTAAATGTGTCTCGATCTGAAGTCTTTGTATTAAGTTTTTTTTTTCCTTCTTCATTGGGATGAAAATGATGTATAGAAATCAATTTATGTAATGGTCAAATTGTGTAATTGTCATATTAGCAGATAAATTGATGTGATTTTTAAGAAATAAATTTAATAAGCCAAGAAATAATCATCTATATCCTCTGGATTTAATTTCTCATGTTTGCTTAAGGTTTTTCTTTTTCTTTTTGGCGTAGAATGATGTAACCTATTCTAACCCATTTTACCTTTAATTTCCTTATAAAAAAATTAATGATCTAAAGCATTTCTCTAATTTTGAGACGATGATAATGATATTTTGGAATTTATACAAAATCACTATCATGTTTATTAAAATTGATGCATAACAAAAATTTAAGCCACCCATTCCAAATAGTTAATTGGAAAGGTAGAGAGAGTGATAGACATAGCAAAACTCTTTATACAGTCTAGTAATATATGATGTTAATACTGCAGGTCATTCTATCTAGAGGTGTGCATGGGTCTGGTTAAGGGGAGTTTTTGACCTAACCCAACATATCACATAAATCCAACCCAACCCACATAGGTCGAGTTGAACCCATGGGTTGGAAATTTTTTTTTTAATTATTATTAAATTGAGCAGAAAAAAAATATATCACATCTACCACCAAAGTTGATAAAAAAAATACACATTAATATATGAACTAATATTCCAACTCAATTATACATTAATATATGAACTAATATACATTAATATTGGCTTTTATATAGGATAGGAGGAAGAGATGGTTATTTAAAAAAATTTATTAATTATATAATATATATTAAATATATGGGTGGGTTGGGTAAGGTTTGACGGGTTTGAAATTTTATGACCCGAACCCAACCCGACCTGCTATCAAAAAAAATTTTGTAACCCAAGCCAACCTATCAAGCCTTAAAAATTGACCCAACCCAACGGGTTAAGTTGGATTGGGTCAGTTTTTACGGATTAGCGAGTTGGCTGCAAACCCCTAATTTCTATCATACCTCCCATTTTTTAAGGGTATGGTACCCAACTAAATCTGAACCATTAAATTAATGGTGTTTTCATCTTGACCATTCATTTAATTTGAGTGGAAATTGGTTACCAGTAAAGCACGATGTGTGTGTGTGTGTGTGGGTGTGTGTGTGTGTGTGTGTGTGTGTGTGTGTGTGTGTGTGTGTGTAAACAAAAAAAGAGAGAAAAAGAACAAATCAGATTTCTCTCTATGCTTCGGTAATTTTTAGGTTCTAGAGGTATTTTGGTCATGTTTTAGATACTAAAGGTATTTTATTCATTTTTTAGGTTTTAGGGTCAGTCATTTTTTAGGTTCTAAGGGTAGTTTGATCATTTTTTAGGTTCTAAGGGTATTTCAATAATTTTATAGGATTTTTGGGGTATTTTTGTCATTTTCAAGTTTTAGTGGTATTTTGGTCATTTTAAGGTTTCGAGGGTATTTCGGTCATTTTTTAGGTTCTAAAATTATTTCAACAATTTTTTAGGTTTAGGGGCATAGAGTCATTTTTTAAGTTCTACGAGTATATTAGTCATTTTTTAAATTCCAGGATCATTTGGTCTTTTTTTAGGCTCTAAGAGTATTTTGATGATTTTTTAGGTTCCAAGGGTATTCTAGTAATTTTAGAGGGTTTTAAAGGTATTTTGGTAATTTTCAATTTTATGGGTATTTTAGTAATTTTAGAGGGAATTGAGGGAATTTTGATCATTTTTTAGGTTTTTGAGGGAATTTCGGTCATTTTCAAGGTTTTTGAGGTCATTTCGGTTATTTTTTTAAAGTACTAAGAGTATTTTGACCTTTTTTAATTTTTTAAGGGTATTTTTAGATATTCTCTAGGTATTAGGGGTGATAATGCATGATAATCAGTAGGTTGAATGCACAATGTGAGAATGATACTATCAAATTTGAGAAAAAATAAGAAAACTACCTAATGTGACAAAAGTACAGTCACATGTGATGTTGGAACTGCACAATGTGAGGATGGTACCATTAAATGTGAGAAAAAATAAGGGATATAGTCATATGTGATGTTGGTAGTGCACAATGTGAGGATGGTATTATCAAATAGTAAGAAAAAAAAATAAGAGAACTACCGAATGTGACAAAAATACAGTCATATTTAATGTTGGTATTGCACAACGTAAGGATGGTACCATCAAATGTGAGAAAAAAAAAAAAGGGGACCGCCGAATGTGACAAAAGTATAGTCGTATGTGATGTTGGTACTGTACAATGCGAGGATGGTATCATCGAATGTGAGAAAGAATAAGAAACCACCAAATGTGACAAAAATACAGTTACATGTGATGTTAGCACTACACAATGTGGGATGGTACCATCAAATGTGATGTTTTAGTAACCTAGTATAGCTAGTTGCCTACTAGTAGGTACCGTACTCAAAAAATAAGGGGTATGGTAGAATTACCCATAATATTGAGTTAAACTTTCCATAATATATCTATAGTTCAATTATAAAACTCATGTGTGAGTTTTACACAATCTAATAAAAGATTGACACATAAAAAATTAAATATGTCCTACCACACATAATAATATTTTAATAAATTTACAGTTAAATTAGATTTTCAAATGGGTATTAAAATTAGTTAAGTGTGATTGTGTTTATTCTTTAATATGTAATATGATGATGTGCTATATTGAGATTGGAGGGAAAAAACTTGAATTTTACACCACATTTTTATAAAATTTAATATCAATAACATTATCTTTAAATTATTTATAAATAAATACTATGTACACAATATTTTAACAAGTCTTTCATAATAAATTTTAAATGGCAGATTGTTTATTGGTTGTTATTTGTGAGTAAAAAATTAATTTTAATTGTAAGTTCAAATTAGAACTAATAATAACCCACCACCTATAATTTTATTGTGAAAAATGTTACAGATGTAACATTTCTCATTTTCAAAATAATAATAATAATAAATGCAAGTTATGTGTAGGAGTTGTACATAAGTTTTAGGACAAAGTTTAATTACAAACTTTGTTGTAGTTTTTTTTGAAAGAATTTATTTGTAGCTACTAGGTAATTGCTACAACTCTACTTAATATATTTTTATTAGACGTATATTTAATAAATCCACCATTAGATTATATTTTATTCTTATGTGCTTCATGCTTTCAAAATTTTGAAAAGATCAAATATTAATAACTATGTCATCAATTAAATGTTTAAATTTCAAGTTTTTATAGTCTAAATACATAAAATAATAATTTAATAGATCGAATAGTATATAACATCGGATTAATACAATGGTTAGGTTTTTGCAATTTAATGTAATTGTTAAAAATATAAAGAATATGCAATACAATAGTTAGGTTATCAAAATACATGATCATGTTAATTTTTTTTTAAGAAAAATGCTCATGGATGTCCTTAGAACAATGGTTAACAATCTATTTAGAGAA
Organism: Castanopsis chinensis; assembly: GCA_032878915.1. Lineage (NCBI taxonomy): Eukaryota > Viridiplantae > Streptophyta > Magnoliopsida > Fagales > Fagaceae > Castanopsis > Castanopsis chinensis. The sequence goes on from JAVQMG010000115.1 coordinate 20,975,150, forward strand.
AATTTTTATGAAAAAAGAAAAAAAATTAATATTTTGACATCTTTTTTATTTTCTATAAAAATTGTGTCAAAACTTTTCTAAACTCAATTATTAACTATTACTTTAAGAACGCTTGTTAGCATATGAAATTATAGACTTTAATTACGACCAAGTTTATAGCAACACTTGTTTTACTGAGTAATGCCTAAAACACATTATTTTACACACGCAAATCCACGCCAATGCCATTTTACGCGCGCAATTCTATACCACATTGTGTAAATATATTTTTGGTTAAAAGGCAGGATATATTAACACCAAAAAGAAAGCTATAAACTTGCCACAGAGGCTAAAGTAGTGGCTATTTTGCACGTGTAAAATGGCATTATTCAAATTTATTTTTTATTTTATTCATAAAAAAAAGAGACTGCTTCACGTGGATGTCCGGGCAGGATGGGCCGGAATTGATATATATTCAGAAAGATATATGATTTAAAAAAAAAAAAAAAAAAATCTAATAGGTAAACGAGGGACTCGCGGCATTTTTTATTTAAAAAAAATCGTATGATACATCATATATATCTAGCAAATAAAAGAGATAATTAGATATGTTATTTAAAAAATTCAACAAACGAATAGATACATGACCGGTCTTTATAGGATCTTTTTCTTCTTAAAATATTTTATAGGATCTTTTTTCTCATTATACTTTTTTTTTTTTTTTATAGGATCTTTCTCATTATATTCTATAACTTAAAGTAGGGCCTACTTATTATACCTCCGCTAACATTTTATTTGTTAATCTTTGGAAGCAGTACGGCCATGAAGTATACAACTTTTCAGGTACTCTCTCTACTCCCCCCAACAAAATTTGTTTTAGTGACACAAAGTTACATGAAAAAGACATGTAAACAACTATATATAAAATTTGGATGTTAATTACTTGAAAATTCCATCAATATGGTTTCATGGCCATCCCATCATGGTAAATATATATTTAAAAAAAAAAAAATGCATGAATTCAACCCCACAATCAGTCAAAATATGTTACAAAAATGACAGCAATGCCAATAATAGCTTGCAGCAGGTGAATTTCAATGGATAAAAGAAAAGCAACAGGTTTTCTAAGGACCAGTGCTGCGAATCAACAAAGAGATCGAACATACAGTGCTGGGTAAAGAAGAGCCAGAAGAAACAGCAATACATAGAGGACAGTAGTTCTCCCCCATAGCGATCAAGCTGCTTATCCAAATCCAAAACAAACTGAACTATATTGTGTACCCGAGCAAAACCTTACAACCACACCATCATATTCAATTAGAAACAAATTTACTGAGAGATTTCAGTACACGATTTACTCATAGCCAACCCTTAAACATGTTTATAAAGTAATTCTTGAGGATCTTCAAATGACTTACCAGTCAATTTAGTCCAAGATAGCTAAAGTCTGCACCCACAACCTGCATATATATATATATATATATATATATATATAAAGCATGTTAATAAGCGAGAGATGTAGTAAATTTATATATAACTTTAGCTTATGGAACAAAGCACAGTGTTGACAATCTGCGCCAAAGATTTTGGAACATACTTTCTTCTCACTATTTATCTACTTTAATGCAGCGCAATATATAGCTCAACATTGGTACGTATCTATTTGCCCCAACCCCTTATCTTTTTATAGAGGGCCGTGGCCCAACAAATTGAAAATTGTTGAATAAAAAATATAGTTGGAATGTACGTAAGCTAACAATAAAAAAATTAAAACAATTACTTAAAAGATTTTTTTTTTGAATTTTTTAAGGGATAGCTTCAATTTACAAGCGTCCTAATTATAATTTTTTTATTTATCATTAGACCATGACATCAATTGGTTTTGGCTATGGTAGAACCATAACTTTTTGCTTGGTGGGCTTGGTTATATATATATATGGACTAGGTTCAAGTTATACTTGGTATAATTTTAAGCAATGTTACACCACTCAATATTTTTTAATTAGATACAAATTTTGACAAATCTATATCTTTTTATAGAGGACCGTGGCCCAACAAATTGAAAATTGTTGAATAAAAAATATAGTTGGAATGTACGTAAGCCAACTATAAAAAAAAAAATTAAAATAATTACTTGAAAGATTTTTTTTTTTTTTTAGCTTTTTAAGGGATAGTTTCATTTTACGAGTGTCCTATTCTGATAAATTTTTTTTTTTTTAATTTATCATTAGACCATGACATCAATTGGTTTTGACAATGGTAGAACCATAACTTTTTGCTTGGTGGGCCTGGTTATATGTGTGTATATATATATGGGTTAGGTTTAAATTATACTTGGTATAATTTTAAGCAATGTTACACTACTCAATATTCTTTAATTAGATGCGAATTTTGACAAATCCACCGTTAGATTACATTATCTTTATATATTTTCCATGTTTACAAAATTTCAAGGTGGTCGAATATTAATAGTCATGTCACCAACCAATTGTTTAAATTCAAGTTTTTATAGTTTGAAATAATGCATAAAAGATAAGTTTATTGATTGAAAAGTAAATAACATCCAATTGACATGAAAATTGGTATGAGTGTTAAGAACATACAGATCATGTAATTCGATGGTAAGGTTTTCAAAATATAAATTCTGTAATGAGTTATTGGATGATTTAACATTACTTAGAGTTATATATATAAGGTTAGGTTCAAGTTACACAACCCAATAACTTATTATAGAATTCATATTTTGAAAATCTCACCGTTGAATTACACCTATCTGTATATATGTTCTTAACACTCATACCAATTTTCATGTCAATTGGATGTTATTTACCTTTCGATCAATAAACTTATATTTTATGCATTATTTTAAAATGCAAAAACTTGAATTTAAACAATTGGTTGATGACATGGCTACTAATATTCAATCACTTTGAAATTTTGCAAGTATGGAGAATATACGAAGATAATGTAATCTAACGATGCATTTGTCAAAATTCGCATCCAATTAAAAAATATTGAGTGGTGTAACATTGTTTAGAATTTTACCAAGTATAACTTGAACCTAACCTCTCTCTCTCTCTCTCTCTCTCTCTCTCTCTCTCTCTCTCTCTCTCTCTCTCTCTCTCTCTCTCTCTCTCTCTCTCTCTCTCTCTCTCTCTCTCTCTCTCTCTCTCTCTCTCTCTCTCTCTATTGCTGGGGGCATTGGTTGATGACCCCCACAAGCTTACACTTAGTTCTACCCCTACATTTTGGTGCAGGTGAAAAAAAAAAAAAAAAACTTTTTCCTGTTGAGCTAACTGAAACTCACAATTATTAAAAAGATAGTCGTTGAAAATTAAGGAAATTGTACTAGTAAAACTTATAACCACCATTTGACTAAACAAAAACAATTTGTAAAACCCGGAGAACTTAAAAATCACAACCGAGTGTCTGTTGAAATTAACAACTTTTGTTAGGTTTATTTTATTTTGAATAAAAGTTCAAATGTATCTAAAAAAATATTAAAGTTTTAAGAACGATATTTAATTAAATCATAAAATAAGCCAAAACAAATACGCCCTACATTAGTAGACTTTAAAAAGCAGCAGATATAAAATATTTGCCCGACAAAGAAAGCAAGAAATGCAGCATGCATGGCACGGCTATGACAATCTTAAGAAAAAGAAAATAAGTGGCTCAGATCTCTCACAATCAGGCCACAACTCAGAAGGCAATATATATAATATGGTATTCTTTCGTGTAAGGGTCTATTTGGATACAGTTAAAAATTAAAAATTAAAAATATTGTAGTAAAATTATTTTTAAATGTGAAAATAATGTCATGGGACCAATTTTTAATGATAAAATTGTTGAAAAAAGAGATTTGTGGGTTCTGTCATCTGTGAACAGTGCATGAGACCCACTGAACAGCACTGAAACTCACTTCTAAACAAAAAAATGAAACGCAGACGTACTGCGTTTTAGCAGTATCCAAACGGATATTAAATATAATATGTAATATGTCAATATTCCTTTTGGTAAATACTATTTTTAAGATATAATCTCCCAATTTTTACCGTGTACTTGTGATGTTATAGTTACTCCGCAAGTATAAGTGTTTATTAGGTATAGAGGTGACAAAGATTGAGATTCAAGTTTTTAGAAAAGAGCTTCACACACATATACAAATAATTATTAAACAAAATTCCATCTCAGATTAAAAAAAAAAAAAAAAAGCAATAGGCAAAGTCAAGAATTCCCAGTATATTGATATTAAAACAATATAAATATTTCCTACCACTTTTTCTAATGCTCCATCCCATATTGACTTCATAGCTAAGTTCTAGCTATATACTTAAAAAAAAAAAAAAAAAAAAAAAAAAAAAAAAATAGAAGTGGATCCCAATTACCACCATAAAAAATAGTGTATAGTAGATTCAATACAATATTAAAATTTGAAAGACAAATTTGAAAAAAAAGTCCACTATGCAAGTTTACCAAATATGTTTATAATTATGTTAATATTATTAATAAGGCTCTGATTAGTTTGTAATGAAGTTAAGAATTTCTCCTATTTACATCACGTGTACCTATGTACCAGGAAGGGGTCTTTTTAAAATGTATATACATCTATCAAAGGCTACGAGAACAATTATTAATAGAATAATAAATCTCATAATAGTTCATTTTCATGTGTCTTACACGCTTGATACCAACCAAAACATTAATTAGAAGTTTTCACTTTTATGATTAAAATAAATCATCTTAGTTGACATGTTATAATTTTCGCAGATGAAAAACTCAATTTCATCACCAACTATAAACTATAATTTTGAGTTTGCAAAGAAGTGATTGTATAACCAATTTCTCTGGATTTGTGTTTCTTGAACCATGTACAAACCTCAAGGACTAGCTTTCTAATTTTTCCTCAGCTTGCTTTCTTTTCTCATATTCAAAGTTGTCAAAATCAGGATTCTATATAAGATCGTTGAAAGCAGGTGGGATCGTAGATCGTAAGATCGGATCATGAATCGTAAAATTCTACATATTTTCAAATTTAAAGCAAAAAACACATTGATAATGACTTTGTATGTTGAATAATCACATAAATTATAAATTCATTGATAAAAAAACTAAATTTGCATCATATGATGTATTTTGCATGTCATACATCGATAATTCTATATTAACGAAACAAATATATTTAAGTTTTGATCCAATGTATTTAAAATGTTTAATAAATGTTTAATTAGAAACCAAATACCAAAATATTTATCAAAACATATGGAAAATATTTTCCAAGTTCTAAGTTCCAAGTTTGAAATCCAAAATAAGTTAGCAAATGGAAACTAGTTAACTACAATATGAAATCCAAAAGTAAGATGAATATTAAGGTGAAATGAACATTTAATTATTCTCATTCTAAGGTTTTTATAATCACTGTGCTAAATTCCTAATCATCATTATTCATTTTATCATTTATGTAGACATTATATATTTGTATACTAGAGCTGCAAAAGACATCAAGATATAATTTCATACTCAACTATTCAAATTATATCACTCAGTAACAATTAAAGAGCATGCTCAAAAAAATCAATCAATTGATATACAAATACAAGCATAATTGAAAAAATTATATATACAAAAATATTTTAGTAATATTAGAAAACAAATTAGTATATTGATCAAATAAATTTAACAACATTATAACTTAAAAAGCAGCAAAACCAACATTAAATTCTTCATTTAGAAATGATGAAGTATTATTTCATTTTGATTACAAGTGAATTAGAAACTAGAAAACATTTGCTTAGGTTAACATAATTTTATATATATAAAAAAAAAAGTCATACCATCACAATATTAAAAAAAAAAAAAAAAAAACTTCAAAGCCTCATCAAAACAAAAAATTTATCCCATAAAAAAAAAAAAAACCCAAAAATTTATGTTTTTGGTAGGATAGGTAAAATCCTATGCGATCCTATGCGATCCTGTGATCCTATACGATCCTATCATTTTTACAATTCTAGTGTGATCCTAAAAATTTTGGTGAGGTGAGACCGTAAAATCGTGTGATCTTACGATCTCGATCGCGATTTTGACAACTATGCTCATATCCATATAGCTATTCTATATTTTTGTGGAGTCATTACCTATAATCACAATTTTTTTCCTTCAATTTCAATCGGTACATGAAATACTAAAAAGCTAACACGTTCAATTCACGAGGGCAATTTTCCAATATAGTTGTGTTTATCTCTTGGTGATTTTCTTGAAGGATTCACAATCTCCCACTGAATTTTTCCATAAGTTATGTCATATCCCGACAATTCTCACATTGAATTCTTCCATCATGTACACTGAAATTTATTTAGTTAGTGCAATAGAACTTGAATACCATTTTCTTTTAATGTTTCTATTTATTTCTTTTCTTAGAAAATTTTTATTTACATTGAAAATTTTCATTACGGAGCTGCATGTTCTCTAAATTTAAACATGACTATGCATTCTGTTAATAACTTGACAATCACTCAAACAGCTCGCTGCATCTGAAAATGGTTGGTTTTGCAATCATTGGAGTTGCTTGAAATGATCAAAGTGAAGATTGATTGTATTTTCATAAAATTGTAGACTAGAAAACATATTCTGTAAAACTGGTACCAACACAAATAAAGGAATCTTGCTCTATAGATTCAAACGAGGAATTTGTCAAACTGACATGGAAATTTGGCCTATCCATGGGTCGGGTTTGTGCCCAATCTGAAACCGACCCGATAACTTTGGGTCTCTCATTTCTGGACCCGCCGCCAACCGGTGAATGGAATCGGTTTGGGTGGTTGGAAGTGGAGCTCCTCGGATACCGGTCGGCCCTTGGTCAAAGTTGAAAATTTTGAAACTATGCAAGATTTTGCTGGAAACCACCAAATTTGGTTGAGATTGGGCCAATCTACTGAGGTCTGGCCTGATCTTGAAGAGATCTTGGTGGAACTCGAAGAGACGACAAGATCTCGTCGGATCTGAATGAGATCTCAGTGGATCTCGAAGAGAATAGGCCGAATCTTAATGAGATCTCACCGGATCTCGACTAATTGGAGAAGACTACTGGCAAAACACGTCCATCGATGGAGAACAACTAATTTTCCAGAGTACAAATAGTCTGATCGGTTGAGATCTTGATTTTTATGCTTGTACTTATCATCCAACCTACTGGTATTGGGTTTTGGGGATGAAGACCTGCTGCTGACCGTCACCAGCGTTGGGTCTGCTGATTTTTGGGCCGGGTTGGGCAATTTGGTCAGGTACTGCGTCTGGTTGGACACCCTTAATGGAGATGCTAGCTAAAATGTGACATATTATACAAAAGAGGGTGACAAAGAAGACAGTAAATTTGACATATACAATACAACCATGTCTGGTGTGTTATAAGAAGTACATTTGCCAATCAATCATTCCAACAAATAATGAAATAAATCAGCATTGAATAATCTTGATTTACATAGCCAATCCATGAATATATACATATATATATATATATATATATTAACATCCAAAGCTAAAACCCAATTAGATCTTAATAGAATTCTCAATTTTATGGCACGTGTCTTATTTAATTTTTAATTTTGTGCTAAGTGAATTATCGAGTGTAAAAATTAAAGAGTCCAAATCCAATTAGATTCTAAATTGGATTCCAATTTTTTGCCACTTGTCCATCTAAGTTTTTTTATTTTTATGGTAAGTAAAATATTAGGTACAAAAATCGAAGAATCTAAAACCAATTAAATTATTAATTATATATATATATATATATATATTGGATGAGAAGCAATTACATATTTTAGAAATGTATGGTTTAAAAAAAATATAATTTAATACCATGTAAAATTTGAACATCTTTTAAAAAAAGTATAATTTGAACCATATAATTGTGATTATTTTTAATTGTACTTGTGCAGGGACGGACCTAGGATTTTAAGCAAGCGAGAGCTAGAGTATAAAGGAAATAAAAAAAAATTAAAAAAAAAACTCCAAATAGGCATCCATATTGTATTAAAAAAATTATAAATACATAAAATCGTTATTTCTAAATACCTTAAGATGCAATTATCTATTAACAAAAACAAAGTAATTTTTTTTAATACTAGGCTGACTAGGATTTTTTGTTGTTGTTGTTGAAGTTAGAGCATTAATAGTAATGGTGCTAAGACTTTTAGCTTTTAGCATCCAAAAAAGCCACTTTATCTATTTTACCACCCCACTTTACAATATTCCTAATATCAAATATTCTATTTTGTTATCACTTTATTTAAAATTGGGAAAATTACATTTTACCACTTTAAACTATATCTTATGTTACACTTTGTACCTTAAACTTTTTAAATCCATGTTTTGCACCCTAAATTATGACCAGTATTACACTTTGCATTATGTTGTTAAGTTTTCTATTAGCTGAAGTTTATGGTGCAAAGTGTAATAAGGAGTATAATTTAAGGTGGTAAAGTGATGTAAAATAGATAGCACATGCCTTCTTGGAGCAGCAGAGGCGCCAGAATACAAGATCAAAGGAGAGTGCCAGTAAAGGCCATCAAGGCAACAATGTTGGAATTGCATGAAATTTTGCAAGTTGAAGGGAAATGACATATTGATCCAAACTCGTATGAGTGTCGCCTAAATTTAGGCAAATTCATTCATTAAGGCCCTAAATACAATGTTTTCGCTATTTATAGTAATATTTGTTTTTCCTTAATAACTTTTATTTTAAAAGTCAGAATAAGTTCCCGTTTATTTTGTGACATCTTTTAGAGAGTATTTTCAATTTTTGCAATTATTTAAAATTTTCTATTTTTGGCAAAAATCAATTTTTTGCCGCCTAATTACGTGATTAGCATTGATTAGGGTTTTTTAGTGTTTTCATAGCCGCCTTAGGGTTTCTTTTACTATTTTAATATATTGTAGCCTTCAGAGCAATTCAGTTTTCAGATTTTTAAGATACAGACCTTGTCTATTTCTTTCTAGTGGATTCCAGGACCTTATTACCTTGTGGATTCAAAGTTTTCATTCAGAAGCTAACGAGTTTAGTTTCTTTTTCCATTCAGAAAGTAATGTGTTTGTTTCTTGTAGCTTCTGCAACATCATAAAGTGTAATTTATCTTTTGTTTTTAAAGCATTAAGAAGAGAGGCAATTAGAGCTTTTCACGTGATGTCATATTTTTCCATCTAAGTTAACAGCAAACTTAACGTCGGGGTGCAAAGTGTAACAGGGGTAATAGCTTAGGGGGCAAAACGTGTATTCAAAAAGTTTAGGGTGCAAAGTGTAACATGAGATATAGTTTAGGGTGGTAAAGTATAATTTCTTCTTTAAAATAATATAAGCACTTCATAAGATAATAAAGGAAGAGAGAGAATTTGAGTTTCTTAATTGAAGAAAGATGTATAATCTTAATAAAATATTGTATTTTATTTTTAACATCTTGCTACAGTCAACTGGTATTTATACTAGTTTACTGTAGTTGCAAAAAATTAGCTTTAGCTTCTCCAATAGCACATGATTTTTTGGTTCTTTAATGGTAAAATATTTTTTTTTGCTAAAATACAATCACCATTGTGAATGTTTTTTTTATTGTTTTTGTTAAGTTTTTGGGATGGATAGTTGCTATTTGGGTTAGACTAGTTAAGCTGATCGGGAAGAATGGGTCTAAGGTTTTAAAAGGGGGCCCAACTTCAAAAATGAAATATATAATAACTATAAAAAAAAAAAAAAAAAAGGATCCAAGGGGGTGGAGCCCCCACCTGGGTCCGCCCCTATACTAGTGCATATGCACGGGTATACACACTAGTACAATTACAGACAAAATTAAGAAAAATCCAATTAGATTCTAAATTAGATTCTAAATTGGATTCTAATTATTATCTAATTTTGTATCATGTGTCATATCTAAGTTTGTTTGTTTGTTTGTTTTTTTTTTTTTTTTTTTTTCCGTTCTAGGTGAGTTAATGCTATGCAAAAGACGAAGAATCTAATATAATTAAACTATCAAAAAACAAGAACCCAATAAAAATAAAATAAAAATAAAGAAAGAGTAAACTTATGTGTATATATGTGTGTGTATATATATATATATATATATATATATATAAAACTAAAATAAAATAAGAGGAAATTACATTTTACCATCCTATACTATACAATTGATTACACTTTTCACCTTAAATTTTGAATTTTCATTTAAGTTAATAGCAAATTTAACGTTAGGGTGTAAAGTGTAACAAATGTTATAGTTCAGTGTGCAAAATGTGCATTCGAAAAGTATAAGGTGCAAGGTGTAATTTGAAATATAGTTTAGGGTGGTAAAGTGTAATAAAAAAAAGTGAAGAAGAGAGTAAAGCTCATCTATAACTTAAAAATGGTGTAAATCTTACATTATGTGTAATTTGAACTCATATATATATATATATATGTGTGTGTGTGTGTGTAATTGTGATTTTTTGTATTTGTACCATACATATGTACTGGTGGTAGAATAGGGCATACATAGGTTGCAGCTTACAAGTAACTACTAAATGTGAAATTTTGTATTTTGAATCTCTGATTGCCAATCAGTCATTACAAGTTACGACAATACTCAGCGGAGAGAAAATGCACATAGACATCTTAAAGAGGCAACAGTACGGAATGATTGGCAGCGGGGTTTTCCAAAAGGTAGGCTTCAACAACCTTGTACAAGGCTCTTTCTTTACCACCTTTGATTTGTTCTCCATTGATGGTAAAGTCACCAGCAGGGTGTTACTCCCTTGTCATTTTACAAACACACCCTCCATCTGAAGAGTTTTCAAACTTAACCTCATATGCAAATGCAATTCACTTTGGTGATTATGTAAATTATAATATAAAGAGGATAATTAATTAATTAGTTTTTTTACTTTTTATGTCCATTTTAAAAATTCTTTCTTAATCGATTTTAATGAAAAATTCCTTTTGAATTAGTGTCTTGTGTCTGTGTGTAAAATAAATACTGTCTAATTTTGTGTCTCGTTGATACATAAAATAGAACACCAACAAAAAACAAGGGACAGATTTAGTAGAAGACAATTTATTCTAGTTGATGAATTTGTATGAAAAGAACGCATGAAAATGAATGAGATTTACATAAGGCAATGGTCAATAGTCAATCGTCATCATCATTTGTTGTTCCTAAGAACATAAATTAATAAATAAATTAAATTTTATAACATTCAAAATATCATTTTAATTAATAATAATTTTTGGACGTTGTGGATTCAAGATAAAACAGAAATAAAGTTAGGAGATATTAACTTGTGGTGCTTAAAGAGCAGCTCATAATATGATAAAATAATTTAAAATTAATTCATGAATATTTTTAGGTGGCGGAGTTGAAGAGCAAATCAAATCATTATCTTGAAAAGATACACGTCGTCTATTAGTTCCGATGTAGTAGACAAACAACATTGGTGTGCCGCCCCCAAGATATAATAACCTAACTACATTGATGATTATCCTTACAAGCCTACATCGCTTGTAGGATATGGAACTTTAAAATAGTAATTTCTTTTTACCTAGAAATATAGTGTAAAAATCGTTACATATACGTAATGAAATTAAATTCTATTAGGATGTGATGTAAAATCCAAGTTTCTGAATTCCATTTGTAACATGTCATATTATCTTATTACATATGAATGTGTGTTCGTGTGTGTGTGTGTGTGTGTATGTGTATTAATAGTCAATGCTCAGAGAAAATTCAATTAGATTTTAATTAGATTCTCAATTTTGCGCCACATGTCCCATTTAATTTTGTGCCAAGTGAACTATTGAGTGTAAAAATCAAAGAGTCCAAATCTGATTAAATTTAAAATTGGATTTCAATTGAAGTCCAATTTTCCACCACGTATTTATCTTCTTTTTTTTTTTTTTAATTTTTGTGGTAAGTGAATTATTGGGTGCAAAAACTGAAAAGTCTAGATCCAATTAAATTCTAAATGATATATATATATATATATAGGATTGGGTTTCAAGTTATACCTGGTGTAACTTTAAATAATGTTACATCGTTCAATATTTTTTAATTAGATACAAATTTTGACAAATCTACCTTTAAATTACATTTTATTCATATATTTTCCATACTTGCAAATTTCAATGTGATAAAAAATTAATAGCCATGTTATCAATCAATTGTTTAAATATAAATTTTTGTAGTTTAAAATAATGCATAAAATATGAATATGGATTGAATGATAAATAACATTCAATTGATATGAAAATTGGCATGAATGTTAAAAAACATATAGAACATATAATTCAACTGTGAAATTTTCAAAATATGAATTTTATAACAAGTTATTAGGTAGTGTAACATTACTTAGAGTTACACTAAGTGTAACTTGAACGCAACCCATATATATATATATATATAACCATTACATATTTTAGAAATGTATAGTTTAAAAAAAGTGAAAGCTAATACTATGTATAGTTTGAATCTCTTCTAAAAAAAATGTATAATTTGAACTGTATAATTGTGATTGTTTTTAATTGTGCTCGTATATATGCACGAAACTACACACTAGTATTAAAGAATAATCATAACTACACTCAATCAATTCTAATACACATCTTAAAATCCAACCAAATTGAGAGTTTATTGAGATATTATTAGAGGTGCGTTTGGGTGAGGCTTCTTGCGTCTGCGTTTGTGTAAGGCGCGTTTTTTGGTTGGTCCATGGCATTATTCATGGACCAGCAATAAGTTTTTAGTAAAATAAACGGTATTTAAACACACATTAAGTGTGGTAGGATGTACTGAGTTTTAAGTAAAAAAGTTGATGTGGTAATCTCTTATTGAATAATATAAAATATGAGTTTTATACTCCATTCTTACCAAATTCGGACTCATACAAATATATATTGGTGGTGGCCAGTCGAATAGTGATACAGAGATATAATATTTCCCTCAAGCTCCCTCAACCCTATTTGAGAGTTTGCCAAATATATGTATATGTGTGTGTGTGTATATATATATATATATATATATATATTACATATGAGTCCGAATTCATATTAGTCTTGTGCGTGTAAAAGACCTGCCGTCTAATTTTGCATCTCATTGATACATAAAATAGAACATCTACAAAAAAAAAGACAAGGGACAAATTTGGTAGAAGACAATTTATTCTAGGTGATGAATTTGTATGAAAAGATCGTATGAAAAATGAATGAGATTTACATAAGGCAATAGTCAATTGTCATCATCATTCCCACAAGCTACATCCAAAATCGCCTTAAAAGAAATATTTTGCATGTGCAACCTCAAAGTACGTAAAAAAAAAAAAAATCAATGTCTTATGTGTCTTAAAAATTTTGGCCCATGAATCAATTTCACTTTTCAATTATTTTGAAAATTTTGAATTATAAATTTTTTTGTTTATGATACATTAAATTGGTATAATATTAAAAAATAAGGATAAATGTACCAAATACAATTTATTTTAGGAAGACAAATTTAATTAGAAAACAGGATTTACGAATCTTGTAAAAAAAATGATATATTACATATTTGGTCCCTATCCTTTACATTATATTTCAATTTAGTTATTAACCTTTTAATTGTATCAATTTGGTTCATAACCTTTCAATACTATGTCAATTTAGTCCATACCATTATTTCTTGGAAAGAAAAATCTAAAGTGTCAAATGACCTTAAATAAAAAAAAAAAAAAAAAAATTGCCACCTAGACTAACACATCCTTTTTATTTTTAGACGAAAAACCCATTTCAGTCCCTATATTTTTACGCGATTCTCACTTTGGTCCCTAACTTTTTTTTCCACCGATTTTAGTCCCTATTTTGGAAAACGCTTATCATTTTAGTCCCTGACGTTACATCAGAGATGGAACTTGCTGAGCTGGCAAACGGAAAAAATTGAAAATATTAAAATAATATTCACTATGTTCACGTGGAAGCCACGTTAGCTTCTAAATTAAAAATATTAATTTATTAATTTTTACTAAATAAAAAAAATTCAAAATAGAAAAAATTCAAAAACGTAGAAAATTCAAAACCCAGTAGAACATGAACATGAACAAACCCAAAAAATTATTTTTTAATCTCACTCTCTCTCTCTCTCTCTTCTCTCACTTTCAGAGTTTCTCTCTTTCTCCCACGCTCTCTCCTCTCACCTTGGAAGCTTCTCCTCTCTTTTAATATTGGCTTTTGGGCCTCAGATCGGTGTGGCATAGATCAACATGGAGGCTTTGGGTGGGTGGGATTCAGATCGCCGTGGTCCGGTGTCTGCTCATGGGTAGTAGTGGGTTGCCATGGGTGAGGTAGTCGTGGCTCGTCGTGGGTCTCCGTGGGTGAGGTGGTCGTGGCTCGTCGTGGGTCGCCGTGGGTGGGGTGGTCGTGGCTCGTCGTGGGTCGCTGTGGGTGGGGTGGTCGTGGCTCGTCGTGGGTCGCCGTGGGTGGGGTGGTCGTGGCTCGTCGTGGGTCGCTGTGGGTGGGGTGGTCGTGGCTCGTCGTGGGTGGGGTGGTCGTGGCTCGTCATGGGTTGCCGTGGGTGGGGTGGTCTTAGCTCGCTGTGGGTCGATTGGATTTGATGGGTTGGCTGGGTTGGATTCGATAGTGGCTGGGTTGGCTTCGGTGGTTGTTGGGTTGGTTTAGCTGGTGGGTTTGTGGCTAAGCAGAACTGAAGGGTATGGATCTTGGGTCTTGCGTGGGTCTCTCAAAATTGAAGGGTATGGATCTTAGTGGTTGTTTGTGGCTCAGTAGTGGGGTTGGGTATGAATCTTAGTGGTTTGGGTATGGAGGTTTGGTAGTGACAGTGGTATGAATTTTATGGGTTTGTTCTTGTTCTTATTCTTGTTCTCCTTCTGGGGTTTGAATTTTCTGGGTTTTTGTGGAGGTTTTAGATTCAAATTTTTGGGTTTGGGGTGTGGTTGTTTTGATTGGGTGTGATGCAGCCGTGGTATGGTGGATTCCGGAGTGTTTTGGTGGTGTGGGGGTTTGAAATATGAGTTTGAATATGTTGTTATTCTTGAATTTGATTTTTTGGTTTTAAATTTGTTATTGTTCTGGAATCTGTTGTTGTTCTTGGTGTTTCGTTGTTGTTGCTGTTGTTTTTGAAGAAAATTTTTTGGTTTTTATTTCTGCATTTAATTTTTTTATTTAGTTAAAATTAATAATTTTTTTTAATTTAAAGGCTGACGTGGAAAGCTACGTGGACACAGTAGGGATTATTTTAATATTTCCAATTTTTCTCGTTTGCCAGCTCAGCAAGTTCTGTCTCTGATGTGACATCATGGACTAAAACGAGAAGCGTTTTCCAGAATAGAGACTAAAATCAGTAGAAAAAAAAAAGTTAGGAACCATTGTGAGAATTGCGTGAAAATGTAGGGGCTAAAATGAGTTTTCTGGTAAAGAACAAGTCAAATTTTTTAGAAAGCCCAAATCAAATCTTTTTAGTTTGATTAAGAATTTTGCTTGTTTCGTTAAACAGGGCAGACCCATGTAAAACACTAGCTGATTGATTTGGTTTAAGTGTCATCTTCAAGTTGTTTGCCTTCAGTTCTAGAACTCATATATGCTGATCTCCAAATTTCTTTTTTCCTAGATGATTTATTGTTTTTAAGGAAGATAAAGAACTCGTCTTTAAATTGCAGGGCAGAGGGTTATTGGAGAACCAGTAGTTTCTGGGTTAATTTCTTGATGAATCTGGCGTTTGGGATCTTGACTTCGTCACTGCAGCAAAGTAAGATCTTGCATTACTTTTCATTTTTCATTTTTATTTATTTGTATCTTTATATTTTGATATATTCGGTCAACTTTTACAAACGGTTTCATCTTCATGTTTCGGGTCTGTCATGAGTCCCCCTATTAGTGCATCTGGACATGATAAGGCCCTTCAAGCTGCCCTTTCAACAGGAATACGACAGGTTCCTACCAATCATAACTGCTGGGTCCTTAATGACACTTGGAAGAAATATGTGAGTTAGGGAATTAAATTATCTGTTGTTTTTCTTCTTTTATTTTATTTTTTATTTTTCTAATTTTAAAATTATGTAGACATTTAATAAAATAAAATTAAAAATGCTGACACCTTAGTCCAGGTGGTGGGCAATTTTTTATATTTAAACCATTTGACATGTCAATTTTTCCATTCTTTAGATAACAGTAGAAACTAAATTGACACGATATTGAAAGCTTAGGGACCAAGCTGATACAATTGAAAAGTAAAAAACTAAATTGAAATCTAGTGTAAAGGTCAGAGACCATATACATAGTTTATCCTAAAATAAAAAGAATTGTATATAGGGTGTTGATAGTCCTTTAAATATGGTCTCTTTTGCTGTCTTGTGATTGTGATTTGTGAAGAGGTTTTGGGTTGATTGGTAGTTAAAAGAAAAAGGCACATAAAGTCCCTAACAATGGTAAAACAAAACCAGGAAACTTGGAATGGCCATGAGTGTATCAAACTGTGCTTTTATGTTATCTCACTTCTTGATGAAACTTATTCAAGGAAGACTTACTATGAAATTTTTTGAATACTTCAGTTATTAAAACCTACTAGTGTAATTTCAATAAAAGATCATTCAAACATACAGTAGGATATTCAGACGTCTGTTGAGAAAGCATAACATGAGGATTTGTTATAGCAATATTAATTAAACATAAGTATGAGGATTTGTCAAGAGGTAAGCTTCCACTACTTTGTACATCTCTGTTGCTCTTTCTTTGCCAAACTCTATGTCCTCATCCTTGAACTCAATTTCTTGATCTGAGTAATACTCACTCAACATCTTACAAATGCAGCCTCCATGCTCATCAGCTACAAACTTCACCTCGTACTTAATGGATTTGAGCTTCTCTCCCAACACGTCTCCTTCAACTATAGTGTACTTGCACTGGTAATTCTTCGTGTCTAGCTCATCCATCCGGAGCTTTGCCTGTTTGAAATGAATACCTGCATATTATAGACATAATTTAAGCAAATACTACATTGTACCTACTAAGATCTCAAAAGGTCATTTTTATGCAGAAAACTCCCACTTTTGCCAATAAAAAAGTACTTAGTAGTCTGCCTTACCATTAATTTATTTAATTACTAGGACCTAATACTAATATTTTGTGGCAAATAGCATAGCTTCCTAGCAAAATGTCAAAGACAAATAGCAATATTTGTTTCATACCTTGAGCAAAATTAATTTGCTTGATACTTCCAACATCTCCTTCTCCATCAATGATTTCAATGCTATTAATGGACTGAGACATGAGCTTGGGGCATAGATTGTGCGAGTCAACTATCAAGGCCTTGAATAATCTACCAGGATCAATTGGTGATTCATACTCTTGAGCAAAACTTTTCACACCCATCTTCCTAGTCTAGAAATTGAAAACAGAACAGGGGGTGGGAAAGTGTTTTACAAAAGATGCTGAGGAATTAGTCAGCAAGAGAATTTATATTTGGATGAACTATAATTTGGATATACTATAAGATGCATAGTATATCCAAATTAACTGAGAATGATGTACACTTTTATTCAAGGTGTAGGGTGGAAATTTGCTCCACATTTCTATTAGTCTAGCTGGCTGAATGAACACAAAACTAGTCAGAGATTCCAAGCTGTGGCAGTGGGACCCCCTTTTCTTAGTCAGTGGCAACTGGAGTGGACTCAAGCTCATTGCGCAGCCATTAGTGCATTGCACTGGCATTGGCCAAACCAAGTCTTCTAGACTTCTATATGCATCCAAAGTTGATTGTGAATCTGATAATGGTATAAGTACAATAAAATGTTGTTAGAATTATTGATTCAGAAAATGGGGTAAAAATTATGGTAATTTTTTTTTTCAGCCAGTGGCTTTATAATTTTAGTCAATTAAAGCAAAGTCACTTCAATCAATTTTCAAAAGAAATTTCTTTCAGATATGAAAGATAATTGGTTTTGGTACTATTTAATTAATTATTGATTCATTACTTTTGTAAAGTTTCTAGAGAGTATGCAGTTGGTGAACACATTGCGATTGACGATTGCAAAATGGCAAACATAGACAGTTATAGCCTAAAAAAAAAAACAAACAATCCTACCAAGACCATATGAAATAGAGACAAATGTTATGTACATTGTACTATGTAGTGACTTGATTGGTAAGTGATTACTTAAGCGTAAGCATCAGGGTTGGCCAAGAGGTATTCCTCTACAACCTTGTACATTCCAATTGCCTTGTCTTTGCCAGCTTTAATTTCCTCCTCCTTAAGGTTAATGTCACCCTTTGTATTATAGTGGCTTGTCATCTTGCATACACTACCTGAAACTGAACCTGAACCTGAGATACGAACTTTACAAAATTAACAACGGATTCAAGCTTGTCACCCAACACATCTCCTTCAATCAAGGTGTACTTGCACATAAAGTTGGCAGTGTCAAGGGCATCAATCTTGTGCTTCAAGTATTTAAAGTGACTTCCTATGAAGATTAAAAAGAAAAATGTTATATCAAACTTCAAAAAATGTAAAATCCAGCTTTAATTTAAGTAATGCTAGAGACACTATATTTTTCATGACTGCTAACATGATTTGTTGTGATTAGAGTAACATCACTTTCACTTAAACTCAGTACATTACTAGTCACAATAGATAATGTGTTATGGAAAAAATTATAAGAAATGTTATGTCTAATTTACATATTTAATATTAAGAGTGATATATAGCATTATAGCTGACCAACCTTCAGGAAAGTTGGTTTGTTTAATGCTACCAACACCTCCATCGCCTTCAACAAACTCAATGCTTTTGATGGACTGAGGCATGAGCTTGGGAATGAGATTATGAGAATCAAGGATCAATGCCTTGAACATCTTGGAAGGAGGGGCTGAGTTGGTGAACTCTTGGGTAAAAGTGGTGACACACCCATGTTTGCCTATTGAAAGAAACCAAATAAAAAATGAAAAACAGAGGAAGAATTAGCTAGCTTTAGTTAAGGATATATTTGAGTTGTGAAGATGGTGAAAGAGATGCATTGGTATTTATATTTTATAGAAAGGAATTGAGCAGGACAGTCTGGGCAGCGCACTCCATTGTAGAATGGACCCATGTTTTAGTTTGCAACAATTGACCAATTGGAGGAACAAAAAAGTTTCTTTATATGCGCGCGCGCACAGACATATATTGAAGGCAACTAAGTTTGGGATCTCGAATAACATAAAAAAAGTATTGCTAATTGGCCTCCTCTTTGTCTTTTAAATTTGCATGCTATAGGCATGGTCTATTTCCACTGCAACATGTTTCAGCCCAAGTTCTAGATATTCTGTTGCAAATTATTTTTTTCGTTTGTGTTTATTTGATGGAACCATGGAAGGAGAAACCGAAATTAAGGATTTAAGAAGAAGAAGTACATGTTTCTCAAAAAAAGAAGAAGAAGAAGAAGTTCATTTATACATTGTAAATTGTAACTATCTTAAGCTGCAGTGGCTTTGGGCCAAAACTTTCTGCCCTATAGCCGAGGTTTGGGCCCTTTTGGGATGGGCTACTTTTAACAAGTAGCTCGGTTAAAATTCTATTGCATTAGTTTTTTTTTGAATAGATAGTGCAGTAGAATTGGATGTGATGATTATTATACTTAAAAAACCTTTTATGATTATTGTAGTCCTTTTAAGTGACTATAGGAACCTATTAAGGACTTCTTCTAATTTACTACTTATCACATCTTCCAAGAAGCGAATTAATGTGCCGGTGCCTTAACAAAATTGGGTGCTAAACAAAAATAGCCCTTAGATGTTCTATTTTTATTTTTATTTTTTGAGAACCAACAGCAATATAGCATTAAGTAGACCTTAATTAATAATTATAAATCCGATGTGAAAGGTGAGAGTTTTATACAAACATTCTTTTTTAGTTGGGGCCTTTGGGGTGCTTAGACACATTCCTCCCTTTTCATCCAGTGGACATAGCAAAACAAGAAAAATAAAAGACACCCATTTAACCAAAGGTGCAAAGAATGTCATAGCTGATAAATATCAACAACTACATACATACATACATCATCATAATACTCCTTTGGAAGCCCCATCTATAACCGGCTCATCCTTATTCATACACCTCCTCAGAACAGGTAATCCAATTCCAACCAAAGAACCCAAAAAACAAAAACTTTAAAATTAGCAAAGACTAAGGTCGTGTTTGGTACATATGTTTAAACACATATATCCAGTTTTTAAACAACATTACACGTATTTTCATCCACACGTATTTTTTTAAAAACTTAAAACTGTTGTTTAAACACACGAACCAAACGAGCTCTAAAACTTTTGAAAGAGCAAATGGTGTTTGTGGTGGTGGGGACTAACCGTAGCGGTGTGAGTACTTGGGATTGAAGGGAGAAGGGTGAGGAAGTATTGGAACTTGGAAGCCTTGCAAGAGCTATCAAGAAAGTTGGTAATGGCGGGGGAGCTAAGTATGTAGACATGGCAAAACGGGCTAGAATTTTCTGACCTGACTCGAACCCGTTTTTTTTTTTTACTTGAAGCAAAAATGGGTTGACCTGTGACTCGACCCATGTTTTTTGCGGGTCAACCCAACCCGACCGGCCACCCAACTAGAATCATTTTTTTAAAACTTTTTTTTTTTTGGTAAAAAAAAAAAAAAGTAAAATTAAGACAATAGTAGTTTAATTGTTTATTGTGAGTTTCAAAGAAACAATTGATACATTTACATAACTACATGCAAATTAATTGAAAGATAAATGGTTGAGTATTCTGTAATGAGTAAAGATTTTTAGATATCAAATAACAAAGTACATGGCAAGATAATATGGTTACAGTAGAGTTAAAAACATAGATTTAAAATTGTAGACACGTGTGAGAAACATTCACAAGTGTGAAAATAGTGAAACCAAAGTATTAAATTAGTATAAATTATGAATGCTTAGACCTTTTTTAAACAATTTATGTCCAAAATAAATGGCTTTTCAAAATAAATTATGATATTTTCTAGAGTGTGTGTTGCTTAATAATGATATGATATTCATAAAAGATACCATGTATAAATAAGTAAGCAATCAAACTTTAATGTATAATAGATTATAAAATTAATTTTCAAGATTGTAAATTTCTTATATATTTTTATTATTTATCAAATGAGTTATCCAATAAGTCATTTGTAATTTTGTTTTATATTTTGGAATGCTGATATTATGTAGAAATAAAACATGCGTATTTGTTTTACTTATCTTTGTGTTATTTTGTTTTAGATAGCAATGTAAGAATTTGTATAATTTTAAAATTATTGAATAAGTATTAATAAGTTTAACTGAGTTTATTCTTGATATAAGTGGTGAATTCAAAATAATGTATTTTACATCAAGTAACTTTTCAAATGGAAAATACATGTTGTTTTCTTTATAAAAAAAAAATTCATGTGAAAAATACGGGTCAACCCGACCCCACCCGACATGCAACTCGTTTTAACCCACTTAAAAAGACCCGTTTTTGACCCATGACCCGTTTGACCCACAACCCGATTGACCAGACCCGGCCCGCCTGTTTTGCCTTGTCTATAGTACGTTAGTACTAACACCTTTGCCTCCATTTCTTGGTGCGATAGCTAGAGAGGGCTGAGAGTCAAAGATATTAATAATGGAGCATTTAGTTTAGACATTTACTCGGCCCAAGACTTTCAACACACAGATAGGCCTAAGCACTTCGGCACGTTTTTGGCCCAAGACTATAATAATAGAGTCAAAGTCAAGGTCTTGGCACGTACTTTGGAAGCAAATCAAAGTCTTGAACACTACTCTTATTTATGAGTCTAAGGCTGTGCTTGTTTTACCTTCAAATGATTTCTAGAAATCATTTTACCCCAGCCTTTGTGTTTGGTAGCTACAGAAAATTGGGTTAAACAAAATTCATTTTCAGTGTTAACTGTAAAATACCCTGCGTCACCCGTAAAACCATTTCAGGTTTGTTTTTACCTTTAAATGATTTCCATTCTAGGAAAATATAAGAGAGAGAAACAGCAAGGAGATCGCACTAGATGACCAGAAGCACCGGTCTCGTCGCACCCAACACCGGCCCCAACCCCAAATCTCATTGGTCTCATTGCACCCCAGCACCGGCGAGATCGCGCCGCTTGTAGCACCACCGAGATCGCATCCCAGCACCGACGAGATCGCACTTCAGCACCGGCGAGATCGCACCCATACTTGTCGTTGGAAGCTCATTGGCGCCGCTATCTAGATCGTCACCACCCAAGACCAATCCACCAAAAACTGATCTTGTCCTCGACCCACCCAAGACCAACCACCAACCCACTCCACTCCACCCCAAAACCTACCCGATTTGGCCGCCATTGTCCTCTACGGGACTCTGATCTCTCTCTTTCCCGATCGACCCACCCAAGACCAACCACCAGCCCACTCCACTCCACCCCCAAACCCACCCAATCAGGCCACCGTCGTCCTCTACGAGACTCTGATCTCTCTCTTTCTAGATCGTCACCACCCAAGACCAATCCACCCAAAACTGATCTTGTCCTCGACCCACCCAAGACCAACCACCAACCCACTCCACTCCACCCCCAAACCCATCTGATCTGGCCGCCGTCATCCTCTATGGGACTCTGGTCTCTCTCTTTCCCGATCAATCTCTCTTTCCTTCAATCTGTCACTCTTTCTCCCTCCGATCTCACTCTTTCTTCCTCTTGCTCAATGTTTTTATTTTGATTTTTGGTTGTGTTTAGTGTATATTTTGAATTTTTTTGTAATAAAATTTGTTTGGACGCTGAGAAAATGGCTGAAAAAATGTGAAAAAATTGTAGAAAAATAGCATTTTTAGAATGTTACCAAACACCGAAAATAGTTTTTCGGACTCTTTTCTATTGCAAAACCAAACACCTGGATTTTATTTTCCTTACGGGAATTCACTTTCCCCTGCATTTATTTTACACTCGGAATTCGATTTACATTAAACCAAACATAGCCTAAGACTTATTAATGGGTTCCAGCTCAATTTGTAAAATTTCAAATAATTGAATAAGAGATCCCGAGTATAATCTCCTCCTACAACAAAAACCGATTTGGGGTTCAATCTATATATTATACTATAAAACTGAAGCCTTTGATTTTTTTTTTTTTTTGACTTTTTAAAAACTTGACACAGGAGATTTGAAGCACTCACAAATTTTCATATCAGCAATATTTTAAATAAATAAAAAAATCTCTCTCCCTCAAAAAAACAAAACTTGATTAGTTAAAAAAAAAAACTCTTTCGGTGTCTCTCTCAAATGCAGACTCAACCCGAGTCTTCAAAAGCAAAACCCTCAATCAAACTTACAACTGCATTCCATCTCCTTTTTCTTCTTCTTCTTCATGTAGTCCCATCTCCCATCTCAGTACCTAAGCCATCACGCTGCCAATTGCCTTGCCTCGAGTATGTGATTGTCCATCGATTGTTCCTATATTACATTTATTATTGTCAAACAGTGGATATCCTACATCCATATGCAGATACAATGGTCCCAGGCTACACACAGAAATTTATTGTATGTGTAAAGCAGGAGCTGCTTTGGAATGAGTATAGGTTTTATCTGACAAAAAAAAAAAACACTTTTTAAAAACTTGACACATAGGATTTGAAGCATTCACAACTTTCCACATCAACAATATTTAAAATAAAAATAAAAAACTCTCTCTCTAAAAAAAACAAAACCTGATTAGTTTAAAAAAAAAAAAAAAAACTCTCTCAATGTCTCTCTCAAACGCAGACTCAACTCAAGTCCTTAAAAACAAAACCCTCAATCAAACTTACAAACGCACTCCATCTTCTTTTTCTTCTTCTTCACGCAGTCCCATCTCCCATCTCAGTACCTAAGCCATCACGCCGCCAATTGCCTTGCCACGAGTATGTGATGATTTATCGATTGTTTCTATATTACATTTATTATTATCAAACAGTGGATATCCTACATCTATATGAAGATATAATGGTCCCAAGCTACGCACAAAAATTTATTGTATGTGTAAAGCAGGAGCTAGGTTCAATCTATATATTATACCATAAAACCAAAGCCTTTGACTTTAATTTTTTTTTTTTGACTTTTTAAAAACTTGACACAGGAGTGTTGAAGCACTCACAAATTTCCACATTAGCAATATTTAAAAAAAAAAAAAAAAAACTCTCTCTCTTTCTCAAAAAAACAAAATCTGATTAGTTTATAAAAAAAAAAAAAAAAAAAACTCTCTAGGTGTCTCTCTCAAATTCAGACTCAGCCTAAGTCCTTAAAAACCAAACCCTTAATCAAACTTACAAACGCACTCCATCCCTTTTTCTTCTTCTTCTTCTTCTTCAAGTAGTCCCATCTCCCATCTCAATACCTAAGCCATCACGTTGCCAATTGCCTTGCCGCGAGTTTGTGATCGTCCATCGATTGTTCCTATATTACATTTATTATTACCAAACAGTGGATATCCTACATCCATATGCAGATACAATGGTCCCAAGCTACACGCAGAAATTTATTGTATGTGTAAAGCAGGAGCTGCTTTGGAATGAGTATAGGTTTTATTAGACAAAAAAGACACTTTTTAAAAACTTGACACATAGGATTTGAAGCACTCACAAATTTCCACATCAGCAATATTTAAAAAAAAAAAAAAAAAAAACTCTCTCTCTCTCAAAAAAAAAAAAAAAAAACTCTCTTGGTGTCTCTCTCAAATGCAGACTTAGCCTAAGTCCTTAAAAACCAAACTCTCAATCAAACTTACAAATGCACTCCATCTCCTTTTTCTTCTTCTTCTTCTTCTTCTTCACGCAGTCCCATCTCCCATCTCAGTACCTAAGCGATCACGTTGCCAATTGCCTTGCCGCGAGTCTGTGATCGTCCATCGATTTTTCCTATATTACATTTATTATCATCAAATAGTGGATATCCTACATCCATATGTAGATACAATGGTCCCAAGCTACACCTAGAAATTTATTGTATGTGTAAAGCAGGAGCTGCTTTGGAATGAGTACAGGTTTTATCAGACAAAAAAGAAACTTTTTAAAAACTTGACACATAGGATTTGAAGCACTCACAAACTTACAAACACACTCCATCTCCTTTTTCTTCTTCTTCATGCAGTCCCATCTCCCATCTCAGTACCTAAGGCATCACGCCACCAATTGCCTTGTTGTGAGTTTGTGATCGTCCATTGATTGTTCCTATATTACATTTATTATTATGTAACAATGGATATCCTACATCCATATGCAGATACAATGGTCCCAAGCTACACAGAGAAATTTATTGTATGTGTAAAGCAGGAGCTGCTTTGGAATGAGTATAAGTTTTATCAGGCAAAAAGGACACTTTTAAAAACTTGACACATAGGATTTGAAGCACTCACAAATTTTCACATCAGCAATATTTAAAAAAAAAAAAAAAACTCTCTCTATCAAAAAAAAAAAAAAAAACCTGACTAGTTCAAAAAAAAAAAAAAAAAACACTCTCTCAGTGTCTCTCTCAAATGCAGACTCAGCTCGAGTACTCAAAAACAAAACCCTTAATCAAATTTACAAACACACTCCATCTCCTTTTTCTTCTTCTTCATGCATTCCCATCTCCCATCTCCGTACCTAAGCTATCATGCCGCCAATTGCCTTGCCACGAGTCTATGATTGTCCATTGATTGTTCCTATATTACATTTATTATTATGAAACAGTGGATATTCTACATCCATATGCAGATACAATGGTCCCAAGCTACACAGAAATTTATTGTATGTGTAAAGCAAGAGTTGCTTTGGAATGAGTACAGGTTTTGTCAGACAAAAAAGAATAGGGAAAATTATGAGGTTATGGTGCTTGACATACTGCAAAGTAGACCATAACTAATGTAAGAGTCCACCTACAGAAAAATTAAGAAAATTATAGCAGATTAGGCAGCTTTCACTGTAAATGAAATATAACTTGCATATATTCTAATACCTCCAATCACTGGGACCAGTTGCCTTGCCGCGACTCTGTTGGATATCTCTAAAATGGCCTTGGGACAATTATTCTTTATTATGATTGTTCCTATATTACATTTATGATTATGAAATACATTATTCTTTATTAAATTAGTCTAAATTGTAAAAAAAATCAATTTAATGAGACTACCCTGAAAAATTTATCACGTGCAACGAGCGGGTTGGCGGTCAGTTTGTATTATAGATTCCAAAACACTCTAGTCAGGACTAAGTGTAGCAGAATCAGTGGACCTTTAGTTATCAGCTCGAAAACAAAGCCATAAGGCCAACTCTAATAAATTCCTTTAGCGAAGTTATACACACAGACTTCCATTAACCATTTCACAAGCACTCTCTGTATATATAGCTTCCGAGGTTTTACCCTTCCGTATACTTGCCAAGCTTCTTGCCTTCAAATAGAAATCACATGAGACATGTCTTCTCCATTATATCAACTATAAGAATTTTTAAAACTTGGAATGGGGTGTGACCTTCTTTTTCTAAACATGTCATAAACAATGGAATAGTGAATAAAACAACAATTTATCACTTAGAGCTCAACTTTCTATTTTTTTTTCCTTCTACCAAATTATAGAAAACCAATGCTTTTAAAAGACGTAACCAGCATCACTGAATTGGTGTTCAAAGCTCTAAAAGATCTAGTGCTGCCTCATTCTAGTTCCTGAAATTAGTCTCTTTATACTTTATAGTCAATTATTTCTCAGTGTGTTTATTCAGGAGTAGTAAATTTAGTTACACAAGTTCAAAGTGGATTAGTTAGATTAAACAGAGAAAACAAACATCAAAATTTAACAATCTTAGATGACTTTACTACAATCCTCATTGTTCTTTTCATAAATCATAATACATACATACATAGTATTCAAATTTACAATATGCCCTCGCGTATTCGTATCAAACTCCTCAAGCAACCATGCTATAGTGATTACTACAGCGCAGTAGCACTAGGTAGCAGGGTTCTTATTAACAATCCAAAAAGCTGTCCATTCAAAACCAAAACAAAAATAAAGCAAACACATCTTACTTTACTCTTACAATCAAGGATATACTTAATTAGGCAGTGACTCTTAACAGGCACATTTAGCTTCACAATAGACATTTGGATTGGCCAAGAGGTATTCTTCCACAATCTTATACATTCCCATAGCCTTGTCCTTGCCCTCCTTGATGTCCTCTTCCTTTAGCTCAAAATCACCCTTTGTGTGATAATGGCTAATCATCTTGCAAACGCTTCCTCCATCAGTGGACACAAACTTAACCTCGTAAGAAATTGACTCAAGCTTATCACCCAACACATCTCCTTCAATCAAACTGTACTTGCAAGAGCAATTCTCAGCATCAAGCGCATCAATCTTGTGCTTCAAGTATTTGAAGTGACTCCCTACCAAAAAAAGAGTCCATTTTTTTTTTTTTTTTTTATGTAATTGTAAACTATAATGCAACTTTCTTATTAATGAGTGTGAAAACAAAGTTACTAACCTTCATGGAAAGTGGTCTTTTTGATGCTGCCAACGCCTCCATCTCCTTCAATGAACTCAATGCTTTTGATGGACTGAGGCATGAGCTTGGGCATGAGGTTGTGGGAGTCAAGGATAAAAGCCTTGAACATCCTAGCAGGAGCTACAGCGGTGGTGAATTCTTGGTTATAAGTGGTGACACCCATGCTTGAATGATATTACAAAGATTTTGATGTCAAGGAAGAAAAAGAATTAAGGCTAGCTGAGCATTTGGGGTTGTGGAAATTATTAAGAGCAAGCTTGATTTTTATAGAATTGAATTTGTATACTTGGTAGATTATTCTTTTTCATAGTACTCTTATGAACTTATGTCATACTCTTATATTAAATGATTATAATTATTGGTACTACCATGTCAATATCTAACAATTTTCCAACACTCCATGATAGAATGGTACACTACAGCGTCTAGATAAACTTGTTGAAATTAGAGGGGCCATTGGCCAGTACCTATTGCACACACGTCAACTTTAATAGGAAAAATATCCAATAACTTATAACTTAAAGAAAAAGTTACTTAAAAAAAAAAAAGTGAAAAACTTTTGAAGAATTAAGGAAGTCACGGGCTAGATAGTAGTTAAGTACTGATCCTCTGTAAAGACTAGTAAGTATGAAATTACCACCCTATAGCAATAGGGCCCGGGTCCTATTTTTTTGGGATCCTAGTCATTTGGGCACGTCTTACTGCATCCACTACCGATCCTGAACTTACGTATTTTTCAAAGGTGCTGGTATAGTGGTATTGCTATTGGCATTGGGATTGGTATTGGGCTTTAATCAGATGGACTTGGCCTAATAGTGTCGTAGGCTTGTACCTTTCTTGTTTTAGATTTGGGTAGAGCACGTCTCAGAGTTCCAATACGTATGACAAGTTTGTTTTGGATTTTTTTTTCACAGTTTATCCTTGCGAATGCTCAACTGGTAGTGTTTGCACATGCGTTCCCCCAACTAGCAAGCTATCAATCCACTTATCCACGGTACATTTATGTGGAATGATGGCTTTACCACAATCTTTACCGTACTAATTATCTTACGTAGCTGACTATGATACGGTATGAAAGCCACAAGAAACAAAACACGTTTACTTCACGAAGATAATCTCAAATTCACGAGAAGTTCTTTGAATCCGTAAGGTAATATAACCTGGAATCCACTAGAAATTTAAAAGAAAACCCTTTAATTTTATTGACCTAAAATCTGAATTTCCTTGAAGGTTACAACACATTAAAATAGTATTTTTTTTAAAAAAAAAACCTAGGACAGCTAAGAAAACTCCCTAAAAACCCTAACTCGAACTAATCATGTAATAGATGACAAAATAAGAAAATGCAAAAATTGAGATAAATACAAAATCAAATCCTACTGTTTGTAGGAGACATCCCAAAATAGATAAAACCTTATTCTTAATTTTAATTTAAAAGTTATAATGAAGATAAAAATTACTACAAATAGCCAAAACAAGAATTAGGTGGCCTAAACGAAGAAATTTGCCCCAAAAGTGGTGTCACTCATTGCCAAAACGGCAGGACTTTTGTTCCCAACATTGTTTCCCTTTATGTCACCAAATTTCACACAATTTCATCGTTGTCACTTTGATGATCCCAACCTCATGAATTTCTTACAAGTTGACTTTTGATGCTCCCTCTAATCTAGGAGGACATGATATGTTAGTTCTACATAAGTGATTGACTTACTATTAGTTTTCCATAGACCCGCCACTTTTTATTTACCACTCACAGTTTGTCATATCAAAACTGTGATAAAGTTGTAACACAAAAGGGTGTGATCCTAGATTTTCTTTACAAAAAAAAAAAGAAGATATCTTGTTTCTCATTAGTATTAACAAAATTAAAAATCATCAAGAGCCTAAGAATTTAATATAAAGTACTATAAACGAGCATTCACAATTGTTAATAAACAATTTTATGAAAGTTTTTATTTTATGAAAAATTTAAAAATTTGTCAAACATAATAAATAAATAAATAAATAAAATTTTATGTAAAATGGTTTTGGATAATATAGGACATATATTATAAGAAAAAGTAAACTAAATTAAAGTAAAAAAAACATATGCATTTGAAGATATTAAAAATTAGTTTAATAGTTTCACTACATATTTGTAGCATTCTCAAGGTAAGATTAATTTTTTTTTTAAAATCATGAAAACAAAGATAAATGCGAAAGAGTGATGAGACCATGAAAATCAACTAATTTGTGTCGTGTTCACGTATTTCATACCATGAAATGAAAGTATACCCAACTCTCTCACCATCTTCTACTCATCGACAGTGTGGCATTGAAACATGATATAGGCAATTGTGTATGCATGTATGTTATAGATGATTTAAAATTAAACCATAGTAGAATTTGACTTTACATTGCGCACCAAATATTCTCTCTACTTATATACTCAAAACAAACATTACCCAACCAAATTAACCAAACCTAAATCATATTTAAACCACTAATTATAAAAAGAAAAAAGAAAAAAAAATACCCGTAGGAGTTTCGGCGTCTTAAAGGTAGTGGGAGACTTGTGTGGTGACCACTTAGATTCCTTTTTCTTTCTCTTTCAAAAGTTTTATCAGTCTTAGGTCTTTTAATTACTACAGTATTGTTTTTGTTTTTGTTTTTAAATACTAAAACGGTGGGTATGCCAAAGGACATGAAGAATATAGAAAGATGTGGTGTAAGCTTAGTCAAATCATGAGACATTAATGAGATAACAATAAAATAAGTTAATGTGAATTTTTGGGTAACAGTGAAAAAAAAAACTTAATGAAAGAAGTAAAAAAAAAAAGCTAAATGCAAAATTAGAGCGCTATTTGGCATGACCTCATGCAATCACATATGAGGTTTTTGTTTTTTTTATATATAAACTAGTATTATGCCCGTGCGATGCATGAGAATCAAAATTTATATGTAAATAATTATTTTATTAATTTACTTAAAATAAATAATTGCATGTTGTGTGAGATTAAGATATCATAAAATGCATATATATATATATATATATATAATTGAATGGAAGATGGTAGAGGTACTTAAATATATATATATATATATATATATATAATGATTTTCAATAATACCTTGACCTTTAAGGCTCAATTAATCACATATATTTAAATGAAAAACCGGTGAATTTAATAGTTAAAAACTATTCAAAACAATAATTAAGGCTCAATTCAATGATTAAGAACAATCTAAATTATTAAACATTTAAAAATTTGAAGTAGAGAGTCTCACATGAGAATTTAATTTTTGTCCTTGAAAGTATGGAAGAAGATACTAAAACTTGAGTGAATTTCACCCTACCAAGTTTAAGTTTAAATTTAAAGTTTAAGTCATGTGCATTGCCTGTTACATGTGTATGGGGAAATTATTGTGTACTTCCGGAGTACCATAAATGCGTACTCCCTCCTTTCATATGAATGGTAGGTCTCACCATTCATGTGAGAAGAGAGAGTACGCATTTATGGTACTTTGGGGATACCTAATAATTTTCCCATGTGTGTGTATATGCATGAAAAATTATATGAATTTAATATTTATTGTAGAGAAGAGGTGGCGTAGTCTTACTTCTGTCTAGCTAATTCTTGTTATAATCTCTTTGTGTAGCATGTTTATATGCATGAAAAATTATCTGAATTTAACATTTATTGTAGAAAAGAGGTGGCATAGTCTTACTCCTGTATAGCTAATTCTTATTATAATCCCTTTATTTTGCATGGGAGAGAGAGAAATGCTTCTTTTGAAGAAAAAGAAAAGGTCAGCATATAATATATAATAGCTAAGATATTAATCTTTGGAAGTGGTATGTCATAGAGATTAGTATTTCAATTGTGGGTTTTGGTAGTTAGAAGTTAGTGCATAGTAGTTAATAATTAGAAAATTACTTTAAAATTTTTTTAAACCAATCCCTTAAAAAAGTTTTAGTACAGTTTAAATCACGTTAATAAATTTTCTCTCTATTCAATTTTTTTTAAAAAAAATCATGTTAATAAAAAGTTACTGATAAAACTATTATTAGTAAACATTTCCTATACTTATTTATTTAGCTTTGTTGCTAAATTTATATAAACTCTTTTATTTTATTTCTGAAGAATATAACACAACCAAAAACCTATAAACAAAAATTTACATTTAATATAAAATATAATCAAACTTATTTATAATTTAAAATTAAGAAATTAATACAAATTATAAATTAAGATATAAATTTAGAAAAAGAACAAAGAATAAACCAGTTTGTTTTCCCTATCACTTTGAGAGATGCAAGTGTGAGTATGTAACTAAAACTTGAAACAATTATTGTAGAAGAGAATAAATGCGAACAAAAGTTTAATATTATAAATTGGGTTAAAACATATGTGAGAAGTTCTTAATAATTTTTTTTGAAGTTAAAGAAACATAGCTTAAACAAAATGAAAAAATAATAATGAAGAAAGAATGCATACCTATCATGGGATTTAGGCATTCACATATTGGAATAAACTTCACTTCAAAGAGGATATATATATATATATATATATATATAGGTAGAGTTTCATTTGATATAGAATTTAAATCCAAATGGAATTAAGATTTCTAATCAATTTGTTTGTTGCTATCTCATAAATCCCATAAAAAGTGGAATAAAAAAAGGTCATATGAATAGAAAGAAAAAAGAAAATATATTTTATGGAGAAAAGGAAACCTTTCTTTTATAACCAAAAAAAAAACCACAAACAAACAAACGTTTTTTTTTAGAAGATCAAACGTTTATTATATATAGATACTTTCTCTTTTTTTTTTTCTTTTTTTGGAGAAGAAAGAGAAGGTGTTTACTTTAAACTTAAATACTTATTACTTTATTTACAATTTTTTCCGACTTTATTCACAAACATTTTTGGTAAATCTGTATGAATAATAATTATCTAAAAAAGTCACATGTGAAGATGAAGATTTTGCTATTGAATATGTTGCTGTTTTTGATTCGGGTAACATGTTTTTTTTTTTTGTTTTTACGCAAAATAATATAATTTAAATTAAAAAAAGGAATAGATGAAGATTGTTGTTGTTGTTGTTTTTTTTTTAATAACCTCAGCTTATCACGTTCTTTAATCCATGCTTTTTGCATGGCTTCTATTTTGTGTTTTTAATTCTCAATCTTGTTGTTGGCTATAAACTATGAAGACTGATGTCCATTTTTTGAGCTAAAATAACAATGAACTGCAAGAAGAATTAGAAAAGGGGCATAACATAGACCCAATACCTTAGGTTCATTGTAGTACATTAGGTTCCCAAATGAATTCAAACACTTGGTTCGTTTTGACTTCAATTATTCTTAGGAAAAAATTACACCATTCTTATTTTATTGGTCAATACAACCAAGTATTTGAATTTAATTGGAAAACAGAACGTTTGCATGAATCGCATTTAAGGTATTGTACCATTTGATAGTTTTTAAAAGCTTAATTATTTATGGATAAATGAAAGGTTAAGTTTTTTTTTTCCCATGTTATCAACCTTTAAACATTGACTAATGACTAGTGCTATTTTAGTATCAATTTAGGATATTTTTAAGATGTCAAAATATTAATAATTTATTTAATCATGAATGATTTAAAAGTTACCTTAATGTGGAAATTAAAAAAAAAAAAAAAAAAGAATAAAAATGATGCCTTATGGCTTGTTTCTTCTCTCTTCAACTTAAATGGGATTGTTTGTATACTCTGGTGTCTGCCCTAATTATGCTTTGTTCTGTTTTTTTTTTTTTTTTTTCTTCTTATAATTACTTACTTATCCATTTTTTTAAAAAAAAGGTGGAGGGAGCAGCAAACGAAGATGGGAGGACTCCTAGCATTTGGGATACATTTGCTCATGCCGGTCAGTTTAGTTTGTTTTACATTATTTATCAGTATTATGTTGTTGATTTATTTGGATGCTTCTTTTATTTTAGCAATTAGAGCACCCTTTGTTTTTTTCTTTGCCATTATTGACAATTTAGAATGCATATACTTGAATTTACTTATTCGATTTTGTATTTCAAAAGTCATTTAGATATCAGATAGTATTTTAGTACATGTTCTTGATTGCTATTGCTCTTTTACCTATTTCAAATATACTTAGAACAGTTAACTTTCCTTGATCTTTAAATCTTTGCCACACTTCAACATCTGTGAATTATAACAATGTGTATTTTTACGGTTTGAAAGCCAAAGAAAAGTTCATTGATTTTATTTATATGATAGATCAAGTTGCATATCTAATTATCTATAGATGGACTATATTTTAGTAGTCCATTAACCCCTGCTCCTTATCATAGGGTGGTCATCAGTCTTTTCACTCTTTGAGTGTCTGCACTGCAGGCACCGGGAAAAAGAACAAAATCAAGGTGCCAAAGTTTCAAAGAAATTTGTGCCCTTGTGTCAAAATCCGCACTTGGTGGTTTGATAAACATCATCAATTTAGCAGACTGATGATTGTGAAGATATAGTTATATGAAAAACGGCATACTCTTAAAATTTTCCTTCTCAAATTTCAGGGAAAGCACATGGAGCAACTGGAGATGTAGCATGTGATGGGTACCATAAATACAAGGTTCTTATGCCCTGATCAACAATCCTTTAGTATGAATTATTCATGGTTTGAGGTCAATTAATCCTCATTGTCATTAAAGAAAAAAAAAAATTCCTTTCATGATATAAGTTCTAATGATTATACAAATGGGGCTGAACCAACAAATACCATATTCATTTTGTTTGAATTACATCTCACTAAATTTTGCTGGGGTCCAGTCCACATATCTCCAAGTTCCTGTATCTCTTGCAGGAAGATGTGCAACTCATAGTGGACATAGGCCTCGATGCCTATAGATTTTCCATCTCATGGTCAAGACTTATCCCAAGCATGATGACCCAACTATTATCTACTAACTAAAAAAAAATCATTAAATTTTTATTAATTGTGTGCACATGTTTTGTCTAACAGATGGGAGAGGGCCTATCAATCCAAAGGGTTTACAATATTAAAACAATCTCATCAATGAACTTGTCAGCCATGGTTAAAGCCAAACTTCCATATCATAATCTATAAATAATCTAGTTTGCTTAGCATTCCCAAATTGCTAAGCTAACCACACCTTGGAACTTTTGTTTCGTCTAAATATTTCTTGGTCTATTGATTTTGCAGGAATCCAACTACATGTTACATTACACAATTATGATCTTCCTCAGGAACTTGAAGATAAGTATGGAGGATGGGTTAGTCGAAAGATAGTGTATAGTTCTTAACACTTGTTAATCAAGGACAGCATAGGATGATCAATACAATCAAACTATTTATATCTGGATGTAGGAGAGACTTCACGGAATATGCGGAGGTCTGCTTCCGAGAATTTGGAGATCGGGTTTCATTCTGGACTACTATTAACGAGCCCAATGCGTTCGTGTATGGAGGCTATGACCTGGGATTTCTGCCACCTCAGCGATGTTCTCCTCCATATGGATACTGCTCTAGGGGCAACTCTTCATCTGAGCCGTACATAGTAGCTCATAGTATCTTGTTGGCACGTGCTTCAGCTGCAAGATTGTACAAGAAAAAGTATCAGGTATCATATGAAATTTTCCACATTAGGCATTTTATTTGTGGTATGTCAATCAGTCAATGTTGTCAATATATGTTACACTAGCAAAATTAAGACGCAGAATTATGCTCCAGAATCCCAATAGACTTTCTTCTAGTTAGTAATTATTTGATAAAATATTTGACTTCCCATTCTAATGCTGAATCTACAGAGGAATTTATTTGTGAAGGAAATGTTAATGGATTTTAGAGCACATGTTATGTTGTAGGACAAATAATATGGATTGATAGGGTTCAGCATAAATATGCCGGGGTTTGTTCCTCTAGCAGACACAAAAGAAGATGCAATCGCAACTCAAAGGGCCTATGCGTTCAATTATGGCTGGTGAATAATAAATCCTATAATTGATACCATTTTTTCTCTTAAAATTTTCTTGTTTGCATCATGGTGTCACTACATGTTGAACTTCATTTCAACTCATTCTAATTCTGCTTATGGTAATGTCAATCCTGTGTGGGCCAAAATAGTGGTAATAATTGGGAGGAAGATGAGAATTCCTCTAGTCAAGTTTATGTTGAATTTGAGACTTGATTATTCAAAGCTTCTGACTATAGTACACCTGCACTGTATTGCAGGTTTCTCAATCCATTGGTGTTTGGCGACTGTCCCAATATAATGAAGCAGAATGCGGGGGCTGCTAGAATGCCAGTCTTCACAGATCATGAATCCAAACTGGTAAAGGGTTCATTTGATTTCATAGGGGTAATACATTACATCAGTATGTATGTCAAAGACATCTCCAACGGCCTGAAGATGGTATATAGAGACGTCTTCATGGATGCAGAAGTAGAGCTAACCAGTAAGTCTTTTATCTATTATTATTACAAAGTGAGAACTATTTCAAATCAATGATCCTGTCAAGTATCACTGGGTCAATTTTGCCACTCTGATTTAATTACTATCTCGTTTCACATACCCGACCTTTAAAAATTGTTTGTGTATTACACTGCCTTTCATACATGTCTTTTAACTCAATGAAAATTTAGACTAGGCCAATATACTCCACCAAGTGTGTCTTTCAGTTCAAATTAACCTCTACTAGTCTTTGTAATTTATGAAAGATGAACAGAAGTAACTCTGTGATTTTCTGGTTGTGGCAGTAATTCAGGATAGCTCATCAGCATTTGAGGTGAGACTTCAAAAATAAACTGCGGATTAAGCAATTTTTTCTGCCTGGACATATGATTGAGTTTGTTTATATCATTCACCCTTCGCTAACCAGCCTTATTTTACTCAGTTTCCTATTATGCCCTGGTGTCTGCAAGCAGTGCTGGAATATGTCAAGCAAGATTTTGGCAACCCTCCTATTTACATTTATGAAAATGGTCTCTCTCTCTCTCCTTCTCACACACTCACTCTTGAGTAGTTGCTCCTTTATCATTATATTTCTCTGTTTTTCTATGACCGTTGTGGGGGCTAAGCAGGTCATTCTTTCAATAAAACATGTGATCAGATGTTCAACTTCTATATTCAACACCAAGTAGATTAATAGATTTCTCCCCAACCCCCTCTTTTGCCAATGTTTCCTAATTTTATGTTTTCTGTGGGCCCATATTGCTATCTTAACCCCACTCATTTCTAAGAGGGAATATATGGACTTTAAAGATGCAAAGCAACATTGGAAATGGTAATCCTAAATAAAATCAAGATGTTTCATTGTTGGCAAGACCAATTAAACTCTCCCAAACACCCCCCCCCCCCCCCTCCCTGTGTCTTTCTCAATGGATACACATGGAATTGCAGCACAAAGAACGAAGAAAAATTGCTTGACTATATGATTGTGTGTTGCGAAGGTGTACCCTGAGTCCCACATCACTTGATTAGCAAGCACTTGTGACATTTGATCCTCACCATGAGGCATGAGTTGATATGAAAGCTTCCTAAAGTAGTGGTCCTTTTTATAATGGTCACATGGTGGATGACAGCATTGTAAGTTTTCTATGGATAATGGCGCCAGTCAAATTGTAGAACTATTTAAAAGGTTTAGCAACAAAAAAAATTAGGTCGACTTGAGTCGAATATGGTCTTCTCATGGACTATTAACACACTAATGAAGAACTATTACTTCCAATCTAAGCATGTTACCATTATGGAAAAGGTCTGTAACGGATTTATGTCATCCTAGACTAGTTTAGCATTAGTATAACTCCAATGTGCACGATCATAATTTATGGTAGGAGACTATGAATATAGACTACACCTTTGTTCAAATTTGTTTAGTTGATATGCCAAGAGGCTTGTAGCTCAATTAGCACCTTGGTATTTACAATGGAGACACCCAAGTTCAAATTCCCCCACCCTCAACAATCGATAAATAAAAAAATTATTTGATATGATAGATGTGTGTAACTTTTTTTTCTAACAAAAAGAAAATTCTAAATTGATTGCATTTCCTTTTCCTTGCCTTCATTTAATTCTTTTTTTTTGGTTGAAGGAATGGATCAAACACAAGAGGTTATTTCACATGGGCTTACCTGGATATATATGAGTTAATTGGTGGCTATGGATATAGCTATGGCATAAACTATGTGGATTTGGATGACCCGGATTTGAAAAGATATCCCAAGCTCTCTGCAAAATGGTACTCCAAGTTTTTGAAGGGAAGAAGCATCAACTTGGATGGAGTTATTGAACTTGAGAAGAATCCATTATCTCTAGCTCATTCTCACTTCCAGTAGGCTCTGTTCATATTATGGGACAAGTGTAGGGGTGTTATGTTGCTTTTGAGAACCAATATGTACAAAGTAACATTATTGATCAATAATTTGTAACAGGGTTCTCACGTCTTCTATTTCAGTGCATTAACGTTTGCACGTTAAGAGAGCGAGAATTCTTTCCCCCCACAGCCTGATTTGAGAAATTAATTCACAAGTTTACTTTTGATAAGGGAAATAACTCTTACACACAAGCATCTATGCTTGTTTTTAACTAAATTTATGACTTCAAAATGAAAATTTTAGTTAACACAAACATGTGTAATAATCATTATTCTTCTAATAAAGGATAACGCTGCCAGTGCTGAAAATATGCATCGAAATTTTCACTAAAACAAACATTTAACTAACTAGGTATGAATAATTCAGTGCGTAATTTCGGTGAGTATACTATATTTAATACCTATCTTATATTGTACTTCTTAGGTATGAGCCTTAAATATAGAGTTCGCTTTTACATGAGAAAGGTGTAATACATCGGGTATACAGAATGATTTTACCTCACTTAGGTAATTATTTCTCACAACTGTGGCTTAAAATAGTTTTGTAGAGTTGCATTTCCAACTCGTGAACTGATGAAGTAGGTCGCTTTAATATATTCTTTTTTTTTGTTGAGAAATTCGCTTTAATATATTCTGTTAGTAACAATCTGCATGTTTCAAGACCAATAAATGCATATAGGCGACAACTTGTGAAGGTAATACAAGTCGACCCAGAAACTGTATATACACCACATATTAAGGTAACTTTTTGTTTACCAATTTCTACATCAGGCCCTGTACTTCCCTGGAAATTCAATAAAGCTAGTGCTAAATTGCAATACAAGCATCCATGGGAAGTTTAAGCAAAACACTCAATAAAAAGAAACAAATGTTATAGCACCACTAGTTTGTCAAAGATTTACAAGTT
This sequence comes from Castanopsis chinensis, assembly GCA_032878915.1. Classification (NCBI taxonomy): domain Eukaryota; kingdom Viridiplantae; phylum Streptophyta; class Magnoliopsida; order Fagales; family Fagaceae; genus Castanopsis; species Castanopsis chinensis. The sequence continues at coordinate 21,013,899 of JAVQMG010000115.1, forward strand.
CAAGAGGTTACACAACAATAAGTTTTTTTTTTTTTTTTTTTTCAATGTACAAAAATGGACAAATGTTTATGAATACCCACAATTGAGTTTGTTATCCATCATAATTTAGATGCGATTCATTTAAAAGTATCAAGTGGATAAATTGATTGATAAACATTTGCAACCACAGTAGGGGAGCAGGTCCTCCAGGACCAGTGCCTATGCCATAAGCCACCAGACCTTTTGACAGAATCATAGTTGCCTATGCCATAAGCCACCAGACCTGTTGACAGAATCAGAATCACCAGCAGCGTAATGATATTGCCCCCATGCTGAGTCCATATCAGATAATACAGGAGGGAAACGAGAGAAGTGCTCTCTTTCCCACACATGAAATTGATTTGGCAAAGGATTTTCAGCTTCATGTAGGTTTGGGACTGAAGGAGTTTGAGGAGGATAGATATGAAAACCGCCATTGCCATCAGGTTGTAGAGATGCTGGCAGAACTGGAGGCAAACCCCCAGGACTATCGATTCTCCTGACAGCAGGAATGATAGGCGAGGGCATGCCTAGTGAATTGCTAGGTCGTTGCTGAAGATGAAACGCATGGGAAACCTGTATCATTTCATGGGTATGAACATTGGACCCTGGATAACGAGGAACAGCTGAGGAGACAAATGAGCTCCCAGCCCTAGGACCAGACCTACAAAGAGTAGGGGCAAAGAATATTTAGTCCACAGCTCATACAAAGAACAATCTGGGTATTTCACTAATTAAATTTTCATAATGGAACAGTCCTTTAAGTAAACTGTTAAATTCGCAATCAAAGATGTGAGAATGACAAAAAGACGTGCACAGTCTGTGTGTCAAACACCCTTGGCTGTGTCAGCAAAGAGAACACATGTTCCTCACAACTATTAGAACTAAAAGAGTAAGTATCTGAGCAGACATTAAAAGAAGTTACTTAAGAGGATCACGCCTCAACTACTGTTAATGAACTGCAAAACCATAGTGCCACTAAAACCAATATTCCATTCAAGACCATAAAGTGATTAAAAGTGATTTATACTAAATTGAATACCCTTGGCTTTGTTAGCAAAGAGCACACATGTTTCTTACAACTGTTCGTGTTAGAAATACATGTCTATCAGTCTAAGTAGAACTTAGCATAACTTTTTTTGATAAGCAATCTAAGAGTTTGTTTAAAATCCGCTTATATTGCTGAAACTGAAAACTTTTTGCTGAAAATACTGTAAATAAAGGTAAAAAATTAGCTGAAATAGTACAATAGGACCCATAAATAGTACCAAAAAGTGCAGTGGAGCCCATGAATAGTAACAAAAATAAGTTAAATAGTAAAATAAACTGGCTTTTTAAGCTAGAGCCAAACACACACTAAGTAGAACTATTAAAGAACTCAAGTAGAGGTTTATGCAAAATCCACCATAAACAATTTTCTTTTTGGTAGTTGGCAAATGAGGAGATTTTTTTTGTTGTTGATAATAATGTAAGAACATTTATTTAAAAAAATAGCCAAAATAGCTAAACCAAGTACACTAGAAATGCACTACAGTGGCAGAATTTAAGAACCCAAATTACAATGATGAAGAAGGACAGGGAGGGATAAACAAGAACATGAAGGCAAAACTAAGATCAATGATAAATTGTTCACAATCCTCAAAACATCTAGACCAAAACAAACAATGTGGCACAATCCTCTAAAAATCTATAGTCCTATGTCTTCCAAACTTGCCCTATCAAGAAGCTAACAACTCAATAACTTTTTGGGGCATAACCCAATGAATACCAAACAAACAGAAGATAGAAGACCATAGACCAAAACTCATATGTTGTAGGACAATGAAGAAAAAGACAATCCACCGATTCCCCACACCTTTAGCTCATATAGCACCAATCTAGGACTGCCCTATGTCTAATCCAAAGAATATCTGTGGATAAAATCTTACCTAAAACGGCAGTTCAAGAAAAGAAATGACAGTAGAAGGGGGGATAGAGAGTGATAATAACCTCTAACCTCAAAACCTCTTCTCATTGCTAGCTTCCAACAAGCTTCATCAGCACCATAGACTAGTACATCCGTGGAATAAAGCACATCCAAAAACAGATCCAAAGCTTCTAACTCCCAATCCTGTACTAGACAACAAAATTGGATGTCCCAATGAAGCCTCCCATCAAAGGAACGCATAACCTCCGACACAGAATACTCCCTTGCCCGACTAATACCATACAACTTTAGAAAAGCTTCTTTAAGAGAACAATCCTCACACCACACATCCTCCTAGAACTTCACCCTAGTACCATCATCAACATCATACCAAAGAAACTTAGAAAAAGCCAACCAACCACTTCTAATGGTTTTCCACACACTAACACCATAGGTTCCTGACACGAGTTTTGTACACCAACCACCCATCCCCATATTTCGCCTCAATGACCCTCCTCCAAAGGGCATCTCTCTCCATTCCATACCTCCATAACCATTTGCCTAGCAAGGCAGTATTAAATCTTCTCAAAGTACCTAACCTGCCATTCTGCACCGGCTCATAAACCTTAGACCATTTCACCAAGGATACCTTAGGAGCATCAATACCACTCCAAGGAAAATCTCTCTGTAATTTCTCCATATGATTAACCGCCTTCACTAGGACAGGAGGTAGAGAGATAAAATAAGTAGGCCAACTAGAAAGGGTACAATAAATAAGAGTTACCTTACCCCTTAAGATAAATACAACCTCTTCCATCCAGCTAAACACCACTCTATCTTCTCCAAAACAAAATTCCAAATTGTCTCCTCTTTATAGGTAGTACCCAACAGCGAGCCCAAATATTTCAGAGAAAGTTGGCAAATGAGGAGATTAGAAAGCAATCTCCATCTTAGTATTGGTAAAAGTGCACTTAAGCACAAAGCACAAAGCATGAAGCACGAAGCACCAGGGCTCCAATGCTTTTTGCCTTTAAAGTGAGGCGCATTCAAGGAAGCGTGTTTTAGGAATGCTTTCTTTGCACTTTAAGCGGCCTTTTTTTTTTGGCACTGTTTTATATTTTTCAAAAAAATAAAAAAGACAGAGTTGTAGTTATAGGATCTTAACATTATTGATATAAACCATTGATTTGGCATTTTTTTTGTATAACTTGTCTTGAACCCACAACCCCCAATGCTTCTCTATTTTTATTTTTATATTTTCTTGGTTTTTTCTCCCTGCCCATCTTGTTCTTCTTTGTATTTTATTTTTTCCCCTTTGAATAACTGCTTGGAACCAATTACCATATTTCTGGTAATTGCTTAGTTACTTCAGTACTTGATGTTGAACATAGCACTTAAGACTTAATTTATTAAATCTTATAGACTTATAGTCATTAAGTGATTAAATTATTAACTAATATTAGTGATTAGTCATAGAGCATCATGCCTATCGGATATTCAAGAAGGCCATTGCATGGAAGTACTCCTATTTAGCTGATCTAAAAAATAAAATGACTTGACCTGCAAAATTGCAAAAGTAGGGGCTAATATAAATGTTATATGTCTTATATAAAAAGTTTTATTTCAATTTATAGGATTATTTGATCATTTGATTGTTTTATTGCTCATTAATAATTATCTTCAAATTTTTTTTATTATTATTTTTTTAAATGTGCGCTTCACTTCAATCAGGCAAGCACTTTTGCTTTGCGCCTAGGCTCCAGGATACCTTTGTGCTTAAGTGCACCCCACACTTTTACCAGCAGCACTCCATGCTTACTGTGATTTTTTTCCTAAAAAAAAAGGGGAACCTTGGCCTAGAAAGCTTACCCATGAGCAAAGACAAGCGGATATGGGAAAGATCTGGACCTTGTAGCATCGGAATCACTGTGAGTAGATCCCTGTGTTGCAGGTTGAATAGAAGCTGGATCAGCACCATTGATATGGCTACCAAATTGGGAGAAGGGAGGGGAATGGCGACCCAAAGTATGGTATTGGATGCTAATGGCAGGAAAACTATGGGGATTAAATATATCATTGTGTCCAGATAGACCATTCCAGGGATAATTGAAGTTAGGATCATCAATGCTATCACTAGATCTTGAGGATGCATGTGGAATTGGTCCAAAGTATGCAACATATGAATGAGGCAGAGATGATGGAGCAGTGTGTTCAGCAGGCATGCCATGGTGTTCCCGCATGTCATGATCTACATGGAGAAGAAATTACGTTGTTGTGTTATATATTAATGGTGGCAACTAAGAAATTTTAAATTTTGATATAAATAAATCAACACTTACAAGTGGTTGAAGGAGATTCCACTTCCCTGAAAGACAAAATCAACGTGTCAGAGACAACAATGGATGATAGTGTTGGGAAGGGGGCTGACCAATTTCTTAAGCAGAATATAGATGGTGAAGTTCATCCAAATAGTAAATGCTACTCAAGTTCACCTAAATATCTCACCAAAGAATGCCAGAGCTTAAAGTCTATGAGCAAATGCTCAATAAAAATTTATGATTAAAATAAAAATCAACATAACAGTAACGGAGAATTTTAATGAACAATAGTCACAGGGATCTAACAAGAATTTTGAAATGATCTACTCCATATAAAGTGAGAGAACCAGGTATCCTGAATCCTACTCCCCCCGCAACCCCATTTTCTCCCGCCTCATTGCACTTATTGTACTAAATTTATCCTCCAAATCAAAATCCCAGGCCTCAATGATAAGAAGCAGTGTAATGTACACTAGTACAAGCACATAAGCTCCTGGCAGGAGTGATTCACACAAATAAGTATTTGTAACCAAGCACAAACTACATGAGGAATTGAAAACGAATCGAATGTAAACCACAAAACAAAGATCTTGCTTACTCAAAAGATGTAGGAATTCGAGCCAATTCACCAAATGGACACCAGTGAACTCTAAATGGCTGCAAAAGACATTCAAAAAACATGATCAAAATTATAAATGCAGTAAAATAACACGAACCATGCAGGCTATAGGCAGATATGCAAAAAAAAAAAAGAGTAGTTCAATAATAACGCATTTTAAAATGTTTTGGAGAGAGTATTTCCTTTTGGAAAAGGAGAGAAGGATATCCTCAATAGTTTGGAATTAGCGGTTTTTGGTATTAAGGGATTTCAACTCTTCAAAAAATAAAGTGCCAAAAAGAATACGTTTTCCATAGCCTGTAATAGAGCTTATTGTTAATGACCCATGCACAGAGAGAGAGAATTGCAAAAGCCCAAAATCTATGTAAACACAAAGACACTGATGTGAAGAAAATGTTGCTTCAGAGTCACTGGATGCCTGTTCAGAACTTGGCAGGTTGAGAACCATCAGTTTTACAATATTGAGCTATATACTATCAAAAGATAAAGTAGTAATGTTTTACCATTTCAGGGTAATTTAAGTCATAGTGATCCTCATCAGGGTTCCAGTCATCCATACTAGACTCAGGAAATGAACGAGCAGAGCCATTGGCGTATAACCATTGGCCTTTCTCAACCTTTCGGCAATTTGGGCACTGCATTGCTCCCTTCATGTTAAATGCTGAGCCAATACAGTCTGCAAAACAAGTAAATACATGCAGAAGAAGAGAGCATCGTAAAGGGTCTTACTTTCCTAGTCATGACATAAAATTAACATTTGAAGGGAGAAGATGCCATAAGAAGAAGTATTAGACATTGGTACTGCCACATGTATCTATGTGTGTGGTGCATATGCATGCACACATTATTTGAGGGAAATTCAAAGTCAACACATAGTCCAAACCATATAAGAATGGGATTCATATCTTTTCACAAAAATTAATGATATGCAATATGTATTCATATTTTTCCCAAAGCACATATTCAGGAGACATCATTTGAGATGCAACCAATGGGACCTATGCAGTTAGTGATATCATCACATTTACATTTTGACAAGTTTGTAATTCTCATCATAATCGTATCTGCAGAAGTAAGGAAGGTTATTGGATGCTCAGATACAGATTGCTACTTATATTGTGTATATCTCTATGAATTGAATCTGTACTCCAAGAAAATTGAACAATTCTAGTGTGATCTTTAGGTTTTAGAATACAAGGGTGTTCAACAATTTCAAACATGATCTCCCTCACTCAAGTCATGCGAAGCTCTCAATTTACAGAACCAAAAACTTAATCAGTACACCATAATTGCAAACTCATTTAAAATACAACAACAGAACAGAGCGCTACTGTGCTAGTCCCAAAAGTTTGAGGTTTGCTATGGATCCTCAATAGACTAAATCAAAGCCAGTCACAAAAATTCTTCTTTGCCATTCTTTCCTGTCCAAAATCGTACTCTCTATCACCTCTTTATTAACATTTACTTTTTTTTTTTTGGATAGGTAATATAAGAATTAATACTGATGAAAATGGAAAAAGAAACTTACAATGTTTTCATGAGAATGAACACAGCAAAGCACAAAACAGAACACCACAAAAAACAATCAAGAGACTAAACTAAGAGAAGAAAAAAACTTAACAATAGAAGAACATTCTGTAAAACCCCAGCACCAAGACCAATCAAAAAAACTTCTCCGGCACAGGCCTATTAACTCAACCAAAGACTTCTCAAAATCTTCAAAGGACCGGCGATTATGCTCCATCCATACAATCCACATCAAACATCCTGGGATTAAATTCCAAATACCTGAATCATGTTTCCCAAGCCAATGATTCCAACAAAATTATAATTTCGCCACAAAGCTAAGCAAAACCCACTAAATACCAAAAGCCTGAAGCATAAAAACCCATAAAGAATTCGCCACATGATAGTGAATAAAGAGATGATCCACAGATTCCCCACTACATTGGCACATAAACTATCGATTTGCCAAAAGGCAACCTCTAAGCATGAGATTATCCAATGTAAGAATGCGATCATGAGCTGCCATCCATAGAAAAAAAGCCACCCTTTTGGGAACCTTTGATTTCCAAATGCCCTTCCAAGGGAGGATAGAGTTCAGAGTCGTCCTTAACTCATTGTAAAAGGAATGGATATCAAACTTACCATTTCCATTAAGACCCCAACACAAAGAATCGCTGCCTACTCCACGTGGAACATTTACTTTTTTATTACTTTTACTACTGTTATTTTAGGTCTCAGTCACCTCCTTTCATTCTTTCAACTTGAATCAAAGTGCATTAATCACTCTCCATTACACATTACAACCCATCTTAAGAAACGTTCCCTCATTTTTCTTTTTCTTCATTTTAATCTACAGGAGTTACCCATATCTTTAATCAACTTCATGAACGCCACACCCCACCCCACCCCACCCCAGCCCCCCAATTCCAACCCTCCAACAAAAATGAGATCCCCAAAAAAAAAAATCAGATCTTTTTTTCCCAAAAATAATTGCCACACCTCTGTCACATTCTCCCCCCACAACCCCCCCCCCCCCCCAAAAAAAAAAAAGATCAATCACTCCAGCTTTGATTGTGTATGGGTGTTTTGGCAAACAAGAGTAGGTGTCATCAGAAGGTTCAAAATAGAACATCTTAGTCACAGTTGTTATTGGCTTAGATAAACCCCATTTGGCTCTCTCTCTCTCTCTCCAGCTTGTTTAAAATAGATTTTTTATCACCTCAGTAATTGACCACCGCATCAACCAAAACCGCCTCCCAATTCTCGACTTTCTGATCCAGTGCAGTTGCAATTTGTAATTTGAGAAAACCGACTAGGTCGGTGTGGACAAAAAAACTCCCCCAAAACTGGCTGCACTAACCAATGAACACCCCTAGTTTCTACACTTCATCCATTATGCTCTTATTCTATGATTGACATCCCTTTTCACCTCTCTGTCCTTATAAATTAAGGATCCAAGATATAGTTGAACACTTACTCTTTGGTATCTCTTGACCATTAAGTTTTACAACTGTTTTATCTTAGATTCTAACTTAACTAAACGCACATTAAATTTTACAACTACTTCATGTTTGTTTCTAACTTTACTAAATTTTCATTCCATGAGCTCTGTTTTAGACCTACTTAACCTAATGTCGTTAAATTCTAAAGCATTCATTCAGATTTCCAACTTGGTGTTACTCCATTTCTAGTGTCATCCACTAAAACTATCTTGTCTGCAAAAGGCATGCACCAAGAAATGGTGCAAGCATTGAGCTCTGTTTAAAATGAAGTTCACAATTTGAACTTCAGCAAAATAGTTTCCCGCCCATTGAACTCAATCCCCTTAGAACTCTCTTTCCCCTGCAGAACAGTGCTTAACATTATAAATATTTGGTAGTATAGTATTTTACGTAAAAGTTTTTGGCTGAAACAAGTTTTTTGCTGGATTTTTCAACATCTGAATCATGCAAAAAGCATTGTTTCATATCTCCTTGAAACTAATACAACCATCAATCTACACCCAAAAAAGAAAACGAAATATTAATTAATCAAATTACTATGCCTTGGGAAAAGTATCAGTTCCTGCAAAACAAAGCCTTTGTAATTTTTGACAGCCATTAATTACTCCAACAATCAAAGTGTGAAATCCTTCATCTCTTTTTAAAATATCCATTCATGGTCTACACTTTTTTCTTCTAGTAAATTCAATTGATAACATATATTGTCATAACCAAGAATTGACAAAATTTTGAGATCTAAACTCATATCAACACCAAATGGGCAAGGGTATCACTATTCAATTATGCTCTCACTTCTCTCTCCTTTATTTTCACTATTACCAACACCATAATTGTTCTTTACAAGATTTCTCCATCAAGCTCAATTCTCTGTGAAATTCAACCAAGGGTCTACATGCATTAAAATTTGAAACCGTGAAGATACCCTTCAAAAAAAAAAAAAAAACATATCTATACCGTAAAAGATTTTATTACAAGCACTTAAATTTCTTCAACCACAAAATTATCAAGTATTACCACATAAAAAAAACAATCATACATCAAATAGTAAGAGAAAAATCTTACCTCACAATGATACAACACAATACTCTTTCAGAAATTCAACTTTATTCTACATAACCCCAATATTTTTGCCTTACTGCTTCTGTTTTAAGACAAACCCAGATGCCAAAGTTCCACATAATTCAACAATTTCAATCAAGAACCAAATTTTCTTCACAACCCACTAAAAAAAACTGCCACAAAAACAAGAAAAACAAAATCAGGCTTACCCAGATGGAACTCATGGCCACATTGCAGTTTAGCCCTGGATCTTCCCCCATTAATATTCAAGACCAAATCCAAGCAAATCGAGCATGAAACTCCAGAAGAAGAAGGTTGAGGTTCCAAAACCGCAACCCCCTCACCATAACCATCCATTTTAGAACTAGAACCAGAACTAGAAGACGATGGTGAATGATCACTTTGGCTCCTTCTCTGATGAGCCCACCTTCCCTTGTCCTCCACCAATCAAAACCCACAACTTTTTTTATTATTTCAATTCACCAAAAAGTCTGAATCTTTCTTTCTCTTTCTCTCTCTCTCTCTCTCTCTCTCTCTCTCTTCTCTGTATCTGTGTCTGTGTCTCTCTGTGTGTTTACCTTTTTTTCTCTCTCCGACCTGTCAGATTACGTGGTTTGGAGTTCGGACCTTACATGGACTGTCTTTGGAATCTACGATAATATACTATGGAAAATACTTTACGGTATAACACACACACCAGAAAAACTGGCCTGGGTCTCTCGCATTTCTTCGTTTGAGGAACCACGTCGTTTTAAGCTTCTTCTTCTGTTTTTTTTTTTTTTTTTCATTAATAGTATGCATGCACGAATTAATTAAAATTATATGTTAAAAAAATATTAATTATATATAAATAATTTACTTAATGAGTCACATCAAAATTTCTTATAATTTCAATAAAAATAAATTAATAAATTATCTTAATAATTAATCAATCATGTGTCAAATCATGATGTGCAATGTGTAACACAAATTATATTAAAACACAAATTATGGTATATAATTAAATTAATTACACAAAATATTAATTTCATCTTAAATTACTTGAAACTTTTCATAATATAATTTTAATTTATTAAAATTTAGATAATAGATTTTAATTTCAACTAAGTTATCTATATATATATATATAGATAGATATAATAATTGGTAAAGTTGAGAGAAAATTCAATTAAATTTTTAAATTAAAATTCAATTAAAGTATAATTTTGCGCCACATGTCCCATATAATTTAAGTTTTTAAATTTTTGTGTCAAGTGAGTTAATTTAATTTAAAAATTGAATTTTAATTAAAGTTTAATTTTGCGACATGTGTCTCGTTTAATCTAAGTTTTTTAATTTTTGTGTTAAATGGGTTAATTTAGTGTAAAAAACGATGAGTCAAATATAAGTAAATCATAAAAAACATAATTTTTGAATTATTTTATATTTATGAGCATTTTTTATAGAACTAAAAACAATTCAAGTTTATTAGTCATTTATATATATATAGGTAAACTGAGAGAAATCTAATTAGATTTCAAATTGAAATTCAATTAGAGTATATATATATGTCCTATCTAATCTTTTTTTAAATTTTTTTGTGTCAAATGAGTTAATTTAGTGTAGAAAACCAGAATTTCAACATAAATAAATCATAAAAAATATAATCATATATCTAACACTATATATAAAATTAGAGAAAGAGAGAATTTGAATGATTTTATATTTATGAGCCTTTTTTGTATAACTAAAAACAATTCAAATTTATAAGTCATAATATATATATATATATATATTAATAGGTAAAATTTAGAGAAAACCCAATTAGATTTACAATTGAAGTCTAATTTCACGTCATGTGTCCTAAATTATTTATTTTTAGAGAGGGTTTTATTTCTTAATTTTGAAATCAAATGTGGGACCATATCATAAATATCAATTTAAGTGAGTTATTATGTACAAAAGCCAAAGAGTCTAGAATTAATAAACATAAAAAAATTAAAAAAAAAATTGACAATTTACATTGTCTGCATAATAACATTCTTACAAGATTTTTTTAAAGAGTTAAAAAAATATATAAGAATGACTATTAATAATACTTAAATTATATATGTAAGAATTATACTATGCATTTTAATATGTACCTTTTAAGCATATCCATGCATATGCATGGGTTACAAGCTAGTATATATAATAATAGGTAAAGCAGAGAGAAAATCTAATTAAATTTCAAATTGGAATTTAATTAGAGTCTAATTTTGCGCCATGTGTTTTATCTAATCTAAATTTTAGAATTTTGTGCCATGTAAGTTAATTTAGTGTAAAAAAATAAATTTCAATTAGAGTTTAATTTTGCACCACGTGCCCTATCTAATCTAAACTTTTAAATTTTTGTGCCAAATTAGTTAATTTAGTGTAGAAAATGAGGAGTCCAATATAATAAATCATAAAAAGCATAAATCATATAACTAAAAAAATTCAAATTTATAAGTATTCTATATATATATATATATATATATTATAAATCATATCACTAAAAAAATTTAGATTTATAAATCGTCTATATATATATATATATATTAATAGGTAAAGTTTAGAGACAATTGAATTATAATTTGAAATTATAATTCAATTTTGCGCTATGTGTCTAAATTTATGTGAGAATTACACCATAAATATTTTAAACTTATGTCATGTGTCTACTTAAATTTTTTAATCTTTGTATGAAGTGAGTTAATGAATGCAAAATACTAAGAATTTATTATTAATGAACTAAAAAAAAAAAAAAATCACATATCTATATATATAATAATGGGTGAAGCAGAGAAAAACTCAAATTAGAATTCCAAATTAGAATTCTAATTTTATGCCATGTGTTTTATGCCACGTGTTCCATTTGTATTTTTTATTTTTTGATGCCAGTTGGGTTAATAGGTTGCTAAAATGAAAGAGTCCAAAATCAATGAACCTCTAATTTCAAAAAAAAAAAAAAAAAAAATGGTGATGTAAATCATTGACCAACTTTACTTTCGGACCATCTCAAAAAAAGAAAAAAAAAAAAAAAACTTTACTTTCAAACATTCTCTTCTTCCTTTTTTTTTTTTTTTTTTTTTAGGGTTCAACGTCAATACCCAGATGTAATTGTAACAACTAGGCCGAAAAACGATATATTTAGCCTCTGCACATAAATTACTTTAAATTGTTTTGTTTCATCTTGTTTTGGGACTCGAATAAAACTAGTTCTTGATTTGGTGTTAGCTGTAGTGTTCAATAAATTAAAGCATTGGAAAAGATTAAGCAGTGCCTTCTAATAATTGAATATTAAATATTTCTTAAAATGAGCTTAGGGAATCTATCAACAACACCCTTAAAAAATGCAAATGAGATGACAAATAATGACCAATAAGTGATTAGTGAACGTAAATGGGTGGTTGGCTTAGAGGTTTTAAAAAAGGCCTAGTGAAATCTATGAGGTCTTAGGTTTTAAACCTCTAGCCAAGTAACTCGGAACTATTCTTAATAGATTTATTCTTGTAATTTTTTAATGTGTGTGGTACATAATGACAATAAAGGACCCCTTCCAATTTCCTCCCATTTTTTATTGGATGTGCGCGACATGTTACATTTATTTAATTTTATTAGATTCCACATGTCTTACATCTAAATAAAAATTGGAAGATTCAATGAGAGGGTAAAAATTAAAATTTTAAAATTAAAGCAGTAATTTGTGAATGTTAATAGGTTAAAGACGGCCAAATTTATTCTTATTGAGTTACTGTCCAAGAGATTAGAGACACAATCTTGCTTACTATATGAAAGAGTAGGCTTTAAAGGCAAGAGAACAAAACTGGTCTCATTTAGCTCAAGAGCCCAACGTATATAAGCAAACAAGAGCCTATTGAAACAAACAAATGCACGTCCAAAACCTTCATTTCCTTTTTCCCAGAGAGAGAGATTGTACCCCCACGCATCCTAGATAATTCGTGCAAAACTAGTAGATAGTGAGATATGCACAAGTTTTGCACATGCTATTTGTGCACATCCAGATTTCACACTATAACAATTAGCAAAGAAGACACAGTGAGGGCAATTGACAAAGCTCGCTTCTTTTTTCAAATGAGTAGGCAGCATCTGACACTAATTCTACTCAAACATTACACAACCCACTTTAGTTCATCTAATTCAGGAACTGCAACATCTTCTCTCATGACACCTGCATAATGATCACCCACATATGCCCCAGCTTGAGCAAATAGTTCCACCACTGCAGGCAACATACCATAGTACCTCTTCAAACCATTTACAAGTGGCTCACCACTATGCCTATCTCGAACATGCCACACATACACTGGAGGAATTAAATCATCAACTGTTGCCTCCTGCCAAGCATGTTGCCCATCCCTCATCTGGTGTTTAAAAGCTTGGCAATTTCTTACCTTGTGACCCTTAGGCCCCACTTGCATCTCTGAACAATATCCACAAGTTTGGACAGCATACTTCTTCATAAGTTTTGATGCTCCTGAACGCATTCTTTCCCATGCCTCCATGCCTTGAACGGCAATAGCTGCATAAATGCTAGAGCATTAGATGCTTGTGTAAGAAATGGGTAAAGAACATTTAACTTTTTTTCCCCAATAATGGTTAAAATCTAGTAAGTAAATGCTAATTAGGTCCTGGAGAAATAATCTTCCAGAATTATACAAATGATAAATATGAGAACTCAACTGGAATAATAATCCATGACACCCAAGACACCAATGGCAATTGAAGGGCTAGAAGAATCATAGATTTTTTAGAAGTAATCTTCTGATGAAAAGAGTCATAGATTTTTTCAACTTGGAAGAGAGTAGCTAGAAGAAAACAGACCTTGTACGTCATCGGAATGCAAGTCAAAAAACTTGTCTTCTTCAATCGACTTCTTTTTCTTATCCCAAAACCCGTATGTGTTAATATCTTTACCAGGTGTGTCCTCTTTGGGAAATCTCCGCTCAAAATCTATAATTTTACCAGCAAGACTGTAAATAGGGAAGGTCCTTCTCCTTGTTGGGTACTCGGGTATGTCGAAACCTGCTTGAACACACAATTCTACAATTGCTGGAATTCGATCCACTTGGAGCTGCTCATTATGAGAAACAGCTCTCCCTACCCGGTCATATAGATGAAATGATTCTACAAGAGGCAAAATATGCTCCACACCTCCTCTTTCCCAAGTGTGCTCTTTGTTTTTCAGGCTACCAGCAACATCGCATGTCCTAATTCTGTGTGGTGGATCACCAACATGAACCTCTCCACACAAGCTGCATACAATAGACAGCCATTTCACAAGACAGATTTTCCCCCCCAAAAAAAAAAACCAAAAAGATAACCATACCAAAATAAAATACTTACCCATAGGTGCTGAATTTTTTTTTACTCCATATCTAGTTTAATTAATTAAGGACTTAACATAAACAGATTTTCTGGATTAATGTTCACATGTAATGCCCATTGTTGTTGTTGTTGTTTTTTTCAAGGTAAATAAATTCATCAATGCCTTCTGTTTCTTAGAATTGTGATTTTCTGAAAATTGTGTCATCTATCTTTTAAAAATGTTATATCAAGTTAAACCAACATTACAATATTACATATGTGAAAAAAAACCTAGTAATCGACCTCTATGGTAATGGAGTGAATATAAAAATGTTTTAATATCAGATTCTTTGTTTCATGATTCATGAATCTAGATATAATCCATTTCAATTTAATTAAAACTCTCAAAATATACTTTTTTATTCCTGACCCACTAATTGTCCTTTTCAATAAGTGCCATTTTCTTTAACTATAACTTCAAGGATGTTTTGTGGGAATCCCATCTATTTAAAAGCCACACATCACTAGAAATTCGACCAACAGCCTTACATAGTTACATAACTGGTTAATCAAATCAAAATTTTAAAAAAATTATGCCTTTTACAGGTTTACCTGCAAGAAAAAATAGCAATGCTCTTAACAATCCTCGAGACACAAGCATTAAGCTTGGCTCTGGCAGCATGCACTTCATGAGCAACTGGAACTAATCCCTTGACCAACAGTCCATTTTCGGGAGGCCGCAAAGCGTTCTCCTGCATCATCTGCTTCTCTTTCCTCCTCGACCTAGCTTCACGCTTGAGTTCATTAACACTCGTCACCAATGGCTTCCTCTCAGACTTCTTACGCTTAATAGGTAGCTCCACATGAGAAGAGCCAGTTGAGTACCAACAACAGAAATGCCTATTTATCCCAATAAAGTTTTTAGCAGATCTTTCTGTGATATCAAGCAATTTTACCACGTTTCTAATACGTCCACGCAACATTTCTGCTCATGACAATTTAACCATCTCTGCAATAAACAATAGTACAAGATTTACCTATATAATGCATCAAAAAAACCATCACTCTTCAAACAATTCACATTAATAAAAATCCGCTTAGAACTTTGGCTACTTGCATTGCTTCAGTTACTGTGATAGTAATATTGAATTGGCAGTATAAAATCACTGTTTAGGGACTCATTTTAACATCTTGGAATGAAAATATGGTAGGGTAAGTGAATTTGTATGAAATAAAAAATGCAGTACTGCCACTCAAGCATTTAAGCAAACACGTAGCATGCAATGTTACTCTGCTGATAGAAGGGTTGCTCTGTTTGAGGAACAAAAATAGGTTTTACGTTAACTAATACATAAGATTATGTCAAGCTGTAAAAGGAAGTAATCAGTAAACCCCAACAACGAAATTTGAGACTGGAGAATACAAAGAATTGAAGAACAATAACTTACCTTTCCTTTCCTACTGTGTCTTTGAAGGGCTCCATTGGTGGGTTTGAATCAAGTAATAACCATACATGTTGCGATTTTGGGCCCTTCTGGGCTGCGCTCATATGTTATTTGTGCTGGCACTGAGCCACATAATTAGTAACCCTTCTCGTTTGGCAGCTAGATTATTTTGTCGATTGTCACTACTCAAAAGAAGATGAACGACTATGGGTGATTGGCGGCAGTAACTCTGGCACTATAGGCTACTTTCCAGTCAATTATAATGGAGTGGGAGTCATAGGATCTCCAGAAGCAGTTCTTGCGGGTGGGCATACAGGTATTGTGAGGAGTGTGTTGCCTATGGCAAGTACGCAGCAGGGTGGGCTAGCCCAAAACCAAGGCATTTTTGGATGGACAGGTGCTGAAGATGGCCGCTTATGCTGCTGGTTGTCTGATGAATCTCCTCAGATAAATAGATCGTGGATTTCAAGCGCATTGATGATGAGGTCACCCGGTACTCTCAAGAAAAATAGGCATAAATAATCCCTACTAGCAAGCCATCTTTTTTATTGGCCTTTTGTATTTTTTTCTTCGTCATTATTTCTATTTTTATTTTTATTTTGGGTTTTCAGTACTGCTTGCTGTGAACTTACTGTACCATTAATATAATAGTCTCTTTCCTTTTATTCGGTTTTTTTTTTTTTTTTGGTTCAGTATGCGGGTGTGCTGAGCATTGGGAAATCTATGGAGTTTGTAATTTTCGCTCCAGTGTGTTTCGACATTAATGTTTTCTAAAAATTGGTCATTCCTCAAAGAACAATTTTTGAAAAATTATCTCATTATCCAGGGATTAGTAACGACCTTGAAAATGGGTTTAAGAATGTTTTTTAGTGTTTGGTATGTACAAAACTTTTTTGTAAAACTATCTCATTTTTTTAGAAAATTATCTCATTGCAGCTATACCACTGCAATTTTTGTGGCTCTAGAATTCTAAGCATCAATTTTTCTCAGCCTAATTGTCCAAATAGTCTGATAAATACTAAAATGCCAAATTTTCCAAATAGAAAAGCCTAAATTCAAACAAAAATGCACCTACATAATCAAAATTGGCTTAAATAGTTGTCAAAGAAATTCTGCAGCCATTGTTTACAAAGCTTGTTATTTTTTAACATGAATGACCTTGCTTGTTTTTCATCCCTATTCAAATGGTCAAATGCAGATGCAATCATATTTTCTTCAAACCCGTCCATCTTCATAAAGACTAACAAAATTTAGCTGATTGTTAGAAATCTTTTCTATTGCAGAAGCAACCTTACCAAGTTGTATAGACAAATCTTGGTAAACAACATCTTCAATCATAGTAGCATGACTTCACTTCCTGTGAGACCTTGTTTCATTTGAGGCCACATGTGAGGGATCAACTTGCTTCTTTTTGGATACGTCATCAACATTAGCATCAACAAGCGAAGGTGAGTCATCCAATGCTTCTACACTTATATCACCAACTGCCTTGGAAAAACCTCCCCAAGCCCAAATATCCTTACATAGATTAATTAGTAGAGCCTTCTACCAGTTAGAAAAAGTCAAACTGTGTCTCATGAGTATTAGATACATATGGTTTGAGTTCATTATATAGAGTTTGGCACCTTGCTTCACTTGGGTGAGCTCCTTTTTGATACCTCATGCCTCTTGTGATACAAAGACTTGGCACCTTAACTTTGCCATTTGCCTTTGACTATGCTGTCTCAAATATAGCTTTATCTAGCAAACTAATTCTGCTAGTGATGGTCTACCTGAGATACTAAACAAGTATTACCTTACTTTGACATGCCCGAGTCAGTTTACTTCTCAATTTCCAATTGCCAAATGAAAAACTTTCTCAATACAAGGACCAAAAAAAAAAAAAAAAACTCTTTAATAATTTTAATTCCCTAAAACTTGAGAAAGGATTCCAATATTACTAATAGAGCACTACACAATTTGCATAATTCACAGTGATAAAAAATAAAAGCAAGCTCAAAATTTTGCAATAGTCCAAACAAGAATCCATCAAACTGAGAAGAAATAAAATCAAGTATACTGAAACACACACGAACAAGAACCAGCCACGCAAATCTTAGGAGACTAAATTGTGAATAGAGTAGGCAAAACAACAAATTGTATCATGGAAAACAGAATGCACAATAGAAATTCTGTATAAATTTTTATTACAAATAATAAGCCATAAACCAATCACAAATTTGGTGTGCAAAAAAAAACGTATCTACTTTGAACTGTACCAAGTAAATAACAATAATCACTAGATCAAAGCAAAAGTTTGCCCATAAGTGTGTAAGATTGTACATAAATTCAAACTCGAAATCCGGCACAATCTTCTATAGCAAACTTTCTTCATAATGTTAAAAAAAAATATCTATTGAGTTTATTAATTAGAATTATGGATGTCTGAGCATGCCCACATGCTTGACTGTTGAAATCATCAGACACAAACATCAAAAATCATATAAAACACCTAAACTGTAGTCTATGTTTTTTTCTTATACAAATTTTCAACTCAAACTACCCCCCGCCCCACAACAAATGCCAAAGGTTATAAAATTTAATGTAAATTAATGTTGAACTTGGGAATACTGTAATTGAAATCAAGAAACTTATCTTATAAAAACATGAAATTACTATATATATATATATCAATAGCAACACAGAAAGCAAACTATAATATTAAGGTTTTTGTAGAGAAGAATGAAATATTACCAGTGCAAGGAAGAGTTGTTGGCCGTGAGAGACAGATAGAGAGAGATCTGTGAAAAGAGGAGAGACCAGAGGGGGAGAGACAGTGAGAATTTGAGAGGAGAGAAAAAGCAAAGAGAAGGGAGAAAACTGAGAGAGCTTACCGTGAGATTGTGAGAGAGAGAGTAGGCACCAAAATAAGTTGTTTCCTACGGCTATAGAGGGTAAAGAAAAAGATAATATTGATAGGAGAGAGAGAGAGAGAGAGAGAGAGAGAGAGAGAGAGAGAGAGAGAGAGAGATTGTTTTCCAAAAAAAAAAAAATTGGAAAACATCCCATAAAAAATAAGCCTTATTTTTATTAGGGTTTTCCAATGACTAAAGATAGTTTTCTGTTGACTAATTTTTTTTTGTGTGCTACCAAACACTGAAAAATGTGAAAAACTATCTATATAGATAGTTTTCTAGCGAAACAAATAGAGCGTGAAAGGAAAAAAAAATCACTCAGATTAGTGTTTTTTTTCTCTCTCTCTAATGTTCTTATATTCATTTACATCAATTTTATATTAATATATTCATAATTGATAAGGAAATGACTATATTTTAAAAAATTTCACATTTTTTTAACATAAAAGCGAAGGTAAAAAAAATTGTGACTCACATTTCTAACTTGAAAATTGTGACTTCAAGCTATAATTTCGGTTGATTTTTTGCATGTGTGTAAATGAAGCAATTCTTAAATACTCTTATAATACAATGACGTGTTGTTTTCTCCTTTCACATTCATGATGAGTCCTGATTAATTAATTAAATTCATGGGAGGATCTATCATGAATATGAGACAAGAGAGCATCATGTTACCGTACTTAGGGAGCACTCAATTATTTTCAGTGTAGTATGTATATAATAAAGTATGTATAATAAACATTGCTCAAATTTTTTTTGCATAATGGCAAGTAACTATTATTTAGCTTTACATTATCCCCCACGGAAAAAAAAAAGGCTTTACATAACTGTTGACAATATGTTATTGGAACAATTGCATATACTGTTCACCTAAATTAACTAGATTAGATAAAATGGTTAAACAACAAAATTTTCTCAGTTATTATTTTACCGTTTTACTGACTTGACAATGAACATCAAAATTTGTTTTATAGTAATCGAGCTTTATTATTTTGTTGAGAAACTAAAGTCAACCTTAAAATTTTGAGATTAAATCTTGATTGTTGTTATTGTATAGCACTATTGAGTATTGGAGTTGCGACCGATGTTAAATTTAAACCTTAAAATTTCAGGCCCAATACATTAGTTCGTAAGAAGAGCTAAGCATCCAACCAAAAATAAATAAATTTGTGAGTAGAGCTAAGGTTGCTTATCCTGGATGTTCAATTATATGGTTTACTGCTAATTGCATGGTTCTTCGCTTTAATGGTGCTGATACATAAGGATACTCAGATCTTCAATTAGAATCCAAAATTGCACATCAAGTTTGACGTTTTCAAAATTAATTTTAATTAAAACATTACCAAATAATTAAAAATTAATTTATCATTATATCATCAGCTTATGCCTAAATGGTACTGATGAACATGTATTCTCAGACAATCCATAAGAATCCTGAATACAGATGATATAATTTGCTGTTATGTGCATCAAGATTACTGTGAAAATTAACTTCCCCAGTCAAAGACTATAACAATTTGTTTACACAAAATTCAGCTGAATATATCACATGCATGCCACATCTCAAAGCAAGTAACCTTGGTTCAAAAAGGATATAAAACATTGCACACTAACTCTCCACGTTTATTAGACCTATAATGGTGGCTGATGAAACAGCTATATGCGTGTACATTTTTTGAAGCTGGTAACCGTAGCTTAGTTTTTGCCTTTGGGCCTCTCCACAATCATCACGGTGCACTGAACATTATGAAGACAGTAGTCACTTACACTACCTATAACCGCCCTGCAAAAATTGTTAAAATTTTCTTTGATTAGCAAAGATTACCTCCTTAACTATCCAAAACATTAATAGGTACAAAACAGACCTTTTTTCTTTATTATGTGGTCCTGAAAAATTCATGTTGATCACATTAGCTTTGTTGGAAATCACGTTGCATAGGCCAATAACTTTACATCAAATGACGTTTTTTGAGTTATTTTAATAGAAATATTTAGATTAATTCTCCCTCGTCACTTAAAATATAGAAAAAAAAATTCATAGATGAGAACAAATTAACATATTGTCTTAATGTACACAAACATTTCCTGAATCTAGCAATAGCATGCTCCACTAAAAGTTAGAAAAAGGGTTACAACTTAGAACAATACCTTTTTATAACTCCATAGCCATGGCTGCCCACAACTTTGACAGATGCCTGGTGTTTTTCTACAGCATCACAGAGAACATTCCTAGCATCTCCTTGCATCAGCTCCACCACAACATTATTCACCTGCATTTTTTAGCATCTCAAACATTCAGAAAATAAGTGCAAGTTCACTAGGGCACCTGCACTTCATGTCACTGACTATCTCCACATGTAAAACTGTGACATTATGTTCACACAAAATGCTACCACAGGCCAATCAGGTTCGATTTACAATCATCAGATTAATTCCACTATGATTTGAAACGGAACTTGAAAATATATGTGTGTGTTTGTGTATATAAAGATGTAATCATGCATCCAGTGAATAGTACCAATTTACAGCCACAAATTTCCTCGGCCCTTTCTGCAACTAGAGCAGCTATCCTATTCAAATCTGCCTGTGAGTATGGTAGAACTTCTTCGGACTCTACTACAAAATTGATCAGAATACAAATGAAGTAAATCAACCCCCGAAAATAAAAAATAATTTAACTACAATAACACGATCATAAAAGACCAACCAATTCTTCTGGAAAAAAGATAGAGCAAGTTATACTTTCGTCCCTAAAATTTGGTGTTACGTTAGATTTTGGTCCCTCAAAATTAATAATTAAGCTCGGATTTGGTCCTATAATTTTTTTTAAAATGGTGAACAATTTGATCATTCCGTCTATTTTGACTAATAGAATGAAGCACCTAATTTTTAGGAATTAAATCAAAGTAACCACATATTTAAGGGATTGAAATCAAATTAACCCAATATTTAAGGGACTAAAATCAAACCAATCTCATATTTAGGAGATCATAATCAAACTTATTCCAAAGTTTAGTGACAAAACATATACCTTTTTTTTTTTTTTTTTTCTAAAAAGGAGTATATTTGTACATATTTAAAATATACATCAAAATATATATGAACATGTAAGTGTATATATAGTAAGTGTATCCATTTCGTGCATGTAAACGCGTGTGCTCGCATGAACTATGTTTGTATATGTATGCATATTTTTCATATTTAGAGATACCAGGTTTAGAGACAGAAGGAGATGGTTTGGCTTGGACGATGACAAGCCTGAAAATAGGGTTAAATTGAATCAAAGGAAGTGAAGAACTGCTTCAGGGTCCAGTCCAAAGCAAATGTGCTGTGTTCTTTATCATCGATACCAAGTTACCAACCACCATCACTTGCTTTTCAACAATGGCCATTGCAATTATGTTGGTTAAGTTGTTCTCTTTGGCAGTCAAGAGTACTTGGACTAGCTAAGTTAATTGAGGATTTGATGAATTAATGAAGGCAATGAGACTACTGAATAGATTACTACTCAGACTATGTTTATACAAAAACTGAAACTTGTGTGTTGGAGCATTTTAACATTAAATAATTAAAATGAATTAATGTTACAACATATATGTAAATATATGAGAGTGAATATGAAAATAAGAAATTAGTGAAAATGTTTAATCCCACGTTGAAAATGAGAGAGACTATTTTATTCTTTTTTACTGTGGTGATTAATGGGTTAATATGAATTGTCTCAGATATTGGGCTAGATATGCGCAAGGGGGAGGTGAAGGGTAGAGGTACCTTTTGGATAAGTTTATAAGTACGAAAATATTATTTGTAGACAGGTACACCGTACACCATACACTTGTGTATACTTTTAATTGTATATTTAATTTGAATAAGTTTTCAAAAAAAAAATTTTTTGAATGAAAGTTATTAAATTATAAATATGACAACTAATTATGATATTAGCAAAAGAGAGGTTTCTCTGGTCAGCTAGGGTTTAGGGTTTTCTCTGGACCACGCCGCCTGTAGAATTTTGTACCTAGCCTAGTCTAGGTTCTTATCACCCTTCAGCCTCATTGGAGACTGGTAGGACAGACGATACTGTGAGTGCAGTAGTGTGGTGAGTTTGTGGCTTAGTGTTGAAAAGAGAACATGGCTGGGTTGGACGAGATGTGGGCGAGGCTCTCTTTGTCAGAAGAAGAAGAACGTGGGGCTGAGGTTTCACGTCAGAAGGAGTTAATTGTCCATAGATTGGCTGGTAAGTTTCTCACAAAGGGAGTACTGAACGTGGATGCCGTGGCTCACACGTTTAAACCCTTGTGGAAACCTAGTGGAGAACTTAAGATTAGGGATGTTGGGGACAATATTCTGCTGTTTGAGTTTGAAGATGTTCTTGATATGGAACGAGTTCTTGAATTTGAGCCTTGGTCATATGACAAAAACCTGGTGGTTTTTCAGAGGACTATTGATGCTGAATCGGCACTCTCACTTGACTATTCTTACACTACTTTTTGGATGCAAATCCACAACATACCACTAAACCTTGTTACTCAGGAGACTGGAGAAGCTATTGGAAACAGACGGGGTGTAGTAGTACAGGTGGTTGATCAGGAGGACGACGGAACAGGTGGGGAGTTTTTAAGGGTGAGAATTAAACTTGATATCTCACGGCCATTACCAAGGTGCTGTAAGCTTTGGAATGAAGGTAAACTAGTGGATGGGTGGGATTAAAATTTGAGTGCCTTCCAAACTTTTGTTATTGGTGTGGGAGAATCGGCCATGGGGATAGAGACTGTGAGGTTTGGTTGCGAAGTAGGGGTCGGTTGAGAAGGGAAGACCAGCAATATGGGGACTGGTTAAGGGCTGATACAGTTAGAGTTACAAGGAAGTCAGTGGCTATGATTCCAGGAGTTGCACGCAATCAAGGCCCTTGGGTGAAGCTGAAGCAGCGTCAAGCTCATGGTCTTGGTAATACGGGAGGGGTATCCTTTAAAGAATACTCCACGACAGGATCAGATTGTGTACGTCAAAGAGATAGCAGGGGGGAGAAGGATGTAATAGTATCCAAACCCGTGGCTCCCACTACTGAGGAGGAAGGACGTGGATGTACATCAGATGGTGAGAGCAGGGCGACAAGTGAGTGTAGGGAGTATTTACGGGACCAACTAGTGAGGTTGGAAAGGAATCTTACCAATTTGTCCATTGAGGAGCCCACGGGTCACCTTGATTCAGTGGACAAGACTACTAAGATGGGCAATTCCATGTTGTGTTCCGAACAGCCGAAGACTATGGGAGATGCTTATGTCACCTATAAACCTACACCACAATCTACAAGGGGGTGGAAGAGATTGGCACGTGAGGGAGGGAGTTCGGTGGAAGGCTTCCAAGTGGGTAGTGGGATTGGGTCAGAGAGGGAAACAAATGATTTTTGGAAACGTGGTATGTACATGGAGGTGGACATATCTGTAGAGGGGAAGAAGCAATGTTTGGCCTATGGTAGTCAGAAGGTTGACAAAATTTCAAAGGTGGTTGCTGGGTCCCAGCACCACCAGTCACAATGAGTTGCCTTAGTTGGAACTGTCGTGGGCTTGGGAACCCACAGACAGAGGATGAGGTAGTCGCTTTGGTGACTGCTAAAGATCCCAAGTTGGTTTTCTTAATGGAAACCAAAGCTGATAAATCTACTTTAGAGAGAGTTGGTAGAAGGATACACTTTCCTAACCTATTCTTTGTGCCTCGTGTTAATTCTGGTGGTGGCCTTGCTTTGTATTCGAAATAAGATTTTGATGTGGATGTTCAGTCTTTTTCCAATCGTCACATTGATGCTGCTATTAACCAGGGAGTGGATGAAGCTTGGCATTTCACAGGTTTTTATGAAGACCCTGATACTGCCAGCCGGGAAAACTCCTAGTCTTTACTTAGAGATTTGAGCTACCGTTCATCTTTGCCTTGGATTTGTATGGGTGATTTCAATGAAATTTTGTTTGCAGATGAGAAACTAGGTTGGTTGGATAGAACAGAAAGACAGATGCAGGGTTTCAGGGATGCTCTGGACCATTGTAGATTGAAAGATTTAGGCTTCAATGGCTACCCTTTTACCTGGTGCAATCGTAGACCAGGTGATCAGAATACTTGGGTTAGGCTGGATAGAGGTGTAGCTACTATAGAGTGGATTTTGCGGTTTCCTACTTCCCGTATCCATCATCTAGATGCCTTCCATTCTGATCATAAACCACTGTTGCTTTGTCCAGACTCTGAATTCAAGCGATTCTATAGGAAAGGTAAACCATTCCGATTTGAAGCAATGTGGTTAAAAGATAGTTCTTGTGAATCAGTGATAAAAGATTCTTGGGGTGAGCAAGCTGTGGCTGAATCGGTTTGGGATTTCACCAAAAGATTGTGGCTTGTCAACTGAAGTTGAAGGAGTGGGACAAAAAATACTTTGGGCATGTTCGTAATTCCTTACAGAAGAAGCTTAAAGAATTGCAGGAGGCTGAAGAGGGTGGTAGTTATAGAACTAACCCGAGGAGAATTTACATGCTTAGGGAAGAGATTCAAAGGTTGAAAACTAGAGAAGAACGCATGTGGAAGCAGCATTCCCGGAATGATTGGCTTAAAGAGGGTGATAGCAACTCACGGTTTTTCCACTGTCGGGCAAATCAAAGGAATCGATGGAACTTTATTGCTGGCTTGGAGGACAATGACGGGGTGTAGAGGGAAGATAAGAGCTGTTTGGGTGGCATCATTGAAAATTATTTCAAGGACATCTATGCCACATCCAATCCTACGGGTTTTGAGGACATTCTAAGTGGCATTCACTCGGCCATAGCAGATGAGGAAGCTGGATTGCTAGGCCGAGACTTCCATGCTAGTGAGGTTAGGTTGGCTCTTGATCAAATGGCTCTACTGACTGCACCTGGACCTGATGGTATGTCCCCTATTTTTTATAAATCCTTTTGGCATATTGTGGGTGGGGATGTGACATCTGTAGTCCTTAATGCCCTTAATTCTGGTGTTGTGCCTGAGTCAATTAATTCCACTTTTATTGCTCTAATCCCAAAGGTAAAACATCCAAGAAGAGTTGCAGATTTTCGTCCTATTAGTTTGTGTAATATGATCTATAAGTTGATTTCAAAAGTATTGGTGAATTGACTGAAAAAATTTTTAGCCACTACTATTCCGGAAACTCAAAGTGCTTTTTTGTCAGGTAGACTCATCTCGGATAATGTACTAGTGGCTTTTGAAACTCTTCATTATCTTAAAAGAAAAACAAATGGGAAGGTGGGTCAGATGGCACTTAAGTTAGATATGAGTAAGGCCTATGATAGGGTTGAATGAGAATTTTTGGAGCGAGCTATGAGGCATCTCGGGCTTGGGGAAAGGATGGTCTCTCTTATCATGTCTTGCATCAGTTCGGTTTCCTATTCTGTACTTCTTAATGGGCAACCTGTTGGTAATATCAAACCTAGTCGTGGTCTCTGACAAGGTGATCCTTTGTCTCCTTACCTTTTTCTTATGTGTGCCATGGGTTTGCAAAGTTTGTTGAATAAAGCTGAAGCAGAGGGGCATATTCAGGGTGTGGCTATATGTAGGAATGGCCTAAAAGTATCACATTTATTTTTTGCAGATGATAGTGTGCTATTTTGTAGTGCAAAAGAAACGGAGTGTTAGAAAATTTTGGATATACTGGTTGTTTATGAGAGGGGTTCTGGTCAGAAGATTAACCGTGAGAAAACTAACATTTTTTTCAGCTCTAACACCCTTCATGAGGTTCAGGCCCGGATACAACAAATTTTGGGAGTCCCATCTATTCATCAATTTGAAAAATATTTGGGGTTGCTGGCGTTGGTGGGTAGGGCAAAAAAACAGAGCTTTATTTACATTAAAGAGAGGGTGTGGAAAAAACTTTAAGGGTGGAAAGAAAAATTTTTGTCTCAGGCGGGTAGGGAAGTCCTGATTAAGTCAGTAATTCAGGCGATACCAACCTATACCATGTGTTGTTTTAAGCTGCCTAAGGGGCTTGTTAGGGATTTGGAAGGCATGATTCCCAAATTTTGGTGGCGGTATAATGGAGAGCACAAGAAAACCCACTGGGTAAAATGGGAGCGACTATGTGAGGCCAAAGAGGTTGGTGGATTGGGGTTCAAAGAAATAGAGAAATTTAATGATGCATTATTGGCTAAACAAGTGTGGAGATTGATTAATAATCCTAACTCTCTCTGCCATTGAGTTTTTAAAGCTCGGTTTTTTCCGAATTGCTCAATTTTAGAAGCAAAAGATTCAAGATCAGGGTCTTATGCATGGAAGAGCATAATAGGCGCTAGAGATGTGATTAGAAGAGGGATGGTATGGCGCATAGGGACAGGGGAAGCTGTTCGAATTAAAGGGGATAGGTGGCTGCCTGGAAGTGGTAATTGCACTGCCATCTCACCCCTCCCTTCCTTGGCTCCGGATGCGAGAGTTTGTTCATTGATTGATCAAGACAATGCTGCTTGGAAAATAGAGGAAGTGCAGCAGCTGTTTCTGCCCCATGAGGCCGATGTAATATTGGGGATCCCACTGAGTGTTCGTCGACCAGATGATCGCATTAGTTGGGCGCACACTCCAACTGGCATGTTTACGACTTGCAGTGCTTATAAGATGCTTGTTTCTCATGATTTGTCTTCTAATGCAGGTAGCTCAAACCGAGAATGCCAGAGTAAATTCTGGAAGGGAATATGGCAACTCCGAGTGCCCAACAAGATAAAGAATTTTATTTGGAGAGACTGTAATAATGGCCTGCCAACCATGGTGAATCTTCACAGGCGTAACATTGTTCCTAGTGAGATTTGTGCTCAGTGTAATGTCCTACCTGAAGATGCTCTTCATGCAGTGTGGTTTTGTGAAGTCATTGCTGGAGTGTGGTCAACGATGGATTGGTTTCATCAAATTGCTCCTTCACACCCTTCCTCATTCGGCGAATTATTAGCTAGCTTTTTGTTCAACGGAGAAGAGTATAGAGCTGAGATATTTATGGTCATTACGTGGTTATTGTGGAATAGACGTAACGCAATCCATTTTGGTCGCCCTCCTCTGCCAGTGGATAGTGTTTGCCGTAAAGCTGTGAGCTATTTGCAAGAATTTTTGCAAGCTCAGACCGAAGAGCTAGCCCTACTCCGTCCTCCTCCCATGCAGCAGTGGCGCCCTCCGGATCCTCATTGCTTCAAGGTTAATTTTGATGCGGCGGTGTTTCGTCGTGCAGGTTTGGCAGGTATCGGTGTCGTTGTTCGCAATAGTGGAGGAGAGGTGGTCGGTGCTATGTCTGCACCCATTCCCATGGCCCATTCCGTGGCGGATTTAGAAGCTTTGGCGTGCTTGAAGGCAGTTCAGTTTGCTTTGGAAATCGGCATCACTCGAGTTGTGGTCGAGGGTGATTCTTCCGTCATCATCAATGCTCTGCTTCATGGAGCGGGTTCGTTGGCTAGCTTTGGAAACATTTTGGATGATGTTAGAATGCATTCCTCTGTTTTTCAGTTTGTGGAATTTGTTTATGTTAGTAGGTGTTAATGTATATAATGTTGTGGGCTTTAGGCCCAAACTAGTTTACTTGTATAGCACACATTTTTGCACTACACTCTTACTTGTACTGCACTCATATTTACTTGTACTACACTCATATGCCTCCTATATCAAGGCATTCATGTATATTCTTTTAGTGAGAAATACAATACAGTCATTCAGTATTTCTAACATGGTATCAGAGCCACTGCTCTGACCTTTTTCTTAGCAGTCTTGTCTCTATTAGTGTTACTCCATTCTCGCTTCCGTCATCACAGCAACTGCCACAGCCTTTTGCCGTTGAACCTCCAACGTCTTCCAGACATTGTCCTTGGGTTCCGGACCTGTCGCAGCCGCCGTTGAGGAGTTCCACACAAACCACTGCCTTTTTCGCACCGCCGCAAATCTTGCTTCGATCAACTTATGTCAGCATCCAATCTCTACTGACATCATTGCCACATCATCTGCTGACGTCATCACCGTTGACCGTTGACTTTGACTGTTGACCGTTGACTTTTGCTGTCTAGGTGCTCCTTACCCAGTTTTTCGCGTAGATTTCATTTTTGCAGTCCAATTTTGCATATTTTGTTTCTAAATGAAGAATAAGGACATTTCTTCTTCCTTTTGCAACAATCGTCGCCGACAATCCAGCAAACGTTTTTGCAATTTTTGTAAACATTTTGGCCATAATATTGAGACTTGCTATCAACGCAATAAATCAGTTGTTTCAAATTCTGCTGCCATTGTTGCTAACACTGAGAGTGTCCAACCAATGGCTTTCGTCTCTGCACAGTCTACATCTTCAGGTCGCACTTTCACCATGTCCACAGATGACCTTAAAAACATCATCGCCAATGTCATTCGTATGGTTGGTAATGCATCTTATTCCTCTTCTCTGTCAGCTTTATCTGGTATGTCTCCTTCCTCTTGGCTTATGGATTATGCTTGTTGCAATCATATGACACCTCACTCATCCTTATTTTCTGAACTTAAACCTGTACCACACCCTCTTAATATGCATATAGCAAATGGTTCCACAATGTCTGGTCATAATATGGGTTCCATTTCGACCTCAAAACTCTCAGTTCCTGGGGTCTTTAATGTTCCTGACCTTTCTTACAATTTGTTTTCTGTGGGACAATTAGCTGAGTTGGGTTATCACATTATATTTGATTATTCTGGGTGTATTGTGCAGGATCCAAGGACGGGACAAGAGCTTGGGACCGGTCCTAGAGTTGGGCGTATGTTTCCCATAGACAACTTTCGTCTTCCACTTGTTGCTCTTGTTTCTATTGCCGCAGCTGCTGCAGTATCTTCTATTCCTTCCCTTGCACTTTGGCATGCTCAACTTGGTCATGCATCTTCTTCTCGGGTACAACAATTGGCTTTTAGAGGTTTGTTAGGTTCAGTGTCTACAGAAAATTTTGATTGTGTCTCATGTCAGTTAGGAAAACAACCAGCTTTGCCTTTCAATACTAGTGAATCAATATCCACTGATATCTTTGATCTTATTCATTCTGATGTTTGGGGACCTTCCTCTGTCTCTAGTATTGGTGGCTCTCAATATTTTGTTGTCTTTGTTGATGATTACTCTCGCTATAGCTGAATTTTTAATATGAAACATCGTTCTGAATTATTGCAAGTATATTCTAATTTTGCAAAAATGGTTGAAACTCAATTTTCCAAACGTATCAAAATTTTTCGATCTGATAATGCTCTTGAGTACACTCAATATGCTTTCCAAGCTGTTTTGCATTTCTATGGCACTGTTCATCAACTAACTTGTCCAGGTACCTCTCAACAAAATGGTAGAGCCGAACGAAAACTTCGTCATATTCTTGACACTGTTCGTGCTCTCCTTCTCTCTGCCAAAGTTCCTGCTCCTTTTTGGGGCGAAGTCGCTCTTCATGCTGTTCATACTATTAATCGCATTCCTAGTCCTGTCATTTAAAATCAAACTCCATATGAGCGCCTTTTTGGGTCACCTCCAGACTATCATCACCTACGCTCCTTCGGTTCTGCTTGTTTCGTTCTTCTTTAGCCATATGAGCATAATAAACTTGAGCCTAGATCAAGACTTTGTTGTTTCCTTGGCTATGGCGAAACTCAAAAGGGGTATCGGTGTTATGATCCTGTTTCTCATCGTCTTCGTATCTCCCGCAATGTTGTCTTTTGGGAACATCACCTCTTTGTCAAGCTTTCTCACTTCAGTGCTTCTCTATCTTCCTCTTCTGTCTTAGATCTATTTCCAGATGAGGCACATACTCCTTCTGTAGCTGCTCCTGACCCTCTTGTAGCTGCTCCTGATCCTCTTGTAGTTGCTCCTGATTCTACTATAGACTTCTCTGTCCAACCACCAGATATCCTTGATCCCTTTCCTAGTTTCCCCTTTAATGAACAGGTGGAAGATGAACAGGTCGAAGATGAGCTACCCAACCTTGATCCTGGGTCCCCTACTCCTGCTCTGCCTAAAGATCTTGCACAAGACATTCCACCTCGTCACTCAACTCGGGTAAGGTCCATTCCTGCACATTTGCTTGACTATCATTATTACACTACCCTTGCTACACTACACGAGCCTCACACCTATCGTGAGGCTTCTGCTGACCCTTTATGGCAGATTGCAATGAAAGAGGAACTTGATGCATTATCTAAAAACCATACTTGGGACTTGATCACTCTCCCCTCTGGAAAATCTGTGGTTGGTTGTAAGTGGATCTACAAGATTAAGACTCGCTCTGATGGGTCCATTGAGCGCTACAAAGCTCGTCTTGTTGCAAAAGGTCTTATCTGTTCGTGCCCTCTTAGCTGTTGCTGCTGCTAGTAAATGGGACCTTTTTCAGATGAATATCAAAAATGCATTCCTTAATGGGGATTTAAGTGAAGAAGTTTATATGCAACCTCCTCCTGGTCTCTCTGTTGAATCAAACAAGGTTTGTCACCTTTGACGTGCACTTTATGGCCTTAAACAAGCTCCACGAGCTTGGTTTGCCAAATTCAGCTCTACCATTTCTCGCTTGGGTTACATGGCCAGTCACTATGATTCTGCCTTATTTCTTCGTTGCACTGACAAAGGCATTATTTTACTTCTCCTGTATGTGGATGATATGATCATAACTGGTGATGACCTCAGTGGCATTCAAGAACTCAAGAATTTTCTCAGTCAGCAGTTTGAGATGAAAGATCTTGGACATCTCAGCTACTTCTTGGGTCTTGAAATCACTCATTCTACAGATAGACTTTACATTACTCAAGCCAAGTATGCCTCTGAACTTTTGTCTAGAGCTGGATTCACTGATAGCAAGACTGTTGACACTTCAGTTGAGCTTAATGCGCATCTAACTCCCTCAGGAGGGAAACCATTGTCTAATCCCTCTCTTTATAGACGCTTAGTTGGCAGCCTAGTTTATCTCACTGTTACTCGTCCAGACATTTCCTATGCTGTTCACTAAGTGAGCCAGTATCTGTCTGCTCTACGATCGACTCACTATGCTACTGTTTTGCGCATTCTTCGGTACCTAAAGGGCACTTTCTTCCATGGTCTTTTCTACTCTGCTCAGTCTCCTCTTATTCTCCGTGCATTTTCTGATGCTGATTGGGCAGGAGATCCCACTGATCGTAGGTCCACCACTGGTTATTGCTTTCTTCTTGGTTCTTCTTTGATTTCTTGGCGAAGCAAGAAACAAACTCATGTGGCCCGTTCCAGTACTGAAGCAGAATATCGTGCCCTTGCTGATACCACATCTGAGCTTCTTTGGCTACGATGGCTTCTCAAAGACTTAGGTGTGTCTACATCTTCTGCTACTCCTCTTTATTGTGACAACAAGAGTGCCATTCATATTGCTCACAATGATGTCTTCCATAAACGGACTAAACACATTGAGATCGATTGTCATTTTATCCGTTACCATCTTGTCCATGGTGCTCTCAAGCTAATCTCAGTCTCCTCTACAGATCAACTTGCAGATATCTTTACCAAGTCACATCCTAAAGGACGCCTTCATACTTTGGTTGACAACCTCAAGTTGGTCTCACATCCACCTTGAGTTTGAGGAGGACTGTTAATGTATATAGTGTTGTGGGCTTTAGGCCCAAACTAGTTTACTTGTATAGCACACATTATTGCACTACACTCTTACTTGTACTGCACTCATATTTACTTGTACTACACTCATATGCCTCCTATATAAAGGCATTCATGTATATTCTTTTAGTAAGAAATACAATACAGTCATTCAGTATTTCTAACAGTAGGCATTGTAATTCTGTGGCTGATGCTCTTGCAAAGAAGGCCAAGTTAGTTAATGGGGTGCAGGTTTGGCGGCATGATTTGCCATCTGATATTGCCCCACTAGTTTTCCATGATGTTCACTGAGGTTGAAGTTAGTTTGAATAAATGCCCAGGTCTATGATCTGGCTTCTCAAAAAAAAAAAAAAATTATGATATTAGCCATTAACAATTTCACATAAAAGTGCTAATTAGTTTTTTTATTCAGAAAAATAAAACTAAATACTTAAAAGAAATATTACAGCCTTTTATTATGCTTAAGTGGGTTGCAGATTTTGGACTTTTTAAAACCATTACACTTAAAAAATATTACAGTTTTTCTATCTGCAACCCACTTAAATTATACTAAAGAATTTAGTTTATTTAGCCTTTGATTTAAGACTGATTCAGTGATGTAAAGGATTCCTTGTGAGTTGTGATCACAATTAAATTCTCAAAGTTGTTTATTATTCTAGCTAGAGAAGAATGTGTCGCCTTTCATATTGTTATCAATTTGTCAATTCCCATTGTTAAACTTGTAGCATTGCCATATGTCAAAGAACACTAGTATTCTACTATAGTCAAGTGATATGACCAACTATATTGAATTTTTTAAAAAGAACAATTGTGAAAATTTTAGCTTCTTATTTTGCCCCCACTTTTCTTGAAGCTGCATGCATGAAAATATCTGACAGTATATCTCAAAGGTATCTCTTGGCTCTTGCTGCTTGTGAAGGAAAATATATTATAGTAGAAGGATGGATCTTGAAAATGAGAGCTAAATAAAGTACTCACTGTTTGATAAAATCTTTAAGGCTGTGATTAAGTGTTTAGTTATATGGTATTAATTTCTTAACGTATATTTTTTTTAAGTTATATTTATATTTAAAAAGAACAAGTGGTTTGCTTTGATTTTTCTAGTAATAGTTGATCAAATCTGGTGGCTCATTACCATGAGGGCTATAAAATGATACAATGTTCAAACCCTTTTCTCTGTCTCCTTTAAAGCATACTTAAGGTCCTTTTTTTTTTAATTGTATGCTTAAGGACTCTTTATATATATTAAAGATTTTTTTTTCCTCAAACTAGAACGACACTGAAAAACACTATCAGATACTCCAAATGAAGTATATATAATTGATATCGGATGTAACTTAAATATAAAAAGAGCAAGTGGTTTTCTTTAATTTTTGTAATTATGATTGATCAAATCTGCTAGCTCATTAGTCATTACCATGTGTATTTTTTTTTTTTTTTTTTTTGATGAACAAAAAAGGGGGCGGGGAGGACCATATGTAGCTTACCCCTCAGGGCGTGACCTAATAGGGGCACCCTCCCGCTAAGGAATGTTGGATTGAGTCATAGTTACTGTGAGCGGGATGCCACAGACCTCACCCTAGCACCCCAAGAGAGCCAGCGGATGAGGCGCAATGCATGCTAGGAATCCACCCCCCACATGGTTCCCGCCACGACTCGAACGAGGGACCTCATGCATGCACGCGTGATCTCACACTAATTGGGCCATCCCTCCTGGGGCCATGTGTATTATATGCATGTAATATTCACAATTGATCATATCCAATAAAAGTGACATGAAGGTGGAAAAAAGGGTATCATTATCAAAGTCACTCTCGAAGGTAGGAACTAAAAGAGAAATAACAATTTCACCTTCAAAATTAAAAATTAATAATCGTAGAAGGATGGGTGGAGAAGAAAATAGTTGAATGCGTCTAAACTTTAAAAAGGTCAAAATTTTACACTTAATTAATCGCTTGAGGCAATTTTTTCCCCTATTTTCAAGTTTATATAACTATTCAACCTCCATTAGATGGAGAAGTACCACTTTTCAGTGAAGAAGGAGGCGCAGAATGCCCTCGATATGCCAGCCACTTGGTGTAGGTGTTCCTTCCCCCCACAATATTGAAATAGAATAGTTCATGTTAGGGGGTTTAGGCCCTAATTGTGCTAATTAACCAATTATTAAGCCAAGCATATTAATTAGTACAACTATGTTCAAGGCTTGGTCAATGTAATCACACATAATATTCCATAAAATAAAAAATAGCTGAAACACATGAACATGCAATATGATGACGTAGGAAAAACCAATGGAATAACTCTTCCTAAGTAAAAATTATTACGAGTCATAAGGGCTTAACCACCAACCCCAAGAAAAACAAATCCACTATATAAAATCAAAGTTTACAAATAGAGTAATTATATTCTAATTTGATACCTCATGTAAAACTTATTGACATTACCCAACACAGCTCCAAATTTACTGATTCCTCTATAGATTAGTAACTTTTGATTGATCTGAGTTGGTATCAAAATTTGGGGTGTCACCGTTCAACCTAATCTATGAACACGACACAAACCCGACACGGGTTTTTACGAGTTAGGGTTGTGTCTTAATGGGTTTGGGTTATTAACGAGTCGACTAGAAAGTGACACGATAAGAAACGTGTTATAAGCGGGCCAATCCACATAACCCTCGCAATAGACACATTTGACATGCCAATTTATTTGTCTCAACCTGAAATGACCTACTCAACACAATCTATTTAACTCGTATAACAAATAAATATTTATTTAATTTTAGATTTATCAAACACCTTTTATATCCAACATATATTTTAAATTTAAAAAGAAAAATGAGTAATTACAAAAACTTACAAGGGATATAATTAAAAATTGAAATTTTACAAACCTTAGATCTTTAAACCCTACAAACCCTAAATCTCTAAACCTTCTTATAAATATTTAATTTAATTTTTTTTTTTTAATTTCAGCCGTATTACTCACTCTACTATCTTATTGTCTCACGCTCAATTCTCAAACTCAAAGTTCCAAACCGGTTATTGCTCCTTCTCTCTCTATGGATGATAAACGTAGTCATAGTCAGGATTAGTTTACTATTTGCTCCAATTCTTTCAATATTGATGCTTAGCATTTGGTGAGTTCCAAGGATATTATATTTTTGTTGAACTATGCTATTTTTGTTAAACTATGTTATTTTGAATTTGGGTTGAAGTGTATGCACTTCTTTTGGAGTGTAAAGAACTTATTTCTAGAAAAATGTTATATTTTTGTTGAACTATATTATTTTGAATGTGGGTTGAAAACTTGAAGTGTATATACTACTTTTGGGATGTAAAAAAAAGTATTTCTAGATGGATATTATATTAAATATTATGCAGGTTGAAATAGGTTGTGTTACATTCGTGTCAACCTAATTTATGAAGCTTGTCAAATGGGTTGGGTCAAGTCAATCCGCCTTATTAATAGGTCGGTTTAAGGTTGAAGAATCATGACATGATTATTAAATGGTTTAGGTTAAGGTCAAGCTATTTAGTCGAATACCCCTACTTAAATATGACACGAACCTGACACGCTAACCCAAATTGACACCCTTAATCAAAATTCAAGAAACTTCAATTCTTCTTGGGCTTGAATCCTTGGTCTTGAACCAAACTTCAAACACACTCAAGACTCTCTAAACACATAAAACATGAATACATTTTATCATGATTTGCTAATTTAACTCAATGGACTCAACAATTCATCAACACAAAATTCATCATACAAATGGTATAAACCATAAACATAATGAATACAAACTTTCAAAGAAAAATATTACAAAGGAGTTGTAAATCCACAGATGAAGATTTGTTTTTTCTTTGGGCTGCCTTGGAAAATGCAAAATTAAAAACTTGTAATTGTTTCAAAGAACTGAAGAAGTTAATGTGGGCTGGTGAAAGTCTTAACAGTTTCCAGCGTAACACCACTGCTCCTCCTTGGTGCAGTGGTCACTCTACAAGTATAAATGCGTGTGGAATGTGAGGGCAAAGGTCGGGGTTCAAGTCTCCAGGAGGGTGCTTCACACATATATACACTTAGATTAGGTTAGAGTATAAATTCTATCTTGTAAAAAAAAATAATAATAAAAAATAGTTTCCAGCGTAACGATATATCTAGATGCCGTTGCAAAAGTTTTTTTTAAGTTTTTTTTTTCTTTTTCAAGGCGCCATTGATTTCTATCAAAAGTAGCCTTAACAAGTCCTACAATAGTTTTAGAAGCAATGCAGCTTTCCACTTATTCTATGAACGGAGAAATTAAAACCAACGGAGAAATTAAAACCAACTTGGAGAACAAAGTGCATGGAGAAAATTGTATGTATTGGCGTCTAAATTTTTAAAGCTGATAACTTTGTGGAAAGCAAAGCTGATAACCTTGTGGAAAGCAAAGCAGCTTTCCACTTATTCTATGAATGGAGAAATTAAAACCAACTATGGAGAACAAAGTGCATGGAGAAAATTTTATGTATTGGCGTCTAAATTTTTAAAGCTGATAACTTTGTGGAAAGCAAAGCAGCTTTCCACTTATTCTATGAATGGAGAGATTAAAACCAACTAGGGAGAACAAAGTTTGTTCTCCATGGTTGATTTTAATTTCTTATCTAAAACAACAAAACACAGATCAAACCCATAAACCAGATCAAACCAAACACAGAGATCAAACCCATAAACCAACACATATCAAACCCAAATCAAACCATAAAGGCATAAACCAACACAAACCCAGTTATCTAGATTAAACATAACCCAACCTCAGCCACTTGACCCAATTTTGAAAATGGAGCCACAACCACCTGAGCTAATCTAAAGAGAGAGGGGAAGATGAGTTCAAGAGGGTGAATGAATTCAAGGAGGAGCTCAACCATGGAGGTCTAGAGAGAGAGAGAGAGAGAGAGAGAGAGAGAGAGAGAGAACTGGTGTGTTGTTGAACGTTGTCTTTTTTGACAATTTGTGACGCAGGACGGTTTTAGTTGAGCTATATGTTTTCTGAAAAGCTAATTTGTTGAGGGTGGTGTGAATGACCACATTATGTAGAGGAGCTATGCCAGCTCACCCATGATATTTGATTGTATGGTAAAAGGACTGGGAAAGTGCTTTGGTCCTTTCGTAATATGTTTATAGTTTCACAGTTGAAGGCCATGAAGACATGCCTTGCTTCAGAGATGCTGATATCAATGAATAAAAATAAAATACACCTGCTCTTTTTGGCAGCTGGAACTTGGAACGCTTATGTGCAACTGTCACTTATGGGAAACAAATTCCTAATCAAACGCTTACGATGAAATATCAACATATCATTCAAAGCTGAGCAGAGTAAAACATGCCAGTTCAAGAGCAACTGTCAAATGCGAAGATAGAAAAACCCATTGTACATCATCAAATTTATTTTTAAGTATCCCTTGACTGATCCAACTGCAATACATTTTTATGTGAAGCAGGTATGGTATGGTGGCTCTTAGTGTTTGATTTTGGGCCTCTTCACAATCATCACCGTGCAGTGGGCATGATGAGCACAGTAATCACTGACACTGCCTAAAACAGCCCTGCATGAAAATTAAATTGATTGTTAAAACTTCAAAGTTTCATGGATGATCAACATATTTCCACGAAAAGTTTCCAAGAAGCGAAAAATTAATCATAAGTAGTAAATGGTAACATGTAATTAAATTCTTGCTTGTTATAGTTAACAATAGAAGCACCTGTTTTGATCAAGATCAAATAGCAGAAAACAAATAAAAAAGTTCAATGCTAACTTCTTTACAATTTAACAGTTGTAAACAATGACAACAAAAATGAGAATAAAGGTTTAGAGCAATACCTCTTGATTGGTCCATAGCCATGACTGCCCACAACCAAAATGGATGCATGGTGTTTCTCCACTGCCTCACAAAGAACATTCCTAGCATCTCCTTCCACCGCCTCCACTATGACATCATTCACCTGCATACATTCAGACACGTTAAAAGAAGTTGCCTGGGGCTGGGCTCAAAACTCTGGAGTTTCCATGTGTAAGATATGACAATTTCAGCATAAGATACCAAAACACAGGTATTATGTATGTGTATTCTTGCAAGTATATATGTATATGTGTATATATACACACTCAGGAATACTAATGCTTTGAAAAACGCGTGATTCATTAAGTGAAAGACACTAACCGAATAGTTAGAGATGCCGCAAGCACTTTCAGGGATGAACTCACTATCATAATGTGAGCATTATATGCCATTTGATAAACCATGCACCACTATCACATTGCCTCCAGAGTGCTAAACTTTGAAATTACAAAATTTACTTAGATGTTGGTCTATGGATTTCTGGATTTTGTAGGTTTCTTAGGCAAAGTGACAAACAGTGGTATCAGCATTAATATCTTGGCTTGGATTGAGTCAATGTGCATCCCTTTCATTTGTGATCAGATTCCCCTGCTATGATCTCTCTGTTTGCTCAACTCCCCAAGCTACATTTGTTTTTCATTTTCTATGCCTAGATTTTGTGTACAAATTGAAAAGTTGACCATGTACAGTGATTGCCCACGTCCACTCTTTCGGGTGATATTCTTTAATTACTTTCCATTACTTTTGAATTTTGATATTTTACTTTTATGAGAAGGGTTTGAATTAGAAGCTCATTGAGAATCAGTTTTCCAAAGATCACCCTTACCACTGGGTCAGATTCCTAGTCGTACGATTATTCAGCTTAATCAATATATGCATAAAGAAAAAAAAAAAAAAAAAAAAACTAAAACTTCATTTATTATTATTATTAACTTTTTAAAGCCATTGAATTGTTCAATGATAAAATTTTGGGACCAGCATATGATCAAACGTATCATGTAAGCATTATATAAACACGGTAAAGCCTGTAATATTGACATTTAATATTGCCAAAAGAGCTTTGTAATTTAACTGTCACCTCTTACTCTTAGTGTCTGACGCCAAGATTCAAATCCTTTCATCCCCAGTTATCGAGTTAAAATTTTTAAATAAATAAAACTATATTTGAAACATTTAATAATTCAGGAAAAAAGATTAAAATCCCAAAAATAAAATTAAAAATAAATAAATACCGATTTACTGAGGCAAAATTCCCTGGCCGCTTCAATAATTCGAGCAGCCATCTTCTTCAAATCAGCCTCCACCATCGGTAAAACTTCGGCGGCTCCTAAAAATTATCCATCACAATCAATAACAATTCACTCAAATAAACCAAACTTAACCCAAAACAAAAATAATATTCCACGTCCATAAATCCATTTCTAGCTATATAATATTATTTCGAATCATTTTTGTTGTTGTTGGGTATTTGATGAAATAAAATATGAAAAAGATGGAAGTTTTATTTATTTATTTATTTTTTGTTTACCAGGGCCAGCGAGACCTATGGCGGAGGAAGGAGCGGGTTTGGCGTGGACGAGGACGAGCTTGAAAGGATGGTTGGAGGCGAAGGGTGTGAAGAAGTGATCCAGAGTCCACTCCAAAGCGTAGGTGCTGTGCTCGCTGTCGTCCATACCTACCACCATCACTTGCTTTTCTGCTGGGCTTGCCATTTTCGAATCTCTCTCTCTCTCTCTTTGAATTGAAGAGTGACAATCAGAGGTTTTGTTGTTTGAGGAGTTTACTAGTTTAATTTATGGGATTTGGAATACTTGGCATTTTCACTTTATAGAAGAAAGAGAGGAGACATAGTTGGACGCTTTCTCAGTTTCTCTGGAAACCTCTGTTGACAGATAAGGTAATGAGGAAAACGACGTTGTCGTTTTCTGGTTATCCACGTAACTCGTTCGATGCTTCTGCCTCATGATCCCCGCAAGCTTGTTTGGTTTTTGTTTTCAAATAATAATTTTCAAATTTTAATCAATATTTTACCTATTTTCATACCATTTTTTTTATTTACACGTATTTTTATAAACATTTTTAAATATATATACCAAACGGGCCTAAGGCTCTGAAAAATTTTATTGTTTTTTGTCAAAGAATTTTGCCAGCTCAGCTTCCAATCAGTCTCCTCTCCTATAATGGAAAACGCAAACTGCGTGCTCGCCGTTTGTTTTCAATTTTCCTACATTTAATTTTTGAAAAAAAAAACATTAAAAAGCAAGTGTTGGGTTTTAATCTCCGAAATAGTTTTTTTTTTTTTTTAAATTATTTAAGGGTGGTAATTGTAATTATGAATAAATTGTTTTTTCTATTTTGGGAATATCTACCTTTATTAAGAAAAATAAAAATAGTAAAAGATATATTTAGCGGGTCAATTTCATGACGATAACTATTATTATTAGGTTAAGACACCAATGATTTTATTTTATTATATTTTTTGTGTAGATGAAATAAACATTATAAAATACTAGAAACACAAACTATTTTACAAATTGATAATAGTTAACTCAAATAAAAACTAATAAGAATTGATCACATTAACAATGCGTGAAAATGTTGTAAAATAGTTTGTGACAGTAATATTACTCTTAAACCATTTCGGAAAACCTTATTTGTTGTAATATCTTATCTTTTCAATTAGTTAGTTACTAGTATCCTATCTTTTCGTTTAGTTAGTTACTAGCATCCTATCTTTTCGATTAGTTAGTTACAATTGACGTAACCGAATTCCTTATTTAGGGCATTTCCTTTGTTGAGGGTGGTGTGAAGTCCCACATTATGTAGGTGAGCTATGCTAGCTCGCCCATGATGTTTGATTGTATGGTAAAGGACTGAGAAAGTGCTTTGGTCCTTTCGTGATATGTTTATAGTTTCACAGTTGATGACCATGGAAACATGCTTTGCTTCAGAGATGCTGATATCAATGTATCAAAAAAAAAAAAAAAATATATATATATATATATATATACACACACACACGCACACACACACACGCCTGGTCTTTTTTGGCAGTTGGAGACTTGGAATGCTCATTTGCAAGTATAACTTACGAGCAGCAATTCCTAATTGAACGCTTACAATGAAATATCAACATATCATTCAAAGTTGAGTAGAGTAAAAGATTCCAGCTCAAAAGCAACTGTCAAATGCAAAAATAGAAAAACACGTTGTCCATCATCAAATTAATTTATTTTTTATGCATAATCCCTTGACTAATCCAACTGCAATACATTTTTATGTGAAGCAGGTATGGTATGGTGGCTCCTAGTGTTTGATTTTGGGCCTCTTCACAATCATCACCGTGCAGTGGGCATGATGAGCACAGTAGTCACTGACACTGCCTAAAACAGCCCTGCATGAAAATTAAATTGATTGTTAAAAATTGCATGGATGAGCAACATAATTCCACCAAGAGTTTCCAAGAAACGAACAATGAATCATAGGTAGTACGTGGTAACATGTTAATGAGTTCTTGCTTGTTGCAGGTAACAATAGAAGCACTTGTTTTGATCAAGATCAAATGTAAGACTAATGGCAAAAAAAAAGTTCACTACTAATTTCTTTATAATTCAACAGTTGTAAACTATGATAACAAAAGTAAGGATAAAGGTTTAGATCAATACCTCTTGATAGCTCCATAGCCATGACTACCCACAACCAAAATGGATGCATGGTGTTTCTCCACTGCCTCACAAAGAACATTCCTAGCATCTCCTTCCACCACCTCCACTATCACATCACGCACCTGCATACATTCAGAAACATTAAAAGAAGTTACCTGGGCTGGCTCAGAACTCTGAGTTTCCATGTGTAAGATATGACAATTTTTGCATAAGATACCAAAACACAGGTATTGTGTATGTGTACACTTGCAAGCATGTATGTATGTGTGTATATATAGATACTTTAAAGGATGAACTCACTATCATAATATGAGTATTATGTGCCATTTGAGAGACCATCCACCACTATCACATTGCCTCCAAAGTGCTTAACTTCAAAATTGCAAAATTTATTTAGGTGCTGGTCAATGAAATTCTGGTTTTTGTGGTCCTCTTAGGTGAAGTGGCAAACAGTGGTATCAGCATTAATATCTTGGCTGGAACTGAGTCAATTTGCATCCCTTTCAATTGTGATCAAATTCCTCTGTTATGATTTCTCTGTTTCCTCAACTCCCCAAGCTACAATTTTTTTTTTTTTTTTTAAATTATCTATGCCTGGATTTTGTGCAGAAATTGACAAATTGACCATGTACAGTAATTGATCACGTCCACTCTTTGGGGTGACATATTTTAATTACTTGCGCTCATCCCATCCGAACCGCTTAACTAAGATGCTAGCTTTCCATTACTCGAATATTGATCTTTTACTTTTATAATGAGAGGGGAGTTCATTGAGAATCTCAGTTTCCTACTTTTCAACCTAGGTTTTCCTATGACCCTTCCCACTGGGTCAGATTCCTAAGGCAACAAGAATCAATATATGCTTAAAGATAAAAAAGCAAAGATTAAGATTCTCAAAAAAAGAAAATACCGATTTAGCGGAGCAAAGTTCCCTAGCCTTTTCAACAACTCGGGCAGCGATCTTCTTCAAATCCGCATCCACAAGCGGTAAAACTTCGGCGGCTCCTACGAATTTCCATCACAATAAAGAACAATTCTCACTCAAAATTAACCCCAAACAAAAATATATTTCCGAAAATAACAGATTATAGTAATACCAGGGCCGGCGAGACCTATGGCGGAGGAAGGAGTGGGTTTGGAGTGGACGAGGACGAGCTTGAAAGGATGGTTGGAGGCGTAAGGTGCGAAGAAGTGATCCAGAGTCCACTCCAACGCGTAGGTGCTGGGCTCGCTGTCGTCGACACCTACCACCATCACTTGCTTTTCTGCTACTGCTACTGCTACTGCTTGGCTTGCCATTGAGAATCTGAATGAACTGAACTTGTTTGTTTGATTGAGGAGTTTAGTTTAGAGGTTAGGACTCAGGACTTAGGAGGAGTACACTAGTTTAGTTTGGCATTTTGAGTTTTATAGAAAGAAAGAAAGAAAGAAAGAGAGAATTGGACGCTTTTCTCTCTCTGGAAGTGACAGCTAATGATGTAAACAACGGCGTCGTTTTCAAGCTATCCACCACGAAACTTCATTCGATGGAAGTGCTATGATATATTGCTTTGCCTTTTTGCCAAAAGATTTTGCCAACTCAGCTTCCAATCTCGATCAGAGTCCTATACTGGAAAACGCAAATTCCGTGCCCGCTATTTGTTTGCCACTTTCTTTTCCTACATTTTTTAATTTATATAAAAAAAAATACTTACTATAATAGTAATTTAGAAAGGATATCTTTCTTAATTAGAATGCTTTCTTTAAAAACATGATTTTGCAGGCTCTTCCGAATTCATTTTTATATGTGTTTATTGCACTATTATATTGCCCTTCTAAGTTGACTCCAGCCTCATCTATTCTTTATGATGGATTATATTTATATATTTTTCAGGTTATTTCTCACTCACTAGTTGATTTACTCTTTCTCCCAACATCACAAACTAAATACAACCAAGATTGAACCAACAAAAGTGCTAACAATGACACATTATAAATTGATCTCTGATAACTAAATTACAAATCCTAAGGCCAAAAATTAACTAAATTGCAACCTAAGCACAACACAGCACTATATATATATTGATGATGCCAAAAATCATTAGCAAGCTGCATAGCCCTTACGTGCCGAAACAACACCTACACAACACTGAAAAAGAAGATCTCAAGAGAGTACCGGTGTGGTACCGGCCGAATATCTTTCGAAGGTTAAGTCAGAAAATTATTACAACTCTAAAGTGCTAAAACTGAGATCAATTATGCGTACCTTGTTTTCTGAAGGTTTTGACCTTTTTATAGTAGGGGAACCAATCTTGGTGCCTTAGCGAAGAGGGATATGTCCTTGTAGAGAAGATCCTCATAAATACGCATAATTTAAGAGACCCATTCCATATAGGGCTCTACTAACTAGG
Source organism: Castanopsis chinensis (assembly GCA_032878915.1). Taxonomy (NCBI): domain Eukaryota; kingdom Viridiplantae; phylum Streptophyta; class Magnoliopsida; order Fagales; family Fagaceae; genus Castanopsis; species Castanopsis chinensis. The sequence continues at coordinate 21,058,025 of JAVQMG010000115.1, forward strand.
GTTAATCATGGAGTACAAGTTATTGTTATTTGAAGTTTCTTGGGGGCTAAGTAAGCCACGTCATTGCCACGTGGCTTTTTTACCACCGTTAACCTTTGTATTCGTCCAGACCGTTATCCGTCCACTGCAGGGGGCTCGTTCTCTTTAGATCATCCGTCCACTGAAAGTGACCCGTTCTCCCAGATCATCCATCCTCCTTCAAGAGGTTTTGTCACCTCATCTTTTTGTCCGTCGTCCTAGTGATGCTACCTATGGTAGGTCTTTGTAAATTCTAGCCGTCTACTTTAATTCCACCCTCTTCAGTTGCCCCCTCACTCCATAAACCCGTCGCGTATTTTGTACGGATCCATGGAGTAACGGTTTGCCCCTATCCTTGAGAAGCGTGTGTTGATTGATAGGTTAGCCTAGGGCCATTAATGCAGTAGGGACACATGGCAAGCTTTTAGTGGTTGATTGCTTGGATCGACGTGTCCCTTTGTCTTCCGCGCTGTTCCCTCTATATATATGCTGGTCGTCCCTTTCATTTTTACATTTCGAAAAAAAATTTGTTGATCAAAGCGCTACCGTTCACTCTTCTTGAGTTGTCGCCTTGTTGACTTGGTGTCATCGTTCTCTACAATCTTCCCGTCGCCCTTCTTACACTGTCAAGCTATAAGGATTCTTCCTCTTATCTCAAATTTTTCCTCTTTTATTCTATTCGCTTGTCCGTCGACTGTGTAGACCTAGAGTCTTAGGATTTTTACCCGTCACTTATAGGTGTCAAATGTCTAGTGAGGCATTAAGTGGTCGATCGTTTGTCTGCGAAAAAGCAGGCTACGATGAGGTGTTTCCGTCAGGTCAAGTAGACCCGGGCACCTTCAATAAGGAAAGGGTTCCATCAGCCAACTCTCCCTCCAATATGAAGGATGAGGTGTAGGGTGAGGATGGGTCAGAGTATTATTCAAATGATAATCTAAATGATGTAGACCCTCCTATCCAATCTGTCATAGGTCTTGATGGGTTTAGGAAATTTATCCTACTTCCCTTGTGGATGGTTAATGACTTCGTTTCCATTATCAAACCAACATACTTCAATACACTTAGGGAGAAGTACCAAATACCCGACAACATATCCATCTGTCTACCCTTCGAGTTTGAAAAATACTACAATAGGGGTCTTGAAGACGTCGGGATGTATGAGTAGATGCTGGAAGCAGGACTTCGCTTCCCATTGAGTGCTCTTCACTGTCGTCTTCTCCAATACTTAGGACTGGTCGTCTCCCATATCTCCTCGAATGCCTGGAAGGTCTTCCTAGGTGTACAAGTTTTGTATAGGGTGGTGTTTAATGTGGCACGCCGATTGACAGTAGAGGAGTTCTTCCATTGTTACCGTCCTTCTGAAATCGCGCAATCTAAGGGGATGGATAGTTTCCTGCTGAGGAGTTCGTTGCTTAGCGAGACTCCAGACTCCAACAGAAACTGGAAGGGTCGATGCTTTTTCCTCCAAGGGGACGACTGGATGTGTCACCTTAATGACCAGGAATATATGCCTATGGACAAGACATAGGGTATAATGCCCCTGTCTGGTAGGTGTCCGTCCCCCCTCAGGTTTAATTTTTCAATTTATTTAATCACTCTAACTACCTCTTTTTGCAACTTGTGACCATCCGCAGGTTACCACCGAGCAATTTGGTTTCTTAGAAAAAATCTTTAGGACCACCAAGCTGTCGGAGAGAACGTGGGTTAAGTTAGTTACCTTGGATACTCTTTATTGGTATTGCGACGGTCCTGAACCTACTACCGCTGGCCGTCGATACAATGCACGAATTCGCAAATGTAAGTCTGTTGCCCATTGTATGTTTTTGTGTTTTTATCAGTTACCAATATTCTTACCCGTCCACTTTTATGCAGAAATAGAAGATGGCCGGAGAAAAGCTTACATCAAGCAGCAAGCTGCTGCTGCTAAGAAAAAACAGGAGGGGAGCATTCCTCCTAAGACGAGCTTGGCTCACCCGTCCACTAAAAGCCTCCGTCTGAAAAACCAGACCTCAAGCTAAGAAGCCTAAAGTGATGTCAGGGCTAGCTTCCGGGCAAGCCTCCGGCGCATTCAAAATGCCCTCAAGCTTGGCCTGGGGAAGGGTAAGGGCAAAGGCTTAATGGTTAGCCTGGGCCTTGTCAAGGAGAAACCACCCGTCCTTCTCTGCGAGGACTCCCAGTACGCCTTCAAGCAAATCACATCTATTATAAAGAACGAGGACTACGAGGACCTTGGCAATCACGCCAGTAAAGCTATGGGGGAGACGGGTTTGTTCAACCTCGCATAAGTTTGTATCCATCCCATTATCTTTCCATTGTATTTTATTGCTATCCCAATCTTATTTTGTTGTTGGTACAGGGAGTCCTAATGATGAACGGGTTAATGAAGCACCGACTTTCCCATGAAACGGTATTGGAGCGCATTTGTGCAAAGGCGAAAGCTATGGAGGAGGAGTTGATGGAGCTGAAAGCTTGGAAGGTTCGTTAGGAAGAGAAGCTCAAGGCGTCAGAGCAACTCCAGGGTGAGCTAAAGAGGTAAGTGGGGGAGTTGGGAAAAGTACTAGAAGACAAGGAGGATAGTCTCCATCAAGCAAAGAAGGATGATATTCAAGAGTATCGAGATTCTGGGGCTCTTCTAAGCAAGCTGGGCACATCCTTTGCTAACGGTTTCTACAATTGCCTCCATCAAGTCAAGGCTTCTTTCCCAGACTTGAATCTTTCACACATTACTATAGATCCTAAAGCCAGACCTCTGCCTACCTCGTCAACTCTGAAGCGACAGATGAGCTCTTTGGCGACGACTCCAGCGATGGAGATGCTCAAAAAGCAGGAACAAAAGAGCCCATTGAGGTTGGCACCCGTCAGCCCAAGGTACAGACGCTTGATGATAAGGAGGAAACCCTTGTCGTCCTGGAGTAGTTTTTATTACTTTTATTTTTGTTTAGATTTTGAAATGTATGGAAGAACAGAACCCCTTTTTAACCGTTGCCTATCATAGGCTTTTATGTAGATATTCATTTATGATATTTGACTACATGTCTTATAATATACATCTATACATTGAATGAATTATCTTTTCGTTTTGTGAATGAATTGTCCTTCTGGGTTGATCCGTCCATCTTGAGGATTTGCTAAATAGATTTTATCCTTTCTAGAACGGTCCGTCCTGTTTATGGACTAACAAATTTCATCTCAAAATGATTCGTCCAATTTGTGGATTTGGTAATTAGTTTTCATCCTTCTTAAGATGACCTGTCGAGTTTATGGACTTGTGAATTCATTTTCATCCTTCTTAGGATGATCCGTCCCCTTTATCAACTTTGTAAATAAAGCTCATCCATTTAGGATGAACTCGACCACTCTTACAATCTTTGTAAATAAAACTCATCTACTTAGGATGACCCCGCCCACTCTTGTGGACTTAGTACACAAAACTCATTTGTTTAGGATGACCTGTCCACTTTATAAACTTTGTAAACAAAACTCATCCATTTAGGATGAACTCTTCTACTCTTGTGGACTTTGTAAATAAAACTCATCCATTTAGGATGACCTTGCCCACTCTTATGGACTTAGTACACAAAACTCATCTGTTTAGGATGACCTGTCCACTTTATGGACTTTGTAAACAAAATCATCCGTTTGGAATGAACCCATCTACTCTTGAAGACTTTGTGATTATAATCTTGTAGAAAAACATTCAATCATGTTCTAAATAAACTCCTCTTATTATGATAAACATGCCAGTAGAATTTTTTCATGAAAATAAGAAAATTGCCTTTTGGGCTTCAAAAGTACTTTAGATAATAAAAACTAAAGGGGTAAACTAAAAAAGATAAACTGAAAATGAGGAGTGTCGTCGCCTGCGCCATTATCTATTGGTAGTATTTCTTTAGGTGTTCTGCGTTCTATGGATGCTGTAACCTTTTTCCGTCTAGTGTCTTGAGGTAGTAGGTGCCCTTTCTATGCCATGACACGATTCTGTACAGTCCCTCCCAATTGGGTCTTAACTTTCCATGAGAGGAGTCTTTTGTAGTGCCTGTTACTTTCCTCAAAATGAGGTCTCCAATCTGGAAGTCCTTGTGTTTCACCTGGCAGTTATAGCGTCTGGCCATGAGGTTTTGATATCGTGCCAACCTTTGTTCAGCCATTGCTCCGATCTCATCTACCATGTCGAGCTGTAGGCACATCACCTCATCATTCTTCTTCTTATCGTGGTTTGCTACTCGGTAGCTTGTAAGACCTACCTCAGCTGGGATGACTGCCTCACTGCTATACGTAAGTCGAAACGGTGTCTCTCCTGTAGGTGTCCTCGCCTTCGTCCTGTACACCTATAATACGCTTGGCAACTCTTTCGGCTAGATACCCTTTGCCCCTTCGAGCCGAGTTTTAATGATTTTCAATAAGGATTAGTTCGTGACATCAACTTGTCTGTTGGCCTGAATGTGTGCAGGCGACGAATAGTGGTTCTTGATTCCCAGTTGCGAGCAGAAATCCCTGAATACGTCATTATCGAACTGTTTTCCATTGTTCGAGATCAGGACCCTAGGTATACTAAACCTATAAACGATGTTTCTCTACACAAAATTGTGTACATTCTTTTCCGTGATAGCAGCTAAGGCTTCGGCCTCTACCCTTTTGGTAAAGTAGTCTATACCAACTAGAAGGAATTTCAGCTGCCAAGCTACTGTAGGAAATGGTCCCATGATATCCAGTCCCCATTAGACGAAGGGCCATAGGGCTATCATTGGGGTGAGTTCTTCCATCGATTGCCTAATGAGGTTGCCAAACCTCTGGCACTTATCACAAGTTCTTATGTATATCCACGTATCCTTTTTCATGGTGGGTTTATAGTACCCAGTCCTAATTAGCTTGTGAACTAAGGATCGTGATCCTGAGTGGTTCCTGTGCACTCCTTCATGGACCTCTCTCATGACATAGTCCACTTCCTCGGGGATAAAGCACCTTAGGTACGGGCGAGAGAAACCTTTCTTGTATAAGACGTCTTTAAGTAGTATGAATTGCGCGATGTAAACTCTCAACTTTCTTGCAGCTTCCTTGTCATCGGCCAACACACCATCCCTTAGGTAGGAGATGATTGGTGTCATCCAATTATTCTCGATGTCCACCTCCTCTACATTGACAGTGTTTATTATTGGTGAACTCTGGACAAAGAAGAGTACCTGACAAGGAAAATGCATATGCTCTACTGATGCCGCGTTAGCGAGGCGGTCAGCTTTCTCGTTCTCCTCTCTTGGGATTTGGACGAACTTCGCATTGAGACTGTGCATTTGATTCTTCACTTGCTCGAGGTACTCTTTCATCTGTTCCCCTCTGCATTCGTAACTGCTGTTAATTTGACTAGTGACCACTTAGGAATCGCAATACACAGTTACGTCCGTGGCACCTACAGCTTGCGCTAGATCCAGTCCTATTATCAGGGCTTCGTATTCGGCCTTATTTTTTGTTGCGGGGGAATCAATTTGGATTATGCACTTGACCTTATCTCCCTCTGGGCTGCGGAGTACAACCCCAACCCCTCTTGAATGTTTGTTTGAGGACTCGTCCATGTGGATCATCCATTTGGGGCGTCCTCTTGCCCCTTGCTCATTTGTGTTGGTGAATTCAGCAATGAAATCAGCAATAATCTATCCTTTTATGGCTAGTCGAACTCACTCAGCTCGATTGCCTATAGCACCATCCATCCAATCGCTTTTGGATTGCTCATTGCTTTCCACAATGGCTTCTCTGTCAAGACAACCACAATGTGGGCTTGGAAACACGGTTTGAGCTTGCGTGCTACGGTTACCAATGCAAAGGCGAGCTTCTCCATAGGTGGGTACCTTTCTTCCACGCTTAGGAGCACTTGACTCGTGAAATATACGGGTTTCTAGACTTTGTCTTTTTCCCTAACTAAGGTGGCACTGATAGCGGCTGGAGAGATGGCCAAGTAGAGGAACAACTCTTCTCCTGGTTTAGATGAGCTTAGCAGGGGTGGAGAAGAAAGGTATGTCTTTAGATTTTCAAATGTGCGTTGACATTCAGTCGTCCACTTAAAAGCCTTTTTTAACACGCAGAAGAAAGGAAAGCACTTATCCATTGCTTTCAAAACGAACCAGTTTAAAGCAGCAATCTTATCGTTCAAACTCTGTATCTCCTTAGTGGTTTTTGGTGGAGCTAACTCCATTATGGCCTATACCTTGTCCGAGTTGACTTCGATACCCCTCTAGGACACCATGAACCTTAGGAACTTCCCAGTCGTCACTCCAAACGCGCACTTATTTGGATTTAGCTTCATGTTGTAATGCCTAAGGGTCTTGAAAGTTTTCTTGAGGTCGTCTAGGTGATTGTCTTCTCGTGAGCTCTTCACAAGCATGTCATTAACGTATACTTCGACATTCCTCCCGATTTGGTGTGCAAACATCTTGTTCATCAGCCTTTGGTACGTCGCGCCTAAGTTCTTAAGGCCAAATGACATCACCTTATAGCTAAAAAGTTCCTGGCTTGTAACGAAAGAAGTATTCTCTTGATCTGCTTTGTTCAATTTGATCTGGTTGTATCCAAAGAACGCATCCATGAAACTCAGCAGCTAGTGTCTTGCTATTGAGTCCACCAAGATGTCAATCCGAGGGAGTGGGCAGCTATCCTTAGGGCAAGCCCTATTCAAGTCCGTAAAATCCACACATATTCTTTATTTCCCATTTGCTTTCTTGACTATCACCATGTTGGCCAGCTAGTTAGGGTAGTACACTTCCAATATAAATTTTACCTCCTGTAGCTTGCAAACTTCCTCTGCTATAGCGTTGTCCCGTTCTTGAGCGAATACCCGCTTCTTTTGATAGATGGGAGGAAAAGAGGGCGATACGTTCAGCTTGTGGACTATAACTGATGGGTTGATCCAGGGTATATCTTCGTGGCTCCAGGCGAATACGTCCTGGTTCTCCCTTAGGAATGAGACTAACACCTGATAGACTGGTGGGCTAGCAAGAGTTCCAATTTTTGTCGTCCTTTCAGGTTTTGAGTCGTCGAGGAGTACTTCTTCCAGCCCCTCTAAGGGCTTTGCTACCGTTCGATGTTCTCCAATGCATATCATGGATACATGATCGTTCATTTCCAGCATAGCGATGTAACATTTGCGTGCCGCTACCTGATTTCCTCATGCTTCTCCTACCCCGTACTCAGTGGGGAACTTCATCATTAAGTGGTAAGTAGATGTTATAGCCTTCCATGAATTAAGGGTCGATTGGCCCAGGATGGCGTTGTAAGCCGATGAATAGTCCACAACTAGGAATGTAACGTCTCTAGTGATTTGTTGAGGATAATCGCTAATGGTTATGGATAACGTGATCGCGTCGAGCGGTTACACTCTCGTCCCCCCGAATCTGATGAGAGGTGCACTAGTTGGAATCAATCGCTCTCTCTCAATATTCATCTGCTGGAAAGCTGGGTAGTATAGTATATCGGCCGAGCTTCCGTTGTCTACTAAGACCCTGTGAGTGTTGTAGTCCCCGATTCGTATGCTTACGACAACTGCGTCGTCGTGTGGAAGGTGGAGGCGTCGAGCGTCTTCCTCTAAGAACCCTATTACAGGGTTGTCAATTCGCGCCATTTTTGGGACCAAACTTGTCAATTGGACTGCTAAACCATCCAAAGGTAAGTTTTGTGTGCCTTCCGTGTTGAACAGGACATTGTTGTGCCCCCTACGATCGTCCTTATGTCTTCAATGGGTGGCTTAGGATGCTCGTTTTCCCTCTGGGGGACAGGCTCTTGTGGCTAGTTTGCCTTCTCCTTGCTTACAAACCTTTGCAACTTTCCTTGTCTGATTAGGGTTTCAATCTGTTGCTTCAAGTCAAACCATTCGGACGTGTCATGGTCATGATCTCGATGGAAGCGACAGTACTTATCCCTAGACCTCTTGTTGGGGTCACCCTTCATCTTACCAGGAAACGTCAATGATCCTTTGTCTTTGATCTACACGAGCACTTGATCGATAGGGAGGTTCAGTAGGGTAAAGCTTACGAATCTTCCCGTGGGGGGCTTGGAGCGTCTATCCTCTTTCCTGTCTTCATCCTTGTGGCTTTCCAACCCCTTTCCTGTCATGTTTCTTCTGGCCTTTCTCTCTTCCTGGGCTTCTCCTCCCGCGTAAGTAGCGCGTCTTCTGTGTTCATGTATTTGGTAGCCTTGTACAATATATCCAACATTGTCTTTGGGTCGTTCTTATAAGAGAAAACAAAAACTTCCCCTTTCGTAACCCATTAGTGCACACGGCCACGAGTGTTTTGTCGTCAGCTCATCAATCTAGAATGCTTCCTTGTTGAAACGGGTGATGTAAGATCTTAGCATTTCATCCTCTTGCTGCTTGATGTTCATTAGGCATGCAGTCGACTTTTTGTACCTATGTCCTTCGATAAAGTGCGAGGCAAATTGGGCGCTCAACTCCTTCAAGGTACTGATAGAGTTCGTCGTCAACTTGTTGAACCAAACTCTTATAGGTCCCCTCAGTGTAGTGGGGAAAGCCCTGCACATGATTTCATCTGCTACGCCTTGCAGGTGCATTAGGGTTTTGAAGGTCTCCAAGTGGTCCAGAGGGTCCTTTGACCCATTGTAGGCTTTTACTTGCGGCATGCGGAATTTCGGTGGGAGAGGGAAAGAAGTAACAGGGTGAAGGGCAAATCCGTCTGGTGCACTAGTTTGTCGAGGTCACTTAATACTTGTCCCCTAAGGGTGTTCATCATCAAGTCTATTTGTTCCTTCATCATATGCATATCTGCAACTAGATTTGGTGGGGCGACATCTGTGGCCATTTGCCTACTCACACCATTGCTGCCTTCTGGTCCTTCCCTATCCTGTCTACCGTTCGTGCGCGAAAGGCTGTCGCTCTCCTGCTCCTTTTCTTGATCTTGAGGCTCGTTGTCCCTTTGGAGTAGTTGCTCTTCTAGCTCGTGGTTCTACTTGGTGAGACGTTTAACCACCATAGCGAGTGTCTGAACTTGTCTCTCAAGGGTTGCAGTGTGTGGTTCGTCTCATTGATTGTTGTTGTTTTCCATCGAGCGAGTAAGCACCATGAAACTCTTTGTCCGGGAAGCAGCAACGTGGCTCACCTACGTTCTGTTTCGCCTTTCCCACAAATGGCGCCAACTGAGGATGCCGAAAATCGTCAGTAAGCTGCACAACCCTTACGTGTCGAAACAACACCTGCACAACACCGAAAAAGAAGACCTCAAGAGAATATTGGTGTGGTACCGCTTGAATACCCTCTAAAGGTTAAGTTAGAAAATTATTACAACTCTAGAGTGCTAGAGCTGGGCTCAATTATGCGTACCTTATTTTCTAAAGGTTTTGGCATTTTTATAGTAGTAGAGAACCGACCTTGGTGCCTTGGCAAAGAAGGATATTTCTTTGTAGAGAAGATCCTCATAAATGCACATAATTTAAGGAACACATTCCATATAAGGCTCTACTAACTAGGATTACTTGTGAAGTACAAGTTATTACCATTTGAAGTTTCTTGGGGGCCAAATAAGCCATGTCATTACCACGTGACTTTTTTACCATCGTTAACCTTTGTATCCGTTCGGACCGTTATCCGTCCACTGCAGGTGACCAATTCTCTTTAGATCATCCGTCCACTGAAGGTGACCCATTCCCTAAGATCATCCGTCCTCCTTTAAGGGGTTTTGTCACTTCATCTTTTTGTCTGTTGTCCTAGTGATGCTACCTATGGTAGGTCTTTGTAAATTCTGGCCATCTACTTTAATTCCACCCTCTTCATATATATATATATATATATATATATATATTTGGAACAATGATGCCAACAACATCAAAACAACCCCTCAGTCAGAGACAATTCGAATCTTCCATCCTCACAATTTGAACCTTGAAAATGAAACCTCTATTGCACTACATGGTATTACTTGTCTATAGAAGTTGATTTCAGATATTTTCTTTTTAGAAACAATATTATTTGAATTTATGATATTTAATTTATAATGATTGTTTTTAATTATTTGGCCAAAACACAACTTATAATTATTCGATAATCACAACTTATAACAATAAAAGGGAACAAATAATGCCAATAAACATACCAAGAGCGATTATTATTCAGTGCAATGATAGAAATCTCGAGTTGTGGGTGTAAATTTGTATAACCAACACTATATAAGCATGCTCAAAAAAAAAAAAAAAAAAAAAAACTAGATAAGCATGACAATAACTATCAAAAAATTTGTGTACAGGTGTGCATGTATAGTATTAGTATACCATAGAATGAATCCGAGATCCAAGATTGCATGTGAGTTAAATATAAGTGGTGTTGGTCCTGTTGGATTAATGCCAGGTTTGTTTTGACATCTCCTTTCCATAACCAACAGGCATAGAGCCACGGCCCCAAAAATCATTTTTTTCATAGGTAAGATAGGCCCTAAAAAAAGGCCCAACACTTCAAATGACGCAAGAACGATTAACAATGGAGATATTCTTCCAAGGACATAAAAGTAAAACAGTTGAAATCATGAAACAGCATCTCCTATCAAAACCTTTTAATATCAGTTCCTCAATAGATATTCAATATACAGCCTTTTAAAACTCTAATATATTTTTTCTTCTTCTTTTACATAACTTGTTTTTTAAACTTTTCAAAACTCTAAAATTTTATTTTTCTATTTTTACATAAATTGTTTTTTAAACAAAACAAACTAAGGAAAAATAAGCTATACCCAACGTACATAAAACCATAAAACAAAAAAAACAAAAAGTATATCTTTGCGAATGCCCAAAAAAAAATCCTAATTCATATCATCAAGATTTATTAATTTCTTTCTAGATCTGGGCCCGGACCTCAGATTTGTGAAATAAGTACTCCTAGGCTTTTGGTCTGAATTAAACATAGGCCGAAGTGGTAGTGAACCCAATCCACGTTGACAAAAGGAATAAACCACCAATATTAGCCCGTCATGTCATAGAAGAATAAAAAAAAGAAGAAGATAGCCCATCAGATGCCACCTATATCAAGTCAATGTAGCACAAGTTTAACTACCTTCATTAGGCTCAGTCCCTCTCACTACTCACATCAAATCTAAGGCAGTGTAATCTTTTAATCTGTGTGCTTCTAATCCCATTTACAAATTTTCTTTGTTGGCCATACTGATCCGAAGTCAATTTCTCTTTGTGAATCGTGATCTCTTTCTTGGCCACAATTATCTTATAGTCAAGTTTTTTGAAATCACCACTGAAATCCAATTACTCATCAGTGCCTCATTGGTTTGCTTTATTGAATCATATCTCTCCCCCTCCCATGTGATCATAAACTATCACTTTTTTTGTGTGCGTGTGTTATTAAATAAGAAAAGTGCATGTTATTTTATTGTTAGTGCACTGGCATCAAATACCCACATTTAAAAAACGTTAGTGCTATTAAACAATGTGAAACAAATTTTTAATTACTAATATGCATCTAAAAAAGGCATTATTAAACAATGGATGTGAGCAGAGTAGTAGAGGATAGCAAAAAGTTGTAGGTAATGATGCCCGACTGGCAAGTGGGTTGTTCTAGTATAGTATGAGTGTATGACATATGCTATATATTAGCTAAGAAAGTGATGAACAAGTTTCAAAAGCATAGCTTCTGCTGCAAATGCACTAAAAGAGAAGCCTAGATGCAAGAAGTTTTGGCGGAAAAGGGTATCTTAAATATCTTGAAATTGTAATGAGAGATGCTACGTCCACAACATTTTTACAACATTTTTACAACAAATCATAAGTGGTTGGTTGTTATTGGTTCAAATTTAAATCTAACACTAAAATTACTTTTTTGCCCCAACAATAATAACCAGTAACAACCTGCCACATAGGATTTGTTGTAAAAATGTTGTGAAAATGTTGTGGACATATCATTTCTCAATTGTAATTAGTGCATTTTAAGAAAACAATACTCAAAATGTGTACTAGTTGTAGTACATTAATTTAATGGTGGCTTCATTTTTTTTAAAGGAAGTGCAAATTGTGGGGTTCGCTACTATGTAGGAAATCAGATATGCTATTTGTGTGATTACTTTATATAATACTTAGCAAGAAAATAGCAAATTAAAGTGCAATATCTTGATTTTTTATTTTTAGATTCGATAGAATCTATGTTGATTATTTTTTACCATCAACTTAAAGAGTTAAGACGATAATAAATTTTGTTTGAATAAGGTGAGATTTGTACTCAAATTATTTAGTTGATTATATCAAATTTTTATCATTCGAGTTTACTAAAACTCCCCCACACTAACTAAAATCCTTTTCTAACTGGAGAAAAATGTAACAAGAACAATAATAAATGATCTTGGTTTGAGATTAGCGCATTTTTTTCCATACGAAAACTATGCTCATTGGTTCAAAACACAATTAAAAAGAGATAGAATTTGCACATTGTTCTCAAACGAAGGAGTCGAGTGCTTTGTTAAGTGGGTCCCCCATCCTATTGGATGGTTACAGTTGAATTCAAGTGGCCATTGATTACAAACAGTGAAATAATAGAGCCAATTTGAGTTTCATGAACAAAATTTGCTTCTTCCTTCTGCTACAGCCTCTCAAACAAAGGCATCTTGCATAATAATTTGCAACTTGAAAGCAATAGAACTGATATTGGTCTGGCAAAGGATAAAATTATTTTATCCTTTGCATTTTATCCTTTGCCAGACCAATATCAGTGAAATAACCACGTTTTTCATGAACAAAATTTGCTTCTTCCTATTTTATTAAAATAGGAAGAAAAACATGGTTATTTCCACTGCTTCCATATTGGCCAGGAATATTGCGAAGCAATCTAACAACTAAACTGTAGAGTTTGAAAATTGGGACTCTTAGCTTGTTCAAGGAGAAACAAATAGCTTAACAGAATGTTTTTTGACACTATAGGAGACAGATGAGCTCCCCGAGGGATCCATAACAAAAATACTTATGGATGTAATTATTATTGAGAATTTGTTAGCAAAGTGCTTAGTTTGATTACCCTGAGAGGAAAATTATTCCAAAAGCATTAGAATACATGAGTTATCTTTTGATGTTTTTGCTTGTCTTAAAGAGTCAATTCATGTTGTTTATTTTCAATTACTTATAGTTTAGAGGTGAATATGCATGAATGGTTAAGCAACATATGAATCAATATAATTAAAATCTAGCTTATAATCTAGTGCTTGCATACTCATTGATTCATTAAAAAAAAAAAAATCAAAATTAGATTCATATTAAAGTTTATACCTAAGCTAAATGTTGTTTACCGTGATTTTTATATTTTCGTCAACTCTTAAAAAGATCTTGTAAAGATATTATTTTATAGAATATGCAAATTTGTTTTATGTATATATTTTTCAAATAAAATATGGACAACCAATTTTTTAGAAAATAGTACACTTGGTATAATTTTTCATTGAAATTCATATATGAACGAATATTAATTTTTTGAAAAAAAGTCTAAATAGACTTAAAATATAAATATTATTATTACACATTCAAATTTTTACATATATAGGACTACTTTAATAAATATCTAATTGAGTGTTTTTTTTTTTTAAGTTTAGATTTATAAATATACATATAAATACAATTAATAAAAAAAAGTTAAAATGTAATGATATTTGGCATAAAATTAAAGCCTATTTAAAAATTCAAGATCCTTAGCATCAAAGCAGTGGGTGCACGAAATTAGAACGCAATTAAATTTTTTATTTTGGTTGAGAAAATGAAATTAAAATATTTTGGATTTTTGATAAAATTTTTACTTTAATATATTAATATTATATAATATATAATGTAAAGACCAACCAGTTGTTTTATGGCCTTCTATGGCTTATAGTCTTCAGGTATTAATAGCATGGGAAATTTCCAAATTGGACTGTACATGAGTCATGAGTGCGCGACATAATTTAGTGGTTCAACTTTTTTTAAACATTTGAATAGACTTAGAGAATCTCTTTCGCTGAAGAATAGAGTTTAGAGAATCTTCTTTTGCTTTCTGGTCTGTCGTTGATGAAATTTCTAAGCGATATATCAGATTATCAGAGTAGGTTTTGAATGAATTTACAGCCACCCATACATGTTACAACTTTGGAATATGATTCGTACAAAGAATGTATAAAAAATTATGAGCATAGCTGCTCATCAAAAAAAAAAAAAATTATGAGCATAGCTTTGAACCGCTGACTTTTATTAAATAGGAAAAAAAGAAGAAGAAGTGGCACAAGCGGAAATCATCATGCTTGTATTCTTCTGGTATGCATGTATGCATTCTTCTAGCACATGCATGCATGCATTCTTTTTCGTTTTTCTTTCATATATAAAATTGTATTATTTTTTCATCTCTTTTATTAGCATATTATTTTTTGCTACGTCTAACGGTACTAATTTCTACTTCCTTGACTTGAATTAATGGCTCATTTGTAAATGTTATTCTAGTAACATTGCTTAAGCGTTGTAAAAATACATGTGGGTAAAAAAGTGTTGTGAAAATATGTGTTGTATTGTTTAAATAACGAAAATTGTTATTCAAAAAACGTTACCAAAGAGGCCCTAAGTTACTCTTTTTCATAAGTGCTTCAATTACATTAATCTGCTATATCCATTCAGTTCTTATCCAATGATTTACAACCATTTGTTCTAATTATACATCCTTATGAATTATTAATCCAAAATATGGAAAATATTGTATTTGTTATTTCTTGACCATTAAGTTGTACAACTCTTTAATCTTTCTTTGTCTTATTTTAAACTTATTTTCCACGTGCTCAATTTTAAACCTAATTTATAGCATTTAAATTATAAAGTATCACTTCAGATTCCCAACTTTGCATTGACTTAATGTCTAGATTCATTCATTAATTAAAACTATATATATATAATTATATATATGGGTAATTCTACCATACCCTTTTTTTTGTGATACGATACTCACTAGTAGGCAATCTGCTATACTAGGTTATCAAATCCTCACATTTGACTGTTTTATCTATATATTGTGCAGTTATAACATCACATGTGACAGTTCTTTTGTCACATTTGGTGGTTCTCTTTTTTTTTTTTTTTCATATTTGATAGTTCCATACTCACATTGTGTAGTTCTAACATCGCATTTGACAGCACTTTTGTCACATTTGGTGGTTCTCTTATTTTTTTTTCTCACATTTGACGGTTCCATCCTCACACTATGTAGTTCCCACATCACCTGTGACAGTTCTTTTGTCACATTTGGTGGTTCCATTATTTTTTTCTCATATTTGATGGTTCTATTCTCACATTGTGCAATTCTAACATCACATTTGACAATACTTTTGTCACATTTGTGTAGTACCAATATCACATGTAATTATATGTTTGTCACATTTGGTAGTTCCTTTATTTTTTCTTACATTTTTCTGTTCCATCATAACATTGTGCAATTCCAACATCATATCTGACTGTTTTTTTCTCACATGTGGCAGTACCAATATCACATATAACTGTACTTTTGTCGCATTTGGTGGTACCTTATTTTTTTCTCACATTTGACAATTTCGTTGTCACATTGGGCAGTACCAACGTCTCATGTGACCATACTTTTATCACATTCAATGGTTCCTTTATTTATTTATTTTCCTCACATTTGATAGTTTCATTGTCATATTAGACAAAAACCAACATCACATGTGACAAAAATACCCCCTGAAACTCTAAAAAATTACTGTGATACCCTTAATACCTAAAAAATAATTGATATACTCTTAGAACCTATAAAATGACTGAAATGGCCCTAAAACCTAAAAAATGACCGAAATACCCTCTAATACCCTTAAAATCTAAAAAATGACCTTATAACCTAAAAAGTGACTAAAATACCCTTAGAACCTAAAAAACGACCGTAATACATCTAAAACCTAAAAAATAACCGAAATACCCATAGAACCTTAAAAATGACTGAAATAACCCTAAAACCTAGAAAATGACCGAAATACTCTTAGAACCTAAAAAATGACATTGAAACATAAAAATGACTAAAATGACCTTGTAACCTAAAAAGTGATTGAAATACCTTTAGGAGTAAAAATAACCGTAATGCACTTGAAACTTAAAAAATGACCGAAATACCCTCAAAACCTATAAAATGACCAAATACCCTCCTGAAACCCTCTAAAATTACTGAAATACCCTTAGAACCTACAAAATGACAAAAATGACCGTGAAACCTAAAAATGACTGAAATGACCTAGAAGGCTGAAACTTAAAAAATGACTGAAAAACCCTTAGAATCTAAAAAATGACTATAATGCCCCTGAAACCTAAACAATTACCAAAATACCCCTAAAACCTAAAAAATGACCAAATTACCTATAGAAACCTATAAAATGACTGAAAGACCCTTGAAATCTAACAAATGACCAAAATACCCCTTAAAACCTTTATTTGCATGACCAAAATGACAAAAAAATTTTTATATAATTACTCTACTTGCTTCCCCCCCCCCCTAAAAGTCTTGGTAAAATTATAAATTTTCTTTTGTCATTAAGTTGTTTTACTTTGTTGTATACTTATTGAAATTTAAAATATGATAAGTTATAAAAAAAAAAAAAAAAAAACTATCTAATATGCACGCGCGCGCGCACGCACACACACATTTATGCATATGTGTGGGAGGTTGTCTTAACTAATATAGTTAGTAGTTAGTACCACAACTTAGTGCCCCATTGTTGACCTAAACCTTATGATTTTAATTTTTTTAAGTTTTATTTCGAAATTGCTACAAAAAAACTTAGGGTTGTGTTTAGATGGCAACATTTGGATTTGGATTTTAAATCAGTGGATTTAAATGCATTGATTTGAAATCCATTGATTTTAAAATTCCTTATTTGAGTCTTTTTATACAACGAAGGATTTGAACATTATTTGAAATTCCATTGTTGGAATACCTAAATTTGGATTTGGATTTGGAATTACGATCATAAAATATTTTTTCCAATTATTTTTTTCTTAAACCTTCCACATTTCAATTTTAGTAACATTTTTAATAAATATATGAGGCAATGAAAAAGTCATTGATAATCCAATTGACAAAATAATAACTAAAAATTTGTCATCATAGCCAACTAATAATTTGCTATTAGTAACAACTTGGGCTTGCAAAATATGAATTTATCATATAACTTATTGAATTGAGAAATCCCTATTTGAAATTCTATGAGAAATTTCCTCAAGCACTTGCCATGCCTTCTTTTTAAACCTTAGACAGGGTTATCCTTGCAGAGAGAATGCCAAGTCATTAAAACAACCAAGGCAATCATTAAACCCTAGAAGCTTATTTTTTGAAGTTCAAATTGCTATACACTATTGTTGGAATTTGGATGATTTGGCTGCCTCTTTAGAAGGAAAAGGAAAAGGCTTGCAACAAACAGAAAATTGGAAGAACTCAACAAATTTTGATGTTCAACAACAATGTATTCTTTGTTTTTGTCTAGAAGTTGATTTGACTGATAGTGAACCTGAAAAATGGTGCTTGAAGTAAGAGTAGCTGTCATGACCCAAACCTAATACTTGCAACAAACAGAAAATTGGAAGAACTCAACAAATTTTGATGTTCAACAACAATGTATTCTTTGTTTTTGTCTAGAAGTTGATTTGACTGATAGTGAACCTGAAAAATGGTGCTTGAAGTAAGAGTAGCTGTCATGACCCAAACCTAATACTTGGATTTGTGACCATGACCAGTATGTTAATATCAAGTTTGAACTTGATATTAACAAGAACCAACTAAACTTTTAAACAAAAGCTTTCCTCTTTCTTTTCATTGTTGTTTCTTTACTTTAATATATAAATTTTCACTTGATATTTAGAGCATCTACATTGTACTCCAAGGGACAACTTAATCCACCAATTATTCAATTTCGAAATTTCACATAACACATCTCTTAATATATTAAAGTACACAACTTTCATTAGATCCTAAAATACACAATACTACAAAGCTAAGCATCAAACTTCCAAAACAGGGGCTATACTTTTAAAACTAAAACCAATTCCTCCCAAAACTCGACTAAAGCTCCCTTTGCTCCAGAATAAAACTTGTTGACTATAAGAGTGGAAGGGGTGAGCTAAATAGCTTAATAAGGGTGAGTTACATGAGAAATTAATAAGAATGGATGTAAACTAAAGCATTTCTTTTTATGGATATTTAGATAGGAGAACATCTTTTACTTTTATGCATATTATTTTATGTACTTTAGATTTTGTAAGCATCACAGACATATATTTGTCTAAAACATGATTGTATTCAATATCCCTATTCAAAACCTTTTAGTGCATAATATTCTTTTTAAAATATCCTCATGAATTACCAAATGCCCATACCACTGATAACGCCTTAAAATGTATACTTGTTATATGTTTACGTGGGCGTTATCTCCTTATTACTATGCTTAATTTGTATAATTAAACCATTATTTGCATTAGTCCCTATTATATAGCTTTACATAATTTCTTGAATAAGATGCTATTCATTGTGTGTAATTTTCTACTTTCAGGAAATTATGTGAGAAAGATGAGTTTACAGGAATTTGTGAGAGAATGGAGGCCAAACTATAATTAAAGTGGAGCTAAAGAACCATGCTCAAATGTCTAAGGAGCAGCTGGAGTGCTTGGATCATTTACCATGATTGGAAGCTTCAAATAAGGAAAGAAATCAAAGAGGCAGAATCTGAAAAGGAAAAATCTGATTTGAGCACTGATCAGTATTTTGGGCGTATCTCACTCATCAAAAATCCAATTGATACAAGGCCAGATGGGTTGGAACTGTGATTTCATTATCTACAACTTTCCAGTTTTGAGTTTTTCCAAATTCGCAAGTTTTGAAGGCCGAAATTAACTCACAATTTACCGCTGTAAACCTGGACGGAAATTAAAATAGAAAAAGTTTTATTTTCTTTAGACTTTTCGACATTAGGTTTTTGGAGGAGGCTGTGAGAACGAATTTTGGGCAGAGAAAACTTGTATTTTTCCTTCTCTAATGGCAGCCTAAACCTTTTGCTAGGGCTAGGGGTTATGTTTCTTCTATACGGTATGAATATTCAATGTGATTTTTTCTAAGATTTTATCAACGACATATTTGATTGTTCAATTAGATTTCTATTGATGTATTAGTTCTTCCATGCTTTCAATAAGTTCAATCATGTTTTTCTTATTGTTTAGATGAATTTCTAATAGTTTCAAATAGAAATCAGGTTTTAAAGTGAATGGGTTTTTCTGAAAAACTTTTCTAACCGCATTATTAATCGAGGTTATAATGCGTTCTTGAATTGTCTCAGTTCAACCGAATCATAAGTTTTTAATTGTATAAGAACAATCAATTATGAAATAGATATTTTCTTAGATCACAAAGAATCTCATATCGATATAGGGAAACTCCCCGATGCTCTAGTATATACATTATTGATTTGAATCAGTTTTTATTATTATTCTTGTTAACAATCACCAAGCAAAAGTATTTTTTTTTTCTCCACGTAAATTGTCATTTAATTATATTGTCTTTGAATTTACCCTGCTCCTTGTGGTTCGACCTCGGTACTCCGAGAATTATATTGCTACGATCTCCTGCACTTAGGAGTGAGCAAGCAACCACTTATCCCTTTACCTGAAAGCAGAGGAACCAAGAGCCTAAGGTCGAAGGAGCTCAAACTTGGGCGCTGGTAATACCTATACCAAATATCAAAATTTATTACTATTAATTCTACCTAAGCATAAACTTATACATACATCTCGAAAACCTAGGTCTCAAAATCAAGGAAATCCTAATCCTACCTCAAAGAGGTCCCCTAAACACAAGATACACATATCAAAAAACATGATTCACATAACCAAAGAAAAATCATTATATTCTCATTCATATTCAATCATATAACGAAGGAAACACATTCAATTCAATTGCAAGGGTTTAATAATTCATTAGGTTTTTACAGCTTGTCTACCAAATGCAAAGTAAATGATTTTTTTCCAAAATGACATTTTCTAAATAACCAAATGGCAAAGTATTAACAAGCCATTCTATGATATTCTTTCTTGCATTAACATTCTTAATTAAGTAACCAAAATACCCTGGGCAACCATAAGGCAGCATAGAACTCAGTCGTTGCAATTACAATTTCGTGTAGTCATTTAGGGTTAAACTTAAAACTTAAAACAAGGACTTAGCTTCAATCAGCACATGAAAATTAATATTCACACTTTTCAAAGTTGAATCTTATAAGTTCAAGGAATTATGTATAAAAATAAGTAAATTCTCATTAACATAAACGAATTATGTACAAAAATAAGTAAATCAGATTTCCAAAGATTGAATAAGTACATAATCCTCATTAATTAACAATATAGTTTGTCGAGATATTACAGCATCCCACACACAAACAATAAACAACATAGCAGAATAAAAAATCAAACTTACCTCTCCTGCCATAGAGGACAAATATAACTAGCCCCCTTTTCTTTTTTCTTCTTTAAAAAAAAAAACAATAGTATAACTAGTTTATTTGCAAGAACAAAAACACAAAGTAAAACTTAACTTTGGCTTTCCAATAAGCAGGTTTCATAGTGACATAGGATATACCAAATTATGCACTAAAGGTGGCCCATAGCAAAAACAAATTGAGGCTCTAACATACTGTACCCAGCCAAATCAACTACAATAATGGTGACTAGATTTAAGGCAATGTGAAGAGGGGGGGGGGAAGCATTATACTGAAAAGATAACAATACTAACAAATATGTACTCCTAATAGACCATTAGAAAACCATCCTATTGGTCATAATTATATTTCCTCTGTAATGGAGAGGTAATTAATGTTATTGCCAAGCTCAAAATTGAGCTTGCAAAGTTTAATTGCTACATGATCAACATATTTGACTCCAGTCCTAAAAATATCCAAATATAATAAACATGACTAGCCATATGAAAAAACAAACAAGAAGAGAGCAAATCAGTTCAAACTTATAAAGTGTAGATAATACATGAACTCGATCTCAATGTCTACCATCTTCGATTTCTGTGTTGCTTCCGAAAAAACAAACAAGAATTTGGGGAAACAAAACAAACAAACATGGCAATTAAGATTTTCGCATATTTTATGGAATTAGGGTTTTGATCCTAATCTTCCAGTTCCACTATATCAAAGCGATTTTGATCTTTTTGAGAAACCTTCACCGGTGAGTAAAGCCATGAGACGGAGATGAGGATCAACCTAGTGAGAGAATAGAAGCGGTTTGAGAGAGGAGAATGCGAGAGTCGAGAGCTCAGATGAAAAAGTATGTGACTTTGTGTGTTTTTTATTTTATTTTTGTTGGCTTTTATACTAAACCCGCTTGAACGGTTGCATGTTTTTCATTAAAATAAAAGAACGGTTAGGATTAGAGTAAGTAAAATCTATGGTTTTGATTTTAGCAGGTACTGTACCCACCAAAAAAATATATGGGTACCGTAGAATGACCCTATATATATATATATATATATATATATATTCCATGGGATTTCATACTCACTGACTCACGCTAGTTACAACTAACACATCTTTTATAAACTTAAAATACTTTTAAGGAACTCAATTATTTTCTAAGATCCTTATGACCTCCCTGGGTAATTTATGATATGTTTTCTCTATGTCACAAAAAACCATAATAAACCATTTAAAAATTTGCTTCTTCCTTCTGCTTCAGCCTCTCAAACAAAAGCATCTTGCATAATAATTTGCAACTTGAAAGCAATAGAATTGATATTGGTCTGGCAAAGGATAAAATAGGAAGAAAAACATGGTTATTTCCACTGCTTCCATCACTACAAAAAATGTGGGCTATAGCCGTGTTTTTTTTAGCAGCGCTTACAAAAACGAGGCTCTAGACTTAAACAATAGTTGCGTTCCTAAAAAACGCAGCTCTAGACTTAAACAATAGCTATGTTTTATAAAAACGCGGCTATAGCTAACCTATAGCTACGTTTTTAAAACGCAGCTATAGATTAATTCTATAGCTGTGTTCAGCTATAGATTAAACTGTAGAGTTTGAAAATTGGGACTCTTATCATGTTCAAGGAGAAACATATAGCTTAACAGAATGTTTTTTGACACTATAGGAGACAGATGAGCTCCCTGAGGGATCCATAACAAAAATACTTATGGATGTAATTATTATTGAGAATTTGTTAGCAAAGTGCTTAGTTTTGATTACCCTGAGAGGAAAATTATTCTAAAAGCATTAAAATACATGAGTTATTTTTTGATTTTTTTGCTTAAAGATTGTCTTAAAGAGTCAATTCATGTTGTTTATTTTCAATTACTTATAGTTTAGAGGTGGATATGCATGAATAGTTAAGCAAAATATGAATCAATATAATTAAAAACTAGCTTATAATCTAGTGCTTGCATACTCATTGATTCATTTAAAAACAATCAAAATTAGATCCATATTAAAGTTTATACCTAAGTTGAATCTTGTTTATGGTGATTTTTATATTTTTGTCAACTCTTCAAAAGGTTTTGTAAAGATATTATTTGATAGTGTATGCAAATTTGTTTTACATATACATTATTCAAATAAGATATGGACAACTAATTTTTAGGACATACACTTGGTATTATTTTTCATCGAAATTCATATATGAACTAATAATAATTTTTTGTGAAAAAAAATCTAAATTAGTTTTAAATGGACTTAAAATATAAATATCAATATTATTACTCATTCAAAGTTTTAAATATGACTATTTTAACAAATATCTAATTGAGTGCTTTTATTTTAAGTTTAGATTTATAAATATACATTTAAAGACACTTAATAAAAAATTTAAAATGTAATGATATTTGGCATAAAAGTAAAGCCTATTTAAAAATTAAAGATCCTTAGCATCAAAGCAGTGGGTAATTAGAAAAACATTTGGCACGAAATAAGAATGCAATTAATTTTATTTTATTTTTGAGAAAATGCAATTAAAATTTTTTGGATTTTTGATAAAATTATTAATTCAATATATATTAATATTATATAATATATAATGTAAACACCTACCAGTTGCTTTATAGCCTTCTATGGTTTATAGTCTTCAGGTATTAATAACATGGGAAGTTTCCAAATTGGACTGTACATGAGTCATGAGTGCGCGACATAATTTAGTGGTTCAACCCATTTTAAACATTTGAATAGACTTAGAGAATCTCTTTTGCTGAAAAATAGAGTTTAGAGAATCTTATTTTTGCTTTCTGGTCTGTCTTTGATGAAATAAGCAATATATCAGATTATCAGTATAGGTTTTGAATGAATTTACAGCCACCCATACAAAGAATATATAAAAAAAATTATGAGCATAGCTTTGAACTGTGCTGACCTGTATTAAATAGGAAAAAAAAGAAAAGTGGCACAAGCAGAAATCATCATGCTTGCTCACCACCAGTAATAGACTAATTGATATTGTTCACATGCATGTATGTATTCTTCTTCGTTTTTCTTTCATATCTAAAATTATATTCTTTTTTCGTCTCCTTAATTAGCGTATCATTTTTTGCTACTTCTAATGGTTCTAATTTCTACTTCCTTGACTTGAAAGTTACTCTCCTTGGTAAGTGCTTCAATTACGTTCAGTTGCGGCTCTAAGAATATTTATTAGAGTGGTTACTAAAAAACTTACATTATACAAAATTTAATAAAAAAACAATTTGAATATATTAACGTCACCAAAAAACACGCAAATAAATGAAAACAATTTTTTTTTGTATACTGGCAAAGAGAATAAGAAAAAAAAAAAAGACTAATAATAGATAAAGTGGAAGCTGAAAATGTTAATATGAGAATAATAAAGTGATCGCAATAATTTCATAACAAATCTTATGTAATAAGTTGTTAGTCTGTTATTGGTGAGTAAAACATGTTAATATCGAACCCAAATTATTATTAGTAACAGCTTACCATATAAGATTTATTGTAAAATTATTGTGAAAGTATTGTGGATATAACATTACTCTTATATTTATTGAGCTCAAATTTTTATAATTCTCAAGTAAAAATGTTCAAAAATTTTAATAAGGTGGTCAAAATAGGTTAATTTAATATATAATATATTTTTTAAAAGTATATACATATATATATATACGTACATTTTTTTCAAGTCAAGGTGGTCATAGAACATATTAGTTTAAAATGATTATTTATATAATTTTTTTTTTGCATGTATAAATTTTTTTTTGACAAGTAAGGGTGGACTACCGTCACATACAAGTACAACTGCCAGTGATTACATTAATCCGCTTCATCTATCTTGTTTTTGTCCAATGATTTACAACCTCTTTGTTCTTATTATATATCCTTATGAATTATTAATCCAAAATATCGAAAATATTGTATTTTTTATTTCTTAACCATTAAGTTGTACAACTCTTTAATCTTTATTTGTCCTATTTTAAACTTATATTCCACTCAATTTTATACCTAGCTAATTTATAGCCTTTAAACTATAAAGTATCACTTCAAATTTCCAACTTTGCATTGACTCACGGTCTAGATTCATTCATTAAAACTATATTATTTGCAAAAAAGAAATATATATATATATATATATATACATACACACACATTTTTTTCGAGTCAAGGTGGTTATAGAACATACTAGTTTAAAATGATTATTTATATAAATCTTTTTTTGCATGTATAATTTTTTTTTTTTTTTTTTTTGACAAGTGAGGGTGGACCACCACACATACAAGTACAGCCGGCAGTGATTACATTATTTTGCTTCATCCATCTTGTTTTTATCCAATGAGTTACAACCTCTTTGTTCTTATTATATATCCTTATGAATTATTAATCCAAAATATCGAAAATATTGTATTTGTTATTTCTTATCCATTAAGTTGTACAACTCTTTAATCTTTATTTGTCCTATTTTGAACTTATATTCCACTCAATTTTATACCTAATTTATAGCATTTAAACTATAAAGTATCACTTCAGATTTCCAACTTTGCATTGACTCAAGGTCTAGATTCATTCATTAAAACTATATTGTTCGCAAAAAAGATATATATTCCTTGGGATTTCATACTCACTGACTCACACAAGTTACAACTGATACTTCCTTAATAAACTTAAAATACTTTTAAGGAACTCAATTATTTTCTAAAAACCTTTTAACCTCCTGGGTAATTTATCATATGTTTTCTCTATGTCACTAAAAACCATAATAAAACCATATAAAAATATGTATGGGATTCTCTGTATTTGTCCATTAAATGTCTAAGTAAAAAATTGCTTACATGATAACAGATTATACTGATCATGAAATAAAATCAAATTGATTATCCAATATTATTATTTTCTTTCTCAACATATATATTCAATGGTTCTCTCTTTAATTTTTATAGTATGACTCAATAGCTTAATTACATGGTAATATGTACAATTTTGAATATATTTTTTAATTAATTATTGTGCATATATACAGGCCGGCCCAACCTAATTTGGAGCCTAAAGTGAAACATTTATGTGGGGCCTTTTATATATAAATATTAATTAAATAAAATTATTTAATATTAATCAAATTGAGGTTCATTTGGTGTATTAAATACAAAATTTAATGAATAATACTAACTAAAACTAAGGTTAGTTTCATATAGAGAATTGAATATCATAGTTGAAAAATTAATTAAAAAAAAGAAAAAAATTTAAAAGAAAATTAATTTATCTTGGATATATAGCAATACATAGTTAATAACATTTATAATCTAATCTATAATCTATGATATTAATTGATGTGTGGCTTTGTAGTAGATAAGTTTACAAATATTTAAAGTTTCAAACTATTAGAGGAGATTAATCATCATTGATGATCTAACACACATATATATACTTAGATTAGGCTAGAGTAGAATTCTATATTGTATTAAAAAAAAAATGTATTACAAAATATTTATAATATAATGTGACAATAATAGTGATTGATAAGCTTCAATAATGTAATTAATGAATATTTAAGATACTTTTTTGTGGTCAGTAACATGTCAGTTTGTAAATTTATAGTAAAATTTGTGATATCTTTAACATCAATAATAATAAAAAGTGCACAACAATTTGAAAAAAATTCATATTTTTTATAAATTTTAAGCTTTTTACAATGGGATAGATGAGGCTTTTTTTTTTTTGTAAAGGGTAAATATTTTTTGTGGTGGGGGCCTTAGGCCTAGGCCTTGGACCGGTTATATATGTATATTGAAATTACACTTTCTAATATATAAAATATGTCTGTGCTTGTCATACATTTTTTTTACAATTAGTCTGATCCAAAGCTCATGAAAAAGATGAAGGTTGTGATTCCTTGATTGTATAAGTGTAAAATTTAGTAGCTTTATTGTTATAAGAATAATATATATAGGCCACTACGTTACGTATTAAAAACAAATTTTGCTTCCTCATAGATTTGATTGGATCCCTATCCGAAAAAGAAAGAAAAAAAAAGAAAAGGGTTTGATTGGATCGTATAGCAAAGTGCGCTGGTTCTTTCACCATATTTATTTTTAATTGAAATCATATACATTATGACTTCCTAATTTAATGAATTCATCGTCTAACTAGTGCGTTTCTTCTTACTTTTTGTTTGTGCTTTGAAATAATATAACAAGACATAATGGCAATGCCTAATATATGTAGCATGCATACATATCTAAAGTGTCTATAGAAAGCCAAAATGCATATATACCTCCTTTTAACATAAACACTACTGTAGGCTGTAGCTTGAAACCGAACCGAAATCTAGGTGGGGTTGGTGAATTAATATATACTTGCAAGGGATAGACAGGTGGGTTGGTGGAAATAAATAGAAATTAAACAAAGAAACAACAACATCAGCAATAATTATCCCCCACTGTTCATATATTTTTGCACTCTTATCTCCAACTCCAAGTTTCGCTTCTGAATCTGACTTTAACTTAATTGCATCATGCAGTTGCTCTAATAATAATATGGTTGGTCTCAAGCTAGTTAGAAATTCATGTCATTGGTAACAATAGTGAGAAACGGGAATGAACACCTAAATGAGTTTGTTACCATCAACATATATAATATATACTATCTCGAAAAATAAATGATATGACATCAGAAAGAGAGGCTAATGGTGGTGTTTATGCCCTTGCCGAATGAGCTTTTTAAATTATTGTTTTTTTTTTATCTTTTCAAAAAAGTGTTACCACAGTCTTTGGTTAAACTACTCTACTCTTTGTCCATAAAATACCATTGGAAACTTTATAAATCGATAGTGATAGTGCAATAGATTAAATTGAATTTGAGACTTTTAAATTAATGTTACATTCCATACCAATACACCCCATAGGATAAGTTAAATTTGATCGAACATATATAGATTTTAGACTGGTTGATTTAAAGTACGACATGATGAAATAGATTAGAGATAAGTATCCAATGACTTTGGTTGCTTGTAAGTTGTAACACTAATGAGAAATTTCCTCGTTCGAAGTTCCCACTAACTCAATTAATATCGGATGATGATGACATAGATAGATATATGTGGTTCCTGCGTAGGTGCAGCAGTCATTTTCATTGGATTTAGGAAGAGCAAATTAAAATGACTAATGGCAACATTTCCGTATAGAACAAGTAATAATATAAGGGAAGGCTAACGCTGCTCACGAAAAGCTTCCAATTGTAATAATGGCGGCACTCACATGTTCAGTATGAGCTGGCTTTGCATATGTGTGAGTGATAGATGATGATAGCTAGATCCGTCGTCAAAGCTTCGCTAGCTGTGAGCCACTGAATAAACTGAAAGCAAGAAAGGCAACGTGCGTCACCAACCACCACGGCGAAATACGAGGCAAAGCAAGCAACAACCTTACATTTGGCAAATCGTTTGACATTTTGTCTACTGGCTCCCATTTCTGGGTTCGTACTTATCTTCAAAATGAACATGAACGTGGTCAACATGCAAGCTAACGTTATAAGTTAGAATCGCTAGGAGATCAAGTTCACACTATGGTAAAAAAATAATGACTTAAGGCTCGTTTGTTACACGTGGTTTAAATATATGATTTCAGTTTTTAAACAATATTACCTGTATTTTTATACACTTTTTCATTCATATATTTTTTTAAAAAATACAAATAATGTTACTAGAATAACCTTACCAAACAACCACTTATTATGTTCAAATGAGCAGTATTATATACCAAAACAGCCGTAAGTATTTTTGTGATTGAAAAATACAACAATCTCGAATTATGACGGATGAAAATGATTAACTAAAAAAAAAAAGCCTCTAAGCAAGTATTCAAATGGTTTAAAATTTCCATTCCCATTCTTCTTACACAAATTTTATCTGATCCATTATCTATACTCTTTAGATTCAGTTGAATTGAGAATAATGAAAAATCAAAAAGAGAAAAGTTGAAAATTCTTGGGCTTTAGAAAAGCTGGGGGCCATTATGTAACGTAAGAAAAATGGTAGATAATAGCCAGGCAATCCCCACTTTAAGTTAACATGTCGATAATCTCTGTGTGTGTTTGTTTTTCAGGAATATTATTTAAGGCAGTGCCTATCATCAGCTTTTTCTACAAACTGTCAAAATTAACACGTACCACAAACTAGAAACCGTTTCCCACCACCATAATTTTCGTTTTCTGTATATATTCACATGTCACGGAAGTCACCTTTCGCGTGGCCAAACAGCTTACGTACGCTATTTTAGTTCTTCATATTGTTCTTCCTGAATTTATAGCACAGATGTATAGAATTTGAAAGAAAATTATCTGGATTTTGATTTTTTATTTAATGACGTGAGAAAAAGTACATATAGACAACAAAAATTTATTGATGAAATATTATGCTGATTTTTTTTTTTTATCAAAATGATTTACATTTCATTCACTCACTTGTACTATTACATTATTGGAAATAATGACATATAAACTTTATTAATATGTTGATGATTTGAAATGATTATGTGCAAGATTTTATTTTATATGCATAAATTGCTAGTGCTTTTGTTAAATCAAAATTTTCAAAACTCTAATCTATCATGTATTTTATTGAAGCCTGGTTAAAATTTATATCATGAAGCATTAGAAAATTTTTGTCTGGTCGAAGTAAATTGTCAAAAATGGAACAGGATATGATTCATTTTTGTGTGGTCGTTGTAAAAATTGATTTAAACAAAATATTGGGTTTTAGATTACTACAAGGAGAATTACAACTTCTTCAATTGAGCCATTGAGGTGCATAATGTGTTAATGTAACAATCTTTCGAAAAATTTAGCAAAAAAATAGAAAATGACAAGTTCATAATTCGTGTGTATGTGTTTGGCAAAAATTTTGAGAAAAAAAAAATATTGGGCAAAAATTATTTTTGCCAACTTATTTCATTATTTAGCTTATTTTTGCTATTATTTATGGGCCTCACCACACTTTTTGGTACTATTCATAGGTCTCACTGTACTAGTTCAACTAATTTTTACTTTTATCTACAGTAATTCAACAAAAATTTTCAATTTCAACAAAATAAGCGAATTTCAGTTTCAGTTTCATATACAAAAATGAAAAATATACCACTTGAAAATATTTGGAAAAGTGATATGTTGTATATCTTCCCAAACTCACACTATATCTTTGCATCAAGTGACTTAACTTGCAGTTAACAGATCCTTCTAAATTTTTTTTTTTTTTAAATGTGACTTTGCACCTATTTTATACAATGAAAATTATTCAATAATATATTTTAATAGTTGCATTATACCTTTTTCATTTACAAAAAATATGCATGTGGATCTAGCACATGAAATCCACATGTTTGTAAGATAAATGCGTAATTAATTAGATATATGAAATAATTTTTCACACACCTATATTTGGTATGTTAACTAGTGATGAAAAATGCATCTCATAAGTAACATTCCATAAAGGCATTGATATGAAAATGAAGATCAAGTTGCATCATGTATTTTTAATTTCTATCTGTTTGTGTGTAACCCAAAACGGTGCGTTTAAACTTGTGAGAAAAAGCAAAAGCAAAAACAAAACTTGAAGAGAGATGAAGCACAATACCTAAGAGAGTAACGGGTGATTTTCTTCGGCTTTATCAATTGCTCAGGTGTCTCTAACTCCAAGGTTAGCCGATTTTAATTGGTTTGGTTTTTCTATTACTGGGCTGTTTGGTTTTTCTATTACTCGCCCATGAGAAAAGTTGTTATTTATCTTTTGATAAGTTGAATCAAAAATAAATTATTAACCGCAAAGAAAATTTTTTTTTTTTTTTTGGGGTTAAAGAAAAAAGTAGGGATTTGCTAGGTTACGCTAGTCTCGTGCAGGGCGCTAGAGTTAAAGCCTTTAGACCAACTCGTGTGGATACTCACCAACAGACTTCTGTTGGCAGTGAGATTCAAACCTAAGTGAGTCAAACGAAGTACCTGAGCCTTACTAACTGAGCTAAACCTCCGTTGGGTGCAAAGTAAAAAAATTATGCAATTGAAAAAAAGGAAAGCAAAAAAGTGGTATTGATTTGGTATAACTTTTTACTAAAATATTTGTATCTTTTAAGGCTGGGTTTGGATAGTGGGTTTACGTTCAGCGTTTCCTCATTTCACGTTTTCTTCCTTTTTTTTTTGCTGGGGACAGTGTGCAGTGCGCGCACTGTGCGCATACTGTGCACACACTGTGTACATACTGTGCGCGCACTCTTTACATACTTTTTTAACAATTTTTTATTACAAATGGGTCCCGCAGTACTATTTACACATTAAAAATATATTTTGCTACAGTGTTTTCAATTTTCAGCAAAACACTCTATCCAAACGGAACCTAAGTCCTTTTCTTTAGTGACCGTTATTAGATTTCAAGTTTTAACCTGGTTTTTATCCATAGAGAAATGGACACAAAACTTTTTTTTTTTTTTTAATAAAGAGCTTCTTAGAGTAGTTTTACACTTTCACTTTTTTTTTTTTTTTTTTTTGGAGGAACTACTTGGGGAAAAGCTGTTTCAAGTATTCAAGACTTTAAAACTTGCGGAGAAATTTACGAGAAAATTGACTTTTTCTCATGGTGACGGTCATGTCACCCTCTCTTATCCCTTTAAATACGTACTCTCCAACCAGTTTAAACATTTCACATATCAAATAGAAGAGCCTGAGTGAGAATTGAGAAAACCACTCAAAAAAGCTTATATAGCGTCAGACAAAAGCTAAGGATTCACATTCATTACTTTTGTCGGCTGTATACCTATATATATATATATATATTTGTCTCGTCATGAATCAATCTTGATTCATGACCATTTTTTTCACAGTGGAATTACATGAAACATTCTTGAAGGAAGGAAGGGAAGGAGATTTATTTCTATAAGTGAAAAAGATGAAGTTTTGTAAGAAATATCAGGAGTACATGCAAGGCCAAGAGAAAAAGCTACCTGGGCTTGGCATCAAGAACCTCAAGAAGATCTTAAAGAAGTGCCGGAGTGATTTGCAGTGTCACAATGGCATTGATCGGGTCCTTGGCAACCAAACATGTCCTGACCATTGCACAGGTCATTTGAAAAAAAAAAAAAAAAAAATTTACACATTTTTGTTTTAATTTTTTATACTACAGTTTGTATACTTGGATTAATTTTCTGGGTTCTTGTTCATTTCCCTAATCTAGATCGGTCTTTTGGCTAATCTGTTGGATTTTACAAAGGTGGTGAATTTTTGCATGTGTTATTCGTTGCACAATTTTAATCTGAAATATTGTCCATAAATTGCAGTTGTTATTTTTAAGGAATAATCATACATGCAATAGAGAACTCTCACAAATTGGCTTTTTAGACAAAAGCCAAATGATGTATGATTCCTTGTTTCATTTTGATGTGCCTTCAAGATCTTCTTTGACTTTCTCTTTTCCCAGGTTTAATGTTCTTTTTTCTTCTTTACTAGAATCGTATAAAAAAAAATTATAATGACAGCCAGCTTTGTGTGTGTGTGTGATTGTTTTTTTAAGTAATTTTTTTAAGGCAATTGACGAGTGCAGAAGAACTTATCAGAACTAGAATCTATTGCGCTAGAAGAGACAATGAAACTGCAGGCTCTAAAACATATTTGTGGTGAAAATTTTGTTCTTAGCTTGATCAGAGTACCTTTTGTTTGTTTTTGTGTGTTGTGGTCCAAAAATGACTGCTGTGTTTTTATTCTGGAACCTTTAAAGAATTTCTATGAAGGTTAGATGCCATTCTGAATTAGAAAAGTTCTATTATACGGGGGGAAAATTATGTTTTGGGAAGCCATGGTACTTAGTCTATTGTCATCCTGTAATCACCATTCATTTTCACTATTAATCACTTGAAATAAAACTTGGCTCAATGTTTTTACTGAAAGGACTGAACTACAACTTTGTATAATTTTGGTAGATAAATACTGATCTAGATTTCAACATCTTAAGTACAACAAATGAGACTAAACAACTTAAGGATTCCTAATTCCTATTTTTCTATGGATAATTGCAGTGTGCGATGGAACCTTCTTTCCTTCTCTTCTCAAGGAAATGTCTGAAGTAGTAGGTTCCTTTAACAAGCATGCACAGAGATTGCTTGAGCAACATCTTGCTTCTGGCTTTAATAAGTGCTTTATGTGGTTCAGAGGCAAGCGACAAAAGAACCAATATGTTACCTTAATCCAAGAAGGAAAGGAACTGGTTACTTATGCACTGATAAATGCCATTGCAATTCGGAAAATACTAAAGAAATATGATAAGGTATATACATATCCTACTCTGTGAATTGCATATTAATTTCAGGATTTGGTTATATACTCTGGCTTTTGTTGTTGTGTATAAATTTACCTCAATATCATTTTTGAGCATAGGTTCATTACTCTAAGCAAGGTCAGGCCTTCAAGACACAAGCCCAAAGTATGCGCATTGAAATACTTCAGAGTCCCTGGCTCTCTGAGCTCATGGCTTTCCACATCAACTTAAGAGAAAGCAAGATCAAATCTAGAAACGCACCTGGATTTTTTGAGGCATGCAACCTCACATTTAATGATGATGGCAAACCATCACTTACTTGTGAGCTATTTGATTCAGTGAAAGTTGACATCGATTTGACTTGTTCTATATGCCTGGTAAGTTTCCATTTTTCATCTTTAGGAGGAAAATTACCAGCATGTTGTGTACATAGGACTTGCATCAATCATGCGAAATTGTGATCCAGACTTAAATTAAACACATCAACAGATTTTCTGGGTTTGTGGATGTGCAGTGCACAACGTGATCTTTTTTGCTACGCCAATGAGCTATAGCTCAACTGACACTTTCATCTCCCACAATAATGGGATAGAGGGTGGGATTCTAGGTTCAAGACCCAATGGCTGCGTGTGTAGCTTACCAATAAAAAAATAATATTTTTTTTCAACTAGGATATATTCTAATACAAAACATTCACTACCAATACTGAAATCTTTATTAAGATCCCTTTTTAAAATACAAATTTGATCATGAAATAGCTTAGGTCCTATCTGCTTCCTAATATTAACTCTTGTGCTTTATTATAAATTTCCCTGCTGGCCTCAATGCAATAATATGGTTGGGTTTTAGATATTCAGGCTCCCACACACTGTGTCTGGATTCAGTTCTCTCCTATCCTATAGTTTTAAAGAACCATATTTGGTCAGTGTAAAACATCCATGATTATTAGTTTTATGGAGGGACAATGCTCTGTCATTATTCTGTGAGGCCCTTCATTAATTGGTTTTATTTGATTTTTCCCCTAACAGGACACAGTCTTTGATCCATATTCCCTCACTTGTGGCCATATATTCTGCTACATGTGTGCTTGCTCATCTGCATCAGTGTCAATTGTTGATAAGCTAAAGGCAGCGGAGCCTAAAGGAAAATGCCCTCTGTGCCGAGAGGTAAGTTAATATTTTTATAAGCCTTTGCATCTTAGTTCATTCCAGTGACAAAACGGTGGGGTTGGATTGGGGTAGGTCTTAAATTCAAGCTTTGCAAACCAAAGTATCTTTCTATTGTTGGACTCACATAGGTCATTCTGTTTTTAACATATGTAACTTACAATAGCAAATGAAATATTTTCTTTCCTTTGGCATCTCTGGTGATGTTGCAGTGCTGAGTTGCAATGCACCTTTGCAATAAAATATTAAATCTTCACCATTTAATTCCTTCTGTTGATTTCAGGCTGGAGTTTATGAAGGTGCTGTACCCTTGGAGGAGCTTAGGATTCTATTAAGGCGGAGGTATGCATTTTTTGGTTACTTCCTTAAAGTTATTATACCTCTTGTTTTAATACAAGTTAGCAAGATTCCACACCAAGAGCCTTGTAGCTCAATGGTATTGCCTAGTTCTCTCATGGAGAGAACCTGCGTTCAAATACCCCCAACGTCATTTGTTGCAACTTGTAAGCAGAAAAAGTTACTTCGATTCTATTCTCCAATAAGTTACTGTCCTAGCTTTCCTTTTTCTAAACTGGTGGGATATGGTGTTGAATGGTGATGACTCATGAGGGTGTAAATTGAAAACATAGAAAAGCAAAATAATAAAAGATTGAATGAACACATGTTGCCAATGTTGTTACCTCTTGTAAGTTCCCTTTCTCTAACATGCATATTTGAACAGGTGCAGTGAGTACTGGGAGGAGCGGCGTCAGGCAGAAAGAGTAGAGAGGATGCGGCTGATAAAACAGCACTGGGATAACCAAACAAAGGCAATAATGGGTATCTAGTTGGGCAATCCTGTTACTTGGCAGTGTTTTCTATGTAAAAATGGGAAATTTTATGGGTATCCAATTGGGCAATCCTGTTCATTGGCAGTGTTTGCCATCTAAAAACTAGGATATCATAAATATGATATCATAGACATATCCGTAAATAAAGGAAATTGTAGCCAGCCTTGTAGCTGGGTATGATACTTGTATATTGCTTGTTTTGGAATAAATTAGATGTACAGCTTTCATGTATACTTGTTACAGTGTGTTTTTATTTATTGGAATTGTTTGTGATGGCCCAGCTTAACCAAATGGAATACAGTCTGAAATCTATATTGGTTTACAGTCATAAATGGAAGAAGAAATCAGTTTTTGGCATAGCTTCTCAGCATAATTCAGCAGCCAACACGGCAGCAGTGAGCACAAATTCAGGACAAGCCCCAGCATTTAGGCTAGTCCAGCACGAGCCAATTAAGGCTATGTTAATAAGCTACAAATTTACACACAATGCCATTACTGTTAGAGATTTAAGACTCTTTGTTCACTAAAACAGTTTATAGATAGAAGACTCAATCTGCCATGTTAAGTCAGATTGACATTTGCACCATGACCTGAATGGATTAGTTGCTCTTGCTGCATATATATAAGAGCACAAAGATAAGGAGTCTAATCACTGAACAAAAATCATTGGGTTACACTAAGGGTCAGTTCGGTTGGAGGAATGGAAAAGTGAGAGGATGAAAAATTGTGGAATGATGGAAAAGTGGGAGAATGAAAAATATTTAGTTTTCCCTCATGTATGTTCAGTTGGAGGGGTAGAAAAGTGGAATGGTGGAAAACTCTTTTGTTCGGTTGGAGAGAAAAATGGAAGGATGGAAAATGTAATTTATATAAATTAACTATTATACCCTTGTTACATAATATGTAAAAAATAGATTTATTTGTACTTATTACATAATATAAAATTTATCACATCATATATATATATAAATTTATATTATTATTGTAATGTAAAAATTAGATTAGATCACGTTAAAAAAAAAAAAACGTTTAGGTAGCGTTGAAAAAAAAAAAAGAAGTTCTGTAACGTTGAAAAAAGAAAAAAAAGAGAGAACGTTTAGTAACATTGAAGAAGAAAAAAGAGAGAGAGAGAACATTGAAAAAAATAGGTGAAAAGAAGGTATTTTTGTAAAAGTATTACCATAATATTTTTCTCTCCAGATTTTCCTTCCGATTTGGAAGAAAAAAAATGTGGTCTCGGAGAGAAAACTTTCTCCCCAGTTTTCTCTTTTTTCTATTTTCCTTCCTCAAACGAACAGTAAAAAACAATATTTTTCACCCTATTTTCCTTCATCTATTTTCCATCTTCTCCATTTTCCACCCAAATGAACGGACCATTAAGTACAATACTTTTGAGTGCTGTAAATTTGATTCCCCAATGAAATTCAAATACCTTGTTGCAATGACCAAAATTATTTGACCCACTCTTAATGTTTCACTTCACAATTCATACTCTACCATACGTCTATACCATTGCCTCATAACCTTTAAGATGAGTTAAGTATGGTTAGTGAAGCTACCATATACCATTGTCCCATAAATTTTGAGACCAGTTAAGCACTGTTAGCGAAGTTACCATAAATCAAGCTGGTCTTCCATGCAGTTGAAAGACGGACAAACTTGAGATGGATTGGAAAGGCCTATCATCCACACACATGCCAATAATGGATGAGAATTTTTGGCCGCCCAATACCCACCCTGTAAGGATTTAGTATTTTGTGTTATTTATCACTCTCACATGGGAATGGACCTCAACAAATACACATAAAACCGCCACAAAGGTACAAAGAATGTTCTAAAAGCTATTGCAGATCAATCAAAGCTAGTGAACTACAAGTGCATGCAACCGGTGGAAGGTTATCGTCTTCAATTAGCTCATGTGGCGTTTGATACAAGGGAATTCCTATATTTGATTTTATTGAGAATATCTTAAGATTTTTAGGAATATGAGATGATAATGTTTGGTTTATTCCCAGAATTTTAAATTAATTATTTATTTTACCTATTCTATCTTTAGATTTGAATGTAAACTACCAAATTCTTAAAAAAAAAAAAAATCTTCCTCTTGGTTTTTTTTTTTTTTTTTTTTTTTTTTTTTTTTTTGAGAATCGAAAAATGGGGGTCTTTATGGTCATATTACACCCCCGGGGCAGGGAGCCAGTGGCCTCGGGGTAGGTAAGGCGAGGACATCGCAGGCAGACCACCCTATACCCTCTGTGTGGAAGTCACCTCATTTGAGTACACCCCCCACCAAGTTTACCCACTAACAGAAACATGTTGGTAGCGAGACTCGAACCTAAGTGTGTTGCACAAAGCGTCTGAACCTTGCCAGCTGAGCCAAGCCCCCGTTGGCGAGTTACAGGTTGTAATTGTTTTCTATTAGCCAAAAAAGTGAAAAACAACACCCCCCCCTCCCCCCCCTCCTTTTTTCACCCATAATCTGCCTCCTCTTCCAACACCAGGCCAAGGTCGATGCCACCATTCACATATATATATATATATATATATATATCCATATGTGTAGGATCAACACCAAAAACCATGGATATTCAAAGACAAATACATAATCTTAGAGGGCTTTATTAGCCCCCAAGGAATGGGCACTGAACAACCAAACCATATCCAAGTCCAGATGAACTAGTGAAAAAACATCATTGATTAACCAAATTTCCATATTACAGTAGAATAATTTTTCTTTTCTTTTTAATAAAGTTAACATCATACAGCAAATTGAGACAGCAAAACAAAATAGCATAGTTCCAAGGCATCCCAAAGACATTGCTGCTCAATAAAGGAACCACTCTCAACTAGAAAGTATTAAGGGATTCCTTTTAGTTTTTTGCCAGTATTAAGGGATTCCTCGTATTTCCATACATATTATACCTTTTGCAAAGTTTCTCCAGAGTTGCAACTGAATGCTGCATGGCATTTAGCTTTGAATCCATGAACATCCTCTGCCAAACAAAAAAAGAGCTTGAGCAAGGGAAAGTGCTGATTTCACAAAACTTTAATATCTAAAATTGTGTCCTACCTCATAATCGTCTCCATATTTCTCAACCAGCCTACTAATATGAACACGCTGGATTGTGGTCAATGGCAGAGGAGGCGCAGATTTCCCATCTTTTCGCTTCTTTCCCAGTGCTGATTTCAAATCTATACAGCCGAAAAAGAAGTCATTGAATCAACCATTATCAAGGAATGCACTTATCCAAAAAAAAAATGATCAAGGAATGCTAAAGGACAGGACATATAAAAAAAAAAAAAAAAAGGAAAAAAAAAAGTGAGTTTTATAAAAGAGATTTATGCATTTTACATCTACAATGTGCAAAATAGCAAACCACCTACATTAATCACTTCCCACAACAAGCCCAAATTATTTGATACCATCAACCAATAGAGATTTATACATTTTACATCTATAATGTGAAAAATAGCCAACCACCTACATTAATAACTTCCCACAACAAGCTTAAATTATTCGATACCATCAACCAACAGGCCTCTAAAAGCAACTCATCCACATTCAGAGAGTCCAATTTGAGGTGTAGAACATCTTCTATATTAGCAGAGGACTGGTGAGGATTTCATTCACCTTGGACAGAAGATGGGAGGGAATATTTGCTTCTCCTAAACCATTTAGGCTTCTAAAAAGTGTTATTCTACAGATTCTTGCACACCAACTAGACGGAGTAGCAGTCAGAAATTTTTCTAGGGACACGATAAGGTGGCTGAATTCAAACAATTTCAATAGAGAAGGTATACTACAATATTATTTCCTTTTGATAGCCTATCAAAAAAAAGTTATTTCCTTTTGATTGGTCAGTAAAACATGCCCTCTCAAAGTGTTTTGCACCCTCGACAGCACCCTCCTTCCTGTTCTTATCATTGAATTGAGCTCATTGGCTTCAATAAAAGTTAAACTAACCAGGTTCAGAAAAATTCTTTATTCTTGCGTGGAAAAAAAAAAAGAAAAAAAAAAGAGCACTAAATCAGTGGGCAAAAGCAAAAAGTCACTTCATCCAGTCCAACTGATAATTATTATCATCACAAAGTTAGTGCTGGATATTTAGTCAGATTTCGCAGCAAATAGAAATGAAACACAATATGTATAAAACAGGGCATTCGCAGCACAATAAGAAAACTAAAATAACTTAAAAGCTCAAGTAACCAACACCCAATTGTGCATAAATTACAAAATTAATTGATTTCACCTCGAATATGAACAAAGCCCCCCAATTTCACTTCGTATATGAATAAATACCATCGGTATCACGTCAACAACACAATAAATTTTTCGCTTTGTCCATTAGCTGTAGCATCACTCAATACCTAGGAATCACTGACATGGGCATAGACACGGACACTTGTAAGGCATCACAAATGAAGTGTCCGTGCTTTCCTAACCTATATGAAGTATTTAAAATTGTGTCTTACAATATTATGATCACATTTTCTTTTCGGATTTCCCTAGACTATATGAAACATCTCAAAATTAAAAAAAATAAAAAATCTTTAATTTTTAAATTTTTTTAATTGCAAAGTTATCACCAAAAGTTGTGCTGTATTGTAAATTCCTACAATTTAAAATTAAATAACTGAAAATTGGAAAAGAGGGAACAAGATTAAAGAACAGACCGTCTTCTTCGAGATCGCTGCCGGAATCGAAGAGCTCGAGCTCGTCGGCTTCGGCTTGATCGGACGGCTGAGTCGGCGGAACATTAAGAGAGTCGCTCTCGATGATGTGAGAGGTGCGAGATCGAACGCCGAGAAAGTTAGGGTTAGAAACGACGCCGAAGGACTTGTAGTTTTGGATGACGCTGGCCTTGTCGTCCCAATTCGAAGGGTCTTGATCGACAATGGAGCGGAGCTTTGGAGGAACGTTGAAGGCTGGTTTGAATACGTGTGGGTTTTTCTTCAGTTGACCCACTCGGACCTTTGACTTCGACCTCTTGTATTTTCTTCGTGACCCTCCCATCTCTCTCTCTGTCTGTCTCTGGTTTGTATGGCTTGCTAGGGCAAGATGAAGAGGAAAGGTAGGGTTTTTTGTTAGGGTTTATCAGTTCAACCTTTTTAGGGTGGGGAACGAGTGCGAAACGGTGCGTTTTGGTTTAGCACGTATGGGGGAAATTAAATGAGTAAATTGATTAAATCAGAGGACTAAATTACAATTATGAATCGTATCAAAAAAAAAAAAAAATTACAATTATGAAACTTAAAATTTGGAATTATTTTTATTTTGGTCCATTAAATAAGTTAAATTTGAGATTTTTCATTTTCATTTATGAATTTGATTCAACTTGTAAAATAGTTTTTCCTACATTTCCATAATTAATTTGACCATTAAATGCCAACAAAACAAATTCTAATATATACTAGTCTCGTCACACGTGCAAAGCGCGTGCAATGAGATTTTTTTTTAATTTTATTTTGTAGAAAAAAAGCTTTTTTTTTAATATTTTATATATATAATTTTTATTTTGAAAATTTAATTTATAAGTGGATAAAGTAATTTGAAAATTAACAGAAAATGGAACTTATTTTTTTAGTGATCCTATTTTATAGAAAAAAAAAAACTATGTTTTATTTATTTATCTATCTATATCTATACTACTATTTAAGCGGCTGGACCTGTTTGGACCGGATTTTTTTTGGGCCTAAAATACCCCTAGAGCCTATGTTTAAGTAGGGGCAAAACTTGGTAAAAATGCTTTTTTAACTTCCACGTAAAACACTATCTATAAAATAGGAGTACACTTCCAGTACACTTACGTTAGTTTTCGAACTCAAATTACTTCTTCTTCAGTTTTGCAATTCTTTCAAATCTGTGTTTTCAAACTTCTTTCACCCACCTATATGCTTCAGATTTCATTACAAACGACAACAACAGCATAGATTTGAGGTAAACTTCTTCATAGTTAAACACTCCAGATTTCAATTCTCTTCTTCTTCTTCTTTTTTGTTTGCTTGAAGTTGCAAAAAAAAAAAAAAAAAAAAAAAAGAAAGAAACCAACGTTGGTGGTTTGCAAAAAAAATGGAAACCAACGTTGGTGGTTTGCAAAAAAATAGCAAACCAAACATGATGGTTTTTTTCTTTGCTTCAAGTTGAAAAAAAAAAAATAGAAACCAACGTTGTTGGTTTCCTTTTGTTTTTGCAACTTTCATTTTTTAACAGTGATTTTTTTGTTTTTTTGGGCCACATCAAACATATTCTATTTTATGTACAGGTTTTTTTTTGCCAACAAGATTAACCTTTTTTTTTGCAACTTTCATTTTTTAACAGTGATTTTTTTTTTGGGGGCCACATCAAACATATTCTATTTTATGTACAGTTTTTTTTTTTGCCAACAAGATTAATGTCTTGCCATTGTAATGCTCAGGGTTGAAGGTTGTTTTCCTCAAGTTAGTAACGTGTTTTTTCTATTTTATGTACAGGTTTTTTTTTTTGCCAACAAGATTAATGTCTTGCCATTGTAATGCTCAGGGTTGAAGGTTGTTTCCCTCAGGTTAGTAATGTGTTTTTTTTTTTTTTTTTTTTTTTTAATGAAAGCCTTGGATTATGGTTTAATTCGTAAAAAAAAAGGGTTGTTTTATCTCCAACAAAAATATTTTTATCTCCAACA
This sequence comes from Castanopsis chinensis, assembly GCA_032878915.1. Classification (NCBI taxonomy): domain Eukaryota; kingdom Viridiplantae; phylum Streptophyta; class Magnoliopsida; order Fagales; family Fagaceae; genus Castanopsis; species Castanopsis chinensis. The sequence continues at coordinate 21,099,444 of JAVQMG010000115.1, forward strand.
ACAATATATTATTTCATTGTGATTTAGATAGTTAAAGGAATCCACTTCGTTAGCATTATCATTTTCATATCATTATCTTATCTTTTTTATAATTTTTTATTTTTCTTTTGTTTTATTATATCATTATCTTACCTTATCTTCTCTTCTCTTTTTTTTTTTTTTTTTTGTTTGCTTCAAGTTGCAAAAGAAAAAAAAAAAAAAAAAAAAAAAAAAAGAGAAACCAACGTTGGTGGATTGCAAAAAACAAGGGAACCAACGTTGGTGGTTTGCAAAAAAATAGGAAACAAAACTTGATGGTTTATTTTTTGCTTGAAGTTGAAAAAAAAAAAAAAAAAAAAAGGAAACCAACGTTGATGGTTTTTTTTTTTTTTTTGCTTGAAGTTGCAAAAAAATAGGAAACTAACGTTGATGGATTTTATAGGAAATCAAGGTTGATGGATTTTATCACCCTCTCTTTTATTTGGATAGTTTGATGGGTGTTTAAGTATTTTCTCTAATTAATGACTATTTTTTAAAGAATAGGAATGATATATATTGATTTTTTGGGGGAGGAAGGGGGGGGTTATCAGGTTTGACTCATTATTTTAATGTATGTGTTTTAAGTGGTGCCATCTCTTCCTCTTATTATTTTTGTTTGTTGTTTTTCTTACATTTAAACCTTACTCTCTTTTTTTTTTTTTGTATTTTTTTTTAGGGTGGCATATCAACAACTTGGTTAGAGTGTGTAGCAGACACATTGGATGAATTCGGATGAGCGAAGTGGTAGTCAATCTATGAAGTAGTTGTTACAAAACATTTTTTGTAATATAAATATCCTACCTTATGAAATTTAATTTTGTTCTTTTTTCTGCCTTTCATTGCACATTTGATGACTTTGTAAGCAATTGTTATATATGCAAATTTGCTAAAGCAAGAATGATATTGGATAACTTATCTTTAAAGATAAAATTTTAAAATTGTGGTGAAAATTACCAATATGAATTTGCATCAATGTTTTTTTCCTTTTTTTTGAAATTGTTATTTTTTTGCTGCTTCAAACCCCAAAAAAAAAAAAAAAAACCACCGACTTTGGTTTCCTATTTTTTGCAACTTCAAGGAAAAAAAATAAACCATCAACGTTGGTGTCTTCTTTTTTTTTTTTTTTTGCGACTTCAACAAAAAAAATATCCATCAACGTTGGTTTCCTATTTTTTTGCAACTTCAAGCAAAAAAAAATAAAAAATTCCGTATTTTTTTGGTATATTAATAATATGCCAGCACTATTTTACATTTAAATTTTTTTTTACATGTTTTAAGTATTTTTATTCCTAAAATTTAGCCTATTATTTAGATACTAAAGCAAGAATGATACTGCAAAACTTATCTTTAAAGATAAAATTTTAAAATTATGCTGAATATTGCTTCTAAATAACATACCAACTTTTAATAAATTTGCATCAATGTTGTTGTTATTGTTGTTGTTTTTTTTTTTTTTTTTTTTTGGAGGGTGGTGAGTCCTTCAACGTTGGTTATCTATTTTACTACAACTTCAACCAAAAGAAAAAGAAAAAAAAAACCCTATATTTTAGGTATATCCATCAACGTTGGTTTCCTATTTTTTTTGCAACTTCAAGCAAAAAAAAAACTCAACGTTGATTTCCTTTTTTTTGCAATTCAAGCAGAAAAAAAAAAAAAAAAACAGCTTAACGTTGGCTTCCTTTTTTTTTTGGCCAACTTCAAGCAAAACAAGATAATCCCTATTTTTTAGGTATTTTAATAATATGCCACCAATGTTTTACATTAAAACTTTTTTTTATAAATGCTGTCAGTATTTTTATTCCTAAAATTTTGCCTATTATTTAGAAGTAATTTTTTCCATGAATTTTTTGTTTTATATTCAAAGAAAAAAGGAAACAAAATAAAAATAAAAACCCAAGTTTTATACATTTTCAACCAATTGATAACATGAAGCCTTTTCTATACAAAAAAAATAAAAATATAAAAAAATAAATAATAACTAGCCTCTAAGCACGCGCTCACGCGCGTGCTCAGAGACTCTTCTATTTTTTAGGGTAAGGGTTAATTCAGAACATTTATTACAATTTGGGAGTATTACATTTGCCAATCACAAAAAAAAACCTAGGAGTGTGATGAAAAAAAACATAGATTATGCGTTAGCAAGTGAAATAATTTTTCATCACACTCCTAGGTTTTTTTTTGTAATTGGCAAATGTAATACTCCCAAATTGTAATAAATGTTCTGAATTAACCCTTACTCCAAAAAATAGAAGAGCCTCTGAGCACGCGCATGAGCGCGTGCTTAGAGGCTAGTTATTATTTAAGGGGCTTTCTTGTTTGGATTTCTCATTTTTTTAGTTCAAAAATGCCCTTACACCCTTATGTTTAAGCAAAGACAAAACTAAGGACAATTCAGTAAAAATGTAACACTAACTCCTAATAAAACATTGCCTAAAAAATAGGATCACTCTCCTGTTTATTTTCAAATGATTTTTTTTTTAGATGCAAATTTTCAAATGATTTATCCACTTATAAATTAACAGGAGAGTGATTTTATTATTTAGGCAATGTTTTGGTGGGAGATAAAATTACTTTTTTACCAGATTACCCTTTAGTTTTGTCACTACTTAAACATAGGAGTATAAAGGCATTTTTAAACTAAAAAATGAGGAATCCAAATAAGGGAAGCCCATTAAATAATAGTATAGATAAACATAAATATATATATAGGGTCATTCTCCTATACTCCTTTTTTTTTTTTAGCGGGTACGGTACCCACCTAAATTTTAGCTGATGTTCTTAGGTAAATCACTGAATCTATTTGTTGGCATCCTGTTTGGATCTTTCTTTGGATTTGGATTTGAGGGGCCAAATCCAAATCCAAATCCTTTGTTTGGATATCTTAATTTGGATTGGATTTGGATTTGATCCAAATCCCTTGATTTCAAAGCCTCTTACATTCTTCTTCAAGGAAACGCTCTCTTCTACATACTGAAACTGAAGCCACCATCGTTCCCAGGGTTTGTCTCTCTCAATTCATCTTGTCCTCTTAAACGTCTCTATTTGTCTCTTCCATCAATTGTAAATCTGAATCACAAAATATTGCTAGGATTGTCTAGGTTTATCTATGCCTCTGTGGGTTCTGTTTGATTTGATTGTGGGTTTTGTTTAATTTATTTCTTATTTTTTTGTGGACTTGTATCTACTGGTAAGGATGGGAACTGGGTTGGTTTAGTTTTGTTAAGAAATTGTTGAAATGCAAAGTCTTTGATGAAATGCTTCTATGAGCTGGAATTTCCAGGAGATACTTGTATGAGTTAGTGATACAAATTTTAAAAGTAGTAGCTATAAAAATATTAAAAATACATACTTTAACATCTTTTTTTTCTTTCTTTTATTAGACTAAGAAATTATCAAAATCTTAAATTTTGTTATCAATAGTTAATTTAATGCCTAGGTTACATATTCAAAGCATCAATATAACCATTCCATTCAAACTACATTGAAAAATTTTCAAACTAAATTTATGCGAAGTAAATGATGTAGTCCAGATTGCCACCCTTTTCTCTGACTATAATTTGTATCCATCTAATTGCTCCATAGTCATAATTTATCACATTCTTAGTTGTTTTTTATCTTCATGATGATAATGTAAAGGTGGTACACCATTGTGATTGAATCTTAATCTTGATTAAAGGCAGACATTAGGTAATTTTGTTACTAGCCTGGTCACAAACTCATAATGAGGGATATTCAGATTAAGCTTGTGACAATTAACTCAAAGCCCAAAACACACAAATACTAAAATAATAAGGAGATCTCTTTTTAGAGAAGAACATAGCCCGTACATAGGAAATATACTAAAGAGGCAAAAACATCAGGAAAAAAAATTACAAAGATCAAGCAAACCAGGAAGGGAAAGACAAGAAAAAGATGGTAAAATTAAACACCATTCGAGAAAAGTAAAAAAGAAAAAAGACTTAAACTCAAGAATGGACCGTTTGTGACCCTCAAAACTTCTAGAATTCCGTTCCAGCTAGATACACCTCATCAAACAGTGCGGCACCATCCTCCAAATCACTATATTGTGATGACGCCTGAAATTACAAGCCCAACAATCCAACAGATCCACTACCCTTTGCGGCAACACCCAACAAATACCAAACAAGCAAAAGACCATACTCCACATCTCATAAGCTATAAGACAGTGAAGGAGGAGATGATCTACAGATTTCTCACACCTTTTGCACATATAACACTACTCAAGAACAACAAAGTGTCTTTTTCAAAGATTATCAATAGTAAGAATCTTGCCTAGAGCAGCAGTCCAAGAGAAAAAAGCAACCCAGGAGGGAACCTTCGATTGCCATATCATTTTCCAAGGGAAGGGAGAAGCAAGGGGGGGGGGGAGGGGAAGGGAGTGATAATACCCACTTACCACTCACCACACCTGCTGGCTAGCTTCCAACAAAGCTTGTCAGAACCTACGCCCCGCACCTTTGTGGAATAGATTAAAGCCATACGTGAATCCAATGAGTGGGACTATTGATCATTCTCAAAACGGCGAAATTGTATGTTCCAAAAAATTCTCCCATTTGCATAGCACATAACCTTAAAGACCGAAACATCCCTTGTCTTACTAATATTGTATAAATCTGGGAACGCTTCCTTAATAGGACTATCCCCACACCACACATCAACTCAAAACTTCACATAAGTACCATCACCCACATCATACCGAAGGAACTTGGAAAAATTCAGCCAACCACTTCTAATGGACTTCCACATACAAACACCATAAGCCCGGGACACAGATTTTGTACACCAACCACCCCAGTCATTCCTAAACTTCACCCTAATGACCCTTCTCCGAAGGGCATCATTCTCCACACCATAGCGCCACAACCATTTGGCTAAAAAGGCAGAATTAAACATTCTCAAGCAACGAATGTCTAGCGCTCCATTCTTCACTGGTCTATAGACCTTCGACCAATATACTAAATGAAGTTTACAATTGTCCCCAATACTATTCCAAAGAAAATTTCTTTGTAATTTGTCCATCCGCTTGGCTACCTTAACTGGGATAGGAAGGAGAGAAAGAAAATAAGTAGGCAAGCTAGAGAGAGTACTCTTAATAAGGGTAACCTTGCCCCCCTTAGATAAATACAATCTCTTCCATCCAGCTAGCCTTCACTCCATTTTCTCCAAAATAGGATTCCAAACTGTCTTATCTTTAAAGGTAGCACCCAACAAAAGACCTAAATATTTTAGTGGGAAAGCAGACTCTCTACAGCCCAAAATCTCCACTAGCTCATGCAAATTAGGCACATCTCCAACAGGAACCAACTCTGACTTTCCTAGATTAATTTTTAGCCCTGACACCTCCTCAAGTCTAGAAAGAATCTCACGCAGAGCTGTTATATGATTGCTGTCAGCATCACAAAAAACAAGGGTATCATCCACAAATAACAAATGAGACACTATCATTAAGGAACCATTTGCATTCCCCACTGAGAAGCCCGAAAACTGACCTGCCGCCATAGCAGCACCCAACGTACGGCTCAACGCCTTCATGACAAGATCAAAGAGAAAAGGGGAAAACATATCACCTTGCCTTAGACCTTTAGTACTCCCAAAAAAGTCAAATGGGCTACCATTGATCAAAATGGAAAATTTAACAATTGATACACAACACCTTATCCACCTTCTCCACTTGTTGGAAAAACCACATTGCTGCAACAAAAACAAGAGAAACTCCCAATTCACATGGTCGTAAGCTTTCTCGATATCCAGCTTGCACATCACCCTTGGAACCCTGCCTTCAATTTACTTTCTAAACACTTATAAGCAATAAGGACAGAATCCAAAATCTGACGAACTTTCAAGAAGGCATTTTGAGATTCTGAAATAATACTATGTACCACCCTTCGCAAACGATTGGCTAACACCTTAGCAATAATCTTGTACAACCCTCCCACCAAACTAATAGGCTTAAAGTCTTTGACATCCACAGCATCAATTTTCTTAGGACTAAGAGCAAGGAAAGTAGCATTGATACTCTTTTCAAACACCGCATCGGCATGAAATTTATGAAACACATCCATAATATCTGATTTCATCAAACACCAACAAGACTGAAAAAATGCAATTGTAAAACCATATGGACCAAGCGCTTTATCACCATTGAAATCATGGACCACTCTAAAAACTTCATCCTCAATAAAGGACCTGTCTAGCCAGTTGGCCTCTTCCTCAGAAATGCTGGAAAAAAAAACCTCATCCAAGAGAGGTCTGTGGACCTCATTCTCCGAGTATAACTACCTATAGAAATGAGAAATGCTCCCCTCAATGATCCCCTGATCCATGGATAACTCTCCATCCACCATAAACCTATTGATGGTGTTGTGTCTTTTATGAGAATTTGCAATACGATGAAAAAATTTGGTGTTCTTGTCACCCTCCTTAAGAAAAAGAGCCCTAGATTTCAGCCTCCAACAGATTTCTTCCAACAAAGTTGATTTTTCTACCTTTTCGCGAATTCGATCCTTTTCCAAACTTTCCTCCACTGAAAGAACATGATCATCCTCGATAACTTCCAACACCTTGAGATCCTTCCACAAATTCTGCACCCTAAGGCCTATATTACTGAACTCCTCCACATTCCATCTCTTCAAATCCAATTTCAACATCTTCAGTTTGTTTGCCAAAGAATAGCTAAGAGAGCCTTGGAAATGATAGGACTCCCACCAAGAATGCACCCTTTCCAAAAAGCCCTCATCCTTTAACCACATGTTCTTGAACCTAAAAGGTTTTTTGCCTCCAAGAAAATTCTCACTCTCCAGTAGGATTGGAAAATGATCAAAGAACAACCTAAATAGACGTCGTTGACAAACAGAAGGAAATTTCTCCTCTCAGTCTGCTGACAGAAGGAATCTGTCTAATCTAGATCTCTAAGAAATCTCTCTAGAACTAGACCAAGCGAAATTCCCCCCAACCAACGGCAGATCAATAAGGCTTTGCTATGAGATAAAGGCTGAAAATCGATGCATAGCAGTAGTGAAATTTACCAACCCAGAATGTTCAGAAGGAAACCACATCACATTAAAATCACCTCCCACACACCAAGGCACACCCTACCAACTACAAACGCCAGATAACTCCTCCCATAAGAAACATCAATCTCTATCACAATTGGGTCCACAAACACTAGTAAAAGCCCAAACAAAATGATCCACCACATTTTTGAATTTACAAGAAACTGAGAAGCGACCCACTGCTTCCTCTAACTTCTCCACAACCCTGTTGTCCCACATCAATATCACCCCACCTGAAGCACCCATAAAGCCTAAGTAGAGCCAATCCACATGTTGACCTCCCCACAAACTACAAATGACACCCCTATTAATTAACTCCATCTTAGTTTCTTGCAAACAAACAATATCTGCTTTCCACTTACGGATCAAATTTTTAACCCGAAGCCGCTTATCCTGCTCATTCAACCCTCTCACATTCCATGAAACAATTCTCATATTCATTTATGCACCACCACAGCCCGCTCCCTAGTGGCACTCCTGCTTCTTTCTGTCTTATTCTCCTCACCCCAAGAACTCAATAAATTCTTTAATTCACGATGTCCTTTACGCCCAGCCTTAACCATCTTCCTCTGAAAGGCTACATCAACCATCCTCTTTTTTCTTTGAGCTTCTAGAGCTAGGAGTAACTTATTCTTCAAAACCCTCAAGCGAGGTCCCAACAGATCTCTGGAAAGCTTTAATATTATTAGTTACCCATTGTGTCAACTTGGTATTATCTACATCCACCGTACCCCCTCTCTTCTCAACTGCCTCAACTGTAGGGATCTCCATAACCCTTGGATTATCCAATGCCAGAGGTGCCACTTCTAGCGGTTCACCTAAATGTTCCCAATTCAACAAACCCTCCTTAAAGTCCCAATCCTTGCCCTCTGACCCAACCTCAGAGTTAACATAGCCCAAAACACCATCACACTCCGAAACCCAACTAACAATGTCCCTCGTTAACAAGAGAAGCCATACTTGGATTAATTACACCCTCCGAAGCATGCTAATCTGACACGAAATTAGGATAACAATAAGCTGAAAGCAAAATAACTGTTTTCCTCCCATCTCGAAGTTCAAGCATCCAATCTTTGGAATTACCCCATGTTCTACTCAAATTTCCAACATAATCACTAATTCTATAACCAAAATCATGTGGTGCTACGGTGGGAAACTATTTTGTCTTCTTCGATCCCACTGCTTGCTGAGAAGACTTTACCGAATCAGCCTCGAAGATCCCCTCTTCCAACCCCAAACCAGCCATGACACTCATCGAAGAACTAATACCGACCGTATGTGTGTAGAGGGGTGACTGATCAGGTAGTATGCTTGAAAGCATCGGCGGAAGCCCAAAGTCAGCGTCACATGCAAAGAAGGTGGAAGGCACCAAAGACCCAAACCCAAGAATCACATTTAGAGGCACCGAGAGAGTAGTGTCGGCAATTGAAGGGTTCACAGTAGCATAAAGTGAAGACCCAATCCCCGAATCGTGAGAACCCGAGTCCTTTGGCTGAGGTGAAAACTCACTCAACTGAACATCGGAGTTGCAAGCAAGAGAGGAGCTCTCAACGGAACCACACTTGGCTGAGTATCATTCGATATAAAGAGGGTGAGATTTGTTCTGGAACATTGTAGCTTAGGCTTTGGCTTGTGAGGCAAATCTTTAAGGGCAACCAAAGAACATCTCCTTATGTGTTGGATTTTTCATCAAAAATATGCAGGCCTCAGTCTTGGATATTGGATCTAAATCCAATACGCCCAAAGCTGGGTGAACTTCTGCTCCATATGACTTTGAAAAACACTTTGCCATAACCTCAGTCACCCTATCGATTGCCTTTGATACATTATCAAATGACTGGGAAATTACATTCCTGAGTTCATCATCTTCTGCCAGTCGTCTTTTCTTGCTTTTAGAAGACATTGCATCTTGTGATAACACTCGAGAACGTGCAACATTAATTTCTAGTGACCTCTGATCATCTTCCACTTCAAAGTTCTCCAAAGAAACTTCATTTTGAGATATCAAATTATCAATCTCATCAATAGTGGTCGATGCAGCATACCTAGCATGTTTCTCCTTTGCAGTTTCAGCATGATCACCTTTTGCTCTATCTTTAGCCCAAAGTTGTGTCATTTTAGAGTAGTTGGGTATAGGTGTTGTCATCCACTTCTTGGCTACAGGTTTAGACTGTTACAAACCAAGACTAATGGTTAAACAACAGATATAATAATGTAACTCAAAATTAAACTCACAAAAAATAGTAATTTACCACTATGAGTGGCTCCCAAACTTCTGGTTCAGCTTTCCACATATTTAAAGAATCATTCTATCCAAAACCACTCAATCCATCTTTAAATATGTCATAGCATTCATGAAAATTCTTCTTTAGTGTCTTCTGTCGATTTTTCACCTTATCCTTGTTAATCTCCATGTCAAATTTTTCAACCAACTCTTTCACTATGTCATTATATGCCTTAGAGGTAAAATTTTCATTAACTCTATCACCTATGATCACCTAATGTAAAAAAGCATCTACTAAAGTATCATCCATAACACTACTCCATTGTACTTCTTTACTTGGATCTCCACCATTCTTCTTTGATATCTTACCCATGCTATAACTAATAGGACAAAAAACACATATAAAATATTGTGTAAATATTAATATTAATTATCAAAAGATAGAGAGCAATATCAAAATGAAAAGAGAAATTTGCATAACATTTAGGTCTAAGTAATTGAAACATAGCATAGTCTTAAACAACATAACAACAATAAACCCAAAAGCTATCACATTTGGACATAGTTTTGCCACATGGCTGATGTTATAGAATCTCTTATAACATCTCCTTGCCTAGCATCCTTATCATCTTCTCTTGGAGTAGGGGCCACACGTTCACAATGAGAATGCAAAACCTCTTCATCAACTTCAGCAATAAGACTTTCATCGGGATTGACACCTATTAAATAATTATGAAGTATGCAACATGCTAAAATGATTTCATTTTGTGTGTCAACACAATAGTTAGGCTCTGTAGTACTTGCTATGATAGGAAATCTCTTTTTAAGTACACCAAATGCTCTTTCAATAGCAATGCGCAATGACGCATGTCGCAAATTAAACAATTCTTTAGCATTTTCAGGAGGATGAACATAGTACTCTTTTAAATGATAACGCACTCCCCTATAAGGTGCAATCAGACGACTTCTATTCATGTATCCTGCATCAACAAGATAATATTTACCTAATAAACAATAATAACCATTATTATATACTACAAATTTTTTAATTATAAAGAATACACCCTAATACATATTTGAATTAAATTTACCTTGTGAGATTTTCAAATTATCATTTCTAGTTAAAGCACTCCTTATTATTCTTGAATCTAAAGCAGTTCCTTCCCAACCTGGTAATACGTATGTAAATTTTAAATCAAATGAGCATGTCGCCAACACATTTTGTGTTATGTAACCCTTCCTACCCCGATGCCTTGGTGCATCCTCATTAGACACTTTGACACGAACATGTGTTCCATCAAGTGCCCCAATACAATCCTGAGATTAACATTATCACTCAAAAACATTTACCTTAAAATATATTTGTACTAAACTACTATCAAATATAAATTATATGCATAATATATTTACCTTAAAATATGAGTTGAACCTACTATTTTGTAGTATTTCAAGTGGCACTTGGGTTCCATCAAGTTGTCGAAGGAATTGATCCTCTAACATAATTATTGATCTTATCACGTTATGAAAATTGCGACTAATGGTCTCATTGGAATGACAAAAAAAGAAGGACATTGTACGAGCCGTTTGATTATGTGCTAGCATGTGAAGAAACTTGCCAACTTGCTCTTCAACCGTGGCACGCTGTGTGTCTTGAATATCACCATCTCTCCGTAAAATGTCACACAAACCTTGAAAAGCTTGTGGACCCATACGTATCACATCATAGCATTTTTTGCTATTCCTAAGACGAGACATTAGTTCATCACGAACTTTTTGTCTTTCTATGGTTGATTGTGTAGGAATGTGGGGAACACGTTTTCTTTTTAGTTGTTGCCTTTGATGAATAATGTAACATAAATAACGGCATGTAGCATGAACAAAGGCTAGTTTCCGCATAAAGTCCGAAAAAATTATGGTCTTCAGTACCTCATCATTCAAATCCATCCAAGTAAAAAAATAGTTATGTTATTAGTCTAACTTAGAAAATTATGGGCACATGTTCTAAAAAAATAGTTACGTTATTAGTTTAACTAATTATGAATGTGTTACAACTAATCTAAAACTAAAATTGTTAAACTATAAACATTTGCCCCTTGACTCCTAAAATTTTTTAGTATTTTTTAGTCTAAAGTAGTTACTGACATGGAGGAAAAAAAAAAAAGAAAAAAAAAAGGACTTCTACTTGTTGAAAGTGACCAGACCATTGCTTTTGTCTTGTCCTACGTGCAACTTGCACCTATTTCACTATTTTTTATTTTTTTATTTTATATCATTATTTACACTTTTTTTACTACTTATGATACTTTTCATAACATTTTATCTTTGAATGATGCTAGAGACAGTACAAATTTTACTACTTATATCTTACAAATTGGCATGTCACTAATCACAAAAAATAATTTTAAACATGTATTCATTATATTTTTTAGTCTAAAGTAGTTACTGACATGGAGGAAAAAAAAGAAAAAAGGACTTGTACTTGTTAAAAGTAACCAAACCATTACTTTTCTCTTACCTACGTGCAACTTGCAAAAATTGTACAAAAAAACAAAATTGCAGAAACTACTTTCAACAAGATTGTACCAAAAAAAAAGACTAGCAAACAACAAGTACAGGTCAACCGAAAAGAATCTTTCATAACTACTTTCAACTTTTTTTTTGTACAATCTTTCATAAAAAATTGCAGAACAAGTTTGCAATGACTAGCAAACAGTTCCGTTAAAAAAAAAAATGAAGAAGAAGAAGAGACTAGCAAACAACCGAAAAGAAAAAAGAAAAGATAGAGACATACTTGTTACTTGGTCCGAAAATTGCTGCAAGCAAAAGTCTTGGATCCCCACTCACACAACAGCAACTTCAGAGTGTAGAGGACAGCAATATCACTATATTTTTTTACAGCGGAATGAGAAAAAAAGGGTTGATATTAAAGTGGTATTTTAGGGATTTTAACAAAAATTTCATTAAATCTAAATCTATTCCCTCTCATTCCTCCCAAGTTTGGATGGAACAAAAATTTGAGATTTTAAGAGAAAAGGGAGGAATGAGCATTCATTCCTAACCATTTCATTCCCTCCTACTTAAACTCTCAAATAAGAGAATGGACTTTCCATTCATTCTGTTAAAACTCCCAAACAAGAGAAGGGAAGAGTATTCTAAAAATATTCTTTTTATTCCATTCCATTCCATTCCCTCCTCCCAAACGGAGCCTCAAGGTCAAGATGAAGAGGAAAGGTAGGGTTGTTTTGTTAGGGTTTAACAGTTCAACCTTTTAGGGTATATGAGTGCGAAATAGTACGTTTTGGTCTAGCATGTATGGAGGAAATTAAATGAATAAATTGATTTAGTTTATGGACTAAATTACAATTATGAAACTCAAAATTTGAAATTATTTTTATTTTGGTCCCTTAAATTTGAGATTTTTCGTTTTCATTTATTGATTTGAGTTAGTTTTTAAAATGGTTTTTCCGTACATTTCCACAAATAATTTGACCATTAAATACCAACAAAACGGGTTGTTATTTTGTTTTTCGTAAGGTCAAATTAGTCACAAACATAAGCATAATAGCCAAAAAAAAAAATTGTTCCGTAATATTGATAATTTAACTACCAATGCATTGATCTTCATGACTTAAGGCTATAGTATCTCATTTCTTTAGTCTGTTTGAATCGAGGAGGAGGGAGGGGTAGTTAAGTAGATTTTGTCCAAAATTACTCTATTTTTAGTCAATTCTATTCTACTCCCTTCCACTCCTCCTTTCTCCCTTCTCAATCCAAACAAACCCCAAAGGAATTGCACAAATGATAAACCCACCAAGGAAGGATTTTGAGTGCCCAAGATATCCCATTACTCATTTGTACTCTCTTTTTTTTCCCTTAAAAAAAAAAGATACCCCATTACTTAAACCATGAAGATTAATTCATTGATGAACAAATGATTGAATACTAAAACATGAACAGCAAGATACAGTTTTAAAAGTTTCCCCTTTGATGGATATCGGATTAATTGATTGTAGGTGTGTGTTAAGTTCCATATAGGACATATATTGGGTTGATCTAGTCTTTATAAACAACTACATGTAGTCTTGATTGCGACTAGTATTCATTGTGACTAGATTAGTCTTTTAGGGGTATAATGTAGATAAGGCTAGAACTTTTCCTAGGGACATTGCAAATGGTATCAAAATCAAGCTAGTAATCTTCTGTTGTCTTAGTGACACTGCTTGATGTGGACCATTATGAGATTAATCTAGGCTTCATAAACAACTAAAAGGAACATTAATTATGACTAACCTAATTCTTATGGGGTATAACATAAATGTGACTAATGCTCCTTCCAGGTTATTACAAACCCTTTTGTTTTCCAACACAGTGTCTATAGCAAAAAGGGTCAAAAATCAACATTTATTAAACTCTTATTCATATACTTCATCCATCCCACTTTATTTGTCCTCTATCCCATTTTGGGATGTCCCAAAATATTGTCCTGTTTCTAAAAATAAAAGTTATTAGTTTACTAATGTTCCTATTATACCCCTACTTTATTTTCAAAACTATTTGAAAAGAAAACAAGAAAAAAAAATCTAATTTGGGCACCTTTTTAGTTGCCTCATTAAGAATAACTCTTTTTTAAAAAAACTAATAAATTTATTTAAGGGTAGTTTTGTAAATTTATACATTTTTATAAGACAAACAAGATAATAAATAATATTCTCTTAAAAAGTTTGACTTTTCAAACAGGACAAATAATGTGGGACGGAGGGAGTACATTTTATCCATCATTCACTAAAATCTATAAATAGTCATTTCCAAAGCCTCAATACCATTCAAAGAAAGTAACAAAACATTACATTCAACAAATTAAAGGGAAGCGAAACAATGGATTTATATGACTTTAGCTTCAATCATTTGATTGATCCCTCCTTTATAGATTTTTCAGGCTTATCACGTCTTAAGAAGCATGAGTTTCAAGTGTTTGATATCTCCTTCCATGAACTTTTCGAGCTTATTATGCCTTTTAAAGCATGAGTTTCAAGCATTTGATGTCTCCTTTCATGAACTTTCCGGGCTTATCATGCCTTTTAAAGCATTAGCTTCAAACTTTTGATCCCTCCTCCATGCAATTTTCAAGCTTATCACACCTTTAGAAGCATTAGCTTTTAATAAATTGTCATTTAACAACCAGGTGCTCTCATGCTCTCACGCATGTAGTGGCAATAGGGAGTCTTGCGCGTAGTCTACAGGAGTAACTTGACCTTCCCTCTGTGGTGAGGCCATTCTTGGTAACCCCCTTGTGGATGTGAGTGTGGGTTGTGAGATACAGATGGCAGAAGAGTTAGAAGAACTGTGGAAAAAACTAACATTCACAGAAACTGAAGATGAAGGTATTGAACTGGGAAGTAGTAGTACGAGGGCTGCGAAGGAGGTTGGAAAAAACTGTATGGTCATGAAGGTACTCACTCAACGCACAATCATTTTGGAGGCCCTAAGAAAGAATATGAGAATATTATGGAAGCCAAGCAAAGGAATGCAAATATCCAAAATTGAAGAGGACTTATTCCTGGTGGAGTTCGAGGACGGGAGAGATAAGAAAAAAGTAATGGAGATGTGTTCGTGGAGTTGCGAAAAGCAACTGATCTTAATGCAGGATTTTGAGGGTGAGTTGGTCCCAAAGGAGATAACACTAAAATGGGTCCCCTTTTGGGTGCAAATCTTCAACCTCCCTATTAAATGTATGACAAGAGAGTCTGGCCTTGAGATTGGATCGAAGATCGGTGCGGTCATAGATGTAGACGTCCCGGAGAAAGGCGTGCAATAGGGGAAATTCCTAAGAGTCAGAATACGTCTTGATGCCACAAAAAAGCTTATCAGAGGGAAAAAGGTTTCCATTGAAGGTGGGGAAAGCAGATGGGTCTTTTTCAAATACGAACGTTTGCCCAATTTTTGTTACCAGTGTGGAATGCTAGATTATGGAGAAAAAGATTGCCCAGAGAATAAAGAGGGGGAAAGTAATGGGGATGAAAGGCAGAAGCAATACGGCGGGTGGCTAAGAGGAGAGCCGGGAAGGAGTTTAGGGAGGGATGTTGGAAAAATGGGGGATGGAAACACGCCGGAAAAAAGAAACAACCACAGGGAACCCGAAGCGGAGACATCGAAAGACGTACAACTCCGGCTGATGCCTGATGGGGCGCTCGGTGGTAGGTGGGCAACACGTGAAGGTGCAAACCCTCTGCTCAAAGGCTAGCACAAGCTGCAAACAAGGTGAAATTGCAGAGGAGAGTCAAAAGGTAGAGTCCCATCAGAAGGTGGAGTGTTTTCATGGAAGTGGCATGATCAACTCCCCAAAGGAAAAGATTGTGGATAATCTTTCCCAAAGTGGGAAGGATTCTCTGACATGCACCCAGCACCCAAAAGATATGGAAGAAAGTATGCAATGGGCGAATGTGCTGGATTATGTGGTTGGGATTAAATCTGATGAAGGAAGACAACACACGCAAGAAATAAAAAGAATGGGCCTGGTAGATAAAGAGAATTTGGCCTGGGCCGAAAATAACTCTAGCCCACTTGCAATGATCTACGACCAAGGCAAAGGATGGACCACAAAAACTTTGGGCCCAAAGAGTGGACATTGGAAGCGTCTCGCAAGACAGAAGAAGGAACACGACCCTTTGGCGGACTCTGACCCAGTAAACCAAAAAAAAAAAAAAAGAAGCATTAGCTTTAAACATTTTATCCCTCCTTCCATGGATTTCCGAGCTTATCACGCCTAGAAACTTCTAAATGATGTGTATCACGCAATTGCTCTTAAGGAACCCTCCTTTTATGGATTTCCGGACTTATCACATACGCCTAGAAACTTCTAAATGATGTGCATCATGCAGTTGCTCTTGAAGAAAGTACTAGGTCAACTTTCAACAAATGCTGAAAGCAAGAGAAAAGAAAATAGGATTTTCTTTTTGCCATGTAAAGTAGAATTAAGATCCATATGCAGTATTGATAGAAATGAACAACATACTTTCTCCAATACATTGCTTACAAATTATTGGTCCTCTTGAAAATATAGATAAAAGATTTAGGTAAAAATACAAATTACATTTTTAATTGTAAATATCGAATTATAAATAAATAATTGATGAAGTTAAAAAATAAAGAAATCTCAAACCTATAACATCTTTCTTAAGTTTATCTTCGAAAATTTTTCCACTAGTGACAATGAGAAGATTATAAATATGCTTGAAGCTCCTTGAGGATGAAACATCATATAACAACTTAAACACCTATTTATTTTCTAACAATGCCTCAAAAGTTGGTTACAGAAGAATTAAAACCCGAAAATCATGAAATCCACAAGATTGAAACACCCTCGACTACTGCACCAGTTTCTCCCCATGAGAAAATTTCAATGGCAGCCAACGTGATTAAAATTCTAACTTAATTTTGTCTTCTATCAAACAATGAAATAAGTGAAATAGTTTCCGCAACCCATCCTACATCCACAAACAAAATCTAAAACAATTAAAAATAAAACCTTCAAATATTAACCTTAGCAAAAACACATTTTTTTAACTTTAAATACCAAATCACACCTAGGCCTAAGTCTCACAAAAATTTTCTAGTTTTGTACAAGACAATTCCAATATTCCCAACCAAAACTATCCCCAAAATTTTGACTGGATGGATAAATGGAGTTAATTGACAACAAATGTCAACTTTAAGGATAAAAAATAAATAAATAAATAAAACTTTTTAGAAAAAAATAACAATTAACTCAAACTTAAAAGGTGTACTAATTTGTATTTCTGCCTAAAAAGTTTCACATACACATAATCCTCTCCCATTTATTCTATAATTATTTATTTCATGGGATATATTATTTTTATTTTAAAAAATAGCGTTCGATGAAGAAGAAGAATGCGCTAGTGTAGTAATGCTGCCCGAGAATCAATTATCTTATATGTATCTTGATTTTATTTGAGAATTGCTCTATTTTTTAAATGAACAGAAATAAATCTATTATTGAATTAAACGCACACATACATACATAATGGCCTTAACAGCAAGATGTGGCTACAAAATTGTTCTGTTTAACCAAAAATAAATAAAAATGCAATGCATAACACACGATAGAATGACCAAACTTGCCAGAAGATATATATATATATATATATATATATATAAGATTGAACTTAAAAAAAAAAACTGCTATTGTACAATTACCCAATTAGAGTGCCTATATTATTCAGAGAGATTGCAACCTAAAGAAATTCAGATATAAATGCCCTCTTTTCCTAAGAGAGACAATTACTACATCTACAAACTAAATCATAAGAAAAACTTCCCTTCCATATTAAAATTTTGAGGAAAACAAGCTGATTAAGCCAAATTCAAATCGTAGTATTTTTCTTTTTCTTTTTGGGAGGGTCAAAATAGGTTCAGATCACTTCAGAGAGCACCATATATTTATATTGAAATTGAGAGATGTTATTTCTTTTTCACTTTCAAATTGGGTTGTGTATTAAAATTAATTAACTCTGTGTATTGTGGCCGGTATTGGACCAGGCCTTACCTTAAAGATTCTGTATTGCAGTATTGGTAGAAATACCATATTTTTGTACTATTTGAATATAAATAACCACATATAAATATAAATATAAACCACAATGAGTAACATGAGACAAAAATATAAATAAATAATAAAAATAATAATAAAAGCAAACACGAGTAAAAGGAGTAGGGAGCAGCAAATAGTAAATACCACTCCAAGCAATCTCGCCCATTGAACAACTTTCTGCTTCTAGACGAATGCCTGTCTTTCTTCGCTCGATTACTGCAAAATGATCGCACACCAATTTTTTGGGTTTAAACAATTTGTAATTGATTATCTCGTAATCAAGGTGTTGGTAGCAAAAACAAATTAAAACACTGTCATCATATTCCATTTTTATGGTGCAACATGATTTTACTAAAAATATATAACAAAAAACAACTCCATTCTAAACTCAAAAACCAAATGATCATGTAGGATTTGAGCTAATCATGGATTTAGAGAAACAATGGAGGAAAACAAATTCAAAAAGTTACTATCTTGTTCTCTTAGGGTAAGATTAGCCCAATACCATTAGCAAAAACTAATTTATTCTGAAAAGTACTCATCTTTTTTAATTTACTCATTAAAAAAGAAAAAGAATTGTACTTACAATTCAACTGTATGTTTATTTTTAGTTTTTACGCGGAATACAAATTTCTTCTGGTAAATCATTGATCCGATTTGATAATCTAGCAATCTCTTTTGAGATCATACTCATATTTAGTTTTTGAAGAGGAAGATAAAGAGAAAGGATGGATGGGGTTGGCAAGAGACGTTTGGACAGAGAGAATATGAGCAACTGGGGATATAGACATGGCATCAACAATGAGATACTGAGATGAGAAAAGCCTAAACATTAAGGGTATTTATGCCTCAAAGGACATGGACAGAAATAAAAGTATGACATGCCTACAAATATTAATTTTGGAAACACATCCAAGAGCATTCATTGCAATTTGGCAACAAAAGTAAGGGCAGCTTATTTCACATTGCTGCTACCATATCTAAAGGGTGCTCTCTGATTCCCATTCTGTACATCCCTTACATGCCATTTCATGATCAATGCAATTTAATTCACGCGCCAAAAATATATGTACCAAAAATGGCACACTTAAATGCAATATACTTCCATACCAAAGCAAAAATCTTAGCTTGTACTTCGTAGAGTTCGCGTATTATTAATATTACACAGGTGTATGTGTTTTTTTTTTTTCTTTTTAAAATTAAAACTCTCATTTATCGTACAAAATAAAAATACTCTTAAAAATACATGTTTTTCTTATGCTGAACTTCAATACTTTTCTTGATAGTATAATATGTTATTTTGTTAAGATGTTTCATTATATATAATAATTAAATTATCAAAATTAATATTTTTAGTTCTATGTTTTATTATTTAAATTAAACATCAGCATTTTCACGCTTTTGTTATAATCTTGAATTTTTTTTTTCATATATTAATTTTTTTTTCTATAATTTGAATTTCTAGATCCTATTGCCATATATAATCTATATAATGGATTTTAAATAAACAAAAAAAAAATCATTTAAAAGTATAATAACATAAGACAATAAATATTCCTTTTTTTTTACCAAGTGAGTGCATGAAAGAATATATTAAACATCACATCCTTCATTTAATTGTTATAAATTTTCCTTATAAATGCAATTAGGATTTGAAGAAAATATATTTTAAATTTATTAAATTCTTAATTAGTTGTTTTTAATAATATTTTATAAAATTATATTAAGATAATATAATTAAGTATGATACTAAATTGAAATATAATTAAAAAAATAACTATATTTTAGCCCCAGATTTTTCGTTCAAATTCGTAATATGCCCTACAAACATTTATTTGTGATATTTATAGGGGCGGTTTTTGGTTCTTAAGCCCAAAAAATGAATGGATTAAGGCCCAAATAGCCCAATACAATAAATTTGTAGAAAATAGATTTAAAAGTTAGGCTTCAATGGATCCAAGAATACACCCAACGAATAAAAGATAGCAAGAAAGCAAGGACAACAAGCTCTTAACCAAAGGAAACCTTCCTCGGTAGCGTCCGAGGAGAATGATCCTGGCCTATATTTCTCTTAGACTCAGATCTTATTACAGTTTTTATTATTACAGTGTTTTCTTTTCCAATTCCCCCCCTCCCCCCTCGTCCCCAAAGGGTCCCTTACAATATATAGCTCCCCTTAGATGATCTTGGCCCTCCATTCGTTGATCAACCAGGCCACTACTTGAGTGCCTGTCTCATTAGACACCTTCCCAGATCCCTTGTGAGTCGCTGCAGCCAAGGCAGCACTGTTCAAGAGTCTTCTCCACATAAATGCAACTAGGAGATTTGGTGGGATGCATTAAATGTGGTGACAGCCACTATCCCTTCAATTATGTCAATGCTAACCCCTTCCCTGAAGTGCTTTCTCTACAGTGCGACCTCCTCTAATCACCTGATATTGACATGACCTTACTGTCCGACGATGTGGCCTCCTCGGCATAATAATGGCCCTTCTCGGTCATGGATATAACACGTGGCAATTACCTTATTGGAATTCCTGTACCCCACAACATTTTTTTTTCCCGTTTTTCATACCATACTTTGACAAAGTTTTATTTTATTTTATATTAAATTTTGAGTTGAATGAAACACACATTTCATACCATACATATTTCATCCCATAATTTACTAAACGTGGCAAAAATGCATGCATCTTTGTGCTCCCTATATATAGTGTATTTGTAATCTTGTCTATCAAATTTCTTAATCTGACTTTTAAGTGGAAATTATTTTAAAATTTTGGATATTTGCATCGCCCATGTCATGCGTTAGTTTGGAAAAAAATATTAATGGCAATTTAAAATTTACTCAAACTTAAAGGGTGTAATTTAGATTTTAAACAAAAATTGTAGCTAGTGCTTCTACATACCCAATTCTTTGGATTGTCGGTGATACTCTTCTAGACCTTGCTTGGAGAAACAAAAGAAAGTGTCCTAAGAAAATAACATCGTACTTTGGAAGCACTTTTGAGGGAGTTATATTAAAGCAGTGAACTTCAATTTCATGTATCAGCAGATTTCTATGACAAAAGGGATCTTGTATAACACTTATATTGGCTATTCATAACACTAATATGTTTCTAAATTTCAATTTTCAAATGCAAGATTATCATTTGAAGGAATTTCAAATAGTGGGCTTCTCAATACAAATACCCAATGAATCAATGACAAGAGTCTTATTTTGCCATTTTGCTGATGAGAAGTACTCTTCAACCGCCTAGTAAGGAATTCTGTCATGGAATTTGATAGACGGTCGTACTCAGAATTAGTCAAGAGCAGCCAGCAGAAGTTGGTTTAGAAAATGTGATGATAGGAAAGCAGACAGGTTGTCTTATAGTCCAGATGAGCGGTTGGCATACTCTTGAACCAATGCCCCAAAGAGTGATGGCCACTCAAGCAAGCAAGATGGTTTATCGAATTCTTTTGCCCGTCCTGCAAGAAAGTGGAAAGAAAGGGACATCAGCTACAGGCATTATGTGCCAACTGCTAAGAAATGTCAAAGTATCATCAAGCAAATCCTAGAAAATATCAAACTTGATTTACAGTATAAAATTCTCGTCTTTACTTTCACGCTTCCAAAAGTTTAAAAAATTTTAGTTCCAGTCTTGGACCATACTTGTTTGATGTATTGGTAAGTTCTTGTACCCAGAAAGTTTTTTCTTGGGCAGTGTTAAGACAAAATGAGGTCACAATCACCCATAAGCAATGCAAATGAAGAATTTTATGGAAAAACAATAGAGAAGCACAGACCTGCATCTATAACTAAAACTCTATCACAATCCATGACGGTGGGTATTCTGTGAGCAATGCTAATAATTGTACAGGTTGCAAAGTCCTCCCGGATGATCTTTTGAATAACGGCATCAGTCTGTGAATCAACAGAAGCAGTGGCCTCATCCATGAACAAAATTTTGCTGCGCTTTAGCATAACCCTGCCCAAACATAGAAGCTGTCTTTGCCCCACACTCCAGTTATCTCCGCTATCAACCACTATGAATTTAAAAAATTATGGAAACATTCAGTTGACAAGAAGATAAGTTTAAGATTAGTTTTGCCAGTGCAGACTGTAGAAAATGGTCTACATACCTAAAGAATCAAGTTTATCGTGCTTTGCAGCCACCACATCCTTAAGTTGGCAGCGTTCAAGGCTCTACAAAAATAATAATTTCTCAGCAAATTCAAACAAATATATATATATATATATATATTTTTTTTTTTTTTAAATTTCTACATATATAAATGAGGTCCAAAAAGCATGCACACCAATAGTTTTATTGTATTTCTTCCAAGGATACTATTTTATCAATCATAAATTTATAATGAGCTGCCTTTAATATCTAAATGACTGTTTTGGTGGTATAGGCATTTCTAAAGCTAGCACAAGTTACTCTTGTTAATAATCAGGAAACAAGATTGGCAACTTTACCTTCCATATCTCTTCATCTGAATGCTGTCCAGTTGGATCAACATTGGCTCTCACTGTTCCTTCAAAAAGAACAGGTTCTTGAGGAATTATACCAAATCGAGACCTAAGATCATGAAGCCCTAACATGCAAATGTCAAGGCCATCAATAATTATTCTCCCTCCTGAAGGTTCCACCAGCCTAAATAAAACCTGGATCAAAGTTGACTTCCCACTTCCTGTTCGACCAACTACCCCAATCTTCTCTCCCCCATGAATGCTTAGAGTAATGCCTCTGAGAATTAGAGGAGTGTTTGGACGATATCTGACCTGCACACCAAAAATTCAAGGTGTTGTAATTCACTAGTATCAACTTGCTCTATTGCTGCAGGCATAGTGTTCTGTTTGGTTTTATCAGAGGAAATAAATTTGGTGAACTTTTTTTTATTTTGCTTTCCATTTCAGCATCAAACAATCTAATTGGCCTTTCCCCCAAACTCTAGCCATGGTTTAATAGTTTAGGAAGTTGAAGACATGAAGTTCAATTTTTTTTTTTTTCCTTTTCAAGTGAGGGAGGGGAGAGATATGAACTCAGGTTCTCCCAATGGGGAGACTGGACAGTGCCACCAAGCCACAGAGCTCTTGGCTAAGTTTGATTTAATTTGTCAAAAGATTTATACAGAATTAGTTGAAGGCCAGTTACCTGCAAGTCTCTAAGGTCAATATTGCCATGGGCAGGCCAATTTGAAGGAGCAATGCGGTCTTTAATTTCCCAAGCTGCTTCTGATGGTATATTTGTAAACTGTTTTATCCTCTCAACAGAAACCATTCGATTTTCCACAAAGCAGCTCATATATATAGCCCAGAACAGCACAGAGTTCAAAGACAATCCATAGGAGAGAGATAAACCAACATTTTCTGCATGAAGTAAGAATAAATTAAATAGTTCTTCTGCTATAAGGATTTTTTTTATAAGTACTTTAAACATATGGAAATTGACTGTCTTACCCAATAGGAAGAAGAGAAGGGTAAAATTTTTATGGTATTATGAAAGAAGTCATTCGTCATTGGGAAGAGGTAATAAATTAAATATTTTTGTTATGTAGAGCTCATAAAATATTGAGACAATTCACAGGCCTTGAATCTTGAGTTCATATGAGAATGTTCTTTAGAAAAACCAAAAGAGTGTTACATGAGGCATCAATTATCCCACAGGTGCCAAGATATTGAATTTGAGAAATCTATTGCCAATGTTCCTTCGCATATATTGACAGACATCTCATATAATCAAATGATCATTGATTTAGTGTTTGACACCAAAAACATATCTTATAAAATTTTTCTGTCGTGAATATTCATACCTGGCCTTATAATACTGCTTGGCAATACGATCATGAACATAGTAGAAATGCATAGGATGAAGCTCCCAAGCAGTTCTAAACGGAAACCCAACCATTCATTGGATCCATAGTTGTGGAAATCCAGACGTATATTAGCATTAACACGCTTAACATTTTCCTGAGAAAAGCTACCCTGCTTTCCAAAAGCACGGATAGTCATAACTCCAGAGATGCTTTCTGAGAAATGATGGATAACAGGAGCTTTTGTTATTGAGTCAAGACGGGTTAATTCACGAGATGTTGCAAGATAGTACCCCTGCACCACGAGACACATAAATTATTAATGTAAGTTTATGTGATCTCATTTCAGTCAGCTATATTGGGTTTTGATTACCATTTAATTTTGCTGTCAGAAAAATGAATAGATGGTTATTGTTTTAAGAATTCCCATTTAAATTTTCCTTGCAAAGGTTCAAAGTTGTAAATTTTGGTAAATATTGAAAATTTGAACTATTGTTCTGATTCGGATCGGTTGAAAAAAGCAGAATTTACAACTTTCACAATGATTCTAAATATAGAATGTTGTAAGCATTATATAGACCATACAGAATAGAAAATAGTATGCATGGCCTGGGTCATCCACTCAGTTTGATGATTCTGGCTAATGGAATTCTATCAAGTGACCACCTAAGGAAACATATGGGATGTATTATGAAGTATGCTTTATCTCTTTAATATAAGATAACAATAGCAACGGCAATAAATGTTAAGAACAAGAGACAACAAGAGCTCATACCCGATACCAGATATTCAGCCACACAAGTGGAATCAACAAGAATACAGTGGGCCAAGAATACTGACAAGTGATAATGAAGATGCCGATCACTGTGATGTACATGGAAACGGTCATGCTCATAAAAAAGGGGAGATAGAGGTCGACGTTCGTTTGATCAGCCGATGCCTGCAGGAGGGAAAATTAAATAAAACAAATTTCCATCGGTCTAAGCATCTTCATATGAAAAGCATGATCACGCATCTTTTTACCTAACTGAACTGGTGAACTACGCCCAAGAGGAGTAGGATCTGTCATCATACAAAAATTCAAACTTAAATGCATAAAGGAAGCACCTTACATGGGTCCTTAAGTTCTTACCCGACTTAGAATTCTTCCTGAAGGTGTTGTATCAAAAAATGACATAGGGGCATGCAAGATACTGTGAAGAATTTGAGAGAAGAAAATTTGGGCGGTCTTAAGCCCCACAATGGTAACCGAGAAGGACCTTATCAGTATCAACACAAGTGAGACAACAGCAATAATTGCATAGACTGAAATAAACAAAGAAGGGTTGAATGACATAGCGCGCTCTTCTGAAGTTTCATAAGCCAGCCAATAATCACCCGCCATTATACACCCTTGCCATGAAACAGACAGCAGCAGCACTACCGCGACACCCCACCACCCAAAAGCCTCAGTGATATAAAGTTTATAAACATGCAAGCTCACTTTGCCAGTTTCTCTCTCCTCTTCTTTGATGAGCTTGGAAGTTCCCTTATCACTGTTTGATTGGTCTAAAGAGTTGTTTTCACCATTGGCTTCCCTATGGTTTGAAGAGGATTGAGGTGATTTTGGTAATTTGGGGGAATTTTCACTAGGCATGGCGGTGCCCATTTCTACAAGTTCCATGGATGTGTCATGGGCAGCTACCAATGCTGTGAAATCCAAGCCAGAATCCAGTAGATAATTGTACCTCCCAGACTGCACTATCATCCCATCTTTCATAACCTGGAATTACAAAGGAAATAAAGTGCTTAAAATTTAAATATGGAAAACACATGTATGTGTTTGTTCTTGAGAGAGAGAAAAGTAATTGAAGAAATGAAAGGGGGGAAAAATACACTTACTAAGATAAGATCCACATTATGCAAGAAATCAACTTGGTGGGTTACTAGTAAAATGGTCTTGCCTCTAAGAGCACCTCTCACACATTCCTGTAAAAGGCATAAATAAATTGGTAAAACACGATAACTTTCTAATACAATGGTCTTGGGGAGATCAAAAGAGCCATGTCTACATGTAAGTCAAATTAGTAGCTTCTGAAGCGTAAGTAACATGTGGAGGTAAATTCGTTTTCTATACAACAGCACCAGTTAAACAAGCAGTACACTGTGTTTATAGAGAGAAACATGCAGCAGCATTATATGACCTAAACATGAAAGGGCTGTTCTGAAAAAATTAAACATATTGCTTGGCATTCTATGTAAAATAAAATTATACTACTATCAAAAGTAATGTTTTACAATGAGCTAACTCTGAATCAATGACAAACTATTTTGTCCAATCATGATGGAGTAAAAGATGAATTATTATGTTTCCATGGCATTTCCAAACTACAGAGGAAGTAAAAAAATAATGTGACCTTAAATATTTCTGAGCCAGTATGTGCATCAACCGCACTAAAGACATCATCAAGAAGATAAATATCACAATCCTGATATACAGCCCTTGCAAGTTGTATCCGCTGCTTCTGCCCACCACTTAAATTGATTCCACGCTCTCCAATCTCAGTTTGATCTCCATACTCCATCATTTCCAAGTCTTTTTCCAAGCAACAAACCCTAATGACTTCACTGTATCTCTCCCTTTCCATTGGCAAACCAAATAGGATGTTCTCTTGAATGGTGCCATTTTGAATCCATGATGTTTGGGCAACATAGGCAGTTGTTCCACAAACTCTGACCTGTTAGGAAAAACAGAAAGGTTTGTAACTCATTAAATCCAATCAAATCACCAATTTGAAGGTCTCAATTAGCTGTGTTTGGTAGTGCTCCTGCCATGTAAATATCTCAAAAAGGTGCAAAATTGTTTTAAATCCTTAATGCAACATGCAAATCATGTTTACAGGATACAATGCATACACATAACATAGATTAGCAATTATGATAACCAAAAGATTTTCTTCAAAGAAACTCAAGCACAAAGCCTTCATTCATGGTAAAATTTAAAAGATAACTCCCACAATTTCTTCATTAGAATCCATACCTTCCCTGTTATTTTGTGCATCTCACCAAGAATTGCAGCTAGTAGGGAAGACTTTCCAGATCCCACAGTCCCAACAACAGCGGTAATTTCGCCTTTGTTGATCTCCAAATTTATATTTTTCAATGCCTCCTCTCCATTTTCATCATCCCAGCTAAACACCCCATCTTTAACCTCTACAGTAATTCCACCATCACATTCCTCCTCTCTTTCCACTGAATCGCCCAACAATTCCCTACTTGACATGTACTTATCCAACCTTCCAAGTGCAATCATTGCTTGTGAAAGTGAGATCATTGATTGGGGAAAGGTCCTGATTGGTTCCTGCAAGATCTTAAAGATTGTTGTGGCTGTGAACACTGTTCCCGCATCAAGCGGAACTCCCAAGAATGCTGCAGTAGCAAATGTGAGAGTTGATATCAATAAAGGGGTGGACCACATCACAACAATATTGGCAGAAACTGAGTACATGAACTTGGTAAGCCATCCAAACTCCGATTCACGACAAGCTTGAATTCTCTTGTTGAATTGTTCCTCCCATGCCTGGAACTTTATCACTCGCATGTAATTAAGCATCTCATTTGTCGCCTTCATTCTTGCATCACGATTTTTCATCACATTGAACTGGAACCTGTTGTTCCTCCGAGTACCCATTATAATGAATACTAAAATTCCAATAAGTCCTGCAATTGCTGTGAGCACTGAGGGGCCAAGATAGTTATATAGAAGGACTATGGCCACAGAAACTTGCAATGGTGTCAACCATAAATTATGTAGCTGTAGCATCATATCAGAGAGTTGCTGAGCATCAACAGCCATGTAATTCACTATCTGCCCAACCCCATGAGCCTGCCGAGCAGAACATGTCAACTTCAGTCCCTTCCTATACAAAGAAGTGATTAAAGTACATCGAATAAGCATTCCAAGCTTTTGGGAGTTGAAGTTAAATTGATGAGTGGTTAATACTTCAACAAATTTTGCACAGAGGAGAGTCAATACAAGGTAGTATCCTTCAAAGGGCGAGCTTCTCTTCCCGGCAGTGAAATCGACGAAGCTTTGTATAAGAATAGGCCCTACATACATGACACAAAGCCGCACAATTGCAAGGGAGGCAGTGAAGGCAAATTCCTTCCAAAAGCACCGGAACAACGTTGTTCGAACTGGGTGATTTGATTTTTCATGAGGTTTTGGCCAATTCATTTCAAACAACGATGACATTCTTTCAGCTCTATGTCCCGGTGAAAGGGATGGGATTTCATCAATCTTGAGAGGGGATTTGTAACCTTTACTCAGCAGGGGATTCATCCAAAGCCAAAAGGCCTTAGATATTATAGAAGCTGAAGCAAAGCCAGTCACATTTGATTTGCTCAAAAGTGGTTCATATAAATTGGTTTCTACATCCATAACTGGTTCACTTTCTCTAGTCACTGTAATCCCAGTAGATCCTTTAAATGCAACAAAAAGCAGAACCATGGAGAATGGAAAAGAAACTATAGAAACTATATCATCCAATGTCAAGTTGGGGTCTTGGGGCTGGGATTCTTCTAAAGAGACCAAACGAATAATCCCAGACGCCATAAACAAGGAAATGATGAAGAAGTTTAAAACCCAATAAATTCTTAGTGACAAAGGATGAGTAACAGATTGAAATCTTTTTTCATGGATGATTAAGACTGTGATCACTGCATGAGTTATGGCTTGGACTAACCAAAATAATCCATCAACTATCTTCCATGGCAACTGGGTACTTGCGCTAAATGCTAAAATGCATATAACAGTGTATCCAATGGCTAACACAGCACTAACAATCAAAGAGACCTTAAACCACAGGTCAGTTCTAAGAGAAGTCCTGTTGCTTCCAAGGAATGCCTTGTTACGATCAGAGTTGGGGTGGCCATTGGAGGTGAACTTTGAATAGAGCTTTTTTACTGCAAATAGCAGGAGGGTGACCAAGAACAGAAGGTCAACTGAAGATAACAGAGTTCTTTGAGGACATGGAGAGAGAAAAATGAATCTTATCCATTGGACAACGAGTGAAGCAGTGGTGTCCTCTGAGGATTGAATCACAGGGCTTAAGCATGAGACAGATGTGATCCAAGTTGCAGAGGACATGTTAACAAACTTGAAGTGAAATAAAAGACTACAAGATCACTCTTTGATGGTGGATTTTAATCAATTTTCTTGCTCTCAGTCCCTGAAACGGAACAGGAAAACCAGTAAGTATACTACAAAATAATGAAATATTGACCAAGACTTGTACTATGATTTCCTAAACTAAAATAAATAAAATCACCACTAGATCCTAACCAATATGAAGTTCAAAATCTGAGACAGAAGACACAAACATATGATTACAGTTACGAAATGGAACAGAGAAAAAACAAGGTAGTGACAATGATGACATAAAAGAAAGAAAATTTGTGGAGGCAGAAGCCCGCCAAAAGAGTGATCTTGTGCCTTTATGGCTGACTCAAAGTTGCAGACATTTTTTCTCCTTTTTAATAGGTTGCAGACAATTTTGAATTTTCAACGTCTTTGGCATTTTCAAACCCACCAATAAATTCAGTCAAAAAAGACATACCAATAAAAAAAAGGGTAAATTTACTCGGTCCAAAACATTTTAAAACCTACAAATTTCGTCCCAAAAGACAATTTTTGCCCCTGAACTTATAAATAAATAAAAACGCCATTACTTTTTATTTTTCCTCTTCTTCCTCAGTCTTCTGTCTCTTTCCTCTCCCCCTCTCCTCTGAGTTTCTCCATCTCAGAACTCTCCGACCAATAACCTCTACAGTCATTCCGCTACTCAACGGCCTCTACAGTCATTCCGATTTTGTTGATTTTTCGTGTATTTTTTTTTTTTTTTTGGTAGGAGGAAGCTTGGGGAGTTGGGAAGCTGAGGCACAAGAGGCTAGCGAATTTGATAGGGTATTGTTGCGACGGCGATGAGAGACTACTTGTGGCGGAGTATATGCCCAATGATACCCTAGCTAAACATCTATTTCACTGTGTTTTCTATTTCTGCTTTTTGTTTTTTTTTTTTTCAAATTACTTTCTTTCAGCTAATAATTTTGTTTTGGACTTGTTAATTTTTTTGTTTTTTTTCTGCTTGAATAGATATAAGTTATGGTAGTTCTGCCCTTGCTGTACTGGACTAGCTAAAGTCCAACTATCTTTGCTCATTTGGTTACTGTGTTGTATTTGCTTTGTTTCTTTCAATGGAAATCTCTGAATTATACCCCCCAAAAAATAAATTTGTTGAATTCTTGGCACATATGGTGTGTTGTAACTTTTGTTTGGTTTAATGGGCTTTGCCATGGCTAAGGTTCCATGAGAGAGAGAGTTCTGAGATCGAGAACTCAGAGAAGAGCGGGGGAGAGGAAAGATACAGAAGACACAGGAAAAAAAAAAAATGTAACAGTGTTTTTTTTTTAAGTTCAGGACAAAATTGTCTTTTAAACGAAATTAGTAGGTTTTAAAATATTTTATTGTTTTTTGATAAATAGATTTTAAAATGTTTTGAACTTTTGACTATCACAATTTTTATAAGCAATTTGTGGATTTTTTTTTTTTGCTTGCAATTTGTGAAATTTACCCATAAATTAAACACTATAGCACATCTTTTTAAGTATAAAGTCTGTTTTTTAATAAAATTATTTATGACTCTCATTTTCACGTTTCTTTTTTTAAGATTATTTAACAACAATTTAATAATATAAATAATATGGATATAAGATAAATTCTAACCATACAAGAAAAAAAAATATTTAGATATTTGTAATAAAAGTCCATCAGCAATGACGACAGTAAAATTGGCAAGGATTCATTTCACATTAAAAAAAAAAAAAATTTTAAATCCTACAGTAAATTAAAAAAAAAAGATTCCGTGCAAACAGCAACTACAGAGAGAAATTGGTTTGTCTTTATTTTGCAGAGCTGTGACAGAAGCTCAGAAATAACATGTGAGTACCAAGATTTTTTTTTTTTTATTCCACTGTTGGAGAGGCACGCGTGAAATAACGTCAAAATGTATCAATTGAGTTTTTATTTTTTATTTTCGATAAAAGTGTACATGTATATTATAAAACATGTATTTTTAAAAATTATAAAATGAAAAAGTTGTCAAAACTTTTTCAATTTCCGAAAAAAATTTTCCAAAAATGATTTACTAATGTGTGCCCTTAGAGCACACATTAGTAAAATCCTATTATAAAATAAAACATGAATACTTAATTCTGATGAAAAACAAAGAATAGCAAAACAATAATTAGATCATGGTCAAAAAAGTTAAAACGTCCTGATCTGATCAAGACCATTAACAATAATTATGGCTGTATAATTCGTTCATTTTACATTAAACAAATTTTATATATATAACAAAAGAAACAGCAACAACTAATTAAAATTCTGGAACTTGTTTACAAATCATTAAAAATGGAATTAATTAAGATGAGAAATTAAATCAAGCTCATAAAAATGGAGTGACAGCATCTAAAAAGTTGGGAACTTTTAATTTGAAGAAGACAATAAGGGTTACTAGAGAACAACACATTCATGTGATTATCTAAAAATACAACACATTACATGTTCACAAGAGCAAGCCATGCAAAACCCAATGGCTACCCTTCGTTCCCAAGAGTCAAGAGTCAAGACCAAACAAGCAGAGCCATTCATTTTTGTTAGCTTACGTACCTCGAGTGACTCAACTTAATGCAGCGAGCTAGCCATCCACCACTTCCCTAGAATTCTAGAAATGTGTTCATTGGGACTAGAGAAAGACGGAGAGAGAGTTTATGGTTATTTTGCATCCGTTCAGTCTCTGATATAGGCTATCTATACCAGCATTATTAATATACAAAAAAACAAAAAATAAAAACACTTGGACCAAAATCGAGTGGCTTTGAAGACTAGTCCTAGTCGTGATGAACTGGTATTCTGATATTCTCCACGGGATTGAGAGAGCGAGAGAGATGGTTTTATCAATTATTACCGTCTTTGTGCACCCAATATCTTTGGCTCCTTCATCAAGCTTGGCCGATTCCTATTAATGACAGTTCATAACTCACTTGTCATGATAGTGCGTGGCATCACTCGCTTGACAGTAAAAGATCTGCCATGTTCGAATGCACATATATGGTAAAGGAGGTCCTTTCAGAAATATACATATATGGTAAGGATAGCTTACCTTTTCTCTAGCTATTTTGAACACTAGAGAGAACACGAAAATAATGCATTATTTTTCAATTCTATGCATTGTTTATGAGAGCGTGCTTGGTTGGGGTTGGGGTTGGGGTGAAACCTGGATGGATAGAAAATGTGGGAGAGTAAACTAAAAAGGTATGTTTGTTTGGTTGGAAAAGAAGAGGAGGGAGAAAATTAATGACAGAGCCTAACCATTTTATCTACGGACCTACCAAAATTTAACACCTTATAGAGAAAAAATGAGAGGAGAAGAGAGGGGCCGAAGGAATTATTTATCTAGTCACAGTCCTCCACCACATTCCTATTAGTATATTACCTTGATTTTTCTTTTTCTTTTTCCATT
This sequence comes from Castanopsis chinensis, assembly GCA_032878915.1. Lineage (NCBI taxonomy): Eukaryota > Viridiplantae > Streptophyta > Magnoliopsida > Fagales > Fagaceae > Castanopsis > Castanopsis chinensis. The sequence goes on from JAVQMG010000115.1 coordinate 21,131,729, forward strand.
TTAAGTTAAGTGTTTGCCTTTATTCTTTTTACCTCAATTTTTTTTTTTTTTCCTAATAAGATTTTTTATTTTATAAAAAAAATATTTTGAGAGTAAATTTATATAATCTACATTTTCTATTTTCTTATTTTAATTTTCAATCAAACAAAATAATTTTTCATTACTCAATATTTTCACCTCTAGCCAAATAACACAAGAAAAAACTAAATTATTTTTCTATTATCCAGTTTTTTCATCCCCTTCCCATTATATTTCCTCTAAATTTTCTGTCACTCGACCAAACAATACCTAAAGCCTTGTCGAGATAAGGAAAAACCTTAGAGCCAGAGATACACCCAAATCTATAAAAATTAATGACTAAATTCACTTTTTTTTACCAAGTCATGATAGGAAAACTTTTATTACATGCTAGCTATTTGCATACTCTTTTGATATTATCATAATATACATAAATTTAAAATTACAATAGAATAATTTTATAATCACAAACTATTTCATAATTTTTTTTGTCATAATTTAGACATAACAAATTATAAATAATTAAATATCATTTATACATAAACTTATTTTTTTTTATTAATTACAATTTATCATATCACAACTACGGTAAAAAATATTATGAAAAAATACATGGTACAAACTTGTCCATTATGAAAAATTACATAGGTGTGTAGAGGCGGGATATAGGTTAAAGCAAAAGACGTGGCAATTGTTGGCAAAATCCGAGGCGTGTAATAAGCTGCAGAGGTACCTAAAAAGACACGAGAGAGCATTTAATGAATTTAAGGTACAAACACGGAGAGCGCGTGGGGGGTTACGTTCTTATTAAGGAAAAGCAAAAAAGAAGGTGATTTTGTAGTTTGTACTGTTTTTGGTGTGTGATTTTGTTTCTTTGGGGAAGCAAGACAAAAACAGTTGTCGTTTAACAAATGACCGTTCTCGTATATACTAAATGCCATGCATTGATTGATAAAAGGAACAAGAACCGTCGCTATTTTGATTTTTCTAGGACTCGATTCGGTATTTGGTTCTGCGAATAGTGTTTTTTGAGCACCCAACCCAATTGTGAGATTACCTGTTATGTTCTTCCTTCTTCTTTTTTTTTGGGTAAAAGGGGTATCCTTCAGTTCAAATGCTCCTTTTATTCTTCTTTTTTAACTAAAAATATAGTCGAAATTTGGTATGAATTGAGGGTAAAATTTATATTTTACACTATCTAATAAGTAATTGTCACGTCAACATATTTTACTTAAAATTCATCACATTCTATCACACCTATAACATTTCAATAAACTCTCAATTTACCATTGCACACCATTGGTGCGATGGTCACTCTACAAGTGTCAAGTATAAATATTTGTGAAATGCGGAGGGCAAGGGCTAAGGTTCAAGTCTTGTATAAAAAAAATTTTAAAAAAAATAAACTCCCAATTTGGTTAAATTTATATATGGGAATTAGAATTGTAGTGTGGTTGTACTTGTTTTTAAATGTGTGATACGATAATATAGCATATTGAGATTAAAATGATAAAATATGAGTTTTACATCACATCCTTACTAAATTTAATCTCTTAAAAATAAGGAAGCCCTAACAAAATAGTAATGATTTATATGAGATTGGGACCTACAACACATAAATTAGGCATCAAAAGTTTATTTCCTACCCTTTCACATTTATTTTCCACTAAATCTCAATTTATGAATATTTTTACATTCCATTTTTTTGCTTTATTAATATCACATTCTTTTTTTTTTCTTTTTCATTTTACCCAATATCAAATAAAGGAAAATATGAAGAAAATTTCACTGAAGGATTAAAAAATTATATTAAACAAGATACAAGTATTTTATTCAATTCATATTTATTTTTTAAATATATAAAAATATGACGTTAATTTTTATTTTTAATATATGTTGCAATATTACAAAAATCCAAACTAGCTTTAATATCCCAAAAAAAAAGTGTGGGGGGTAAAAGCGTCAAAACACCATAGGCGTCATCCGATACGCGAGTTAAAGGGGTCGTGTGTCGGGAGCAGGGACACTGGGTTCCAAGGGCAGCCGACCAACAAAGCACGTGACGTATGATGGGGAGAGAGTCTGGTAAAAAGGGCCCCTGAGGCTCGGTGAGTCATTACCTCCCAAACGAGATGCCGAGGTGGGAGACAAGGGAGATGTGCATTGCATACAGTTCCTACCACTTCATTAAATGCCTTCCACCTACCCACCTGGCCGCATTAATGGGGAAATGACCTCTGAAAGGACGGGAGATGGCCCTGAGGGCATGGGGGAGCGTTTTCAGGGAAAAGACAAGGGGGAATCAGAGACAGGGAGTATAAGAGGGAAGGAGGGAAACACTGGAAGAGGATCCGGACTCTTTTTCTTGGCAGAGAGAAAGGAAGAAGAAGTCTCGCTCTCTCCCTCTCCCTTGGAAAACAGGACGTTAACTTGCCCAGTCGCTCCTCGGCATAGATCTGAGGAGGGAATTAGACCACTTCACCAGCCAGTCATCCCCCTGTAGTGGACTTGAACCTTACATAGCATCCCTCCATAGCGTCAGGAGGTCTAGGCTTGGAACCCATTCTCTACAAATTCTATTGTAAAGGCCACTTGGGCCGGCCCAGTCACCCACTTGGGCCCAAGGCCACTTTGTGCTCTTACAAAAAGTATTCATTATTTAAATGAAGACAATAACAAAGCACGTGACAAATAAAAAATTAATTATTAAACTTTGTGTTTCATTTAAAGTTTGTTAGTAGATCTCTGATAGTTGAATAAAAGATTTAAAATTCAATTCTCGCCTACATTAAAAATTAATTGGTGTCTTGATTTGATAATAAAGAATCATCAGAAGCAGATATGGTACAGAGAGAGAAAGCTTCGGTCATGCTTAAAAAGTGATAATTGAAAATTTGAAGCTGGTTACTAAGGTGACAAAAATAGACGAGTGGTTCAACTTGAATTTTGTTAGACAAAATTCACACAGTGAGGCATTATTTTCAAATTTCTTCCAAAGAAATGTCTACGTACCAAAAGTAAAACACCTAACCAGATCGATGATCCATGCCCAACATTGACAGGGATGAAACAAACTCGTAGAACATTATCAATGTAGAACCTTAGTCATAATCTTCAAGCCGAGAAAGCAAAGGTTTACTGCTTGACATTCAAACCCTAGCTACCAGAGCTGGTTGTACAATAAAATTATTTATTGAAAATTTTTAAGTAGGGGTATCAATTTCCTCATCCAAAAAAATTAAATTTTTAAGTAAAATTATGAGTATCAATGCATTTCGTTGTTATCTATAATTGTTTTTAAATTATGTTTAGATATGCTTTCAAACATTTCCATGTTTTTTATAATTATATTCATATTTTTTGAGAGCTTAATTATACTTATTATTTATTCTAAGAAAGAATATACATATGCAGATAAATTTTTTTTTAAAAAATCAACAATTAGTAGGGGACTACTGTTCTATCATGTTATAGATTATAGAACACTTAGGGTCTGTTCAGTTGGAGGAGTGGAAAAGTGAGAGGATGAAAAATTGTGAGATGATGGAAAAGTGAAAAAATGGAAAATATTTAGTTTTCCCTCTTGTGTGTTCGGTTGGAGAGGTGGAAAATGTAATTTATATAAATTGACTATTATACCTTTGTTATATAATATGTAAGAAATAGATTTATTTGTACTTATTACATAATATAAAATTTATCACATCATATATATAAATCTATATTATTATAATGTAAAAATGTTCAGATAATGTTGGAAAAAAAAAAACAAAAAAGTTCAGTTGAAAAAAAAAAAACCTTCAATAACGTAAAAAAAATTTTAAAAAAAAAAAGATGAGAAGCATAAAAAACGTTGGGATTGAGGTTTTTTAGTAAAAGCCCCCATCCCAACATTTTCTCTCTACCATTTTCCTCCCAATTTGGGAGGAAAATATTTGTGGGCCCAAGAGCGAAATTTTTCTCTCGGTTTTCCATCCTTCTTTTGTTTTCTCTCCAAACGAACAGTAAAAAATGCTTATTTTTCTCTCTTTATTTTCCATCCTCCCTATTTTCACTCCAAACAAACAGAGCCTTAAAATTTGTTTGATAAAAAATTTTTAATAACTTTATTATAATTTCATAAAAATATATGTGAATAAAAAAAAAAATATAATATTATTTAAACATTAAAAATTATTAGTTAAACAATTATAACAAATGAGCTACTCCGTCACTTTCGATTAACTTTCAAAAAATAATAATAACAATAGTGATAATGAACTTTCTGTTCTCTCAGCACGTGGTATTATCAGGACGTCTCATGATTCATAGTGAAAGATGAGCAACAATTCCGCAATATTTTTGAGAGACAGCCAAAAGATCAATGAGAACTGATTGATTTAAAAGTGACAGGTTGTGGAGCATGAACCGTAATCTCAGGATTGAAGATCAGTCACAGAAATGAAGGATTTGGTGCACAAGCCAAGTAAGTAACCCTAGCCATATAGGCACGACTCCCTAGGCGCGTAGGATTTAAGACGTAATAATGAATTAAAGAGTGGCCCTTTAATCTGTTGCACATTCATTATTTTGTACCATCCAACAACCGATGGGTCCTTCGTGAATATGATACAGACATGAAAAACGTACGTGTACAAGAGGAGCCAAAATTGTGTCCGAGTGAATCCAAATTCATACCAAAAAGATTATATAAGAAAGTGAAACGAAGTATTACACCTTCTAAATGAATATTAGTGTATACACACATATTTTTTCATAAAATCTTAAGAGGGCGTTGAGTAAATTAATATCTAATTTTATAATTTAGTAACTAGTATAAAAACAAGTGACCAATTTAAAAGGTTATGAGGGCCATGGTCGGCCAATTGCTTTCAAAACTAGTATTCTCTTTAGGGTCCGGTTAATGTGTGCCCTAAGGGCACACATACAATTGTTTAGAAACATTTTGTTAAAAAGCTGTTAATACTTTTTCAATTGTTACCATTTAGGGCACACAATAACAAAATCCTTCTCTTTATACTTGTTTCTTGTTAAAAGAGGACGTTACCATTTAGTATATTTTGGAGTGTCTTTCGTGGTTAGTTTATTACTTGACGGAACAAACTAGTACTTTGATGGCAATGGTAGTGGTTAATTGTATCCTATAATCACATTTGTGTTATACTCCTAATGACTAGTTCAGTCAAAATTGAGATTACACATCCTCCCCCACTTAAACGGGGTTATTAGAGTAGCTATGATCGATTGATATCATTTAGAACAATCCATGAAAAATGACAACTATATATACTTGAAATTGAAAATTACTAATTCAGTCATAATTAAGACTTCTTATACTTATTTATAAAGTCCAAGTCAATAGGGTACTCGCACACACTCAAAAATTATCCAATAAATGTTGAGCATCCTTGTCCTCTCTTAAGGATGGCATGGCAAATATACCATTTATAAAAATTCATGGAAAAGGAATCATATATATATATATGCGCTAAACCTGAAATGGCTAGTTTAGTCACAATCAAGACTTTTTATACTTGTTTATAAAGTCCATGTCATTATGACACTCGCACACAGCACACTCAAATAAGTATCTAATAAATGTGAGGCATCCATGTCCTCTCTCTCAAGGATGGCATGGCAAATATATATATTATTTATATTTTGCATCGGTTGAGAAAATCTCTCATTGATGTCTTGTATAATCTCAAGAGTGCAACATAGTTTATATCTCAATTTAGTCATTCTCAATCTTAAGGAATAATAACAAATAAAAAGCAAGGTTTTAAAGTCATATTTTGAAACACAATGAGCTGACCCAATTTTTTCATATTTTGAGGCGAACTTGTATTCTTGCAAAACATCCCTCTTTGATGTATATTTCTGTGAATCATGTTATGTTCGTAGGATCAACCCCTAGCATTAAAAAAAAATGCTTATTTTCGATTAACTCGTATCATAGGTTTCCCTACTCTTTATTTGCGTACTAATAAAATCTTATGGGTTATGCTAACGAATGCCCTTAGGGCATTGGTTAATAATCCATCTTAGGAAAGTTTTAACAGCACTTTTATTGGAAATGAAAAAAGCTGTCAAAACATTAATTGTTTTATTTCATTTTCCTATAAAAACTTTCTTTAAATAGATTGTTAACCAATGCCCTAAGGGCATTCGTTAGCATTTTCCAAATCTTATTATGCATTGACCTTCAATACAAGAAACACTGTCATTTTTATTTGTTCAGTCCTATATTTAGTGTTTGTTCTAAAAGATAAGAATCACGAAAATTTTAGTCAAACATTTATTCATTATATTGTTAATATTTATTAATCAAATTTATTGTTATATCAATTTATAAATTTTCATAATAAAATTTATACTATAGCCTTTCTAAATAATACTAATATCTTTCCACATTGTGGAGGCTAAGAATTTTGTCAGCTTAAGTTAAATCGATCTGTTTGGCAGCTAACTGAAAAAACAAAAATAAAACTATTTTTATTTCTTTGTTTAATTTTTATATATATAAAAAGTGCTAGCTTTCGACGTTTTCAAACATAATTTGAATTTTTATCACACAATTAGCATATATAAAAATTATCAAAAATTATATCTTATGATATCTAATGATAAATACTATCCAAATAAATGACCAAAAACTAAAGAATACCCATAAAAAAAAAAAAGGAAACATCTCAAGTTGGTTAGGCCATCATGTGGAATTATTATTGGCTTGCTATTACATAAAGTCTTTCTCAATTGGCTAAGAAAAACTCCACCTTATCTTTTCTCGCTAAAAGTCTTTTGGATAAATTAATTTTATTAATTTATTAAAGAAAATTTTATAATAGATATTTAACTAGATAAAGTAAATGTCTTCAAAAAGAAAAACTAGATAAAGTAAATAAACTAAAAATTGGACTAATACAAATAAAACCTATTACTTTTATTCAAAGAATAACATTTGGTTGTACAGAAAATTTAAACATATGCATCAGACATTGGAGAAGTCTCAATCAAATTAAAATAAAATAAAACATAAGAGTCATCGTGAAAAAGACAGAACTTGTTGATTAAGGTGTGTATATATATATACCAGGCCAATAGGGAAGACCAGAAGACTGATGTAATTAACCGCAAAGGTTTATATTACCTTTAGATTTCTAATTCCCTCAGAGTCTTAGGATTTCTCATTACTTGCATAGACGCCTAAGTGCATATGATGCTGCTGGACCCAGTGGCGGAGCCACATGCATGCTCGGAGCCTTTGCCCCTCCAACATTTTTAATTTTTTTTTTTACAACATATGTATATTTTATTAATATTTAAAGGTTATATGAAGAAACAAATAGATAAATTGTAAAATACACCTATAAAGTTTAGAATTGACTGAATTTTATACTTCAATATTTTAGAAACTTAATTTTACACCTTAAAATTTTATTCCATTAGCAATTCACTCTACAGTTAATTTTTATTGTTAATTAACACGTCACTACGCTGACATATTTTATTTTTGCCAAACCAATATTCTTTGTGAATATTGAGCAAGCTCTTTCCCTTTATTTACTTTCATGTTCTATTTCGAAATAAAGTTTCAAGTTTCCTTTAAAATAAAATAAACCAACCCCAAAATTACAGTGATGACCAAGTTAAAAGTTGGCACAATCATAACCACTAGTTTCATGCCTAAACTTAAAACACGAAGGAAAAACGTAGTTCAGGCCAGAGGTTTGTGTTTTAATCACTCACTCTTCCAACACCAGACAACCCATCACTAGGAAAACCATCGCTGCTTTCACTATCTCCACCAACACTACTGGTACTATTCCTCAAACCCAAACCCAAACTCAACAACAACACCCACAACCCCATCAAAACAACAATGAACCACAAGACCCTCTTCCACTCCAACAACCAGAATCAGTACCTAATCCACAAGTTCATCTTCCACCCACAGTTAGCAGAACCTTCATTTTCAACCCAAGAAAGCTATTGGCTTTTCTGGGTATCTCTCTATTGGCTCTTATCCTTTATGGATCAGTATCTTCTCCGATCGTCCAAGATTTGCGTGACTCAGAGGATGATGATAAACCCGGATCATTTCTCTTTCCTTTGTACAAAAAATGGAGGACTCCACAAAAGGGTGTGGAACTTAAACTGGGGAGTTTTGTGGATATGGATAAAGGGGATTTGGTTTCTCTAATTGAGGATGAGGTAGGAGACCCCAAGACCAACAATTTGCTTGCTTCTAACAAAAAAGTTGATTCCTCTCCCATTTTACCTGTTAGAGGCAATGTGTATCCAGATGGGCATGTACGGATTTTTGTTCTTTTTCCCTTTCGGTAACTTTTGACTCTGAATTATATAGAGAGAGAGAGAGAGAGAGAGAGAGGCATGAAACTGCGTAGTTTTAATGTTGATTTAGCAAAAATAAAATATGGTACAAAAACTAATTGTAGGATGAATTGCTAAGTGCTAACAGAACCAAATTTTAAGGTGTAATATTGAGTTTCTGAAACATCAAGTTGTAAAATTTAGTCAACTCTAAACTTTAAGGGTGTAATTTGTAATTTACTAAAAAAAAAAAAAAAAAAGAGTTAGCTCTCCCCAAAACAACACATTAATCAACTAATCTAGCCTTGACCCTTCCAAATTTTTTTTTTACAATATAGGTATATTTTATAAATATTTAAAGGTTTTATGAAAAAAAAAAAAGGAGTAAGCTCCCTCCAAAAGAACACATTGATCAACTAATCTAGTAATCATTTCCAAAAAAAAAAAAAAAAGAGTTTAGAACCGATATACAATTGCAATAGAATGAAATAATTAGGAAATTAGTTTTGTGAGTAAATAGTGAAACCCCTAATTTTTAGCTCAATTTCAAATCCTATTAATGCATTCAAATTATTCAACATTGATAATATGTGCAATTTGGTTGAAATTTTCTATTCTCAAGATTTTATCAAGAAAAAAAAAAGCTCATATGAGACTTCAATTATAATATTATGATTTTGATTTGTCAAACATGGATGAAGTTTTGCAAAAAAAATTATACTCCATTAAAAAGGAAATTATGAATAATTTTGTCATAAAAAAAATAATTGATGAAGTTTATTATGTAAAATATTATTGTGGAGCATGACTTTGATGGAAGATATTATATTCTTTTCTCTTTTTTTTTTTTTTTTTTTTTTTTGGTTTTGTATATATCCAAATATACAATGTTTGTATACTTATTAGAGTTTAAGAAAATTATAAGTTTTTCTTATAAAGAAGATCTTGTGTCTAGGTGTGTAAATATACATATTAAAGTTTATAATTTTGTATACATGTATAAACTTACTTTAGAATAAGAAAATTAAAATTTATTTTTTCTTACACACGCATATATTATGTGGATTTTTTTTGGGTAGTGTCTATTTGTGATTTGAGTTTATCTTAACACCATAGTTTGACCTCCCAATTCAAAATTTTTGGCTCTGCCACTAGCTAGACCAATGAACAAGAAAGAAAATGAAAACCCTGACCAATCTCACCATAAAAAATTTAATAGTTATTTATCATCAAACTAAGATATCAATATTAATCAATTTTTGGTAATAGTTTTTTATCATTAGAGTAAGACACCAATTAATTTTTGGTAATAGTTCTTTAACATCAGATTAAGGCACCAATTAATTTTTAATTTAGACAAAAATTAAATTCTAAATTTCTTATATAACCATTAAAGACCTTATCAATTAAGCTCAATGTGACCCACAATTATTTATTTGGTTCGTATTGTCTTATCATATAATTTCGTCATACCTGACATCATAGGATAGGCAACATATGGTCCCGAAAGAAAACAAAATCAATATTTAATCTTGATTTTTGGCATCAATCACATGAAAGAAGCAGAAGAAGACACAATATAAAACAAGTAAATTTTTGTTGTCATGCTTGGAAGCGTGGAGTTCACTCATGAGTCATGTTCATCTTCAACAACAACCAGTCAAACAAACTATAGAAACCAGATATGGACGCGATTGTTTTGTTAATTTGTTACATCGAAATCACACACTGAGCCATCAAAAGTCGAAACTGTATATCCAATTGTCCTATACGGGACGTTCATTGCACCAGTCGAATTTTCTTTAAAGTGAGCATACACTATCATGTTCTTTCTACTCGAAAGTCGAAACAGTAAAGTCTGTCTGCAAGAAAAGTCATGACTACTCATGGCATAGAATGATAGAAAGTAGCGCCACAACTTTGAAAATTGAGGCCATGTAAGACCCTATAATCTGATTGATTGCAGTAGAAAGAGATTTTCATAATTCATATATTATAAGCAAACAGAATAATGGTTATAGTTTATTCTTTGTTACCTGCAGCCGACGTTTTTTATTATTATTATTTTTTTTTTTATGAGATTTTTTTTTTTTTGGTTGTTGTTGTGACTAATAGAATAACGATGTAGCATCTTTTTCTTTGACTGGTCGTTTCTTTTTATTAAAGAACTACAAATTTGAAAAGAAATCTCTACCCCTTAGAGCATCCACAATGGGCTTGTAATATGCCAAATGCAAGCCCCATTTGGCATACAAGCCCAAGAAACACTCAACAACTGGACATGTTAAATTTGAAATTGCCAAATTTTTTTGGCATAATGCTACAGTACAATCTCAAAGGTGAGATGGTACTGTAGCACTATGCCAAATAACAATAATATATTTTATTAAGTTTGGAGCCCTTTTCTCTCTCTCTCTCTCTCTCTCTCTCTCTCTCTCTCTCTTTACCCGGGAAAAGATCGTCTCTCTCTCTCTGTTGCCATTGAAGCCCAAGTGAAGCTCTGCCTCTGCCTCCGATTCAGCCTCACCCTCACCTTCACCCATACCGATTCTCTGCCTCCGATTCAGCCTCACCCAACACCAAGCCTCTCCATCGTCTCTCTCTCTCTCTCTGTCGCCATTGAAGCCCAAGGGAGGCTCTGCCTCTGCCTCCGATTCAGCCTCACCCTCACCCTCACCCATACCGATTCTCTGCCTCCGATTCAGCCTCACCCTCACCCTCACCCAACACCAAGCCTCTGCCTCCGATTCATCCTCACCCTCACCGTCACCCATACCGATTCACCCTCACCCAAAGCCTCTGCCGATTCACCCTGACCCATACCGATTCATCCTCACCCTCACTCACACCGATTCACCCTCACCCAACACCAAGCCTCTGCCGATTGACCCTCACCCATACCGACTCACTCATCTCATAAACCCAACACTCTAGATACCCATTTAAGTTTTCACTCCATCACTCTCTCTTCAAACCGAGATTCTCAAGGGTTCTCAAAGGTTTGTGGGTTTGGATACTACCTTGCTCAAAACGAAGCTCCGTCGGTCTCTCAAGAAACAAAGCTCCGTCGGTCTCTCAAGGCAAATTAAAATCAAAAGGTGGGTTTTGATCAATGTGAAAATTTTTTTGTGTTTGTGTTTCTTTTCTTTTATATTCTTTTCTATTCTATTCAGCTTGTGTTTGTGTTTGGGTTTTGATGAAAGAATTGTTGTTGATGTTTGCAGAGGTGGGATTCAGCTTCATCACGAGGGGTTTTCACACTCTGTTGAATTAGCATTTTCAGAAAGTTTGCTCAGGTTCAACTTCAATTACCAAAATCCCAATTTTATTAGATAATCGGTGTTCTTGTTTACTGATTTTTTCTTCAACAAATTAACATGTATGCAAAGGTTCTGTTAGTGGTTTTTGTTGTGTTCAACTCTATGGATTTATTTGATTTCCATGGGTACATTTGCTGCTGTATATTTTGAATTATATTGAATTATAACTGCTGTATATTTTGAGTTATATTTGCTGCTGTGTTCTATTAATATTTAGCTGTGTAAAGGGCTAGTATTTCTGAGTTATATTGAGTTATATTTGCAGATATATTATGCAGATATGTTGTGTGCAACTCTGGTAGATTTGGTTAAGTTTATGTTTCTAATTGTAGTAATCACTTATCACAAATACTTGAACTGTTTGACTTTGTGAGTTGGCTCTAATTGACTTCATACACTAACTGTCACTATTCCATATTTAAAAGGAATGGATACACAAGAAGACATAACACGATATGCTAATATCTTACAAATGGATTTTGATTTTGTGGCACCATTTTTAAGTGGGTCTCAAAATACTTCAATCCCCATCCAAGAGTCTTTTTCGGCTGTTGAAGTTGTCACCTCTAATCCAACAAAATGTGGTGGCAACTTCAGTGTAGATGAGGACAACCTCCTTGTCTCTGCGTGGCTTAACATTAGCATGGATGCCGTGCAAGGTACTGACCAAAGGGTTGAAAAATTTTGGGAGAAAATTTGGCAATACTTTTGCGAGAACAATACCTACGGAACCAATCGTTCTCCTTCCTCCCTCCAAAGTCGATGGGGAAATATTAATAGGGAGACAAGTAGGTTTGCTGGGTTTATGGCTAAAGTTGAAAATCGGAATAAAAGTGGTGGGACTGAGGAGGACAAGGTATTAATTATATACCTTGTGTCACAATATTAATTTCCAAATAGTTTCAAGACACTAATTATTTTATTTTATTTTTTAAAAATTTAGTTGAAAGATGCAAAGGAGCTATATAAAGCTTCACCAACTCCTCCAACCGGCAAAAAACAAGCTTTTGCATTTGAACATTGTTGGGTTGTGTTGAAGAACCAACCAAAGTGGAGTATGCCTAAGGAAAGATCAAAAGGGCTCTCGCAAACTCCAAGTTCCATTGATCAAGTTGGTAGTAATGATGATGACACAATGGGGCTAGAGAGACCAATTGGCAGAAAAGCTAAAAAGGCTAAGCGAAAGAGAACAAATGATGATAAGGGTTTTGAGGATTATTTGGCAAAAAAATTGCAATATATTCAGGAATCACATGAACAATATAAAGAGACTCTTCGTATCAAAGCGGATAGGGTGCAAGTGGATGCGCAAAAAGCTGATTATTTGGTGAAAAAATTGCAATATATTCAGGAATCACATGAACAAAGAATTGATATTGAGAAGGAAAGGCATCATCTTGAAAAGATTAGGGAGGCACAAAGAGTTGATATTGAGAAGGAAAGGCTTCATCTTGAAACGATGAGGGAGGCGCAAAGAGTTGATATTGAAAAGGAAAAGCTTCGTCTTGAAACTATTAGGGAGGAGGGAAGAATAATGACCATGGATACAAGTTGCATGAATGAAAAAGAAAGGCTTTATTTTGAAAATCTCAAGGATGAAATCCTTACAAGACAACATTTACATTAAATAGTTAGGTTTGACCGAAGGAGATGGTGTCTTCTCATAACCTTATTTTGGTAGTATATTATTTTAGAGTTGGGGTTGGGTATATGTAAATGATATTTTGTTTCAACCTTATTTGGATAGTGGCTTATTTTAAGTGTAGGTTTGGAACATGTAGATGATGTATTATTCCAACTTGATCAATTGGCAATAGGTTATGCCACTTATGTAATCACATCATTTTGGCTTATACGAAAAACTGATGTCCTTTCTATGGTTGATGATGTATTTTTGCTTATAATAAGATTGATGAACTAAACTAGAAGTATCATATGTTGGTTTTTGGCAAAAAAATCTGTACGTATATATGAGTTTAAGTATGAAAATTTTCCATTCAAATTGCTCATTCAGTAGCATCTTGCATATAGAGACCTTTGTGTTGTAGCTTGTTTTTGTCTTATTTGTTTCTGCCATATCTCTTAACAGCGTGCTAATTACACCTACAAATGAAACAATAATAAAAGGTCTCTGTTTTGTAGAGGTCCCTATTTTGTTTAGATTAATATAAATATTGTTTAGAATAATAAAAGGTCACCCTCTTGATGTCACTATTGCTCACATAAATTGACGTTATCATGTCCCTGCCATTTTTTTTTTTTTTTTCTGTTTTTTGACTAAAACCTTTTTTTATCATAATTGACTAAAACATATTTTTTTTCATCTAGTTTTAAACACTTTTATTTCTTTTAATCAATTCTAAGGTTGGGTAGTACTAACTAGTAAAGGTTAGAAAAGGGTAATTACTTATCCTTTTAAAATGAGTATTTTTTAAGATCAAAGAATGAGGCTTTTGGGAATCTTTGAACTTTAAGATTACAGCCAATTGTATCTTCTTCCTAACTTTCATTAACTATCCATTAATGAAGTTCTTTTCTTTTATAACTTTGGAGAAAAAAAAAAAAAACATTCTTGGCTGCATATAGGATATTCACAAATTGCAGAATTCTAAAGGGTAACAGCAGAATTATAACTTTGGACAAATTGTAGATTACAAACTGATTTGAAGTTCCAAAATAATAGCAGTTCAGAAGTCTAAGGGGTAAATTGCAGAATTTGAAACTTCAAGAACAAAACCAATAACAATTACAAAGTCTGCATACATGATTTGTACAAATATGATTACGAAAGGAAAATTGTGAACAACTTCTATACTTAGCCTTCAATATAAATGTTTGATTGTAATCTATGCTTGCTTTGCAATAATAGTGATAAGTTTCCTAACATTGTTGTCTTCAAGGTTGTCTCTATGGGTAGCTCTCTTTTTCACAAATTGCTTTTTGACGACTCAGACGAGGATGAGATAATGAGGCGAGTTCTTAAGGCTTCAAAATCACAACGTAAACATCGTCGGTATATCGAACGGGATCGTTTGGCAGGCCATAAAAGACTTTATCTCGACTACTTTGCTGACACACCAGTATATCCTCCTAATTTGTTTCGGAGGAGATTTTGGATGAGTCGGTCTCTTTTTCTCCGTATTCAATCTAGGGTAGAAACTTATGAACCGTACTTTATCCAAAAGAGAGATAATGCCCAAAGACTCGGTTTATCGTCTCTTCAAAAGATAACAGCTGCACTTAGGATGCTTGCGTATGGAGTGGCAGCTGATTTTATGGATGAGTATGTGCGGATTGGAGAAACCACTGCAATAGACAGTCTGAAAAAATTTGTTAAAGCGGTGGTTGATATTTTCTCTAAGGAATATTTGAGGGCCCCAAACAACGAAGATATTGCTAGACTTTTAGCCAATGGAGAAAGACGTGGATTTCCAGGGATGCTAGGGAGCATTGATTGCATGCATTGGAAATGGAAAAATTGTCCAACTGCATGGAAAGGTCAGTACTCTGGTCACATTCGTGAGCCAACCATTGTTTTGGAAGCAGTGGCATCATTTGATCTTTGGATATGGCATGCATTTTTTGGATTACCTGGGTCAAATAATGACATTAATGTATTAGAACGGTCTCCTATATTTTCGGAGCTTGAACAAGGTCGTGCTCCTGCAGTTAATTACTCAATCAATGGCCATGGATATACAATGGGATACTACCTTGCCGATGGCATATATCCGAAGTGGTCAACATTTGTTAAAACAATTCCATCTCCACGAGGACACAAACAAAAATTATTTGCAAAAGCCCAAGAGGCGAATAGAAAGGATGTAGAGCGTGCATTTGGAGTGCTTCAAGCAAGATTCGCAATTGTGCGTGGACCTGCAAAATTTTTCTATAGTGAAACGCTCCAAGACATCATGAAAGCATGTGTAATTCTTCATAATATGATTATTGAGGATGAGCGAGATGTAAATGAAGCTGTGGAATATGATTACGAACAGATTGATGACAATCTTACTGTACCACTGTCACGGGAGCGCACAAATGAATTTACGGAGTTCATTGAAACCCATCAACGTATTCGAGACCATGAAATTCATTCTCAACTCCAAGTAGACCTCGTTGAGCATTTATGGCAATTAAAAGGGGAGTTGTAGGAACTTAAGTGTGTTGAGTTATGCATGTGGGGTTTTATTGTAATTTGATATATGTACTAGTCTTCTAAAGGCAACATTGATAGTTATGTATGTGGATTGTATCGATATAAATGTATGTGGATTTTTAAAGTTGGTAGGTTGGGTACATTGATATTTGACAGGTTGCATGTATATATATGTATGTGGATTTTAAAAATTGGCAGGTTGAATTCATTAATATTTGGCAGGTTGTATGTATATATATATGTATGTGGATTTTTTAAGTTGGCAGGTTGAGTACATTGATATTTGGCAGGTTGCATATATATGTATGTATGTGGATTTTTATGTTATGCAGAGCTAAATGAGATTTTTACCTTTTCTTTTTATGGGTCTCAATTTATGAGATGAAAAGAACCTATAGAACTGGGAACTAGAAAAATCTTTGTCTTGTATTTGAGAAGAAGATTCATTTGACATAATTCTCCCTACTCCTATATATGTAGAATTGCTGAATTTAGCTATGTTGACAATGTCCACTATGGCATCATGCTGGCTAATATCATAATATTTCCTAAGGGTTTTTAATATATATATATACACAAATATCAGTCTCCTAAAAATAAAAATAAAATTTGTTGCTGTTGTTTTTCTGGTCATAGTTTCCCCAATTGTAACCTCATGCAAGGATCCCTTAGATTAGGATTGTGTGCCTCTATCTCAGATTAGGATTGATTTCCTCTTGCCTTTCTTCAATGATAAAGTGGGCTACTCCTTCCATTACAACTACATCTTGCAAGCTTTCCCAAGAACATTTGTTTGCTAAATGAGGTTTCAATGTGTTTCAGGGGAAAATTATCCTTAGAAAAAATTTTCAACAAAAACTTTTTTTTTATCAGTATGTTAATTCGTTTTTCTTTTGAAGGTGTAAGTTAATTACTTATTTTCCTGTGCGCAAATTGGTCTACTATTATTGCTGCAGTCGGCTGCATATCATTTCATTCATGTGACATGCTTATTTAGTTTAAAATTGTTTTGCCTTTTCTTTTATTATTTGGAAATTTTATATTTGGTTTGGTAATGAAGGTGTTTCCTTTGGTGATGATAATACATACTTATCACCATGTTGCTGTGATTGACAAAAGCCCCACAATGACCAACCATCTTTAAAAGTGATAATACATACTTATCACCATGTTGCTGTGATAATACATACTTATATTTGGAAATTTTATATTTGGTTTTATATGCAGATATGTATTTGGCAGGTTCTTTATCCAAAAAAAAAAAAAAAAAAAAAGCAGGTTGTTCAAATAGTTGGAAAGTATCCGAATAGTGTGGCTTTGAAATAGTGTTCAAATGCTTGGAATAGTGTGGCCTTGAAAGTGAATCAATTCATTGACCGTTGGAATAGTGTTGGTTGGAAAAAATATGGCTGTTGGAAAGAAATAATAAAGAAAGATTAAAAAATAATATTTTAATAAAAAGGTGAAATAATAGAATTGTGGGATGTTGGGTGTATTGTAAAATGGTATTGTATAATTGATAAAGTAGCTTTTTGGGATGGTAAAATAGGATAGGATTTAGAATCCAGCTGTGGATGCTCTTACTCCCTTACCCGCCTCTCATTTCCTTCTCTACCCAACGGCAGCATTTCTAGTCCGACCTTTTCCTCTAAACCTGAGCTGAGAGATAGAAAAGCTACAAGAACTTGATATCCTGGTCTTGTCCTGTGCCACCAAAATACATATAATAATACATTAAAAAAATTGACCATCTTAAAAATAATGAAGAAGATTTGATAATTAACTTTTCAATGTGAATGAGTTATATAGAGATGACTCAGATGAGGAAATCTATTTCTTTGGAATTGATCGACTTGTGTTATACAGTATGACAATTCGAATGCTGGGGAAAGTTAGAGTTTCATGAGTTTCAATGTGAAAGAGCATAACATGGAGAACCCATAATAATAATAATAATAATAATAATAATAATAATAATAATAATAATAATAATAATAATTGATGATGCGAAGAAAATCAGTAGACCGGATGCTTCGGATTAGAGAGGACTACCGGCTGTCTTGATGGCTTGAAAAAGAAAGAATAATAATCAAAGGTGATCGGGGTTGCCGGCTAATAACCCTCCGATGGCAAAGTCAGTTCTCTCTCTATTATTTTTGAGTTCCAACTTTTTGAGAATCATTGAACGTACATTTTCTTGGTCTGAATCAACGTTTATATAGTGTCTTAAGAGCAGTTATTGAGTTTGTAACCTCCCCTTGATTTGAGGAAATGTGTGTTCGAATATAACTTCCTCAATTGTTTAAGAGTTACATTCTTTATGTGTAACGGTCACTGGGAGTTACACGTATGTATGATACGGAGTTGTTTTACACACTCATAAATTTTTCTAAGCGCCAATGTGTCGTCCAGAATTCCTCATCCTGAGGCCCTCAAGTCATGCTTACCTTATCCTGAGAACCTCAAGTTAGCTTACCTCGTCCTAAGACCCTCCAGTCAGCTTACCTCGTCCTGAGGCCCTCACTTGACTGTGCAACGCCTCATCCTTGCACCTTGCTCGTCCTGGACGATCTCTATGAACGAAATTAGAGTTGTATTTTATCATACCCCATCAGTTGCCCCCTTGTCCATGGGTCGTCTAGGACTCACATCCACTAACGTCACTATTTGGACACATGTCCTTATGTCAACTGCTGTAGGTGCCACTTGTCATGATCTAATTGGAGACCAATCATGTCAGCTCGTTTTTCGAGGGACGTGCCATTTGTCACATTTTGGCCGGTCGTGTCACTTCGTGTATCAGGGTCAATGCCTATAAATAGTAGAATTCCTTCGCTACCCTCCTCATTTTCTCAAATTTCCTTCCTGGACCTCTCTCATCTTAGCGCCTCGTCTAGAAATTTCTTGCGTCCATAGTCTCCTCTCGTCTAGATCCAGGTATTTTCTCCAATCTTCATCCTCAGGTTTTAAGTTTTCCTTAAAGAATGTCTGAGGTAGTCCTTTCCTCGTCTAGTGATAGTACTGCCAAAGCCATAGACGAGTACCAAGACCCAAGTAGTTTTAGTGATTCCAATGATAGTAGTTTTAGTAATAGCAATAGCAGTAGTGATGGGAATACCACAGACGAGTATACGTCTGGCATCCTTGGGATTCCTTTTGAGGTATTTCAGGAAGAACTTAAGATGAGGGTTAAGTCTTGTTCTAGGGCGGGCACAAGTGTTCCCTCATTTTCTGCTCAAGACAAGGAGGAGGTAGTCTACACTTGTGCCGTTGGGATTCGTTTTAAGACAGACGAGAGAAAGTTGGGTCTTCTTAAGACTTGGTACCAATTCTTGACAGTTTAAATCCTAGGATACCTGTTCGTGACGAGTGGTGTTGTCAACCCCGTTTTGGCGTTGGCATTTACGAGGCTTACCTCCTGGGGGATTTGAGGTTGCCCTTCAATGGCTTCGCCAGGGAGTTGCTTTCCAGATTAGGTTTAGATATATGTCAGTTCAACCCCAACGCATGAAGGCTAATAGTAGCCATGCAAGTTTTGTGGAGGGAGATGTTTGACGAGAACCGTCCTCTTACCGTGGACGAGTTCCTCTTTTGTTATAAACCTTTCGAAATTAACCAATCCCTTGGTTTCTATCAATTTACAGCCAGAGGGAAAGATTATAGGTTGATAAAGCCCTTGGTCACCTCAAACAGAAACTGGAAGACGAAGTTTTTCTTCATCTCTGGTTTTTGGGCTGGACGCCCTAGTGAGGTTGACAAGGATCCATTTCCTCCCCACACAGGAGAGATAGGGCACCTTTGTCATGAAGGTATGTGTTTGTTATTACGTTTGCTATACTCGTCTTTGATTATGGTCGTCTAACGTACTTTTTGTTTCGTTTTGTTTTGAAAAAGGTATTAGACGACCCCACCTGGATAAGTTTCATTTGAAATGAGTTCAAAAGGCTAGTCTTTACACCGACAGGACTTTTCATTTTTTGGTTAGTCTACAGCGTCTTGCCACCTGGGGGTTAGGTCCTGAGCCTTCAGACGAAGCTATTGCTCACGAAGTTATTGTTAGAAGACGTAAATTTTCCCTTCTTTTCCTCCTCTTTTTATTTATTTATTTATTTATTATTTTATTTACTGACATCTTTGCTTGCAGGGATGGCAACGATGAAACAAAATAAAGGTAAAGAGGTGGCGGACGAGGAAACTGGGCAAGGGGTGAAATCCCATCCTCGTCCGCCCTCTGGCGACAAAAGAAAGAGCCTTTCTTTAGGTGTGGACTTAGGAAATCTCCCTAGTAGGCATAAGGATAAGAAGGCTAGGCACAGGTCCAAGCCTCAAGACGCTCAAGCTAAGGATGACCAACCTAGTTCTTTTCTCGTCCCTCCCAGCCATCCTGTTCTAATCCTAGACGTTGATCCAGAACCGAAAGATCTTCCATCTTCGCATATCCCGTCTAGAGTCGAAGTCCCAGCCTCGTCTCAACCTTCTTACTAGGTGCCTCACAATCTTCTTGAGAATGAGGACTTGGCTTGGGAGAAGTTTGAGAGGGTTGTGACAGATGAAGACGTGACGGTATGCTACAACATGTCATTGAAGGATTTTGAGCACTCTGGTGTTCATAATCTTTTTAAGGTATGTAGGTTTTGTACGTTTGTCTCATCTTGCTATTAGCTCATGCATGCATTATAATAAAACTTTAATCTATGCAGGCAATGTCTAAGTTCATCGCCGCGTCTAGGCAGGCAACTGAACTAGACAAGACGAGAATACTGTTGGAGAAGACGGTCAAAAAAGTAAAGGACGTGTCCAAGAGATGGGTGGAGGTGGCAGCCAAGGCCAAGGACGATGCGGAGAAGCTGCAAAACCGCGTCGCTGAGTTGGAGACTAAAGTCCACAAGAAGGATGCCCGTCTTGCTCTCCTTCAAAAGAGGAATGACGAGCTAAATGCCCTTATGGAAAAAGCTAAAGGAAACGCCGTCATAGAGTTTAAGGCGTCCAAAGAATTTACTAATTTAATGGACGCAAACTACGCAGCTGGCTTCGAGGACTTTAGGATGGACGCCATACATAAATTCCCTAAGGTGGACTTCAGTTCTATCAAGCTGAACCTTGGTAGGGCTTCTACAAGCTCCCTCGTCTAGACCAGCTCAAAGGATATTAACATGGAGGACGATGCTACTACCTTGCCCCCTCAGGACGAACCCAATGCCAACACCCTACCTGTTTAAGATGAATGTCTTTTTGCTTGAATGTCATTTGCTTTTTCCTTTTTTCTTCTCTTTTATTTTTATATTAAAATGTATTGGAGTACAATCATCTCGTCTAGAATGTTATGGACGAGCTTATTAACATTGCCTTTTGAGGCTTAACTTGTAAGGGTTTTTGGACGGTGGTCGTCTACCCTTTTCAAAACTTCAATGAATGTTTATTTTTATTCATTGTCATTGTATGGGCGTGTTTGCCCTCTTTGTCACTGTTGTGATTGGAATTTGCATAAGTATTAAAGGGTCGTCCTCGTACTTTTCTTATAGACGATGTTATTAGTTCATCCATGTGTTTTTTCTATGGACGATGCTTGAAGTTTGTCCATTTGTCTCTTTTATATATATATATATATGTATAGACGACCTATTTGCATATGGACTATTTAAGATAGCAATGATAGCCTTGTCAGACGTTTTTCTCGTCTATAAGTTTAGCTAACTTGCCTCGTCTACAGGCTTGGCTTATTTGCCTCGTCCCTAAGCTTGGTTTTTGCCTTTTGTCAAGGACGTTTCTAGTGTTTGACTCGTCCTAGAACACTTGGGTGTTTTGGTCAGATGCTCATCTATGGACTAGTGTTTCACTATATAATTTGTTGTGTCTTAGCTTATTTTACACTTTATCCTCGTTTTGAGGAAAGTTTGTGAATGTTACATCCCTGCGTCTAGGGATTTTTCATTCGTCTTAGGGTTTTACCATGGGAGTCAAATTTTATGCATAAAATACATTGAAAATCTAAACCATATCATTATATAAGCATTGTTCACAAATATGGCACCTGCTTAGAAGCTAGTGCCTTATGAAAGTACTTAGGAAAATACTTAAAATAGATAACCTCGTCTTTCACAAACTTGTCCGTAGACGGTGCAAGAGTTTAAAAACTAGTGCACCTTTAATCTTAGTACATACCATAGCAGTAGTAAGAACACATAATAGTAGACATTAATAAACACAAAGAACATAGTAGTAGCGTCTTCCATAGCTGTAAGCTCGCCCTTGATTAACTTCGTCCAAGCCCATTACTGATAGTACCTTCTCAGGTGCTCCATATTCCAAGGATGCTCCAGCTTTCGTCCATCCAGAGCTTCCAAGTAATACGACCCCTGCCTCTTGTAGTTAACTACCCTGTATGGTCCTTCTCAATTGGGTCCCAATTTTTCATGAGTTGGGCTCCTAGTTGCCAAGGATAGTCTTTTGAGAACGAGATCCCCTATGCTAAAGCGCCTAGGTTTCACCATGGCATCATGCTGTCTGGCCATTAGATTCTTGTATCTTGCTGTCCTTTGCTCCGCATCCATCCTTACCTCATCAATGAGATCGAGGTCAAGACGGAGTAGTTCTTCGTTTTCTTTCTCCTAATACTTCATCACTTGATGGTTAGCCATATAAACTTCGACAAATATAACTACTTCACTTCCATAGGCTAACTTAAAGGGGGTTTCTCCTATCGGGGTTCTCACAGTCGTCCTGTAGGCCCAAAGAACACTCGGTACTTCGTCTGGCCATATCCCCTTTGCCCCCTCGAGCCGAGTCTTGATGATTTTCAGTAAGGATCGGTTTGCTACCTCTGCTTGTCCATTTGCTTGTGGGTAGGAGGGTGAGGAATAATGATTTTTAATTCCAAAATGTTCACAAAAATTTCTGAATGATGCGTTGTCAAATTGTCACCCGTTGTTAGATACTAGCACCCTAGGTACCCCGAATCTGCACAAAACATTCTTCCAAACAAAATTCTTAACATTTTGCTAAGTGGTTTTTGCAAGAGGTTCAGCCTCCACCTACTTGGTAAATTAGTCAATCCCTACTATTAAGAATTTCATTTGTCTGGTTCCTAGGGGGAAAGGACCTAGGATTTCTAGTCCCCATTATGCAAAGGGCCACGGGGCCATCATTGGGGTCTGATACTCTGACGGTTGTCTAGGGATGTTGCTATAGCGCTGACATTGGTCGCACACCTTGACATAAGCCTTAGCATCTGCCTGAATTGTGGGCCAGTAGTAGCCGGCACGAATGATTTTATGGACCAGCGATCTTGCTCCTGAGTGATTTTCACATGCTCCTTCATGAACCTCCCTCAAAACATAATTGGATTCGTCCGAAGCTAGACACCTTAGGTAGGGCTGAGAAAAACCTCGCTTGTATAGCACTTCGTTTATAAGGACATACTTTGCAACCCTGACCCTCAGTTTTCTAGCTTCGTTCTTGTCTTCTGGAAGCCTTCTATCCTTGAGATAGATTATTATTGGACTCATCCAATTTTCTTCCCCTCCAATTTGCTGCACTTTTGGGAGGTCTATGCTCAGCATGTATTGGACCTTGCCATACTCGTCCATAACTCCTCCCGCCAAAGCTGCTTTTGCCAAAGCATCTACTTCCATATTCTCCTCCCTTGGGAGTTGAACAAAACTTACTTTTAAAAATTTTTGCACAAGCTGCCTCACTTTGCTGAGGTACCTCTTCATCCGATCTTCCTTGGTATCGCACATTTTATTCACTTAATTGATGATTAGCTAAGAATCTTCTCTAACTGTTACCAACTTCGCTCCTAGGGACTTAGCCAATTCCAGCCCTTTTAGTAGGGCTTCATATTCAACCTCGTTGTTGGTAGTTTGGTACTGTAAACGCACTACGTACTCCAGCTTATCACCCTCTAGGGACTTCAGTATAACTCCAATCCCTCCTGCATATATCGTGGATGATCCGTCCACATTGATAACCTACCTTCTTGTTCCTTTGTCTTTGTCCAGCTCATCTTGGCTTGGAGTGAACTCCACAATGAAGTCTGCCAGTGCCTGCGCCTTTATTGCGTCCCTTGGCTGATATTTAACATCAAACTCACTAAGCTTTACTGCCCATTGGATTAGCCGTCCTACAGCTTCCAACTTGTTCATTGCTTTCTTTAGGGGATGATCCATGTGGACAATGATAACATGAGCTTGAAAATAGTGTCTCAGCTTCCTAGAAGCCGTGACCAAGGCAAAAGCTAACTTTTCCATCATTGGGTACCGTCCTTCCGCTCCTCTAAGTGTCCGGCTTGTATAGTATACCGGTTTTTGAACTCGTCCTTCTTCTCTGACCAGCGCCAAACTTACAACGTGCGAGGATACCGCCAAATACAAATACAGCTCTTCACCAGGTACAAATGGAGTTAGTAACGGTGCCCTTATGAGGTAAGTCTTCAAATCTTGAAAGGGCCTCTGACACTCGTCCGTCCATTCAAACGCCTTCCTGAGGACTTTAAAGAATGGCAAACACTTGTCAGTAGCTTTCGAAACAAACCTGTTGAGGGCGGCAACTCGTCCTGTAAGAGACTGGACTTCTTTAATGTTCTTTGGTAGTTCCATGTTGAGTATTGCCTGGATCTTATCTGGATTCACCTCAATTCCTCTATGTGAAACCATGAACCCCAAAAACTTCCCTAATGAAACTCCAAAGGCACATTTGCTTGGATTCAGTTTTATGTTATGTCGCCGAAGTGTATCAAAGGTCTCCTGAAGGTCGTCCAGATGCCTTCCCTTGTCCAAACTCTTTACCAGCATATCATCGACATAAACCTCTACATTTCGCCCAATCTAAGGACGAAACATGTGGTTCACCAGTCTTTGGTAAGTCGCCCCCGCGTTCTTCAAACCAAAAGGCATTACCTTGTAGCAAAATAATCCTTGGCTGGTAATGAATGAAGTCTTCTCTTGGTCTGCCTCGCCCATCCTTATTTAGTTGTAGCTTGAGAAGGCATCCATAAAGCTCAGCAGCCTATGACCTGCCGTCGAGTCTACCGGCTAGTCAATGCGTGGCAATGGGTAACTGTCCTTAGGGCAAGCCTTGTTTAAGTCGGTAAAGTCCACACACATTCGCCACTTGCCATTGGCCTTCTTCACCATGACTACATTCGCCAACTAGTCCGGATAGTAGACTTCTCTGATGAACTCCATCGTGATCAACTTCTGGACTTCTTCTTTGATGGCGTTGTCTCGCTCAGGAGCAAATACTCACTTCTTCGGACACACGGGTTTGGAGAAGGGACATACATTCAAACAATGAGTAATGACACTCGGATTAATACCCGGCATATCTTCATGACTCCATGCAAAGACATCAAGGCTTTTCTTCAAAAACTGGATCAATGCATGCTTCGCTTCTTCTTCCATGCTCGCCCCTATTCTAGTGAACTTCTCAGATCTATTATCGTCTAAGGGGATATCTTCTAACACCTCAACGGGTTCTGCTGTGATTCTTCCCTCGTCTATGCTCATTGTCTGTACATGCTCATCCACCACCAACATAGCCAAGTAGCATTCTCTAGCAGCTAACTGATCTCTTTGTACTTGACCCACGCCATGCTCGGTTGGGAATTTGACGGACAAATGGTAGGTTGAGGTTACCGCCTTCCAGCTATTCAAAGTTGACCTTCCGATAATAGCATTATATGATGATAAACAATCAACTACAAAGAAGTTTACCTCTTTGGTAATCTGTTGCGGGTATGCTCCAACCACCACTGGCAGTGTGATGGTGCCCACCGGTTGTACTCTCATCCCCCCAAATCCTACCAAGGGCGAATTCACTAGACGAAGCTGATTTCATCCTAGCCTCATTTGTTGGAAAGCAGGGTAATACAGAATGTCCGCCGAGCTGCCATTGTCTACTAACACCCTTCTGGTCGTATAGTCGGCAATGAGTAAAGTAATGACAATCGCGTCTTCATGGGGGTGATGAACTCTTCCAGCATCCTCGTCCATGAACGTGATAGCTTGTTTGTCAGCATCCCTCATCCTGGGAGACCGTCCAAACAACTGAACATTTTGCACCACCTTCAGGTATGTCTTCCTTGACTTGAATGATTGAGCTGCTGAAGTTCCTCCTATAATAACCTTTATTCTCCTAGCGGGGGTCGTGATGACTCTTCCACCTTGGCCTTTAACTTCTCGTCCTTATGGTCTCGTCCTAGGAAATTCCTCAACTTTCCCTGCTTGATGAGGTTCTCTATCTGCTGCTTCAGATCAAAACACTCGTCCGTGTCGTGCCCATGGTCCTTGTGAAAGTGGCAATACTTGTTCCTATTGCGCTTGTTAGGATCTCCCTTCATTTTTTTCGGCCACTTCAAGGATGGATCATCCTTGATTTGCATAAGGACTTGCTCTAGTGGAGTATTCAAGGGAGTGTACTGCTGGTTTCTTGATGATGAACTTATCTTTTTACCATCTCTATCCCTTTTCTCATCTGCCCGGGCCTTCTTGGGACGAGGACCTTAATCTGGAGGTCGTGAGTGACCTGCTTCCGTGCGCTCTGCTCTCTTCCTCTTCTTGACTATAATTGCATCCTCAGCATTCATGAAATTTTGGGCCGAATGAACAAGTTCGGCCATGGTCTGCGGCTCTTGCTTGTAGAGCTTATGGATGAACAAGTCAGAATTGACCCCGTTATAGAAGACGGCCAATAACAACTTGTCGTCCATTTCGTCCATCGTCAAAGCTTCTCTGTTGAAACGGGTGATGAAGGATTGTAAACTCTCATTCTCCCCTTGTTCAATTGTTAGTAAACTGGAAGAAGAACGCTTGTGGCGTTGTCCTCCAATGAAGTTATTGACAAACATCTTACTCAACTCCTTGAATGATCCGACAAAGTTTAGGGGTATTTTGCTGAACCACACCCTCGCTGGTCCTTTAAGTGTGGTAAGTAATGTTCTGCACATAATCTCATTCGGAACTCCTTGCAGGTGCATGGTGGTCTTGAAAGTAGCAATATGATCACACGGGTCACGATTTCCATCGTATGAATCCAAAGAAGGTATTTTAAACTTCGGGGGTAGGGGATGACTATTAATGGAAGCCGTGAAAGGGGAGTCCGCTCGGTGAACCAAGTCTTCTACGAGGTTCGCTCGCCTCATATTCTCCTTCATTTCATCTATAGCTTTTCTCATCAAGTCCATTTCCCTCTCCAACTGTGGCACTCTTCTTGAAGCAGTACCGCTTGACTAACCTTTGGACTCAACGTTTTCTCCTTTACCCTCTTGACTTTAGGCTCGTCCCTTTGCATGCCCTTCATGGTGTGGCCTCCTTAAGTTAATCTCTCTGTTCAACTCCTAATTCTGGCAGGTCAATTCCGCCATAGCAGTAGCCATGGACCGCATATGTTGAACAAAAGGCAGTTGCGCAATAAGCGCTGACTGACGATTGCGGTAGGGATTACTAGAAGCATCCCTACTCTCCTGGTGGCCTGGGCTGGTAGCCCTTGATCTTGTCCGAACCATTCAGCCTTTCGTCTGGGAACAATGAACGATCAAACGAAAAGAAAATAAAAATTATTTTCTTCAAAGTTCCCACAGACGGTGCCAACTGATGGTGCGAAGAAAATCAGTAACCCGGATGCTTCGGATTAGAGAGGACTACCGGTTCTCTTAATGGCCTGAAAAAGAAAGAATAGTAATCAAAGGTGACCGGGGTTATCGGCCAATAACCTTCTGATGGCAAAATCAGTTTTCTCTCTATTATTTTTAAGTTCCAACTTTTTGGGAATCATCGAATGTACCTTTTCTTGGTCTGAATCAACGTTTATATAGTGTCTTAAGAGCAGTTATTAGGTTTGTAACCTTCCCTTGATTTGAGAAGATGTGTGTGTTCGAATATAACTTCCTCAACTGTTTAGGAGTTACATTCTGTATGCGTAACGGTCACTAGGAGTTACACGTATGATACGAAGTTGTTTTACACACTCATAAATTTTCCCAAGTATCAATGTGTCGGCTAGAATTCCTCGTCCTGAGGCCCTCAAGTCATGCTTACCTCGTCCTGAGGACCTCAAGTCAGCTTACCTCGTCCTGAGGCCCTCCAGTCAGCTTACCTCATCCTGAGACCCTCACTTGACTATGCAACGCCTCATCCTTGCACCTTGCTCATCCTGGACGATCTCTATGGATGAAATTGGAGTTGTATTTTAACATACCCCATCAATAATAATAATAATAATAATAATAATAATAATAATAATAATAATAATAATATTGTTTTGGTGAAATGGGTGTGCATACATATAAGTGTGATCTAAGAAATCGGTTTGGTTTATATTATTATCACCAAAAAAGAGCTTCTATTCAGCGATCATCTTGGCAAAGAAGTCAGATAAAAATGGGAAAATACTGAGTCTCTATGGTTGCAAATCAGTGAGAAAGAATAGGCACAAAAAGAGTATTAATTTTGTAATATTTTAATATAAAAAATGCTCCATCACTTTTCTGTCAGCCACATATGCAAAAATACTAATGACAGTTAATAAAATTACTAATCTTGCTTATTTTTTGAACTTGGGTGACTAATAATGCTTATTAAAAAAAAGAGACTAATTGCATTTATAGGGTAAACATTAGGAACCTATAAGGACCAAAAATCGAGCATAGAACTAAAAGCCCCCTATGAACCCAATAATACAAGGCCCAAAATAAAGAATTTATAGAGTGGGAACAAAACAACAAAGGACGACTATGTCCCGAGGATTTCACTAAAAAATCAAAAGGAAAAGGCAACACTCATCCACAGGTCCTTCCCGAGGAGGAATCTTTTTCATTCAACTATCGATATTCTCTCTCTCTTATCAGAGCCGTGTCCCCCCCCTTCTCCTAGCCTCCTTCATCCCTATTTATACTCTTTGCCTTTGTCATCTCAACCATTCATCTCCCACCTAACCATTTTATTCTGTTGACACTTGTACGTTTGCTTGTAGAAGGTGGTGGAAAGAAGCTGCCTAACTGTGATTTACACTATTTAGGTCACCTCCACATCAATGCAGCTGATAAAACTGGTGTCCCTCATTTAATGCAGCCAGGTAACTAGGTACAGAGCATTCAATGTGGAGTTCATAGCTACCTACCCTCAAACCCGATATTTTCACTCTCTCTGCCATATATCACCAGTTTACCCTTTGTATTTCTCCATGTAACCACGTCTTCACGTCCTCGGGTCCTCGGCTCTCACCCTAACTAAGATTTCCTTTGTTCTTTAATCTTCATCCTCAGTCCTCAGGCCCCCACAATATCCTCTTAAAACGTATGCTTATTAATTCTGAATTAAAAGCCAAGTTTTAACTTTGCAAAATAGCTATCCACGTGCCACTTGTTTTCTCACGGGTTAACGTCTTTTCTCTTCCTACGACACGTTCCTGACGCTTCGGAATCCATGATCAATTATTTAAGGTGTCAAGTGGCTCCCTATCTCCCCACGTTCTATGGCTCGATCAAAATTGTACGGTTCAGATTTTCTTCTTAGTTATGAGCGGGAAAATTGCTGCGCATTTTTACCTCTATAAAAACAAGACTTGAGGCTGGCTAAGGTTCATTTTAGGCATTTTGGAGAAAAGGAGCCTCCCGAGGAGCAATTTTAGCGTTCATTCAAAGGTGTGTTGGCTTTCTTGTTGATTCTTCTTTTTTTATTCTTTTTCTCTTTTCTTCTTTTCGTAAGATTTAATGGGTAGATGCTCTAAGTTAGTAGGTACTGATGAGGCGAGAGCAGCTTTTAAGGCCCAATATAGAATCCCTAACAGTGTTGACATTAAACACTGTGAAGAGGGAGAGTGGTTAGTCTTACCCCGGCCTCTTGAGTCGGTAGTAATTCCTATGATCGCCTTTATTGAAAGTGGGATGGAAATTCCTATGGGGAGAGTAACCCGAGACTTCCTCTTAAACTATAGACTAACTCCAACCCAATGTTCCCCCAACATTTTTAGGATTTTAGGGTGTGTAAATGCCATAAACCGTAAGATGGGGACTAACCTTTCCTAGCACGACGTAAATTGGGTATACAATTGCCAAAAAGGAGAGAAAACTAAATACTATATGAAATGTTGGGTTCCCACAGTTAGACTAATCTCCTATCCACCTGAGTCGAGTAAGGGCATGGACGAGAATTTTCTTATTGCCTCGGGGAATTGATATGACGGGTTACATTTCCCTACCCAAGAAGGGGAGCCAGGTAGGGTTCCAGATAACTGAAGCAAGACTCGGGATTTTTAGTCGACTTCCTTTATATAATGATTCTGCATTTAATAATTTGCTGACAATATTCACTTTTTGTGGCAAACGAATATCACACCGTTCCAACTAAACACTTAGTCAACTTCCAAGACCTAAATAGAATCCTCAAGTCGGAGATATTTCTACACAAGGACGGATAGCTCAGAGCGGCACACGTCATTCTCGGCTACAAACCCTCTACTAAGTGTTTTTAGAGCTCGAAAAATATTATTAAAGCTAAGGATTTGCGTTTAGTGAAAATTGACGTGGTCGTACCAGGATTCTTATTGACCAAGCCTCCTCTAGAGGGAATCCAAGACGCCCAGCTTCCAGCGCCCTTAGCAACTAGACTCATCTACTCTCAGGAAGCTCCCATCCCTTCTAAGGACGAAGAGAAAGAGACTACACCCGAGCCCATTCATCCCGAGGTGACAGAAAAAGACTTCGAAGTCTTCTATCGTGTAGACGCTTCTAGTACCTCTACAACTCATTCTTCGAGAGATATGGGTTTTCAAGAGAAAGAATCAGATCTCCTTGCTTTGCTAAAAGCCCATGCTGGGGATTCTTCCCCAGCTGTAATAATACCACCTCATCCTGCCACTCTGTCTGTGCCACATACCTCACCTTCAGAGGTCGTAGACAAGAAAAGGAAACGTAGTCAAGGAGGAAAAAACTCTGAGGAGATCGAAGAAGGAGAGACTGCTGAGCCACCTGCTAAAGAAGCCTTTTTAGGGCAGCAAAAGAAGTTTACCCACACTGGGACTTCTAATGAAATGAGCAGAGACCAATCTAAGAGAGCTTCAATATGGAGACCTATCTTCACTCTGAGCTCAAGTAATCCAGTGCTTGATGACGCCAACTTGAGGGACCCCAAGAAAGGCAGTTCAAGCTTGGTGGCAGAATGCCTGGAAAAGGCACTATGCTTGCCTGAGGACATGGCTGAACTAAGATCCTTCAGAAAAAGAGAGGTCTTTTTGTCTTTGAAGCAAGACCTAGTTAAGGTACCACATTATATCGATGTGTTAGTATTAATGATTTCATCTCTACGTGTACGTCATTTACATTGTTGTTGTTTTTACTATCTTTATGTTTCGCAAGTTGTCCGGGCTCCTTTTATGGCCGAGGAATGGGTAGACCACTCCTTGGACATGGCAAGGAAGGCTGAAAATGGCTAGGAAGCAACTGTAAAGGCCCAAGTTGAAGTAGAACAAAAACTAAAAGATGCCCTCATCCAGCTATCTGAGGTTGAGAAGGCTCATAAGAATGCGAAATCCGCACTTTAGAGCTACTAGACACAAGCAGCCAATGCGTTGGAAGCCCAGAAAAAAGCCCAAAATAGACTGGCTCTTACAGTGGTAAAG
Organism: Castanopsis chinensis; assembly: GCA_032878915.1. Classification (NCBI taxonomy): domain Eukaryota; kingdom Viridiplantae; phylum Streptophyta; class Magnoliopsida; order Fagales; family Fagaceae; genus Castanopsis; species Castanopsis chinensis. The sequence goes on from JAVQMG010000115.1 coordinate 21,163,175, forward strand.
CTGAAACAGACGTAGAAACAACTAGAGGCTAAAGACCGGGAGAAAGTTGAGGCCGAGCAAGCAGTATATGATGTCGGTATGAAGAAAACAACTAAGAGCCTCACTGCCCAACTCAGGGATGTTGCCATGCACTCTGCCTAGAAGTGTTGGGTCATACCTTGGATGCCACAGGAGTACCTACTGAATCTGAGCTTCGGGCTCAAGACAAAGTATATTACCCTTCCGCATTACGATTGGCACCCACTCCTCCAAAGCTTCCAATTGACTCTAGTTCTATTCCTCCTTCTTCCACAATTATTCCAGATCAAAGCCCTTCTTTCGCTCCTGCTAAAGGCAAAGGAAAAGGAGAAGACCTGCCACCAATAACTGATGTGGTAGTCGCAAAGAATGAGGAGGATGTGGTCGAGGTTGTGTAATCTAAAAGAAAGAAAAAAGAAAAAGAGCAAGAGAAAAAAGACACTAAGGAGAAACAATCAATTGCTTGAATCTTTAACCCGAAGAGGTTTAAGATATTTTTGTAATGGGCCAATAAACTAAGGTTGCTTTGTTTTTGGCGTTGTATTGGTCCTTAATATCCATAAAGCAAAACCTTGAAATTATTCTTCATTACTTATAGTCTTTTCATCTTTTTCATTTTCATTTTCATTTTTGTATATATTCTATTACTGTCTTCCTTATCTGGTAACTATTTTGTAGTGCTTAGCCATACTACCACAACTTCAATAATACATTTACTTTCAGACCCCTATGCAACCTTGTTAATTTGCATTTTGTTCCCAATATATTTGCAACCATGTTAATGTTCCCAGTATATTCGTAGTGCTTAGCTGAACAAGGCCTAGCTTCAGTTTAACACTTAGAAGATTTTGCAACCATGTTAATTTTTCCTAGGCTTGTGATCCTAGGAGCCGAACAAGGCTTAGGTTTAGTTTAACACTCAGAAGATTTTGTAACCATGTTAATTTTCCCTAGGCTTGTGACCTGAGGAGCCAAATAAGGCCTAAGTTCAGTTTAACACTTAGAAGATTTTGCAAATATGTTAATTTTCCCTAGGCTTGTGACCCGAGGAACCGAACAAGGCCTAGGTTCAGTTTAAGACTTAGAAGATTTTGAAACCATGTTAATTTTCTCTAGGGTTGTGACCTGAGGAGCCGAACAAGGCCTAGGTTCAGTTTAACATTTAGAAGATTTTTCTTCCATAGTAACTATTTCGATGCGTCTATTAGTAAACCATAGCAAAATCGGTCTTAATCACAATATTCATAGCAAAAAAGAGAATTCATCATTAATAATAATAACGCCGGAGATTTTTTACATTTCAGGGACGGGGGATTACATATTTATCCAAATCTTCTAAGTAATAAGCCCTAATACCTGCTATAGACGTGATCCTATATGGTCCTTCCTAGTGTGGACCCAATTTATCCCATATAGGATTCTTTGCTGTCCCCACTACCTTCCTTAATACAAGATCTCCTGGTACTAATGGCCTCAATTTCACCCCCTTGTCATATGTTTGTATAAGCTTTTGTTGATAGTTAGCTATTCTCACGCTTGCTACTTCTCTTCTTTCCTTAACAGTATCAAGACTATCGAGGAGCATGCAATTATTCCCTTCAACGCTATACTGTTCGGATTTCAAGGTTGGAAATCCTGACTCCAGAGGAATTATCATTTCCATCTCGTTCGTCATTGAGAAAGGCGTCTCACCACTCGATCTTCGAGGGGTAGTGCGATAGGTCCATAGCACATGAGACAACTCTTCTACCCATCTTCCTTTAGCATCATCTAGCCTCTTCTTCAGCCAAGCTAAGATGACCTTATTAGCTGCCTCGGCTTGACCATTTCCTTGAGGGTAGGCTGGTGTCGAATACCCACTCCTTATTCCCAAATCCCTATAGTACCTTCGGAAGGCTTTACTATCAAACTGAAGGCCATTATCTGATATCAAAGTATGCGAGACTCCAAACCGAGTAACAATATTCTTCCAGATGAATCTCTTCGCATCTACACCTCTGATGTTAGCTAGTGGCTCGGCTTCTACCCATTTAGTGAAATAATATGTGCTGACGAGGAGCCATCTTCGATTACCAGCTGTCCGAGGAAAAGGTCCAACAATGTCCAAGCCCCACCGAGCAAAATGGCCATGGACTGGATAACAGATTTAAGACTCCCCTTGGTGATGAATATTCGGTGCATACCTTTGACATTAGTCACTTTTTTTTTTGCGTAATCTTTGGAGGTTTTCTGCATATTTGGCCACCAATATCCCTAGGTCAGAGCCTGATAAGCTAAGGACCTTCCACCAATGTGACTCCCACATATGCCTTCATGTAATTCTTCTAATATGGGCTTAACTGCTTCAGAATGTACACACAAGAGATACAGTCCAGAATAGGAACTTTAGTACAACTTATGTTCCTCAGAGAGCCAATAACGGGGAGTAGTCATATGTACCTTTCCTGCTTCAGTTTTGTCTTCGGGCAGTATTCCTTGTTTTAAAAAAGTCACAATAGGATCCATCCAACTTGGTCCTGCCTGAATACTGTGAATGCCGACTGTCGGTGTGCTAGCGAGACTAGAGTTCATCATATCTTCCACCACCACCACCAGCGGAAGCTTCGATCCTAAGGATGTGGCCAGCATATCCAATGAATCGGCGTGACCATTTTGTCCTCTAGGGATGTGCTTCACCACAAAACTCTTAAACTGATTTAAAGCACACTTCACCCTACTGAGATACCCCTGCATCCTTTCATCCCTAGCTTCAAACTCCCCATTGACTTGTCCCACGACTAACCAGGAATCACAATATACTTCTACCACTTCTTCCCCCAACTGTCGAACCATTAAAGCTCCTGCCAAAAGAGCCTCATACTCTGCCTCATTGTTTGGTGGCTATAAAACCCAGTTGTAATGATTTTTCCATGATCAACCTCTCGGGAGTAATTAACACAATCCCAAATCCTGCTCCTTTTCAATTAGACGCCCCATCTGTATAAACTTTCCACGGGGGAACATTGGTGGGTACGGTAGACGTCACCGTTAAGATTACCTCTTCTTTCTTAAGGTTATCCTTAGTAAACTCTGCCACAAAATCAGCGAGAACCTGTCCTTTGACAACTATCCGAGGCATATACTTGACATCATACGCTCCAAGCCTTGTTCCCCATTTTGCCACTTGACCTACATAATCTGACTTCCTCAAGAGAGCTTGTAAAGGCAATTAAGTGAGCACTACTACTGTGTGGGCCAAAATAATGTGAAAGTTTTCTCGTAACATGTACAATAGCTAATACTGCCTTTTCCAGGGGTAAGTAACGCATTTCAGCCTCTTGTAAAAATTTGCTAACATAATACACGGGTTTTTGAATTCCATTAGCATTACGTAGGAGGACTAGGCTGACAGCATAAACTATGACCGCCAGGTAGGCGTACAACACCTCCCCATTCTTAGGTCTAGATAGTATCGGCGAGTTGGCCAAATACTACTTTAGGTCTTCAAAGGCCGGAACGCATTCGTCAGTCCATTAAAAATCTTTCCATTTGTATAGGAGTTGATAAAAAAGGTCGACATCTGTCTGCGGATCGAGAGATAAACTTGTTTAATGCGACTGCCATACCGGTCAACCTCTACACCTCCTTGGGATTCCGAGGCAGATGTAAGCCCACTATGGCCTTAATATGGTCGGGATTAACTTCAATTCCTCGATGCATTATCATATAACCAAGAAACTTCCCTGAACTGGCCCCAAAAGAGCACTTAGAAGCATTCAGAAGCAGCTTGTGCCTTCTCAGGACTGAGAATATTTCTTCCAAATCTACCAAATGATTTTCCACCCTCTTGCTCTTAATTACCATGTCATCAATATAAGCTTCCATATTCTGCCCTAATTGCGGTCCAAACACTTGAGTCACCATTCTTTGATAGGTGGATCCCACATTCTTAAGACCAAAAGGCATTATTTGATAATGATAATTGCTATTGGGGGCACAAAAAGCTATTTTATCCTGATCGGATAATGATAAAGGTATCTAATGATAACCTTGAAAAGCATCCAGGAAACTCATCCGAGGACGCCCCACAGTAGCATTTATCAGTTGATCGATTCTTGGAATAGGGAAAGGATCCTTTGGGCACACCTTGTTCAAATCAGTAAAATCTACGCAAACTCTCCACTTCTCATTCTTCTTTTTAACCACCACAGTATTGGCAAGCCACTCAGGTAAAAGATCTCTTTAATAGCCCCAGCTTATTTCGGCTTGTTTACCTCTATCCTTACAGCTTCAACATGATCTTGAGACGCATGCCGAGGAGGCTGTTTGCGGGGCACAGTTTCAGGATTGACATTTAATTGATGACAAATAAACTCAGGGTCAACTCCCGGGACATCATACATCGTCCAAGCAAAAACATCAATATTGGTCTCCAAAAACTTTATCAACTTTATTTTTTCCAAAACAAGAAGATGGGATCCCGCCTGAAAATACTTTTCCTCATCCGCTCCTATTAATACCCTTTCATGATCTTCAGCCGAATCTCCACCTGTCTCGGCCCCCTTTCCCTAGGTAGAGTTCTTTAATTACTATAGAGTTTTCTGATTTGCCCCTATTTTCGAACTCTCAGTTGTCCCAATGATCGCAGATACCAAATATTGCTTGGCCACTGACTGACTACCAAGTAACACTCCTACCCGCCTATGGGTGGGATACTTGACTTTTACATGCAGAGTCGATGAGACCGCACCCATGGCATGAAGCCATGGCCTAGCCAAGATAGCCGTGTAGGGTGAACAAGCTTTTACAACTATGAAATTAACTTGTACATCCTCGTCTTCAACTTGCACGGGCACTCAAATCATTCCCTGAGGAATCACCGACTTTTCATCAAAGACCAAAGGTGAGTCATACCTTTCAAGGTCTTCGGCTTTCAAATTTAAACCATTAAACAAATCGGGATACATATTTTCTACTCCAATTCCCTCGTCAACTAGGACTCGTTTCACATCATACCCCCCAATCCGAACAGTAACTACTAAAGCATTGTCGTGCGGTTGACGTGTGCCCTCCTTATCCTCCTCAGAGAAACCTAAGGTGGGTATTGCCGACAACTTAATGTTCTTAACAATTTGATTACCCATCTCTACAACCTCATCTCCGAGGCCATTTCTCACAGACATGACCCTAGAAGATATCCCAAGGTCCCCCCCAGTTTTGCTAAAATGACATTAATGGTGCCCAATGCTGGCCGAGGAGTATTGCCACGGTGCAATCTAGCCCCCTGGTGCTCGAATTGTCCTCCCGGTTGACATAAGAAATGGTTAAGCTTCCTCGCCCTTGCCAACTGGCTCAAATGATCACGCAACATCCTACATTCCTCTGTGGTATACCCCTTATCCTGATGATAATGACAATAAAGGCTTTGATTTCTCAAGGATTCATCTCCACTCATTTTATTATGCCACTTGAAATAAGGCTCATTCTATATTTTTTCTAATATTCGATACACCGACTCTTTGAACAATGAATTAACCAAAGGAGTCCCTATTGGCAATGAATGACTTGGGGGCTCTCTTTTAGAGCTATTGCCTTGATAATCCCCTCCGCAAGGATCTTTTATCTCCGGGAACATTCTTGCTTTACCTTTGCCTTGAATCTGATCTTCCTCAACTTGTTTATACTTATCTATGCGATCCATGAATTGGCGCATATTTACAACGGTTTTCATTATTAACGACTTTCTCAGACCATGTTCAGTAGAAAACCCCACCATAAATGTCCTTACAGCCACATCTTCAACATCGCCATCAATCTCATTATAGGTTTCCCAGTACCTATCGGAATAAGTTTTTAGAGTCTCTCCTTCCCTCATTGCCATGGATAACAGCGAATCTAAGGGCTTAAGGGCCCCGCTGCACGTTATGAACCAAGCCCCGAACGCTCTTGTCAGCTCCTCAAAAGATCCTAAAGAGCCTTCTTCTAGAGCATCAAACCAGCGCATGGCTACTAGCCTAAGGCTAAAAGGAAAAACTTTACACATCAAAGCTTCATTATTCGAATGAACTGCCATTTTCTGATTAAAGTAGCTAACATGCTTCCCAGGATCAGTCCTGCCATTATAGATGGTAAAAGTAGGTTAAGAGAAATGATGAGGAAGATTTGCCTTGTTTATCCTTCTTACGAAAGGAGATTTAGAAATTTACCTTAAGGCCTTACTCATAACATCATTCCCTGTGTCTTGATAAGACCATGCCCCTACTCGTTTAACCCCGCTTTCCTTAAACTTATCCAAGTTAGTAGCAACAGAATGGAACTTGCCAAGGGGGGATTTGGACCCATGATGATCATCCCAACCCTTGTCAACCTCCAAGTCATCGTTAGAGGAAGAGGAAGAAATCCTTCTATTACTCCTTTTTCATTTCAGTTTTCTGCGCAAGTGATCTATTGCTGACTGCATCTTGTGCACCTCTTCATCACGAGAGACGCGATCCCCAGTGTGTGAATGACTTCTTCTTGCACGATCACTATGATATGACTCCACAACCACACTTGGGGTGCGCAGTCTATCACCTTCCCGCTGCATACTTATAGATTGGTTCTCCCTCTGTGAACCAATTGATTCTTCACTATCCTGGCCTATGTTCGCCATTTATCCTTAAGACAAAACCTCTTGCCCTGTTGGTCCCACGAACGGCGCCAATTGTAAGGACCAAAACTCGAGCATAGAACTAAAAGCCCCTTATGAGCCCAATAATACAAGGCCCAAAACAAAAATTTTTAAAGAAGGAACAAAACAACAGAGGACGGTTGTGTCCCAAGGATTTCACTTAAAAATCAAAAGGATTAGGCAACACTCGTCCACAGGTCCTTCCCGAGGAGGAATCTGTTTCATTCAACTATCGATATTCTCTTTCTCTTATCAGAGCCGTATCCCTCCCTTCTCCTAGCCTCCTTCATCCCTATTTATACTCCTTGCCTTTGTCATCTCAACCATTCATCTCCCATCTAACCATTTTCTTTTGCTGACACTTGTACGTTTGCTTGTAAGAGGTGGTGGAAAGAAGCTGACTAGCTGTGATTTGCACTGTTCAGGTCACCTCCATATCAATGCAGTTAATAAAACTGGTGTTCCTCATTTAATGCGGTCAGGAAACTAGGTACAGAGCATTCAATGCGGAGTTCATAGCTACCTACCCTCAAACTTGATATTTTCACTCTCTCTGCCATATATCACCAGTTTACCCTTTGAACTTCTCCATAGAACCAATGGTGTAATTTTGCCTTTATTTTTTTTTTTTTAATGGATAAAGTTTTTTTCCAAATTAGTTTAAAGATAAAGTTATACATTTGAAACATTAGGGACCACATGAAATCTAAACATTTGATTGATGGCATAACTATTGATTTTTGATATTTTTGAAATTTTGCAAGTATAGAAGATATAATAAAAACATGCAATCCAACGGTTAGATTTTCAAAATTCACATCCAATAAAAAAATATAAGAAAGGTTTAAAGGGTTTCTTTCTAAACTAGTTCAAACATAAACCTATTTTCTTTTTTATTATGGTTTCGTCCATGAGACACTTCAAATTTTAGATTTTTAAATAGGTCACTTAAACCCATGGTTGTCAAAATTTTGATTTATATCCTGCAATTTTATGATCCCACTAGCCCAAAATGATCCAGATCTATTAAGGATCTTTGCGATGGTTCTAGATCGGTAGGATCATATGATTTCGATGATTTCAAACAATTTTAATCTCTTGTAGTCTTCTTTGACTTAACAGAAAGCCCAGTTGAACCCAAATAAAAAATAACATCCCAATAAACCAAGTTATGATATTCTAATGTAGAGAGATAAAGTATCAGTTAGACACAAATAAAAAATAACACCCCAATAGAGTGTCACATTTTGAGGTTTTTGACATCTTTAAATGATACTTACAAATAGATGTAGTAATATAAAGTAATTATATTAAATGATTAAATGGATGCAATTTTTTTGTTTTTATGAATGAATGTATAATTTATGTGATTATTTAACATATCAATGTGTATTTTTTTATTTTTTTCCTCAAATAATGTAAGATCTTACAATCCACGGTCCCACCTGCTTTCTACGATCCTACGTAAGATCCCGATTTTTGACAATCTTACTTAAACCTCATATTTTAATAAATGTATATATAAAGAAATATATATATATATATATATATATATATAACAAACAAATCCCCCCACCTACTAGGGGTAGAGCCAAACTTGTAATCCGTCCTTTTTTCTTTTTTCTTTTTTTTTTGCAAATTTTTTCGGTGTAGGTAATTGCTAAATATATTTTAATAACGCAACCTTACCCCTAATTTACTAAAGAAATCGATTCTCAAACTCAAACTTGTAATATATCGTTTTTAGTGTAGGTGATTGTTATATATATATTTTTTAATAACGCAACCTTACCCTTAATTTAATAAAGAAATCAATTCTCAAACTCAAACTTTTAATCTGTCATTTTTGCTGTAGGTGATTGTTATATATATTTTAATAATGCAACCACACCCCTATTAAGGACATCAATTTTTAGACTCAAATTTGTATTTTGTCGTTTTTGGTGTAGTTATATATATATATATATATATATATATTTATATTTAAAATGTCGTTTTTGGTATAGGTAATTGTTATAAATGTTTTCAATTTTATTTTGGTCTTAGAGGTCTGCCCCTCAAATAGTAGAGTTATGGCTTTGTCTCTGTACTATCGCCTCCAAAAATGCTACTTTCATCAATTAATTGACATGATTATGGACCACAAGTTCGATGACAAAACTATTTGATCGCTCATCGAATGCACTTAGCACACCACCGTTACCAACACTCAAGGGCGGAATTATGTGCAACTAAGCGCCCCAGACCACCCCCCAACCCCCCCGCCCAATTTGTTTTTATTCATTATAGGTAAAAATTAGATATCAATTCTATATTCCAAGAGCTGGCCTATATATCCAAGCAAAATATTTAGGCCTCCCCACCTCTTCCCTCCCTCTCCCAAAAGGGCCAAAAAACCTTTTTAACTTTTGCCCCCTCCCAATTCCCAACACATTAGCCAAAAGTTCTACTGGCATTTAATTTTAGCTTAGTTTTCTTTAGAAGCATCATTCGCATTTTTTCCAAAACGTTTTACATCGTTCACTTCCTTTCTAGCTAGCCACTCAAGTCTGTAATTAGAACCGGTGTTCTCTTACTTACTTTTAAGTTTAATTCCCTTCAATTAGATCTATCTTTGGCTTAAAATACCCTATAATGATGGCAATCTATAATTCACTTTGTTTAGCAAGTTCTCTCACACTATCTTTGTTTAGAATATTAGTAGCAGTAAAGCTAAATAATTACGGAGTTATTTTAGTTTCATCAAAACACAAAAATGCATGTTGCAAGATATAAAAAATTTTAGCTTCTTACTACAGTATACAGTTATTTATGACTGTACAAAGCTAAAAAATAATATTTTATTACACTTTTCATTAAAAATATATTTCTTTTCTTTTTTTCTTTTCTCTTTCCGTATCACAGCTGATCTCTCTCTCACGTTACTTCCCTCTCTGCTCTCTCAGACCAAAGATCCTCTCTCTCATCCCTCTCTCTCATCTTACAGATCAGGTCATGCCCTTGCCGCCGTCGGTCATGCCCTCACCTCCGCCGGTCATGCCCTTTCCTCCGCGAATTCGACGACCATGATTCCCCATCATCATCATCCTCCACCGTCCGATCCCGCTTCGAGAAAAATCGTGACCATAGATTCCTAATCGTCTGAATCTCTTTTTTGGGGTTTCGTTTCTTTGCTGTGATATCTATATCTATTGGTATCTGATGATTTTTTTTTTTTCTTCTTTTTGGTTCTTTTTTGGGCTATTCTCTCTTTGTTAGAATAAAGAGAGGTTGGGTTCGGTGTTGTAAGGAGGAAAAGTGCAAGGTGAGGAGGTTGTGGTAGCGGATTTATGTTGGCTGAGTTTGATTTGGTTTTGAACTTTTGATTAGGGCTCTGTTTTGTGCCTTCTCTGGGTTTCATGGGTTAGTGGTGGTGTGGCTTGATTCTTGTTGTTGGGTGGCTGTTCTTGTTGGCAGTGGTTGTGGAATGTTTTATTGATCGGTTTGTGGTGTTATTTTTTTGTTTTTGTAGGGTATGTGTTATTTTATTGTATTATATATATTATTTTATTATAATATTTATATTATTTTATTAGGTTAAAAGTTAAAATAAATTTACTAATGTAGAATGTTTTGTAAAATTAACAGGTAAAATAAATAAAATAATTTTTTGTATTGTTAAATAGCTAAAAAAATAGTTCTACAGTAGTGGATATTCTTATCAGTCGAAAGACTCTATATAATAATGGACCATAGCTATATTGTGTTCTATCTTCCTTAATATGTATAGTGTGTTCTGTCTTCCTTCGCAAATATATATATATATATATATATATATTAATTTAAGTGAAAATGAGTTTAAAATCTTGATAGGTACAAAATTCTTTTTTTTTTAATTCGACGTAAATGTATTTTTAATCTCTATATTTTGAAATTTTTTCATTTTAGTCCCTACATTTTAATTTTACCATTTTTAATCTCTAATCTAATAAACGCGTTTCATTTTGGTCCTTTCTATTAGTCAATCGACGGAAATTGCTAAGGTAACAGTCGAAGGAATTAAAATATAATAAAAAATGCCACGTCATCCTAACACGTCAGCATATAATTTAAAAAATTAATTTATTAATTTTAACTAAATAATAAAAATAAAAACAGAATTAAAACTAAAATCACAAAATTAAGATTATTTTTCAGAGATCATCAAACCCAGCACCATCAAATCTACCCCAAATTCTAACATAATCAACACCAAATTCTCAGCAAATCAAACCCATAAATCCAGTTAACAAATCAACCCAGATTAAACCCAGATCAAGAAACCAATCACAACAAACCCAAATCAAAACAACAAACCCAAACCAACACAATCAAATCTAAATCCCACCACCAATGACCGACACAGTCAAACAAAACTCGAGATGGAGGTTGAGACCCACGTCGAGACACGCCGAGAAGGCTAAGACTCACACCGAGACCCACGCCAAGACTGCCGGCCCCATTTGCTCCAAACAATCGGCCCCATCTGCTCCAAACCATCAGCCCAATTTGCTCCAAACCGCCACCTCCTTCCTCTAGATCTGCTCCAAACTGCCGGCCTCATTTGCTCCAAGCCGCCGCCCCTTCCTGAAGATCTGCTCCAAACCTCATCTCTCTCTCTCTCTCTCTCTCTAAACTCTTTTTTATTTTTGTAGAGCTCTCATCATATCGTGATTTTAGAGGGAGCTACCTTAAAGGTTTTGAAAGGTGTTTTTTTTTTTTGGGAAAAAGTAAATATACTTAAAGTCAAAACGATATAATGATAAATTTTTGTTTAGGTTGGTTGAGATTAGAGAACAAAGTTTGAGATTATTTTTTAAATTTTATTTTAATTTTGTGAATTTTAGTTTTTAATTCTGTTTTTATTTTTATTATTTAGTTAGAATTAATAGATTAATTTTTTAAATTATATGTTGACGTGTCAGGGTGATGTGACATTTTTTATTATATTTTAATTCTTCCGGCTGCCACCTCAGCAATTTCTGTTGGTTGACTGATGGAAAGGACTAAAATGAAACGTGTTAATTAGATTATAGACTAAAAGTGGTAAAATTAAAATGTAGGGACTAAAATAAAAAAACTTTAAAATGTAGAAATTAAAAGTGAATTTACGCTTTTTAATTTTTCATTTTTATATATACACACAAACACAAAAGTTACATGTTTGCAAAAGTATCATATAACAATATTTGAAAAATAAATAATAATAAAAGACTTAGAGAGCGTTTGGGAGGGGCTGAAACGCCCACGTCTGCGTTTCAGCCCCTTCATTTTTTTTTTTTTTTTTTCACTTAAGTGGGACGCGCGTGGCACTGTTCATTGGCCATGAACAGTGATTTTAGGCCAATGAACAGTAATTTTATGCGTGAACAGTATTTTTTACCCTTTAAAAAATTATTTTATTACAGTATTTTTCAGTTTTCAATTTTAACTGCATCCAAACGGACCCTTAGCATCTTAGCACCCCACATATAACTTTCTGGTTCCGCCCCTGTCAGTACTTATTGTGGACTATCTCGAGAACTTGATCACACCTAGCTTGTCGAGAAGGGCAGCTGACACCGATCAGGGATGGCAAAGTGAGGTATAATAGATAATGTATGAAGTATAAAAAAAGTAGAATGATAGAAAATGTTTAGTTATTCCTCGTGTGTATTTGATAAATGAGATGGAAAGTTGGAGAAATAGAAAAGGTGATACGAATAAATTTTGTGGAATATTCTTATTACAATAATTAAGGACAATAGAAATGTTGTAACTTTTTTTTTTGGTTGAGATGAGGAAGTGTTGCAGCCAAAATGGACAAAATAGTAAATTTTCTGTAATAAACAATTTCTCACATACTTTTCCTTCCAATTTTGGGAGCATGGCTTTTGGTAATTCAGGTGGAAACTTCACTCAGTCCTTTTTCCATCCTTCCTCGCTCCCACCAAACCAAATAAATTGAAAACTCTCATTTTCTTTCCTCCATTTTTATTCTTCTCACTTTTCCACCAACCAAACATACCACAAGAAAAGTATTCCACGTGAACATTTGCCTTTCATTATATTATTGTCACATTTCTGAGTTGAAAATTCTTCCATTATCTCTTAGAGAAAGTACATTAAAAATAAAATAAAATAAAAAAATCTTGCAGATACTTCAGCCAATATCATCAACCACATTATTTGTTTATTTGTTTGATCATTTGATGCACTCGATTGTTAGAGACAAGGAAGTCATTTGTAGGTCCAACGCAAATGAATGAATGATCCATTTTCATCAAAAAAATAGAGGTTTTAGGTAAGTCAGAGTTTGTACCACAGATATGAAACATTGCCAAGCATACTATTGATTGAATTGAACCTGTAAATCCTGATCTTCCATGTGACATGTAACCGGGACAGCATGGCATGGACCTGGGTGATCACTCTATCATCTTTGAGTCTCAGAATATTTTCATGGCTTGTGTACTCACAAAATCTAGCACATGTAGCAAGGACATTGTTATAGTTGTAGTTATATTATCATGCTGAAAAGCTTAGGCCATTGTAATGGCCATTTTAGGCCCAAACCCAAGTTTAGAATATTCGTTTACTTGAAAGTTCTGGCATTAACATTTGAGTGCGTGCCCAAGCTTTTTCTTAGGCTGGGCTTGGGTTTCGAACTTGCAGGCCTGAAAACCAGTAGTTAAACTATCCCTGCCTAATAGTAAATCTAACCCAGTGGACTATTTTTTTTTTGCTGAAGTTGCCCAGTTGGGTTTGATTTTAGCTTCCCTTATTGGCTGAAAAGTCCTTAAAAAAATATAACGGAAGAGATAATGGTCCTTGAGTGAGGCTGAGATGGGCTAAAAGCCCATGTAGTCATCATCAGCAGGAGGGTGGGCTTTCTATAAGGCCTAGCCTACTTATGCGCAATAGATTGAGCTATCCCATATTTTTAAAGAGATAAAAATATGAATCATATGATGTAACAATATTCTTTTTTTAGATTTAGATAAGTTATAATTTCAACCTATGGCTTAAAATGTAGGCAGGGCTCAAACCCAGGAATCCAAGTTATTAATAGTTATACATACATACATACATATATATGTTTATTTATTTTTATTGCATCTCACACACCACACCCTACAATATAACCATTCATTTTTTTTATTTCCCTTATCTCATTCTAAGGTATAATTATGTTATTTGGTCCTAACAAAATGATCCCAACTTGATCCTTATAAGTTAAAAAATAATTATTATGTGCGCTCAAAATGCAGTGACAAGATACTTCATCCTTTCAGATTCATGATAGATCTAACTGATTTAATTAATAGAATTATTCATAAACATGAGAGTAATGAACACCATATCATCGTGCTCTAAGAGTACCCATAATTTTCCCAAAGCTGAGTTAGGTCAGATTGGATTGAGGATTTACTTAATTTGAGGGGAGGGGGGGAGGGGGGTTAAGTTGGGTTGAAATATACCCCAAAATGAACCAACCAACTCATACACATGCTTAGTTGAGTATAAATGGAAATAGTGCTTATTTGTTGCATTAGATACTTTATGCTATTTGGTTCCTCAAAATATATATATATATATATATATACTTTTTGCTATTTAAAACTTCATTCCATTAAATAAGATATAATGTGGTAAGGAAATTTTTTTTTTTAAGATAAAAAGATGAATTGACCTGTTTTATAAGGAAATGAAAATGATGCGATGAATACGTCATTATCTTAAAAGAATGTAGACTTTGTTGGATCATATTTACGTGAAATTTACATGTATGTGATAGAGAAAATATATATATTTTATTTACTATATATAAAACACTTTCACATGAGAGAAATATATTTATACCAAGAGATGTGGAAGTGTAACCCAATTGACACTTTCTACATATAGGGGTCAAATTACCCTTCCAAATTATCGAATAAAGAAAAAAAGAAGAAAAAAAGAAAAAGAGAAGATTATCATTCCTATTGAGTCTCAGTTCTCGCAAACAAGAGCCATTGATTCTCATCTCATCACAAATTTAAAACCGTTGGATCTAATCACACTATTTTGATAATGCAATCACACGGTAAGAATACAAAGCCTTTTGAAGAAAGTGCTAGAAATGACGAGGCTTTTCTCTCTCTATCACTTGAAATATCTTCTCCCTATAAAAGAAAAGAGGAAGTCCTAGAAAGAAAGAAAGAATATAACAAAGTCACACACTTTGGTTTTGCTTCAATTCTAGGGTTTTATACTATCGCTCTCTTTCTCCTCTTCCTTAACAAACATGAGGTAATACCGCTCTGCTCTGTTTTCTTTGTTTTTGTTTTATTCTTTCTTTCACACTTTGATTTGCTTATTTTATGCTATTGCCGCCTTCGTTTACTTTACCTGTTCTTTGATCTGTTATGTATAGTATTCGTTTCTTAAACTTTGTTTGGTTTCTGAGAAAAAAAATAGGGTTTTGAATGTTATTTGTTTTTGTTTTGAGAATATATCTTTTTGGGGGGGGTAAAGTTGGAATCTTCTCAAACGATGTGGGGTTTTCGACGGTTTTCTTTTTTTGGGTTTTAGTTTTTTTTTTGTTCATTTTTAACAAATTTGTAGAGGAAAAATGACATCTTTGTGTGAAATGTGGTTGATTGGAATGGTATTTATATTTGTATTTGTTATCTGGGAATTAGTAAATAATTTGTTGAAGAAATGTATTTTTGCTGAGAATTTTATGTAGCTAGTGATTGTATGCCATAAAACAAAATTAAGACAAAGGGTTTGGGATGAGTGGCTAAGCATATTTAGGTTTAAGAGCATGCAACCAACGGACCCTGATTAGTCTGTTGAGGATCCATAGCCGATCCAAAGGTTTTGGGACTAAGGCTTAGTTGTTGTTTTAGCCTGTGTGCGTGTGTGTGCGTGTTGGACATGGGATCACAAACCAATGGTTAGGCTGGTACCTCATAGACACCGAACCATAGGAAGTAATGGTTTCTTGATATAAATGTTGGCCTGTGTTACTTGTTATTGTAAAATGTTAAATTATGCGGTGGAACTAACACTACTTTAGGTAGTGTGCTGGGTCTGTTATGACTATAATTGATTTTTGCATTGCTAAAATCAAATTAGTCTTTCTATTAGTTAGGTTGATAGCCGAGGATAGGCAAAGTTGGTGTTTTCACGGTAACCAATGTTATACTTTGAATGCTTGTAAATGATATTTGCTATGTACATTGGTGAATGAGATTTCCATGTTTCTACATTTGTTATTGTTATGTCTTGTCTATTAACGAATGCATTTCCTATTGTAGTCGTCATCCTGAGGTGAAGTGGGCCCAGAGGGCAGACAAGGTTTTTATTACAGTGCAATTGCCAGATGCCAAAAATGCCAAGGTTAATCTAGAGCCAGAAGGTGTTTTTACCTTCTCTGCCAGTGCGGGAGCAGAAGACCACCTTTATGAGCTGAAGTTGGACCTTTTTGATAAGGTTAATGTAGAGGTAAGAAGCTAGTCTTCCAAATTATTCATAGCTTTTATTTTATCACCAAGAATTAACATCTGTTTAGCTTATGCCGCCATTTTGGCTGGGAATTATGATAAGTCACTTGTTTCCTTAGTTGTCCAAATCAGCAACTGAATATGAGTTCCATTATGTTTATGGTCATTTAACAATATTTCCATGTTGAAAAATTAAGAGTGATTATGCAAATGGTCTGTAGGACACTTAACTTGTGTCAATTTGTACTTTATTAGACCTGTTGATACTAAAGTATGCATTCTTAATATACTAGTTGGTTAGGAAAATCATGTTTTAACTCTTTTCTTTTAATTAAATTTGCTTTGATGTGTCTGTTATCTGTTTCCTCTTTGATTTAGGAAAGTAAAATAAATATAGGAGTAAGGACCATATTCTGCATCTTGGAGAAGGCAGAGAACGGATGGTGGAAAAAGCTTTTGCGTGGAGATGGCAAGGCCCCGCATAATATCAAAGTAGATTGGGACAAATGGGTGGATGAAGATGAAGAAACTGGTACAGATTTTTTTTTGTGTGTAATTTTTTTTAGTTTATTTAAATTGATTTTGTTTAAATTGACAAATGTTGATATGCTCTTAGTTGGGAATTAACTTACTTTTCATTTTGATTAGGTCCTGGTGCTGACTTGGATTTGGGAGGAATGGACTTCTCGGTAGGGGAATATTAACTTACGAGATTAGAACCTAAGTTTTGGTTATGAGCTTGTTGACTAAATCATTGCTGTATTTTGCAGAAATTTGGTGACATGGGAGGCATGGGGGGCATGGGAGGCATGGACATGGGAGGCATGGGCATGGGAGGCATGGGCATGGGTGATGATGCTATGGGTGATGACTTCGCTGACAGTGATGATGAAGGTAATAAACAAAGCCAGAAGTGCTTCTAGTTTATACATGGTGTATTGCAAAAAATTGTATATAGATTGTGCTTGTTATGCTATAAAATGTGAGGGATCGCTTTTGTCTTAAAGATTTTGAAATTGGTAAATATTGTTAATTTTTCTGTTGTCTTTAGAGAGAGAGAGCGCAGAAAGTAATTAACGTAGGAAGAAGGAAAGAAATATATTTGTTTGAAGATTTCTAGTTGTTTCAAAAGGCATTGCCTTGTTTGTGTTAAAGAAAAAATTGTTATGAGTTTTTCAAGCTCTTACTCTAAGGCGTAGTTGTATTTTGTCTCCTGTTTATTAACAATGGAATATGCTTTTCTGTCATGTTAGACCAAGAAGTTTCCAAGCCAGACTACGACAAATTAGAAGAAGGTGCAAAAGCAGGACATGATGCTGCTAAGAGTGAGGGTGATGCTCCAGAAGAGAAAAAAGAAGCTGCTTCAAGCACATAGTCTTATGATGGTTTAAAAATTCTTAACTATGGCTTTGATTTAAATTTGTGGGTTGAAATTTTCAGTCTTAATGACTATCAATGCGTGTCATTTATTCTAACAGAGTTGATGGTGATGTTCGAATTTGCACAATATTTGGTGTTGGCTAAGCATTGATTTCTATCTTATAGACGGGCAAAATATTATATTTTTACTTGAACTAGGATGTTTACTACCGTGTTTCATAAACGATAATCCTTAGTGGCATAATGGCTAAATGCATAGAGGACTTAATGGTTATTTATATTTCTCGTTGGAGTAGACAGGCGCAGGCCTAACATTGGAGTTCTCTAATCAAGTGTATATTTGGTACAATGAATGGGTATTCATTAGGAATAATAATCATTATTACTAGAAATATAATATGTTGTATTGGAATAATTATTACGAATCAAAAGTTTGATTGTTTCCTATCAGAAAGCTTGTAAAAGATATCTAAGAAAATTTTATATTTTTGAAAATATATTAATATTAAAACTTATTACATTCACTAAGGATAAATTATTACAACCATTTTAAAGACTTATTATTATGTAATAAGTAATAACCAATACCTGTGTGGAATGACCAAACTTATCACATGAATAATTTTAAATTGGATGTTCTTTTGTCGTGAGACTCCGGAAAATTTTTACACCCAAAATATGAATATGATCTTTCCAGCTGTGATTTTACCATGCCCCACGAGACTAGTGAAAGTGGTCAGGTGAGCGTGCAATAAAAGCGTGCTTGGATATAGAATTTACAGGTTTAGGTCACCACAACTAACAAGTTTTTGTCAAAAACATATTTTTGCTCCCCCCACCCAAACCTCGCCTCTCTATGTGCTCGGTCGATCAAATCTCAAGACCTTTTATGGCTTGTCGGTCGTCTTAAATATTTTTGGTATGGTAATTATGGGGGATAAAACTCTGGTACAAGGGGTAGTGTCAATCGGCCTATAAGCCATTGGCATCAATCTTCTGGATTGAACTCAAGCAAAACTTCAACACACCAATGGCGGTTCAAATGAAGTCCTCATCTGAGGTAAACTACCCAACTCACTCTTCGTTGATTGCATTGATCTTTAGTGAAGACGAGCAATCATCATAGGATACTCAACTGGAATCGGTGTCTTTATGGTGTAACTCCGTGTAACCATGAAAGATGAAACTAGAAAAAGCAAAGCAACCGGGAGGTAGGTGTTCACCTTTTTAAGTGAACTTTGATTAGCATGGTCAACTACTCTACTAGTGTTAGAATATCAATGCCAAGGTGAGTATTGATCAATCTAATGAATCAAAGGCAATGGTAAGGCGAAAGTGTAAAGACAAGCATGCCAATAGGCAGGGGCGTAGCTATGTGCAGCTATGTTTTGAAAATTTTTAAAACATATATAATTATTTTAAAGTTTTCAAAATTTAGTCTACAAAAATAAGAGTTGGCCCTCCCAAATATTTGATTTAGTCCAATGATACTCTTAAAAAAAAAATTGTCTAACAATTATAGAGACATAACATTATTTTTCACAATTCTATTTATTATTGTAAAATATGCTCTTATATCTGTTAAATATTTGATAAAGTTTGACCCCAAACATATTTGAATTTATATCTTTTTCAACCAGTTATGTGACAATTAACAAGTCATTGACTCATTAAAAAAAAAATATCACTAAAACTACACATGAAATGTCCCTTTAGTTACTAAATAATGGGTTAGAGTAAGATAGCTTCAAATATGTTTGAAGCCTAACTTATACATCCAAGTTTTGGATCATTCATATTTTTGTAAATTTCATTAGTTCAATTGAAAGATTTTTTTACTTTTTTTAATATAAAAATTCAATCATTTGTATCGAAAATGAAATTTTTTAAGAATTTCATTTTAAAAATAGTAAAAATGAATTTTATTTTATAAAAGATCGTCACCAAACATAATTTTGATTGAAATTACTAAGCTCTTTTTGTTGTTGTTTGGTGTGTGTATATATATAACTAATCAAATAAAAAAGTGTGTGTATATAATAAAAAAGTGTGTATGTGTATGTGGAGGTTATCTTGATAAATATATTAGAGTTGTAACTTCTCCCCTCCAAACCAAAATTTCTGGCTCTGCCCCTGCCAATAGGCAATGGTCACCCAATTTATTGTTAGGTAGGACTTGGGTACATACATTATAGTTGATATAGTGCGGATACATGGTAAGTATTGGACGTGGTTGTATTGTATTGAGTCTAGTGCACAAGACACTAAACTCAATATGTGTTTTTGTTAAAATTCAAAACTAATTATTAAAAAAAAAACAGTGAAATATAAATTGAGTAGAAATTTTTTGTAAATAAATTGAGTAAATATATTCATGATTACCAATTTATCGAACATTTCAATGTCATCAATTTTGTTTTATAGTATTATTTATGTTTTTTTTTTTTTATATCACAATGTGAGGTATTGAATGTACGACTGTGTTAATATTTTAAAATAGGGTTTGGTGGTAGATGATGACAGCATAAAGATTGGTTTTCACCTATACATTTTGGATAATGTTGTTAGAATGTTTGTACCTTAGGAGGGTTCCTTGTCAATGTAAATAATATCCAACTAGTAAAATTAATTTGACAAGATTATAAATAACAGCCATCCCGTCATTTTAGATTTTAATTCAAATATTAATTTTACCTTCCAAACATAAATGTATTATTATATCAATAATTCTCGAATGCATGATGTTATTCGGCCTAAGAAAAAAAAATTACATTTTATCACCTTAAACTATACCTCATGTTATACTTTGCACCCTAAACTTTTCGAATGCACATTTTGCACCCTAAACTATGACTCATGTTACATTTTGCACACTGCTATTAAGTTTGCTGTTAATTTAAATGAAAATTCAAAGTCTAGTGTGCAAAGTGTAATAAGGAGTATAGTTTAGTGTGATAATGTGTAATTTATCTTTTATTTTTAAAGCATTGAGAAGATAGTCAATTAGGTTTTTTTATATGGTGTTATATGTTTCCCTCTAAATTAGTAGCAAACTTAACATCGGGGTGTAAAGTGTAAAAATGGTCATAGTTTAAGGTGTAAAAAGTGCATTAAAAAAGTTTAGAGTGTAAAGTGTAAAATAAGGTATAATTTAAGGTGGTAAAGTGTAATTTCAAAAAAAAAAAAAAGTATCGTAATAAGGTATGGAAAATTAAAGTTGAGGCTTTAACTTTTTTTTTTTAATTTAGATTGAAGAAATTTTTTTGAAGAAAAATTATATTGAATTTTTTTTTTAAAGAAAAAATTATATTGAATTTTTTTTTAAAAGAAAAAATTATATTGAAATTGATGAGTCTGTTTGAACAATTTTAATATATATCATGATGTGGTCCATAAATGGGTGTCGTTTAGAGACAGCTTATGACATGGAAAGAGCTGATTTGTTGACAAAAGTCACTACAGTGATCTTCACTTGAGAGGATCATTACTCTAAAACCAAAGACGGACTCAGGATTTTAAACTAGCGAGAGTTGGAGAATAAAGGAAAAAAAAAAAAAAACTTCAAACAATCATTCATATAGTGTTTTAAAATTATAAATACTCAAAATTGTTGTTTCTAAATAGATTAAGATATAATCATTTACCAACAAAGACAACAATAAAAATAAAATAATGTTTTTTTTTAAATAGTAGTCTGGTTGAGATTTTTTGTTTGTTTGTTTATTAAAGTTAAAACGTTCATAATGGTGATGCTAAAAATTTTAACTTTTAGCATCTCAAAAAACTACTTTATCTATTTTACCACCTCACTTCCAATACACCAAATATTAAATGTTTTATTTTTTTAACACTTAATTTAAAATAATATAAAATCCTCATTAAAATAATAAAGAGAGAGAGAGAGAGATAATTTAAGTTTTTTAATTGAAGGAAGATATATAATCTTAAAAAATAATTGTATTTTATTTTTAACAACTTGTTACAATCAATTGATATTTTTACCAATTTATTTTAGTTACAAAAAATTTAATTTTAGCTTCTCTAATAATACATGATTTTTTAATTTTTTGGTGGTAAAATAAATTTTTTTACTAAAATATAATCATTATGGTAATGTTTTTATTGTTTTGGTTAAGTTTTTAAGTTGGATAGTTTTGGAGAAGGGGTATACAATATAACTAAAAATAAAAAAATGGACTCAGGGTCTACACCCTTGGGCCCCCACGAGTCCGTTCTTGGCTAAAACCCTGTTAGCAAGGTTGTCTGTCTTGAATCCTCTACAGCAACAACGATGGAGATGGAGGCTACGGACATGGATGTTGAAGAACAACCTCAAAACAATGACAATCCCAATCTCAATTCCAGCTCCAACCCAAATTCTTTCAAGCGGTTCGGTCTTAAAAACTCAATCCAAACCAACTTCGGCGATGACTACGTTTTCCAAATTGTCCCCAGGTACGCTACTTTCCCTTTTGAACCTAATTTTTCTTTGTTTTCTGATCAAATTTAGGAAATAGGAGCAAAATTTGATTCTGGGTCTTATACAACATCTCAATATGTGAGATATTTTGTCAGTTTTTAACTTGGTTAGTGGGGTTTTTGCTATGCTTATTAGTTTGGGAATCAAACAAGTAGTTGTTAAATGGGTTTTGCGTATTTGTTTTTTTAAATTTTATTTTGAGGGGTTAATTTGTTATGTGGGTTTTGGATGGCAGGGAGGATTGGACGGCAATGGCGGTGTCATTATCAACAAATGCAGTGAAGCTTTACTCACCAGTGACTGGTCAGTACTATGGAGAGTGTAGGGGTCACTCTGATACCATAAATCATATCTCTTTCCCCGGTGCATCAACTCCATATGTGTTGCACTCTTGCTCTTCTGATGGAACCCTTAGAGCTTGGGATACCAGGACATTCCAGCAGGTAGCTCCTTTAGTCTCTATCTGTTTGCATACACGTTCATAAGTTTTTTTTTTTTACATCATGTTGTTGTGTAAAATATTTTTAGTGATTTTCTTGTTTAATTCTTTGAAGTACATTGGTTTCTGATTTTTGTTTATTTTATGTGATTATTAACACTGCAGGTTTTGTGTATAAGTGCTGGCGATTCACAAGAGGTCTTCAGCTTCTCATTTGGAGGATCAACTGATAATCTTCTTGCTGCAGGATGTAAATCTCAGGTTCAATATCTATGTTAGGAAATAAATCATATCGAGTGTTGTGAAATGTTAGTTTTTCGGTTTAGATTGTTATTTGCTAGTTTTGGTGTTCATTATAGTATTTGAAGGGTGATTTATTTCTGCACGTTCACATATATAGGTTGTAAATGTTCAGTGGTGTTTCAAGAATAAAATGTGTTCAATATTTCTTTTTCATTCCTGTATTAGACAGTCAAATGAATAGGATAACTATTTGTTAGTTCATGCACTTATGATTATCTTTTCTTGTGTGATAATCAATTTACTCAGATACTCTTCTGGGATTGGAGGAACAAGAAGCAAGTTGCTTGTTTGGAGGACTCTCATGTGGAAGATGTTACGCAGGTTTGTTCTGATGCCTATGCCTGTGAAATGTCAGTACATTCAAGTAGAATCATGTTCACTAATTTAGGAAAATAGTGGCACAACTTAGTTTTTAAGTTGTCCATATCAAGTACTTGAAATGTGGTTAGAATGCAAAATCTTTACATATGGTTAGGGTTATCAGTTGATTGGGGTGGGGTCATATATTGAAATCCTAAATGCTTTTGTTATGCATTTATGTGGAAGGCTATGTTACTCTATGTCAGTCAAGCTTGCATTATAATGATATTTTGATACTTCTTAGCTGAGCTGTAGTAGTACTAGTTTTTTTCACAGACTTTCTTGTAAAGATTCATCAACACTAGTGCATCTGGTTTGTTTATGTGATCTGTTGATATAATAGGGTGGTGATGGGATATTGTTACTTGATTTTAGCTAGCTTTTGGAACTTGTGTATTTTCTGAGTTTTTGATAAAATTGTGATTTTTGATAGGTTCACTTTGTTCCTGGCCATCAAAGCAAACTTCTTTCTGCATCTGTAGATGGGTTGATATGTATATTTAATACTGATGGAGACATAAATGATGACGATAATCTTGAATCAGTAAGTGCATGCCTGTATCAGTATTGTTTTACAGATGAAATGGCCAGTTACGTCTATTATGGGAAGTAAGGTTGATCAGAGAAAATTGGGTCAAAATAATTGCTTTTCAGTATCTAAGGTGTGTGTGTGTGTGTGTATAATTTTTCCCCCTGTGAAACAACAAATAAAAAGGATAATTCTTGTCAACTGCCATTTGTCTCATGAAAACCTAGTATCGATGCACTTAGTGTCAAAATATGACCTCAAGTGCTTGAGCTTAAGGTTGACAAATGAATGGTTGGTTACAGGTTTCTATTTTCTTGGAGGTATTGGATAGATGATCCTTTATAAATATGATCAGGTTTATGGGTACAATTATGTAGGTAATTAATGTGGGAACTTCAATCAGTAAAGTGGGGTTTCTTGGAGAGAGGTATCAAAAGCTCTGGTGTTTGACCCATATTGAGAGCTTAAGGTATTGTCTTTTCCCATGAACTGCTGTTAAGGACATTATTGTTAAAATATTCCTAATCTCTACTCTATCTTCCTGTGGGAATCATGAGACGAAAATGTAGTTTTAATATCTGTTATACCTGAAATTACAATCTATGCTATAAACCAGATTTCTTGTTCCACCTTTCTAATATGTCCCGTGTTAGATGTTTAGATTTCTACTTGACACTCATTTTTTTTACTCTGATTGGCACAATATATGTTAAATGCTAATAGCTTATTTGGATTTCGTTCAGTGTTTGGGACTGGAGAGATGCAAAAAGTGAAGCAAGCTTCCAAGATGCCCGTTCATTAGCTTCTGATAGTTGGACATTAGATCATGTAAGTTTTTCAAAATCTACTCATTTTTGTCAATTAGTAGAAGCCCTATGTTTCATGTTTACATACATGGTTAAATTTTTTGATTGCTTATTATCATTTTATTATTATTATTATAAATAAATAAATGAGATGCATCCCACCATAGGCAGATAATATAATAGCTAAAAAATCCTCTTATGATTAAGCCCGGAGTTTATCCCATGGTTGTCAAGAACTCCTTGAGGCAGGCCAGAATATTGTAGAACTTCTTGCCAATAGGCTCTAACTTAAATTGCACTTTCACCTCCCACAATAATGGGTGGAGAATGATGTCGTGGGTTCAAATCACTGGGTGCATGTGTTACTAACATTTATTGAAAAAAGAAAAAGAATAAAAAAGAAAATAAAAATAGACAAAATCAAGTATCAGTACAAGCATAGTTGAGTTGTAGCAACAACTTTACCTTGGGAAGCATAAGCAATGCCCGATTTAGCTATGTTCCTTGTAATAAATAAAGATACAAGTAACATGACCAGCAACACCACTATGATGAGTTGTCAAATATGTAATAAACCACGCCTTTTCTTGTAGCCAAGCTAATGGTTCATTAGACAGCATGATCACTGAAAATGTGGTGCTTAACTTTAAGTCAATTGGAAACTTATTTTAGTGATTTTTTTGGCCAATCACTTGGGGTCATTTTTACTAATGGGCAGGAATTATTGGCATAGTTAGGACTTAGGACTCTATCTAGATATAACTATGCAATAATTTTGTCACCCTGAACATTTGAGAATGACATGATATCCATTTAGGCAGAAAGCTATGAATTTTTTTCTTAATGGGAATATATGGTTCTGGGCACTTAAGGTGCAGTACATTAGGTTCTCTAATTAAATTCAAACATTTGGTTGCATTGATGCCAATAAAGTATAAATATTGTTATCATTTCTAAGGACAATTGAATGTAACCAGGTGTTTTGAATTTAATTGGATAACCTAATGTACTGCACTAAAGTTTAAAGAATGCAAACCAATTCCCTTCCAGATTGTGCTGGCACTGAGCCACATAATTAGTAACCCTTCTCTTTTGGCAGGTAGATTATTTTGTCGATTGTCACTACTCAAAAGGAGATGAACGACTATGGGTGATTGGTGGCAGTAACTCTGGCACTATAGGCTACTTTCCAGTCAATTATAATGGAGTGGGAGTCATAGGATCTCCAGAAGCAGTTCTGGCGGGTGGGCATACAGGTATTGTGAGGAGTGTGTTGCCTATGGCAAGTATGCAACAGGGTGGGCTGGCCCAAAACCAAGGCATTTTTGGATGGACAGGTGCTGAAGATGGCCGTTTATGCTGCTGGTTGTCTGATGAATCTCCTCAGATAAATAGATCATGGATTTCAAGCGCATTGATAATGAAGTCACCCAGTACTCGCAAGAAAAATAGGCATAATCCCTACTAGCAAGCCATTTTTTTATTGGCCTTCTGTATCTTTTTTTTTTTTTTTGGGGGTGGGGTTTTCAGGACTGCTTGCTGTGAACTTACTGTACCATTAATATAGTCTCTTTTTATTCGTTTTTTTTTTTTGGGTTCAGTGTGTGGGTGTACTGAGCATTAGGAAACATATGGAGTTTGTAAATTTGTATTAAACTATTAATCGGCTGTGTTTATATAAATCCTGTTAAAGTACCCAGGGGCCTCAACGTACATAACATAATTTCTAAGACATACAAATTACACCTTTTAAGTCCGATTTCATTTTCATTTTGGTACTTGAAGTTAAAAACATTTGTAATCTTGTTCTTCTGTCCAAGCTCGTTAATTATTTATACGAATGGTAAAAGCTAAATAAGCTTGCAATCTTTATAGTTGGGCCAATTGATATACGCCATATCATATTTAACAATACAGGTCAATAAAAATTTAATTTTTAACACATTTATAAACAGAAAAATCATCTCAAAAAAAAGAAAAAGAATAAAAGAATACGCCGTTGTTTTGACCGGAGAATGACGCATAAGCTAGGGGTCAATTCTAAACGTTGTTGATTTAGTTTCTACAATATACTTCAATCTGTCAAAACTGAAATTAATCCCCTCGTTTAGCAGGCAAAAGTATACTTTCATTCTCCAATCACATCACGCTGGATAATCCGTTCTGTCTCTGAGACAAATAGAGAAGACAGAGTACATATATATAGTATCCAGATTCCAGAGCCTGCAAACCAATATCATCAATTTCCATATTCCTGCCTTGATTAGGTAATCAAAATCAATCATTGTCTGATTAAATTTAATCCTAACAACACAGAAAACACATGAATTACAACCACCCAGATCGGTCCAAGGGGATATAACAATCTCACCTGTATTGAATATTATAACTTGAATCATTGAGATTTTCAATAAAAGAAAAAGAAAAAAAACATACAGTACAAGCTTCTCATTATGTTCTGCGACACTATGCAATAGCTACTCAACATTAACTATTCCAACTGAATAAACCTAACAGGGAAACAGTGGTTAACCCCTCAAACAACGCAAATATAAAGTTTGGACACCGATGCCTTTAAAAGTAGCAAAGCTGCCATTAGATGAATGTTTCACACCATAAAATGAATCAGCCACGACCACGCCCTGCACCTGTCACCAAAAGCAAAAACATTAATGACTTCTTATGGTGTACAAATTCACCAGTATTAAGCTGAACATAAACCATGAACAAACCCAAAAAAAAAAAACGATAGCACATGTTGCTTCCAACAATACATAGCAATTTTTAATAAATAGTATTGACAGTTCTAACCAGGGATGGAAATGCTACAGAAAGAGCACGTGCATTTAATATCTAAGTTCTTTTACCATGATAGTTCTAACCAGAGACTGCAATGCTACAGAAAGAGCAAGTGCAATCAATATCTAAGTTCTTTTACTAGGTGACAACAAACACTTGTAAGCTACCATTGTTCTGGCCATACTTAATAGGATAGAATCCATCACATGCAAATTTTCTTTCTATGTAACAGGTATAGAAATCACCAAGCAATATATATTTTTCTTAGAAAAGTTTACCTCTGCTTCCGCCAGCCTTTCCTCCAGATCCACCTCTACCTCGGCCTCCACCCATACCCTTAGCACCTCCATCATCCAAGCCACGCCCAATTCCTTTCGGTTGGCGTCCACCAGGACCATCCTCCCTACCTCGTCCTCGTCCACGACCAACACCAGGTGGCTTCCTGTCTGCAAAACACAATTGACCAAATAAGAACCTATATTAAAAGCAATTTTCACTTTTCTAAATTAACAAAGCTTAATTTTACAAACATTTTTAGAAATTCAGGTGCTTCTTTCAAAACTTTTTTTTTTTTTTGGCTGAATTCTTTGAAAAAAAAAAAAGTATTGACCTAAAACTAATCTCCTCATCCTTAGAAGTGAGTTTCAAAATAAATAACCTAGTCTTCTTTGATGAAAGAGTTAAGTATACCTGAACGGCTCTTGGTTTCTTCCTGAACCTTATCGATCACCTGAAATACAAAGGAACCAATATAGATTAATGAAACATGCCACTAAAACAATGAAAATAAATAATAATAATAATAATAATAATAATAATAATAAAAGAACAAAAGCAAATGATGATAGAAACTATGGCATTCGGATTTTAAAAAATGTCAGCCAACTGACTGTTACATCAGTTCAATTTCAGAACAATGTGTTACATGCAGATCTTGATCTAATCAGAAAAGATTTTTTAAAGACAATAGTACCAATGCAACAATAAAAGTGACTCTGAAGCCAAATTAGAAAGGCATGCATGTTTATTTTCAGTAAGTAGAAGAACTTATCAAATGCAATTAGCTTTAAAGAAAAATATGGGGGGAGGGGGGGCTTCAGAACACTACAAAGCAATGATAGCACCTTCGAAAAAGCATAATGCAAAAACTCTATTCCTTAATAATGCTACCAGACAACATGAACAACTAACAACACAAATATCATAGACAACAGATCAAATTATGTCTCTTGATGGACTAGAGATGCATAAATATATGAAAAGAGCACAACAAAAAAAATACAAAGATGAGTACATCACTTTAATATGAGCAGATTATTAAGAACACTTCTAACCATACCTCATCAGGAACTCTAAGATACTTGATCGTATTCCCACGGATGTAGCATTCAGGCATTCGCCAAAACCTATCTCCATCCTACATCACGATTCCCAATCACATTCAATCAAAATATTAATAAGTAAGAAAAAATACACTTCAAAGAACAAAAGTGAAGTGAATTAAACAAAATAAAGGGTCAAAAGAAAAGAAAAAATTATTACTTTAGAGGTGCAGATGACTTCCCGGAGATGAATGTTCATCCAAGTATCACAATTGACCAAATGCCCGTTGTAGGTCTCACCATTTTTCAGTTCGACCAACTGTTACAAAGCACAATAACTTCAAGTTGCGAATCACTAACCACAACACAATATCTAGAAGCATTATAAAGTATAAATCCATGTCCATTCACAACGAATAATATTTTCAATATATTGATGAAACTATTACCATTGGGTGCCCTTGGGCACTCTTCAGTAGAGAAAGTGGAAGCTGTAACCCAAAAAAGAAAAAAAAAAAAAAAGTGATTAGCAAAAATTAAAATTAAAAAAATAGAGGAAAAATACAAGTAGGATCAAAGTAAACCCACATATCAGTCTAGTTGCTAAGCATTAATTCTAATATGTTGCATTACTTAGTTGAAATCAGTAAAAGTATTTAGCTTATTTCAGTTCAGAATTTTCAAATTTTGTCTTAAAACCCACAAAAACAATGGAAAAAAAAAAATCGAATCTTTACTAGTATTTGGGGTTTTCCTTCGTTTTCTCGGCAACCAAACAGGATGTAAATTTTTGAGGTTCAGAAGGTAACGTACCATATTTTGGGGCACAGAAACTCAGACAACACAAAAAACCTGCAACAAAGTCTTAGTCAAAATCTAATGAAAACCCTCCAAGGGGGGGAAAAAAAAAACACCAAAAGTAAATGAACAAATTTAAGAATTTTTATTAGATCGAGCAAACTATGCTAAAGAAATAGGATTTTATTTTAAAACAATAAAATCTTTAACGGTGCAGAGAGAGAGAGAGAGAGAGAGAGAGAGAGTTGGTAGAGAGAGAAGGAAATCGTAAATAAAACGATATAGGTTTGAATTCAAGATATAAACTAAGAGAAACGGAGATTACCTGTTGTTTAAGATTAAGAAGAGGCTTCGATTTCGACTTTGAAACAAGAAAATCGTATATCAATGAATTTTGATTGCGAATGCGAGTGATAATAATATATATATATATATATATAGTGATCCACCGGGTTTCTGTTTTGCTACCTCTCTCTCTCTCTCTCTCTCTCTCTCTTGCTGTATCTAACTATAAAACAAAATTACGACTAGGACTAGGATTTTTTTTTTAATAAATAATTACGAGGTTGTTTTTAATTACTGACGTGGTACACTGTTTTGTTTTGTTTTTTTTTTTTTTTTTGGTTGTCCGATTAAATTGAACTATAAATCGTTTTCCTTAATTTTTATTTAATATAATGTGAAGTCATTTAAAATTAAATATCAATCTTTATTTTTTTTAATGAAAAAATATTAATCTTCTGTTTTTTTTTCTTTTTTTCCTGGCGTGTTTATACTTTTTTTTAATAAAGAAAAAGAAATAACATGAAAATTGAGGTCATATTTTCTTTTTTAAAGAATCACATTATTGCAGTCAAGTTTCGGAATTAGTACATTGGGCAAAGCTTGTTTGTGTGCAAAGAACATAAGTCAATATCTAATTTTATTAAAGATGAGTTTTTACTATCGTATATTCTTAGTGTGATAGTCACTCTACAAATATAAGTACTTATGAGATGTGAGGGGCAAGGCTGGAGCTCAAATCTTCAAGAGGAAGTTTTACACACATATATATTTAGATTAAGTTAAAGTAGAATTCTATCTTGTATGAAAATAAAAATAAAAAGTTTTCTTGATCATAAATTTATTTTCGTTTCAATTTTGGACAAAACTTTTTTTTTTTTTGGTTAATGATACATAATTAATAAATAAATCTACATCATTTATCACAATAAATACTTTTTTTTTAAAATGTAAAGACATCTTTAATGTAGTCTTAGACTAGTGAAAATAACGACTCATGTAATAACTAACACTAATTGGGTAATTGATATGAAAGTTATTTAAGCAGCTAGTGGACATAGAAATTAGTAACCAGTAGATGTCCAATGCTCTCGTTTCCTTTTGGTGTCGTGATGTGAATTTTTTGTTTTTTTTTTGTTCTTCTGTGACAAGAACTGAACAACACTGTTAAATCACAAGACTTTTGGCATTATACCTTTATGGTATTAATTTTACTAGAAACAGCATGATGTGACTGACGGTGTAAAATTTTTTTTTTTTTATGGGATACGGTGTAAAACTTGATAATTGTTTTTACCGAAAAGAATTGTAAATAAGAATTATATGGCAATGTTAATATTATTATTAACGTCTGGTTAACGTGTGCCTAAAGTTACACATAAATTACCAATTTTATGAAATTTTTTTATGAAAAATTTAAAAAGCCGTAAAAAAAAAAATCTATCATTTTTTTAATTTTCTTATAAAAACATTTTCTAAAATAGTTTTACTAATATATGCCCTAAAAGTATACGTTAATAAATCCCTTATTATTATTATTATTATTATTTTTGATAATTTGTTGAAATCATTAGGAAGTTGTAGGCTCAAAATCACTACAATGGGTATTTGTGTAATAAGAGCAAATGGAACAAATAGAAGGCACCGGTGTGATACCAGCCGAGAACCCTCCGAAGGTCAAGTTCGTAAACAAGAAATCTCCAAGAACTCTATAGTGAGTTAAGGATTTTTCTTACATACCTTAAAAAAATGGAGGTCTAGTGCTTATATAGTAGTTGGCGGTAAACCAAGATCCCTTGAGAGTAAGGATTTTTCTTTATGGAGAAGATCTAGTACTAAGGTTTCCCAGATTATAAGGTGTCTTTCCATATGAGGGAGACATGACACTATTGCAAGTACACTTTGCGTGATATGCAAGAATCAAGATGTTTCCTTGACTTTCGTAGGGATCAAGGCCACACTGGACCCGTCAACTTTTTGCTAGCCCCGTCGGCCTTTCCTTTGCTCATCGAGTTTTAATGCGGTCCCGTCTCCTTTTATGTCGTCGCTCTAGATCCTTCGTTTGCTAATGTGAGACTAACGGACCCATAAGTTTTGCCAGTTTCTTTGCATGACGTGTCTAGGCTTTGGTTAAAAATGCCCCTATCAATTATCATTATTATTATTATTCGATAATTACCGCGGAGGAGGAAGAGAGAAACACCAAGAAGAGATAATTGAGCTACAGCCTACAAAGCTCTCTACAGTAATGTAACCATAGGAATTTAAAACATCATATTCTTACATCCTTTATACAACAAAAGAACAAATGTATTTAGTAAGAATTGAAACCATTAAGAGGATAAGCATTTAACTTACTCAGTTTAAAATGGTTGAAATTTAAGCTGGAGCAATATGTTGTTAATAAATTCGTACACACATGAGATCAAGAATGTAAACCCCTTATGCAGAAACTGAGCCTGTCCGAACCTACTCTACCATTTGCAGTTCTCTTTCTATTCCATCCATTAAAATTAAATCAGTACATATCCAAGCACTTAAACCCACTAGAAAGTTTTTATCAAGTTTTACAGCTATTAAGCTGTCCGAGTAACTGCTGCACCATTTCGATGATGGAAGGGACTATCCCTTACACACAGCATAAAATCAAATGCCAAGATCAAGGGCCAAAAGTCCATGTAGTTTGAGAGGCAGAGAGGGGACCCAGAAAAAGAAGCCTACCCCAATACACACACACACACACACACACACACTAAGTACCTGTACATAGCCACATAGGTGAATGGGGACTTTGTACATGGATTTTTAAGGTCATACAAAATAAATTAGATAAACCTCAGGCCCATTTATAGATGGAAAGATCTATTAACAGTCCACATTTTTTATTTCTGATCTTTTGTGAATGGATGTCAGGTCAGTCAAATGACGCATGGTTGGCCTACCATGCGGGCAATTCCAAGGAGATTTCAGGTCTGCCAAATGCTTGAGTATCTGAAGCCATCAAGTAAATCAGTAACGTAACACTTGCTTCTCTCTAATATGTATAATGCTATATTCTTTATCCAATATAATTGAAAGTGCAGAGAATGATGTCAGAACCATTACAAAAACTAACTGCAAAATAGGACTCAGAAGCTCAGGAAATTATGAAGTTTCAAAGTGACGAAATGCATAGATATTCATTGTGTAAAAAATTCAGCAGTAAAAGGGTCATGCTTCACGCATGGACATGGAAAGGGTCAAGGGCAATTCAAAGCAATCTTGGGTTATTACCTTCTGCATCTCATTTCTGTCAAGCGCATCTCCAATCATAATAGATGATCTGCACGCACGTGATGCCAGCATTGCACGAACTCTGCTTGGGCAAACAGAGTCAAAAGTATCCATTTTGTAACTCCCAATCATTGAGCATTCCCCTTCACTATCAGCTAGAGTAGAAATCAGGTCCTTGACATCTGCTCAAAGAAACTGTAAATGGTAAATGTCTTTTGCACTCCGTTTTATCAATATGCAAGAACTTTTAACAAAGATATATTTGTGATAGCATTGCACAAGGCATAGCAACACATTCCTATATGGTCATTACGTTCAAAATACAGTCTATACAGTAGAAAATAAGGGGGGGAAAATCTGAAAGCAACAACTACCTTCGATTCCAAAAGTAATGTTTTTACTGAAGGGGACAGCTTTCAATTTAAGACGCTGCCCAGGTGGAGCATGTGGATCCTCTTCCAGAGTGAAGCCATTTTTCCTGAAATTGGAAATCATATTACCATCAGAAAATAAAAGAGTATTAAGAGATTTTATATATATATACACACACACGGACACAAACACAAACACAAACACACACACCCAAATACGTAAATGGACGAGGACAATGCAAGACTCCAGGAAAGATTAAAAATGAACAAATTCTAGTGATTCCACCAGCAGAATCTCTATGTATCATCATTGTAAACTTGAACACTGATTTGTGATTTGTTAACAATTATAATATCATGCACTAATTTAGGGTCATAAATTTTTTTGTTACAATGAATAGGGTGAAAGTGTTCAGCGTGTGCACTTATGTAGGCTTTGCTCAGTTGGGAACAACTAACGTGTCTAAATTTGGGTATGACTATGTGTGTGTGTGTGTGAGGTATGCTTAAAGAGGGATATTTTTCTAAAAAAAGTAAATGTGAGACTGCAAAGAGGTTGAGAAAGGGTTTAATGGTTGACAATTTCGATGGTACAAGTTTAATGTATATAAAATTGAGATCAAAATTAAAAAAAAAAAAAAAAAAAAAAAAAAAAAAAAAAATTAAAAAACACAGAACAATATCAACAAACAAATGAAAAAAGGCCTACAAATTAAAAAAGTATTAAAATTTAGGGACATTTATGGTAAAAATATCATTTTTGTCCCTAAATTTTCACAAAAGTTTCTTTTTCGTTCCTAAACTTTCAAGAGTTTTTTTTTCATTCCTAAACTTTGCAAAATGTTCTACTTTACATCCTTCCGTTTATGCGATGCCTAATGGAATGCTAATGTGGTATTTGACTTCGATCAAACCATTTTGTTATAAAAATTATGGACAGGTGGCATGCATTTATTGGCACATGTGAAAAAAAGCTACGTATTGGTGCCAACTGGGTTTGCCGGGAAGATGAGTGTTTTTTAATTCTCGTTTGGCAGATGAGAAAATGAAAGAAAATAATGCATGGTAAGTTATTTCAGGTTCAGTTGAGTTCTTCCACAGTTCGAAATTCAAAGCACTTCGCTGTGAAACGTTTAAGTTTCATGAGCTTGAATTTGACTGAACCCAAGGTCCTGCAAAGTCAACAACATCAACCTCCCATTTAACCCTATTTTTGATGGTCGCTTCCCCATGGGCAACCATTCTTCCTCAGCAATTCAATTGGACTCCAACAGCTAAGTTTGTTCTTATTCTAACATGCACTCATAGCATGTTTGGTAAACAAAATTGTTATGTGGTGTGATGCCCAAAGGTCAACCGAATCAAACAAAGTTATTTACTTTTGGTAATTCACCTGTAAATTAACAGTTTCAGAATTGACCAAAATATAAATAATGAATAGACAAATATAATAAACAAAACAGAAGCAGCTGAGGTGGTACCTAATTACATCAATGTGCATTGAAGCAACCACCTCTTCTTCAGTAGATAACTCCAACCCCAATGGCCTGTCCATATAATATTTGGAAGCAAAGGTTAATAATTCAATCTCTAGCAGATGCAGAAATAGTGTAAGCATATCAATAATAACAAAAGTTCAAAGAATACTAAAATGACCATAACCCAACCCTGCCCCCATGACAGAGAAGCTAAATGCAGAGCTGAGTGGCAGATATATTTGAATGTCATTTGAATTCCTAAGGCTCTAGCAGCTCCCAAATGTATAAAATCTATTCATATCTAAATTCTGCAACAACTGAAGCAGAAGAGATTCTTATCCTATGCCAACAAGTTCAGAGAATGGATGGAAAAATCTCCAGTAGCTGACATATTTGTCAAAGTACGGTTCAGACAATGGCATTCCATAAAAGGGTTTGACATACACGTCAAAGTACAGCTCAGCTATCTGGAGAAGCTACACCCAGAGGAAAAGAGTACAAGGTGGTTGGCATTACCAAATTGTGATGACCTTGACCCTGAACATTGAATCCTCTAGTTAGCAATACATCTGATTTAATTAATAAGTTTTTCCTATAGATGATCCTAATCTTGCACACCATGTTCATACCCTATGTTGATTACATACGACAAACCCAGCAATCTAGACACATAAAAGCATAAGTTCTAGTGTGTGTGCATACCCGTTAGGGTGTATGCTAGTAGTTGGAGGCTTGGGAGGAGCTGTAGACCTGGATATCTTGGATTACCTGATAAACAATTTTGGCAGATGGGGTCGTATATCTGTGGTTTGCTCCCTAGGGGTGGGTCAAAAGGGCCCTGCCTTGGTGAGGTTCTATGTCATAAAAATTTTAAAAATCTTTTGTGTGCATGTGCGCACAAGCATGCATAAAAGGCTAAGATAATTGTCTTCAAAAATCAATTTGTAATACAAACATAACTTCTGCTTTAGCATCAAACAATGAAAATTTAACTTCAAACTAAAAAATAGGTACTATGATTAATATTGAATTTATGCATGTAGCTCAAGGTTTTTCATTTTCCTTTCTCACAATAAAGTAGATGTGCACTAAAAAATTATAAACTCAGATAGATAAGAAAAGAAAAATAATAGCAAAGCAACCTCTAAAGAAAAAGACCCATCTATTGAATCCATAGTTAGTAAAATACGGTACGTGTATGATACAGAAAATATACGAACATGTATAATTCGGTCATTTTAAGAAAAATACGTTTCAAAAATTCGGCAGAAAAATACGAGAATGGATAAATAACGGTACATGTATAGTACGTGTATAATATGTTTATATTTAGAAAAAAAAGCTACAAAAAATACGGAAATATTTGTCAAGTATTTTATTTTATAGATAAATACAATAGTGATCTTTCTTTCTAACCATATTTCTCTTTCCTATAATAAATACATAATGAATATAATATGATTAGAATTAGATATATCAAATTTTGATTTCTTTTATACTTTTACTATTCAATCATTTTTTTTTTTGAGACATACTATTCAATCATTCTTACTTTTTTTGCCAAGACATTGACAGCTTACTAGTTGCTAGCAGATTATAAATATTTATATTGTATAATAAATAAATATATACATATATATATGTATAATTGATTCAATAGAATGTAAAATTAAATCATAACTATATTATAATAAGGAAGATTCAAATACAATAGTATAATGGATGAAAGATTTAAAAATAATCATAATTAAGCATAAAATATAGATTGCACTTACAGTAACAGTGGTGTTGGATGGCTGGATGCACAGACAAAGCCTTAAAGTCTCAATTGAAATTCTCCTAGTATAGTAGAATGGAGGATAGCTTTTTGTGTATAACCTTCACAATTGAGTATAATAGGCTATAGCCTATACCTACACATACACCTTAGGTTTTGGCAGAATTTTGTTATCAATCAGTGTTATCACTTATCTTTTTATCAGGTATATTCACATATTAGTCTATTCAATCTGTTAATGGATTGACATGAGTCCGGAGAAGCAATTATCACTTTATCACAAACCTTTACAGCTTTTATCCTTTAGTTTTGTAATTACTCCGTCTTTTTTTATGTCAGTGTTTCAGTCTACATTTCTTACGTAGTCTGTATATCACGGCAACTAAACTCCTCATTTCAATAAAACACGTTATTTACCGTAACTTTGGAATGAAAACGTTAAACGGAAGTCATTTTTTTTGTCATGTATGCTCGCGAATGTTTCGTGTAAAAACTAACTAGGATTGAATCAGATAAAGCACTCCAAATGTCTCAAAAAATACTGTATCTTAGAAGAGAAGTTCTCAACATGCTTTTAGCAAACATGTACAGATTGCTTATCCTCTATTTGTTATCACTGTTTACATCAATCATTATACATTCTGAGCAGAAGCAAATCAAATAAGGGTAACAAAATAATGAAATCCAACTTCTCACCGGAGCAAAGGCTGTTGGTTAAAAATGGTTGATTGAGAAAGACGCTCAAAATTGTATTTCTCATCAGCAGCATGCTGAAAAATCAGAAAATTTAATTAAAAAAAAATCAATTGAAAATGTCTGTAACTGGAACACAGAAATTGAAGTAAAGAATCATTTAGAAAAATTTATTGTTCAATAAAATAGGGAAAAAAAAACCTTTTAGATATTAAGGGAAAAAGACTCACAAGAATATAATATTACCTGATCCACAATAAATAAATCTTGATCCAACTTCCCAATTATAAAACCAAGGTTAAATTGCCCAATCACCTATAAAATAGAAGCAAAGGTTGGTCAGAATGTACATAAGGTTGGGTAGGGATGGGTTAAAAAACAGCCCAGCCTGATATGGATCCACTAATAAGGGACAGATAGATTTTTGAAAAACTAAAAAATAATTCATCACTGATACTAGGTTGGATAAGCGAAGAAACCAAAACCAAACCTAATGAGTCCATATCAGGTGAATCAGAACATGTATCTATCCATGAAAAGAATCAAATGCCCAGCGAGCCTTTTTCATCATCATAAGACTTGGGGGCAAGGGGGGAGAGAAGGCAAAAATGGCTCGGTCAACCAGCCAAGCAATCTGGAAAGTTAAGTTTCCAATTTTTGTTTTTGTTTTTTTGGTCCACTTGTATTAGTAAAATTAATCTAATTTATGAATGTGCAAATAATTATAAACAATGAATAACGAATATGGCAACCTTCATTCTGCCAAAGTCCTCCTTTCTGAATAGTTTTTCCAACTCTTTAGTAGCTGCAGCTAAAGCCTTTGCCTTTCGTTCCTCATTATCAGGTTGAGAAAGCTCCAGAGTTGCAGCATCATAGCACCTATAGTGATAATAACAAAATAATCCAGTTAAAACATAGCACAGTCATATCTTTTCCTCCTTCAAATGGAATTTACTATGATATAAACCTTTTCATCTTTGCTCTTCCATCTTTATGACCACTAGATTGTAAAATAGACAGCCTCTGCTGCCGCTTTGTCTTTAACTCTTGAAAACTAAATTGCAGGGTGGAACACAACTCTAGATCAGCAGGTGACTTTGGAGCATCTAATATGGATATAGAAGAACGTGAAGGAGACACAACAGCAGGATCTTGTAAATTATTTTCGAGATCCTTGCTAGATGACGCAATTGGTGCCATGTCAGAAGAAGGGACTGCTTTCTCTTGACCCTCTAGTTCCTGAAATGAACCAGTTACTCAGAAGCAAAAAATCTTGGACTACAATGGAGAGCAATTACTTCTAGGATTACACCTCATAGAAGTTTAGAATAGTAAAAGCTTGTCAATGGTTGGTCAGGTCATCTGATGCTAACAATACTGCCAACTTTAAATTTGTGAAATGGATCTATAAAAACGGCATGCATTCTTATTCATTGAGCAGTGAGAGAGAAAATGAAAGCTGTGGGCTTTAGCTTAATTTTGGGGGAAACGTTTAACATGCATTAGTAGCAAACTGTAAACAGTTAACATGACATCCATCTTTTAGTGATTACAATTAATGCTAATATATAACCTCTTCAATTCTGTTACATTTAATTGTATGACAAAAGAATACCCAACAAAATTTCAAGAATCTTGGTCAAGAGGTTATGATCAAATGTCTTATGCTGATTATCTATCTATCAAAAACATTACAAGCCAGCTTATTAAAAAACTGACTGAGTTTCACCATTCAAGGTTTTCAATGGTGAAAGCAACTTTAGCCTTTAAAGATATTTCAACTTTTATTTTTATTTTTATTTTATGTTCCTTCTTTTTGTTCTTCAACATCTTTGTTCATCATTTCTACAGACAAGTTTCTCAAACTTATGGATAATGTTTTCAAATATCTCATACACAATAGTAAAATCAATCAAAATTTCTCAACATATTATAAATAAAGCCCCTTATGTCACAACTTATAGCAAGAAAATTGTACACTTACATTACTGTATATTTTTAATTTTGAAATAAAGAATATTTCTATCCTCATACTGGATGCTGAAAGGATACAAGATTGATACATACATACATATATATACACACATAAATCGGTAAATTACAAGCACACCCGGTGGTCTTGAACCTACAACTTCATCCTCTATCTTGCTCTTACAAGGGAAGGAGCTGCCATTTGAGCTAGATCTCATTGGCAAGATTGTAATAAAAAATATAAGAGCATGTATAGAGCATAGACATACACACCTTTCCAGGTTCTCCATCTTTAGGATTGCCTCCAGAAGAAAGTGGAATTCTAAATTTATTTAAAATCGTATCTGCTCTAAGATACTTGGAAGGCTCATTCTTGTTCACCACAGCAGAATTATCATCCAGGTCATGACTCACTTGGGATCTTGAAACAGCAGCATGCCTTTCAAAATCATCATTCTTCAAATGACAAGAAAGGGTTTGATTTCTAAGGATAGGCAGTTCAGATAGTGTTGTACTAATGCTTTCATGCTTTCTTTTATTGACAGTTACAAATTTGTTAAGCGATGATTGGACATAGCTTGAACGACCACATGAATCTGTATTAGCAGCAATTCCATTCCCATCCACTCGTGAAGGGGAGGAAGCAATTTGATCAGTTGTAACACTATGGAGGTGACCAGTCAATTTCCTACTGCTATCAGCCTTTTTAGTGCCATGTACTCTAAGAGTGAAATCTTTCTCCATGAATTTGCCATTATTGGTGTGGATTGATCCTTCTTGATCATGCACTAGCTGCTGAGCATTTTCAACTGTTTTGAGATGAATTCCATCCTGTGTAACATGCTCCTCAATAACTTCTAGATCACTGCCATCTGGAGATAATGGTTTCAACATATGAGATTTCTCACGTGGAGAGCACAATTCAGAGCAATCTGCTTCCTTAGTGCACTCCTCAACTTTATTAACAGGATAAAAAGCATAACTTGGGGAATATATCTTCTGTAAACCCTCCCTTAGGGCAGACAATATGGAGCTTTCATCAGAAAAAAATATTTTCCTTTTATCAGGAGTTACATTAACATCGCATTCTCTTGTTGGAACAGTGAAGTTCATGATTGCAATTGGATATTGCCGGGAGTTTGCACCTTTATATAATTCATTCACCAGCTTGCCAACTTTAGGCATATCCACTGGTCGACCATTAACAAAAAAGTATTGTCTGTCTCCCAAGTTGCGTCCACTACCATGTCCAAACCTGGAAAGGAAGCCATCAACTTTGCAACTGTCTGATATAGATATATTCATAGGCTCTAAGCAGTTGAAGATGTTCATGCCAAACACTGTAATGATGTTATCTTTAAGAGAACCAGTTCCTTGTGTTTTAAGTACCACAGACTTCGCATTTTTCCCAGTTGTGTTGGTGCAGACTAACCGAACTCCTTTTGCAATTAAGGCATAGGCCTGAAAGTTTAAAGAAGAAAAAATGATGATGATAATGAAAATAAAAACTGAAGAAAATCTGAGTTTTTCGGCTTTCCAGTTTCCACACACACACACACACAAGTGTATAGATCATTTAGCCAAATTCAAATAACTAATTAGTTCACTGGCAGATTAACATTAAGATTGCACTCAAAGCATTATACAACACCTGGATAATTGAAGTTATGACACAGAAAAGAGAAGCTCACATTCAATAACGAAATAAGCTTTCCATATTCCTTGCGAATGTTGCGACTAAATTCTTTGCTTCTCACAGGTAAATTGGAGAACAACTTCTTAACAGTGACCGTGGTACCAATTTGGCGTGCTGTTTTCTTTTCAGCTACCAGTAAACCTGAATGGTCATAAGTTAAATGTGTAGCAACTGACTCGTTCTTTGTCCTAGTCTCAACAGTCAGATTCCCCAAAGCACAAAGTGAACTCAGTGCCTCCCCCCTGAAGCCAAATGTGGTCAGTGACTGGAGATCAGGAAAATCCAATAATTTCGACGTATGATGCTTAAGTGCAAGAACCTGCAACAATTTTTTTTATATAATAAATCAATAATTATATGCTACCCCATGCAATGAACTAATGACAGATACAATAAGCAGTATCGAAATTCAAAAAGGACATAATGAATACTTTTCCTTCAAATTGATTTAATGAGAACAAGCAGTCAAGCACAAAGTTCAACAAGTAATACTACACAATTTTATGAAGGACATAATGAACCCAGTAACAATTGAAGTCGGAAAATCTATAATTACATCCAACTTCAACACTCTATACTTCATAGTATGTACCATATCAAACTCAAGTAAAGTAAGCTATTTTGAACAAAAGTGTCAGCCAAATTACAAGGTAAAATTTGCAAAATATTAATATTTTACTAGTAACTATTTAAATTGATACTGTTTTAAAACTATTTGGGAATCTAGCATTCCCCCCCCCCCCCCTTTCTAAATTGTGTTGAAATTTGGTTTTTTAAAACTCGAATTTATTTGTTGAAATCGGGTTTTCAAAAAACACAACCTCACCCTCACCCTCGACCTTACTCTTACAAAAAAAGGAAATGTAATTTTAGGTAAAGCTCATTAGAATTAGAACTTGAAATTGCAAACAAAATCTCTTATAGTTAAGATATATTCGTTTCCATCAAATGAAAAAAGTTTCCACTACTAATATAGCGTAGTAGTCTCCTAAAATCCCTCCCAAA
This sequence comes from Castanopsis chinensis, assembly GCA_032878915.1. Taxonomy (NCBI): domain Eukaryota; kingdom Viridiplantae; phylum Streptophyta; class Magnoliopsida; order Fagales; family Fagaceae; genus Castanopsis; species Castanopsis chinensis. The sequence continues at coordinate 21,205,092 of JAVQMG010000115.1, forward strand.
CACTCTGAATTCGCGCACTGTAAATCAGAAAACGCAAGCGTGAACATAACCCTAATCCAAAATGACACAACAGAGTCACAATCGCATCAGTCAGTATTTCAATTCACATATATAATGAGAAATCATGCATTTATTAGCGAAGAAGATTAGGGTTACGTTACCTTGAAGTTACTGGGGGAAATGCCGCAGCCATTGTCGATAACCTGGAAGAAGTCCTGGCCGTAGTCTTTGAGAGAGATCTCGATGCTGGTGGCGCCGGCGTCGAGGCTGTTCTCGACGAGTTCCTTCACGGCTGACGAGAGGTCAATGATCACTTGGCCTGCGCAAATTCTGTGAACCACACCTTTGTTTATGGGTTTGATAGCGGTTGGAGATGGAGAATCGGCTGCTTCCATTGAAGCCCCTTGTTTCGGACCAACTTTCACATTGGATTGGGGACTGTGAATTCAAACTTACTGGACAGCAAAACCCTAGGCCTCAATTTGTACTTTTGTTTTGTCACAGAGAGAGAGAGAGAGAGAGAGAAACCCAAACCCTAGCAGGTATTGTAATGTACGAATTTTGCCGCCAAAACTGAAGGGAAAGTGAGGCGGTATATAAAGGGTACGTTGAAATGAACAGGTTATATCGAAATCCGTTGCCTTAAATTTATGAAGGCTTGGTTACTCTTCACTTTCAGTTTTTTGTATTTTTTTTTTTTTTTAATTTTGGATATAGAAAAAATAACTTCTTTTCAGATTTGAGTTGTATACAAATTTGTTTTAAATAAATAATTTAAATACGAAATACTTACTTCTCCTAAACTTATTTTGAATACATAATTTAAATACAAAATACTTACTTCTTCGTAACTTGTTTTGAATACAAAATACTTACTTCTCTAGTTTGACTAATCTTCTTTATTTTAGGAAGAACAGAAACACTTTTTCTTTTTCACTTACATGGGTCGCTTCAATTATTGTGCAAGTTCGAGTTGAGGGGACTTAATAGTTGGTGGGTCCTAATCATTTTTAAAAAATTAACAAAAATATTTTTCTACTCGTTTCCACTAGAAATGCATATTCAATTTTTGTATTCAAATTCAAATTTTAGTATATTAAAAATGAAATGCGAATATAGATTTTCAAACTGAACTAGTTTTTTACTTTGTGAGTCTTACAAAAGACTGAAAATTAATATAAAAAACACCTACTTATTTTCTCAAACCAAACACCCTCTTATTAGCTAATTTTTCAATAACTTTGGATTTAAAATAGGTATTTTCAACTCAAAATTGTTTTTCCTATTTTTAAGGAAGTGCACTAAAATTGACCAAAACTAGATTGAAGATTAATCAAACTAAATGATACATTTATTTGGCTTAACAGGAGCATAACAAAAATAAATACTACACTTCAGTTTTTGTACATCACTAGTCGTAGACATATGCAACGTGCAAAAATTTTTGATGATTTGCTTTTCTTTTTTTGTTAAGTGAAAAAATGAAAATTGTAATTGAAACTTATTAGTGTTAGTCCTAAACCATTTTTAAAGTGATGGATTATTTTCTAACAAAGTATAGTTAATACAATATATTAGTTTTTTTAAGTTAAGTGTAGTGCCCATGGGTCCAAATTACGTATTGGGCCAGTCCAAAGGCTCCTATAAGGAAGAAAGCCCAACCCAACAATACGAAATGGTCCGAGGACATAATAACTCCAGCCTACGAGGCCATACGACAAAGGAAGTTGCCATGCATGAGCGCAACCCCACGAGGCATAACGTCCGAGGATGATATTGTCCTCGGCAGCATGCTGCCTAGGACAGTATTAGTGGCTTGGTGGTTCAAAGGCTCCCGTACTAAGGACCTTGGATGCAATAACCGAAAGAACGAAGACAGTAGATAAGGGAATTTGATAGACAAATATCCAAGAAAAAGCTGCTACCACCGCATTGAAGACATTTTACCTACCTCTCTGGCCGCATTAATGAAGAAGTAACGCCTGAACATTGGATTTCAACCTTACCCTCACCCCCAGATATCTTAGTAAAAAGATATGATGGGACAAGTATCCAAGAGGAACATCCAGACTACACGTGGAAGAAAGAAGAAAGGGAGGCAAGCCTATAAAGGGGGATTTTTTCGGGAGAGAGAAGGAGGGGGGAGAGAACTTGTAAGAAAACACAAATATTTGTCCTCGGCAATAGTATATGAAGTAATATTTCATCCACGTTTGATAAGTACGCATGTATTCTGTGATTAAACCAAACTTTTAGGTTATCTACCGCCCAAAACCCTAGATTAGAAACCTGCTCTCTATAAATTCATTGTTTAAGGCTTATAGGCTTGGTCCGGAGGTCTGACTCAACACAAAGCTTGATTTGTGCCCTTACAATTGGAGCCGTCTGTGGGAATTCTTGAGTTTTGGCGCAGATAACGTGATGGCAGGTTTGAATCCAGACCATGCAGAATCTCTAGGATCTCAGCACAAGGATCCATTCCAACAGTTAGAGCAGATGGGAGATCGAGAAGGTAGTGTGCACTCGGGGCAAACCGCCGGTACTCATCCGCAGGGTAGAAGCAGGGGCTTTAGTAAGGCAAATACTAAGGCCATGCAGAGGGAGATTGACCAACTGAAAAGAAAGTTACGTCGGGCCAAGCGGAAACGGACGCCTTCCATATCTGACCCTTCATCAGATGACTCCCGGAGTAGTGGCTATAAGCCGAGGTCGGGAACTCCTCCTAGCGAAACTTTCTCGTACCAAGAAGGAAGTTTCCATGATATGGCGAGCAAAAAATCCCTTCCCAGGGGCTCGGGCAGTGACGCCATGGGGAAAGCACTGCTCCAGCTCTCCAAATCACCCTTCACACGTCGTATTGAGAAAGGAAAACTCCCTCGTCGGTTCACGCAGCCAAACTTCACCATCTATAATGGCAGAACAGACCCAGTGAAGCACGTGAGCCATTTTAATCAACGCATGGCGGTCTATTCACAGAATGAAACCTTGATGTGTAAAGTCTTTCCCTCAAGTTTAAGACCCGTTGCAATGAGATGGCTCAACGGCTTAAAAGCGAACTCCATTGCTTCCTACATGGAACTTACAATGGCATTTGGGTCCCGTTTTGTTACATGTAGCAGAGTACCTCGGCCTTTAGACTCGTTACTATCCATGGCCATGAGAGAGGGTGAGACATTGAAAACCTATTTGGATAGATACTGGGAAGCATTTAAGGAGATTGATGGTGATTTTGATGAGGTGGCGGTCAACACCTTTAAGGTCGGCCTTCCAGTTGAACACGATCTAAGGAAATCCTTGACCAAGAAGCCGGTTAAAACGGTTCGTCGGCTTATGGATCGTATCGATGAGTATAAGAGCGTTGAGGAGGATCAGCAACAAAGCAAGGGAAAAATGAAGATTGTCCCTCAGGAGAGTAGGGATTTCAAGGCAGAGAGATACAATAGCAAATGGCCGCGGAGGGATTTCACTAGCCAGACTAGGTCGGCCCCACCCCAGACAGTGAACGCTATGTTTCGTGAGCCAGTGCAGCAAGTGTTAGAGAAGATTTCCCGAGAACCGTACTTTAGATGGCCCAATAGAATGATAGGTGACCCTACGAAACGTAATCAAAACCTCTATTGCAATTATCATCAATATAAGGGCCATACCATAGAAAACTGCAGGAACTTATCGATCTACCTGGATCAATTGGTGAAAGAGGGAAAATTAAGGCAATTCATGGATCGGCCTAACGAACAAGGAACACAATCTGGTTCTGTGAATCAAAGCAGCAACACTATAAGACCCCCATTGGGTACGATCAATGTCATCTTTGCCGCGCCAGGTCGGACTGGGTCTTGCCCCACCAGGGTAATATCAGTATTGCGCCCCTCTGCCGAGGACCCCAGCTCGGAGCCGAAGAGAATTAAGAAGAATCCTTCGCCCATTTTGGGATTTTTCGAGGAGGATAAGCTTAGCACTATTCAACCGCATGACGATGCGTTAGTCATCACCCTAAAGATAGGGGGATATGACGTAAAGAGGGTGATGGTTGACCAAGGGAGTGGGGCTGATATTATGTATCCGGGTTTATTTAAGAGGCTTAATTTGAAACCTGAAGATCTTACAGCCTATGACTCCCCGTTGATAAGCTTTGAAGGGAAGACTGTCATTCTGAAGGGGTTGATCCGACTACCTGTACAGTCAGGACCAGTAGTGGTAGATGTGGATTTTATCGTGGTGGATGCCTACTCCCCTTATACAGCCATAGTGGCAAGGCCGTGGTTGCACGCCTTGGGGGCAGTATCATCCACTCTGCATGTTAAGGTGAAGTTCCCGTATGAGGATGGAGTTGAGGAGATAGTTGGTAGTCAGTCCATGGCGAGGCGATGCATAACAGCAGCAATTATGCGTCAGACGAAACAAGAAACCCAGACTTTGACCGGAAGAAGTTTATAGCAACTAACGTCCTCGGCCAAACCAGATGGGGCTGAGGTTGAAGAGCCTGGATGTGAGGACTTGGAGAGGGTGGTTATTGCAAATGATAAGGAGAAATTCTTCCAGGTAGGAAGTCAGCTGCCCCTACAAGAGAAGGAAGACCTAGTTGCGTTTTTAAAACAAAACATCGATGTGTTTGCATGGGACGCTTACGAGGCTCCAGGGGTTGATCCGGGGTTTATTTGTCATCACTTCAACATTAATCCAACCGCAGTACCACGAAGGCAACCACCTTGGCGCTCATCTAAAGAGCACGCCGACGCCGTTAAGGAAGAAGTGCTGAAACTTAAGAAAGCAGGGGCAATTAAGGAGGTGTTTTACCCAGAGTGGTTGGCCAACACTGTGGTAGTGAAAAAGAAGAATGGAAAGTGGAGAGTGTGTGTAGACTTTACAAACTTGAATAAGGCCTGTCCTAAGGACTCCTTTCCGATGCCCCGCATAGACCAATTGGTGGATGCTACTGTGAGTCATCCTCGGATGAGTTTTTTAGATGCTTTCCAAGGATACCATCAAATACCCTTAGCTCCAGAAGACCAGGAGAAGACAGCTTTTGTCACACCCACAGGGAACTACCACTATAAGGTGATGCCTTTCGGCTTGAAGAATGCCGGGGCTACCTATCAGAGAATGATGACGCGGATGTTTGAACCGCAATTGGGAAAGACGATTGAGGTGTATGTAGATGACATGGTGGTTAAAAGTAAGATTATCTCGGCTCATATACCAGACCTCGATGACACCTTCCAAACGCTGAGAAAGCATAAGTTACGCCTTAATGCATCCAAATGTTCTTTTGGAGTAGGATCTAGTAAATTTTTGGGCTACATGGTGACGCATAAAGGAATTGAGGTCAACCCCGCTCAGGTCAAGGTTATCAATAACTTACAGCCACCTCGGAATTCGAAGAAAGTGCAGAGGTTGACTGGGATGACCGCTGCCCTCAACCAATTCATCTCGAGATCAACTGATCGGTGCAGGCCATTTTTCCAATTATTGAACAAGTGGAAAGGCTTTGAATGGACAGAGGAGTGTGCAGTTGCCTTTCAGCAACTTAAGGAGTATCTTTCACATCCTCCTATCATGTCTCGGCCCGAAGTTGATGGAGTCTTGTTTGCATATATCGCAGTCGCAGCCCATGCCGTTAGTTTGGTGTTGATAAAGGTTGATGAGGAGGTGCAGAAACCGGTTTATTATGTGAGTAAGTCCTTGCATGAAGCCGAGGTGCGTTATCCACCATTAGAAAAGGCAATCCTAGCCGTAGTACATGGTACACACAAGCTCCCCCACTATTTCCAGTCTCATACGGTGGTTATTCTGACTCAACTTCCTCTCAAAGCTATACTCTGGAGTGCGGATTATACAAGCAGGATCGCAAAGTGGGGAACCATCTTAGGCTCTTTTGATATCAAGTACATGCCACGCACATCGATAAAGGGTCAAGTATTAGCTGATCTGGTTGCGGAATTTGCTGAGCCTACCATAGAAGATAGTGCCGTGAAGATTGACATTGATGAAAAATCAGTTGGTATGATTGCATGTAAAGATCACGTGGGATGGACCGTCTACGTCGATGGGGCTGCCAATCAAAGAGGGTCAGGGGTGGGTTTAGTAATTGTGACCCCAGAAGGCCTCACATGAGAAAAGTCCTTAAGACTGGGATTCTCGGCTACTAACAATGAGGCCGAGTACGACGCTTTGCTAAAAGGGATGGATATGGTCCATAAATTGGGAGGAAAGACCGTGCAAGTATTCTCAGACTCACAACTTGTTGTGAGTCAAGTGGATGGAAAGGTGGAGGCTAGAAATCCGAGGATGCAAGACTACTTGAGTCAAGCCAAGGTGGTACAAAGCAAATTCAAATCCTTTACTTTATCTCATGTCTCTAGAAGTAGCAATACACATGCTGACTCCCTAGCGACTCTTGCCACGTCGTTGGCGCAAGGACTGCCTCGGATTATCCTAGTTGAGGACTTACCCAAACCCTCGAGAACGATTGGGAACGCTGTCCATGTTCACCAAATCAAGGTGGGGCCTAGTTGGATGGACCCTATTGTATCCTTCCTCAAGGATGATGTTCTGCCTGAGGAAAGGGTCGAGGCGGACAAAATACGTAGAAAAGCGTCTCGATTCTGGTTGGCCGAGGATCAGAAACTCTACAAACGATCTTTCTCTAGCCCATACTTGTTGTGCGTACACCCTGAGGCGACAGAGCTACTTTTGGAAGAATTACACGAAGGAATCTGTGGGAGTCATACGGGGGCAAGGTCTTTGGCTCACAGAGCCCTAACACAAGGGTATTGGTGGCCCAACATGCAACGAGAAGCTCAATGTTATGTGAAGAAATGCGATCAGTGCCAGAGGTTTGCCCCAAACATTCATCAACCTGGGGGCGTTCTCAACCCTCTGACAAGCCCCTGGCCTTTTGCACAGTGGGGTCCTGGACATCGTGGGTCCTTTCCTAAAGGCGCCTGGAAACCGAAGGTATTTGGTTGTAGGCACGGACTATTTTACTAAGTGGGTAGAGGCCGAGCCCCTGGCAAATATCAGGGACGTCGATGTGAAGAAATTCGTGTGGAAGAATATCATCACTCGATTTGGTGTCCCTCGTACGCTCATCTCAGATAATGGTTTGCAGTTTGATAGCAAGGCATTTAGGCGATATTGTTGTGACCTCGGCATAACCAACAGGTACTCCACTCCAGCTTATCCGCAAGGGAATAGGCAGGCCGAGGCTGTCAACAAAGTTATAGTGAACGGGTTGAAGAAGAAACTGGAGGATGCCAAAGGGAGATGGGTGGAGGAATTGCCTCATGTCCTATGGACGTATCGAACCACACCTCGCCGATCAACGGGAGAGACGCCATTCTCGATGACTTATGGCGCCGAGGCTGTTATCCCTTTGAAAACTGGTTTTTCAACAATGAGAACAAGTTCCTTTACCCCGGAAAGCAATGATAGGCTACTAGAAAGGGGCCTAGATTTGGTTCAGGAAAGGAGAGAAGCTGCCATGATCCATTTGGCTCACTATCAACAAAAGCTGAAGCAGGGATATGATTCGAATGTAAACTCGAGACCGCTTGCTCTTGGAGACTTAGTGCTGAGGAAAGTAGTGGGTAATACCAAAAATCCAGCGTGGGGAAAGCTTGGACCTAACTGGGAAGGACTGTACCGCATTACGGCAGTAGCTGGAATAGGAGCTTATTACCTTGCAGACTTAGATGAAAAAGTTGTGCCCCACGCCTGGAATGTAAGTAATTTGCGACAATATTATTATTAATAAAATGCACTTTTGTCATTTTAATCTTGTCGCTGTTGTGCTGTACGCATTACTATTATGAAATTAAGGTTAAGCCGGATCCTCAGATCCTCTGCCTTGCTCCAAAGTGAAAATAAGGTTACGCCGGATCCTCGGATCCTCTACCTCAGTTTAAAAACAAAAATAAGGTTACGTCGGATCCTCGGATCCTCTACCTCAGTTTAAAAACAAAAATAAGGTTAAGCCGGATCCTCGGATCCTCTACCTCAGTTTAAAAATAAAAACAAGGTTACGCCGGATCCTCGGATCCTCTACCTCAGTTTAAAAATAAAAATAAGGTTAAACCGGGTCCTCGGATCCTCTACCTTACTTTGAAAGCAAAAATAAGGTTAAGCCGGATCCTCGGATCCTCTACCTTACTTTGAAAGTGAAAACAAGGTTACGCCGGGTCCTTGGATCCTCTACCTTGTACCAAATTGAAAATAAGGTTAAGCCAGACCCTTGGATCCTTTACCTTGTACCAAATTGAAAATAAGGTTAAGCCGGACCCTCGGATCCTCTACCTCAGTTTAAAAACAAAAATAAGGTTAAGCCGGGTCCTCGGATCCTCTACCTTACTTTGAAAGCAAAAATAAGGTTAAACCGGATCCTCAGATCCTCTACCTTACTTTGAAAGTGAAAACAAGGTTACGCCGGGTCCTTGGATCCTCTACCTTGTACCAAATTGAAAATGAGGTTAAGCCAGATCCTCAGATCCTCTACCTTATTCCTAAATGAAAACAAGGTTAAGCCGGATCTTCAGGTCTTCTACCTTAATTTAAAAGTAAAAACGGGGTTACGCCGGATCCTCAGATCCTCCACCTTAGGTTAAAAGTAAAACAAAATTGAAGTTGCTTCGAAACCCCAAAGGCAGTTACAGAGACAGAGATTGGGTTGCATGGATTCTTTACAGAACACCTACGCGTTATCTAGAAACAGGTAGGTACCTGTAGTGTGTATCTCAAATATGGGTTCCGTATGATTTTTATTAGTTACAAAGTGTTATGTATAATGCTAAAGTCACTAATATTTCAAGTATGGAACATATCAGGAATGTTGATGCCTATCGTTTTAATATGCTAACGTGAAGATAGTTCTTAAGCAAGTCCTAAATAAATGGGTTCCACATTAATACATTACTTTTTAGTGTCTTGCTCGTTGTCAAAATTGAAGAAGGATCTATAGTTATCACTTAAAGCATTTGCAAGTATATAAGTTGCACAAATTTCCCTTGTCCTTACTTAACCAATGGTAGAAAGTTATAACTATATGCCATGAATCCAAACTGTTATCTTGCCATATTATACGTATAACAATGGAATAAGATACCAACACCAAACATAACACAAAACAGCAGTTTAAGTTGGAAATTCTTTTCATTAAATGAAAGATTTGTCAGTACATTTATAACCAAATTGTTAAGTTACAAAGGAAGGAAAGTAAGACTGAAACTCAGAAATAAAAATACAAAGCCAAAAGTAACAAAAAAGAAAAGGAAACAGCTAAGACACGAGTGATTATGGCTTGGACTAGATCTGGTCTTTCGAATCAGCAGAAGGCACCACTGAGGCCGAGGACCTCCCAACCATTTCCTTGGGCCTTATGGGCAGGGTCGCCAGAACTAACTCCATCGTACCGCTAACCTTCGGGTTGGGGGGCAGCTCCTTTGGGGCGATTGGAAGTTGAGGATTATCAGGTTGAACCTCGGATATAATATCCTTTGCAGTACCTTCTTCACCTCAGCTGTGGAAGAAGCAGCATCATCCTTGGCTTGACCAGGAGCGGCTACTCGGATTGCCGGAGGGACATAGGCATTCTCTACCTTCCACAAAGGAGAGGAAGCATCCACCCCAGCTTGGGAAAGAGCCTCCTTCCACACTTGGAGGCAGTAATCCCTACAGACCTCTAGCACTTGAGCTTTGAAGGTGTCAGTGGTTTCTGCCACCCCCACTTCATAGCCACTCTGCTCTACCTCGTCAACCATAGCCTCGGCTTCCTGAGCCTTGACGAGTGCCTCTTCCTTGGCCTTAAGAGCCTTCAGCCTGGCCTCCTCGGACTTTATGAGGTCTTTTTTGAGATCCTCCACTAGTTTCTTGGCCGAGGCGAGGTCTTCGTTGGCACGCTTGAGCTACAGCCTCTGATCCTCGGTCTGTCTTGTCGTAGTCTTCAGCTGGGCCTCTAGACCCGACCTCTCGCTCTCCGCCTTGCCCAGGTTGGTGGTGACCTCCTGCAGCTTCTTCTCCTTCAGCTCTAATATCTTTTTGGCGTGATCCAACCTTATTTCCTCATCCTTTAGTGCCTTATACGAGTTAGCAGCGATCTCCTCTGCCCTATGTGCAGATTGGACAGCCTACGTACAAACAGTGTTAGTGAATGGCACAGTTAGTATCAGACAAAAAATAACAACAACAAATGCAATAATGAAAAGCATGGATACTAAGAAACAATCAATCAAAATTCTTACCATGGCTAACTCTTTCTTGAGGATCATGAAGACGTTTTAATCCCTCATTCTTCGCAGCTCGCCCATGTCCTCGGGCAGTAGAAGCGCTTGCTCCAGTGCATCAGCGATGCAAGCAGCGGTGCCCTCATCGGATCCCCTGATGGACGCATCGGCAGTGACTGCATGATCGTCCACATTCATTTGGGGAGCCCAAATGGGCATATGGAGGGTTACCGGGGGGTCAACTCGTCTATCTGACCGTGTAGGGGCATGACGAGCATGCTTTCCTCCCCTCTCCGGCTCATTCTCTTTGGTGGGAAGGTCTTTGGTCCCTTCAATTACATCCTTCCCCTTGTGCTGATCTCTTTTCCTTTTATGGTCAGCGGGGTCTAGATGTTGAGTCTGGGAGGAAGAAGGAAGGGTGACCCTTATTGAAGGAGCTTTTTCTGTGCCTTTATCCTTAGGCCTCGTCGGGGGTGCCTTGGGAGGCTCATGTGCTCCAACTTGGCCCTCCAATACATCTTTTAAGCTGGGCTTAGGCCTACGTTGGATACCCATCCTCACCAGAGGCTGATTGTCATCGTCCGACGACGTGAAGGATGGCGACCTGGCGACGGGAGATGAGGTCCTAGGTTCTGGAACTTCGAATTCCTCCTCCGAATTCGAAAGCTCAACAACTCCCTCTCTTTCTTCTTCTTCTTCTTCTTCTTCTTCTTCCTTTGCCACCGGCTGAGACGAGGAACTTTCACCCAACCTTGGTCGAGCCGAGGACGTGGCCAAATGAGTGGCTCCAGGAACGACCCTCACGGGCTCGGTTATCAAAACGCCCCGAGGAACAGGAGTGCCAGCAGGTAACAAAAAGCCTTCTACTGCTACACTGATCCTCGGCAGCCTCGGGTCCTTCTCTTTGATGACGCACTTGGGAACTTGGAAAGCGGAGGAGATGGGTGTGTATCCGAGGATGAGGTGCGCGGCGCAGAGCTGACCGTCTGAATGCACAAATACCTCGGCCTTTAAGATCTTGTTCAGACGATCAAAATTGACAAGGTTAGCACGACGGGTAAGCGCACGACGATCTGCACACATTTCAAAAACAATTTAACAAGGGCAAGTCAGAGAAAAACACAACCAACAACGAAAATGAAAAAATTCGTCTTTAATAAAGACTGGCGCTACTCAAATACTTACCAGGTTCCCCCTCCCTCGTCGGACAGGGGAGACCGTCGTGCCAGTCCCCGGACAGTATAAGGAAATCTTTGTCTAGACCCTTGTTGGAGTGGAGAAGGCATTGGATCAGCCTAACCTCAGGATGCCTAGACTTAAGGTAGTATGTGTGCCCTTTTAGGTGGTGAAGATTATACACCCAGTTCACCTCGTGGTGAGTAAGCCCTAATCCTAGCCTTTCATTTAGGACGTCAATAGCTCTTAAGATCCTAAACATGTTCGGGGCACACTGGGTGGGAGATAACCTAGATGTTCTAAGGTAATCCCTAGTGATGGGCATCATAGGGACCCTCATTCCCCCCTCTAGGAATGCTATCATGGGGATCACCACCTCACCAGTGTCCCTATCAGTGAGCCATCCTCCTTGCTCACAGTACTTGACGGATACTCCCTGAGGGATTCCGTATTTAACCTTAAACTCCTCTATTTTCTCAGGAGTATCCACTAAGAACGCAAATCTACCCATTTCCTAAAACTACGGAAAGAATACTATGTTGAGGTGGGGAGTTTAGATTGCCGAGGACAGAAAATATAAGAATAACTAGAAGGAACGAGCAGTAATAACGAAAGCAGAAAGTTGGAGTACTTACTTTTAAGTGACTAGGTCACCTCGGCTTAGAATTGAAAGGACTAGAGACGCGTGTAGATTGCAGGAAGGGCTAAATTCAGTGTACAGACTCTGAAATGAACAAGGGACCTTTGAAATGGCAATTTTTATTTCGTGGAAAGGCGTAAAGTGGGAAGCCTCCCGCCTGTCTCCTCAAAATACGCCTACCCGTCAGATGAGCATCGTGCGGTTAGAAACAGGGAACATAGAGCCGCCAACATTTAATTGAAGCGCGTCCTGCAGATCGAAGCGTCAGAAGCGGATTGCCTTAGTGTGCGTATATCGAAACCCTCATTCCTCTCCACAGAGTAGAAATAAGGATTTCGAGGGGCTATTGTAGTGCCCATGGGCCCAAATTACGTATTGGGCCAGTCCAAAGACTCCTATAAGGAAGAAAGCCCAACCCAACAATACGAATTGGTCCGAGGATATAATAACTCCAGCCTACGAGCCCACACGACAAAGGAAGTTGCCATGCATGAGCGTAACCCCACGAGGCATAACGTCCGAGGATGATATTGTCCTCGGCAGCATGCTGCCAAGGACAGTATTAATGGCCTGGTGGTTCAAAGGCTCCCGTACTAAGGACCTTGGATGCAATAACCGAAAGAACGAAGATAGTAGATAAGGGAATTTGATAGAAAAATATCTAAGAAAAAGCTGCTACCACCGCATTGAAGACATCTTACTGTTGACACCCCATTTTACAACTTGCATTTAACCAATCGGTGGATCTTCAGATTTGTGATACAAAACAAATTTTGAGGTTCTAACGATCATAATGGTATGTCATGGGTTTTGATTGGACCACCCGATCAAAAGTTATCATACCATCAATTTTCAATGATCATGGCTCACCTACATGATGAGCCCAATCACATTCTATCTTAAACACTTAATTTTGATTGGTTCCAACAAGAATTAATTTAAAATTAATTAAGTGTGAATTTTGATTGGATTTCATTTTATTTATTTATTTATTATTATTTCTTTTTGTTATGGCATCTTATCTGCTATTTTGAAAAAATTTGGAGAGAGAAATATATGATCCATGAAAAACTAAAAAAAAAAGAAAAAAAGGAAAATGCTAAAAAAAAAAAAAAAAAAAAAAAAAAACGTTATTATCTTCAGCAGAAACTTGAATCACATTTTTGGCTTAGAAAACGTTGAAATTTGATTTTCTCTATTTCTGGAAAAGTTGTAGAGAATTAAATTTCCTTTCAAAAAAACACCAATCCCGAATCAATTGGAATTTTGAGAAGAGAGTTATGGCCAAAATACGAAACAGGTGCAGAAGATAACACAAATTCAACATTATCTTTAATTTTCTTTCAAAATTTTAAATGGGGATCAACACCAAATCCGTTTCAGCTCATTTAAACAGGTTTATCTCCTCCATTAGCTTCAGAAGAAAGCTAAAAACTTAGCTTTAAAACTAAGTCATCCCTTCCCCTATAAATAGAGAAGACCTTTTCCATTTTCTGGACCGCGAATTCCCTCTAGAGAGCTAGTGAGAAAGCAAAAAAGAAAAGCTGTTATGCAACCCTTGTTCTTACTTTGGTTGTAGTTGAGTACTTCCTTGCTTTCTCCCTAGCCCTTTAAGTGATCACTTCCCCCTTTTTAATTTATGCTCTATGCTGGTAAGTAGTAATTATGTTCTTAACTTTTCACATGTGCTTGAATAATTGCTTAACGAGTTTTTATTTATTTCTTTCATAATTGCTTAGATGATTAAATATGCTTAAAAGTTTTATTTTTTATATATTTTTTTTTTCTTTGCAATTATGTTCATGAAAAATAACATGACAACTTTGTTTTTCTCACATGCTTAGATGAACATGTCTAGGCTAGAAATTCTTTGTTTACATTGATTTCTTGGATGAACATGCCATTACTTTCATGCTTTCTTTACAATAAAATTGTTATCTAACAAATTTCATTTTTTTGTTTGTTTTCTCTTTATGTCAAATTCCCCTAACACATATTTGTTTATAATTCTTGCAAATTAATATGTTAGTATGGCATATTGTGTGTATTTGTTTGACATGACATGATGTTGGCCACCTTAACCTAGGAGACCGGTTTTACCGGGCGAGATGGATGCTTAATCCCTTCCCATCTCGTAAATTAGCCTCCGAACCAAGATCAAGGGTTCTAGACTAGGCTCTTGTATTTGCAATTCTACATTTTTAGAATGTAACTAGGAAATAAAGCAATGTAATTTTCTTTTCTTAGATTGTATCTAGGACAAAAAGCATTGTAAATTCTTGTTACAAAATTGATGTAAATTGTCATATATTAATACAACAGAAGCATTTCTTTATATTAAAGGTTTTCTTATTTTTCCATTTAAATTAAATAAGTGGCGACTCCATGTAAAACCCTCGATCTAGGGGGGAGTACATTTTACAGTGAATTCGTACATTTTGAGCATCACGATCCCACCCGTTCGCTCGGGTTAGGCCCAGTTTGAGAAATAAATTTGCGGGCCCGGGGTCGCGGTCGCTCACAGTGGCGACTCCGCTGGGGATGTTGAAGGCTAGACTCCAGTTTAGGTTATGGTGGCCAACCATGTCATTTGTTTGTTTATTGCTTTTAATAATATGTCATATTTGCTTGCCATAACATTATTTGCATGATTGGAATTGGATATGAATTGTGTATGTTGCCCGGAAACCACGGTAATTGTAGCCATGGATCGCGGTCCTCCTGGATTCGTGTACCCAGTGGTGAACCTACCACCCCATCGCCTAAGACTCGCTTGATCTTTCTTGCGTTTCGTAAAGGACAAACTCTACCGTTTGGACCAACGCGGCGTTCATACGTCACAAGTTGGGAGGTACAACGTCCTAGCTTTTGGGGAACCTTTTAGCCTACCTTTTACCTTCATGTAAGAAGCCATAGAACCAATCTTTAGGTCAATCCCATAAAATGCATTACATCCTATGTATGTGTTTGGCCGTTGTTTGTTTATTCTCAATAAGGCCCGAACTTAATAACAAGAAACTAAAAATGATCCAACTTTTGGGTATAGGAAAGGACTTGGTCTAGAGATGGTGAAGGTCGATTGAAAAGATTATCGTGGTCCAAGAGAACAGTTGAAAGCCCAGCTCAAGAAGTCTCAGCACAAGGGAGTTCAAACCAAGATTCTAGTTCTATAGTAATTCTTGAACCCACAAGCCCAAACACAAGCCCACACCTACAATTCTCAAATCCACTCTTCCACTATAATTCCCTATATACTCCTCCAAGCCCTTCTGAAAGCTTATTTCCTAATCCTCCTACAAGTCCATTCCAAAGTTCCCTTACAAGCTTAACTCAAGAAGACATACTCATTTCTTCACCAAATTCATTCACTTCAGAAATGGCCCACGAGAATAACAACCATGAGGATCGAAACTTGAATGATCATGAACAACCACTTCCCACCACTCAAGAATTACTCAACATCATGGTAGCTGGACAAGCCCAACTCCAAAAAGACATCCAAACATTGATCCAACAGATAGGGAACAAGAACTCTCATGAACCTTCTAGTGCCTTGAATGAATCATTGAATTTTGAAGAAAGCCATGGCTTGGGGTTGACTGAAAATGAGAAGAAGATGATTGAACGAATGGACCAAATGGAAAAACTCCTCTTGAGATCTAGAAGGGTTGAAGAAGCTATGGATCTACATTCACTTTCGCTCTTTCCTCAAGCAAGGGCCCCACCAAAGTTTAAAATGCCAACATTGGACAAGTTTGATGGCACGGGCTGCCCAAAAGCCCATCTGAAAATGTATATGAGGGCATTGCAACCCTTAGGGGCTAGTGAAGAACTAATGGCCCAGATGTTTCAAAACACACTCACGGGGGCAGCTTTGCGTTGGTTCCTAAATTTGGATGATTCTCGAACTTGTAATTGGGAAGATATTGGTCGTGAGTTTTATAAACAGTACAAGTACAATACTGAAGTGGATGTTACTCGAAGAGACCTTGAGACAACCAAGCAAGACTCTAAGGAGTCTTTTTCCGCATTCATCACAAGGTGGAGGGCTAAGGCAGCCCAAATGACTGTTAGGCCCAACGAGGAGGAGCAGTTGAACATGGTTGTGAAGAATCTTCTCCCAACCTACAACAAGTATCTTTTTGCCCAGTATTTCCCTAGTTTCAAGGCCTTGATTGCTGCAGGGACTCAGATTGAAGATGCTATTAACACTGGCTCAATTAAGGGAGAAGAAGTAACAAGGCTCAAAAGGTCTTTTGGTCCATCAAGCTCCAAAGTGCCAGAGATATCTGCCATAAGCAAACAGTCCCCTTTTCAGTTAGTAGCTTCACCCCCATTGGCTCAAGCTCCACAAGGAAGGCCCAAGAGACAATACCATGAATTGCATATGTCGCTCAGTAAAGTTTTTGAGAAACTTAGAGAGAAAGATCTCCTCAGACCTCTTGATCCAAAGCCGATACCAAATCCCCTGCCGAAGTGGTTCGATAATAGCAAGAGGTGTGCATTTCATCAGACACCAGGTCATGCTACTGATCAATGCTATGCGCTCAGAAACTCCATCCAAGATTTGATTGATCAAGAGATTATATCTCCACCAGCTCGACCCAATATCACCACAAACCCACTCCCTAATCATGCTGTTGGGCAAGGCCCAAAGATTAATTGCTTAATTGAAGAAGAAAGCAAGACACAAGAGGAACTAGCGGCCATGATCCAAGACATCCCAAGTTGTAACACCTTGATATGGGAAGAACTTATGAACAAGGAACTACAGTTTCCTAAGCCTAGAATTGATATTTGGAATGAACAAGAAAAGCCCACATTATCCAATCAAGCCTCACCAAAAGAATCAATCTCTTTCCCTAAAAAGGCCACTTCCCCACAAAAAGAGCCTACTTCATTCTTTAGACTCACTTCACAAAAGCCCACATTCCCAGAAAGACAAACACATACTCCCCACAAAAAGCCCAACCTTTATAAAGCCACTGGAATAGCTCACCTTACTCGAGGTGGTAGACATTTTAAGCCATCTTACTTGGAAGCGGATGATCCGGTGGAAGCATTGAACAGGCCAGCTAGGCCCACCCAGTTACAGCTAGAAGATGATCTTGTTCTCAAGCAGTTACAAAAGACTCAAGCTAATGTTTCTCTATGGGGTTTACTCACTGCCTCTTATCATCATCGTCAGGCTTTGTTGAACCTCCTAAACAAGATTGAAGTTCCAACTACCATAACTCCTGAAGCTCTTAATGCCATGATTGGAGTAATAAGGACTGAGCCTACTATCTCTTTTTCTGATAAGGATATTTCAGATAAGGGGTATTCACACAATGACCCTCTTCACATTACAATCGACACCCATGGCAAGAGGGTGCCAATGGTACTAATTGATGATGGTAGCGCATTAAATGTTTGCCCCCTAAGAACTGCCAGTTGCTTGGGCCTAAACATGGAGGATTTTGGGCCATCCAATCAATATGTGAGGGCCTATGACAATACTCGAAGAGAAGTACTGGGGAATGTTACTCTCGAGATAATGATTGGCCCTACAGTTCAGAAAGTACATTTTTAGGTTTTGGACATCTCGGCTTGTTTCAACTTGTTGTTAGGCCGGCCATGGATCCACACTGCAAAAGCTGTACCCTCCTCATTATATCAGAAAGTTAGATTCCCATACAAAGAGTCAATCATTACCATACATGGTGATAAGTCTGATACTCATGGTTTAGTGCATGGAATCCAAGTAGAAGAAGACCTAGCTTTGTCTGGATTTGACATAGAAGAAGTTCAAGCCATATCATGGTCAAAAGAAGAAGAACGCTTTCCTATGGATTTTGATCCATATAGCAATGACAAAGTGGTATCCATGATGAGGAAGATGGATTATTTCCCAGGTTTGGGCCTAGGAAGGAATAATCAGGGCTTACCTAATTTCACTAGCTATTCTACTACTATACTACCATTTAGGCTAGGATACAAGCCCACTGATGAAGATTTATTAGAAGAAGAATGGAAGAAAATAGCCCGTTCTAAAGCAAAGGCGAAAGGGTTATCATATGAGCCTCCTACTTTGAAGCCATACACTCCTACTCTTAATGGAAAGTTTGTCAAGGAAGGGGAGGTCCAACTTTACTCCTTGTTTCCAGAACCTTGGTATGATCAAAGGACTGCAACAAAGCTTCCTGGGATAGAAATCTTTGCAGATTGTAAAATGGAGGCACCTAAAGTAGAAGAGAAGATAGAAGACTGGGCCTCACATCTAGATCCCAATGCTATGGCAACTTTATTGGGTGACATTGTTTTCAACATGGGGGAAGGAAATGGGGGTGATAAAGTACCTTTGATTTGGACTCCCACGACTGCAATGAATAATTGGGAAATCTTTCAGAATGATTATGAAGAGCTTGAAGAGCTTGTGGGAGGAATTGACATAGAGCAATTTCTCATAGAAGATGATGCCAGGTCGCAGGAAGACTTAGACTTCAAACTTATAAACATTCGAGAAGATATGGAATTGTTGGAGAATGAGCTTTATGAGAATGGGATTATTCCTGGTAAAGGAGAGCTAAACACATTCCTTGATGTTCCTACATCTTATTCATTGCTTCCGGAAAACACTACTCCTCATGCTTATTATTGTGAAGATGAAGACTACGAAGGGGATGATGATGAAGATTTTTTCTCTGAAGAATGTTGCTTGACAGAGGATGAAGATTATGATAGTGAAGAAGCTCCAACACCCGATGAAGACTGGGAACTGGGAATTGTTGAGGACGATGACTCGATTTATTCATTGTATGAGTTTCAACATTCTGAATTTGGGTCATTAACCCCATACACAGATGAAGAAGACAATCCTCGCGACAGCTGTGCGTTGTTGGAGAAGCAAATCATGTTTCATGATTTTAAGAAGCTCACCATCCAAGACTCAGAGGAAGAAGAACCCATTAGTCCACACCAAGAGGAGGATGCAGACTATATGGACATATCCAGTGAGGATTCTGGGGATGACCCGATGGAGATAGATGAAATTTTTATGCTACGATCTGGAGAAGCTTACAAAGAAGTTCCTGCCATAACCACTATCATCTCAGAGCTGAGGAATTGGACTTGGGAAGGAAGCTGCCCAGTTGAAGATCACCAAAAAAAGACCAAGTTCTTTGAGTCCACTAAAATCATTGTCCCTATTGAGTCTGTTTCAATTAGTACTCCTATTCCTGTCAATTTCTCTACCATTGAGACTGTTGTCAACTCTTTCAATGATAATAAGATGATCTCTGATTCAGCTTACTTGCTTGCTTTGAATATTTTTATCTCTGAAATAAATAATGACATGTCAAATAAAGGCTTTGAAACAAATGGAGAACAAGGGCATGTAAAGCCCATTAAGGAAGAAATTCAATCCATTAATTTAGGGTCTGAAGATGAACAAAAAATGATACAAATTGGTAACACTTTAAATCTTAAAGAAAAGAATGAATTGATTATTCTTCTTCAAGAATATGAAGAGATTTTTGCATGGTCATACGAAGACATGCCTGGCATCGACACTGACATAGTGCAACATCATATTCCAACTGATCCTACTATCAAGCCAGTCAAGCAAAAGTTAAGAAGAATGAAACCAGAATGGACATTGAAGATCAAAGAAGAGGTGGAAAAACAATATAATGCCGGCTTCCTCCAAGTTGTTAATTATCCAGAATGGCTATCTAATGTCGTCCCAGTACCAAAGAAAGATGGCAAGGTTAGAATGTGTGTCGACTTCAGGGACCTCAACAAAGCCAGCCCAAAAGATGACTTCCCCCTACCTCATATAGACATCCTTGTGGACAATACTGCAGGACATGAACTCTTATCTTTCATGGATGGTTTCTCTGGATACAATCAGATCAAGATGGCACCAGAAGATATGGAGAAGACTTCGTTCATCACCCCTTGGGGAACATACTGCTACAAATTCATGCCATTCGGCCTTAAGAATGCTGGGGCCACCTATCAACGTGCTGCTACAACATTGTTGCATGATATGATACATAAAGAGGTAGAGGTTTATGTGGATGATATGATAGTCAAGTCTAAAAACCGTGGGGACCATATGTCAGCCTTAAGGAAGTTTTTTGAAAGAATCAAGCACTACAAGCTCTGACTGAACCCCAAGAAGTGCACTTTTGGAGTAACTTCAGGAAAGCTGCTCGGATTTATGGTTAGCAATAGAGGGATAGAAGTAGATCCTGAAAAAGTTAAAGCAATTACAGAATTGAAACCGCCAAAGACCGAGAAAGAGATTCGAGGATTCTTGGGAAGAATACAGTATATTAGTCGATTCATAGCTCAATTAACTACTATTTGCGAGCCCATTTTCAAATTGCTCAAGAAGGATGTACCCATCAAGTGGAACGAACAGTGCCAAGAGGCTTTTGAAAAGATCAAGGAATATTTGCTGAAACCTCCCATATTGATGCCGCCCCTGCAAGGCAAGCCTTTGCTGCTTTATTTAAGCACTACAGATACAGCAATGGGAGCTTTACTAGCTCAGTACTTAGAAGAATCTAGAAAAGAGAATGCTATTTATTACATCAGCAAGAAGATGACTACATATGAAGTGAAATACTCAGTTTTGGAGAAGACGTGTGTTGCTTTAGTTTGGGCTGCTCAGAAACTCAGACACTACATGTTATCTTTTCAAGTCCTCTTGATAGCTCGCATGGATCCACTTAAGTATTTGATGGAGAAGCCGGTCCAGGATGGAAGAATTGCAAAATGGGTCCTATTGTTGTCAGAGTTCGACATTAAATATGTTACTCAGAAATCCGTTAAAGGACGAGCCATTGCTGATCATCTTGCCAGTTGCCCCCCTCTTGAAGCAGAAGTGACTAGGGATGAATTCCCAGATGAAGATATTTTAGTGATGGAGCCTGTCAGATGGAGAATGTACTTTGATGGAGCTGCTAATCGAAATGGGAGTGGAATAGGGGTGCTCTTAGTTTCACCAATGGAAACCCATATACCAATCTCTATTAAGCTCAATTTCTCAGCAACCAATAATGCTACTGAATATGAAGCTTGCATACAAGGTCTTGAAGCGGCTACCAGTTTGGGTATCAAAGAGATAGAAGTTTTTGGAGACTCCGCTTTAATAATCAGGCAAATCCAGAACAAGTGGAAGATTAGAGAAGAAAGGTTGCAACCTTACTATGAGCATCTTCAAGAATTATCCAAGAAATTCGAAAAAATTGAGTATCACTACATTCCCCGCACACAGAATCAATTTGCTGATGCGTTGGCTACATTGGCTTCCATGATTGACATTCCAGATGGAACTGATGTCCACCCATTGATCATTGAGCAAAGGGATGAACCATCATATTGTTGTGCCTTGGAAGAAGAAATGGAAGAAGAAGAATGGTATGCAGATATATTTCAGTTCCTCAAGCATGGGACCTACCCTGATACTGCTGACAAGAATGACAAAATGGCGATTCGACGCATGGCAACTAATTACATAATTTGTGGAGAAAGGTTGTATAGAAGATCATATGAGGGAGTTCATCTCCTTTGTGTAACAAAAAAAGAAGCTCAGCGTATCATAGAAGAAGTGCATGAATCTGAGTATGGACCACATATGAATGCCCACATGTTATCAAGGAAAATTCTACGTCTGGGATACTATTGGACCACCATGGAAGCTAATTGTGCAGCTCATGTTAGAAAATGCCATGAATGTCAAATACATGGGGATTTGAAGCACATGCCACCAGTTCAATTACATTGCTTAAGCTCTCCCTGGCCCTTTTCTACATGGGGCATTGATATAATTGGAAAAATTAATCCAAGGGCTAGTAATGGTCATGAATACATCTTGGTAGCCATTGATTATTTTACAAAGTGGGTAGAAGCTGCATCTTATAAAGTTTTGAATTCCAAGAAGGTTGCGCAGTTTATCAGAACAAACATCATATGCCGGTATGGAGTACCTTATGAGATCATCTCCGATAATGGATCACACTTTCGAGATGAGACCTCCAAATTATTGACAGAATATGGCATTAAACATCATAGATCTTCCCCCTATCGCCCACAAACAAATGGAGCAGTTGAAGCTGCTAATAAAAACATTGGGAAGATATTGAAGAAGAATGCCCAAAACCACAGAGATTGGCACCTCAGGCTACCCTTTGCCTTATGGGGATATCGTACATCAATCCGTACGTCTACAGGGTCGACCCCATATTCCTTAGTATATGGCATGGAAACAGTGCTACCCATAGAATTGGCGGTACAGTCACTTCGAGTTGTTATGGAAGAAAAAATCCCAGAAGCTGAATGGATGCAAGACCGGTATGATCAATTATGCATGATTGATGAAAAGCGTCTAAGAGCAATATATCATCATCAAGGTTATCAAAGAAGGGCAAAAAGATCTTTTAACAAAAGAGTCCGTCCACGTGAATTGAAGGTTGGAGATTTAGTGCTTAAAGAAATACGGGCCCCAGTACATGACCCAAGAGGGAAGTTCAAACCCAATTGGTCTGGGCCCTTCATGATTAAAGAGATCTACCCTGGAGGTGGGACAAGACTTGTGGACTTAGACGGAAACTCGTTCGTGGAACCAACCAATCTTGATCAGCTGAAGAAATATCATGTGTAAAAAAAAAAAAAAAAAAAAGATAGATTGAAAACCCGAAAGGGCAGTCTATGCAAAAGGAGAGATAAAAAAATTGAGTGTGAGAGAGTCTGCTAGGTTGAAAACCTGAAAAGGCGACCTAGGCAAAAGTTAAGACAAAAAAAAAAAAAAAAAAAAAAAAAAAAGATAGATTGAAAACCCGAAAGGGCAATCTATGCAAAAGGAGAGATAAAAAAATTGAGTGTGAGAGAGTCTGCTAGGTTGAAAACCTGAAAAGGCGGCCTAGGCAAAAATTAAGACAAAAAAAAAAAAAAAAAAAAAAAATTTGAACTACGTGATGACCTGATCCTTCTTTAAAAGGGTACGTAGGCAACCATATTGGTTCGGTCAATACAATAATCATTCATTTATTTTCTGAAGAAAATAAAGCAAAAGCCAAAATGCAACATTTTTATTCATCAAAGAGCCCTAATACATTGGAAATGAAAAATAATCCTAAATCGAAGCCTAAATTGACATATCTTTATTCAAGATAAATTTATTTAAAAGCAAGACAAATCCTAATCAGTTTGGAGTTTAGTTGTTTCTCTTTCTCTTCCTTGATCCTTCTCTAGAAGTTTTCAAAAAAGCCCGCCTTTTCTTCCTCAAAATTTCCTCTTGGTCATACACTTCTTCAGCCAACCAAGCTAAATAAGCATGGTTATTCTTCAAAAGTCCAGCCCGCCTATAAGAATTCCCAGCTCTGTCTGCATTTATCAGCCCCCTCTCATAAATGGTAATTGTAGTTGATGTTGCATTTACCATTCCAAACTCACGAGCTTCTCCAGGAACTTTTGGTTCTAAGTCGAACTGTCTTAATAACCTATCACCTCTATAAAAAGAAGCCTTTCTTAGACCCATCAGAAACAAATGGTCCCATCCAGATGATCGTAGCCTTGGGTTTTGGCACCCCCACCAAGAGCAATACCAAAGGACAGATGCACTGGACCTCTCTTTCAGGTGCTTAATCCAATCTCGTTCAGTGACACAACCAGTTCTCTTCAAAGAACGGCCACGATAATGCTCTGGTCCATAGGAAGACATCGTAGGAGGCAACACCAAAGATAAGTGATCCATAAGCCAGATCTGAAGGAGTAGAGGGCTTCCATGGAATAGCAAAGTTTCTTGGTTGGATAGAGCGTCCAGACCATGAAAAGTTTCAGCAAGAACAATGGGAATGATATTCTTCTCATTTTCTGCCTCATGAACTATGTCAGCCACTCTTACATCGGCAAAACCATGATCACCAGTAAATAGCAAGAACTCACTCAAAAGACAAAAAGCCAATGCGAAACATTTGCTTCGGCTTTGACGGAGAGTTTTGACCTCCATTGGCATGAACTTATCAATCATTTTCTGAACGTCCACCCATTGACCATCCAAGAGTGGAACTACTTCTTTCAAAGGAATCCTCATCAATGAAGAAAGCCTAGCTTGATATTTAGGCTCACAAGATGGCACTGCTGGATGAGCGTCAATGTCACAACCTAGGATTGCCGTGAATTCTTCAACTGTGGGACACAGTTCAGCAAGGTGGAATCTGAACACATGGTCTTTTGCATCCCAGAATCGACTGGCAGCCATGAGGAATCCCCAATCAAGTTTCACACGCTTCAAGACTAAGAGACCTTTCAACCCAAAAGCTTGGAAGTTTATACGATCAGATTTGTCCATGCCATCCACCCATTTATTCAAAAGGGTGAGAATGGAATCAGACCGATTAAATGTATTGGAATGAGAAGAAAAAGAGATAGTGCGGGCCATTATTGAGTTGTTTGTTTAATCTTGTTGGTAGAGTATTATATAATTTCTAGAACTCCAATACTTATACAGTTACGTTTGCTTTTGAAAGTTTTGAATCATATATCCAATAAGAGTAAGGGATTATTTTGAAGGCTGAAGTTGCAAATTTCAGCACTAATAGAAGATAAGCAAAAGTTTATCGCCAAAAAAGAAGAAGATAAGTACTAGGGGCATTGCAATTGATATTGGCCCCTTTGCTTTTGCAATTAATTTTCCTGAAAAACTTTTTACATAATGAGGGATATTGGCTCATTTACTTTCATTAGTCCATTAGTTTCATGCAAGCATTTATACTAGGGGCATTGGTTCAAATTAATTGGTTGCTAACAAGCTTGAGAAAGGAAATTTTTTTCTCTTTTGCAGGAATTAAGCAAAGATCTCTCACTCAATTAGTGTTCAATAACCACTTTGGGTCTACATCACACAAGACTCAACTAAGGAGTCTCTCGCATCTCAGGCCCTAGGGTTTGACAAAGTTTTTTTTTGAAAATCACAAAAACATTTTCAAAATGTCCAACATGTTCTCACAAATACAAATTTTTGACAAGAATATCAAAATTTTCAAAAGAAAATTCAACAAGATTTTCAACAAGTTTCGGGTTAAAAAAATAGACAACCCAACAAAGTTTTTATCAAATTTCAAGAAAGAACATTCCAAGAATGCCCAACATGTTTTCACAAATTCCAATTTTGATAAGAATATCAAAATTTTCAAAAGAAAATTTAACAAGATTTTCAACAAATTTCGAGTTCAAAAATTTTCAAAAAATAGATAAATTTTTTTAGAAAATTTGCCAAGATCTTTAAGAAAACCCAATGGACTTTAATTTACAAGTTCAAAATTTTCAAGAAAAGTGCCAACACATTTTGGATCAAAATTCTTTTTGGAAACCAACAAGTTTTCATCATACATCGGTTAAATTTTCAAGTTGCAAAATCTGGTGTCTTTCTTTTACATTGACATTCACTTTTTCAAGCTTTGTCAATGAGGGGCATTCTGTTGACACCCCATTTTACAACTTGCATTTAACCAATCGGTGGA
The DNA here is from genome assembly GCA_032878915.1 of Castanopsis chinensis. NCBI lineage: Eukaryota > Viridiplantae > Streptophyta > Magnoliopsida > Fagales > Fagaceae > Castanopsis > Castanopsis chinensis. The sequence goes on from JAVQMG010000115.1 coordinate 21,230,636, forward strand.
TCTTCAGATTTGTGATACAAAACAAATTTTGAGGTTCTAACGATCATAATGGTATGTCATGGGTTTTGATTGGACCACCCGATCAAAAGTTATCATACCATCAATTTTCAATGATCATGGCTCACCTACATGATGAGCCCAATCACATTCTATCTTAAACACTTAATTTTGATTGGTTCCAACAAGAATTAATTTAAAATTAATTAAGTGTGAATTTTGATTGGATTTCATTTTATTTATTTATTTATTATTATTTCTTTTTGTTATGGCATCTTATCTGCTATTTTGAAAAAATTTGGAGAGAGAAATATATGATCCATGAAAAACTAAAAAAAAAAGAAAAAAAGGAAAATGCTAAAAAAAAAAAAAAAAAAAAAAAAAAAAAAAACGTTATTATCTTCAGCAGAAACTTGAATCACATTTTTGGCTTAGAAAACGTTGAAATTTGATTTTCTCTATTTCTGGAAAAGTTGTAGAGAATTAAATTTCCTTTCAAAAAAACACCAATCCCGAATCAATTGGAATTTTGAGAAGAGAGTTATGGCCAAAATACGAAACAGGTGCAGAAGATAACACAAATTCAACATTATCTTTAATTTTCTTTCAAAATTTCAAATGAGGATCAACACCCAATCTGATCAAGCTTATCTAATTGGCTTATTCCCTTCCTTAGTTTCAGAAGAAAGTTTTTGAAAAAAAACAAGTCGGATAGGAAAATAGATACATTCTTTGAAAAATTTCAAAAAAAATTAGAAAAACGCTCAAAAAACGTTACTATTTTCAGCAGCAACTTAAATCGCATTTTTAGCTTGGAAAACGTTGAAAATTGGTTTTCTCTATTTCTAGAAAAGTTGTAGAGAATTAAATTTCCTTTCAGAAAACACTAATTTTGAATCAATTGGAATTTTGAGCAGAAAGTTAGAGCCAAAATACGAAACAGGTGCAGAGGATAACAAGTTCAGCATCATCTTCAACTTCCTTTCAAAATTTAAATGGGGATCAACACCAAATCCATTTCAGCTCATTTAAACAGGTTTATCTCCTCCATTAGCTTCAGAAGAAAGCTAAAAACTTAGCTTTAAAACTAAGTCATCCCTTCCCCTATAAATAGAGAAGACCTTTTCCATTTTCTGGACCGCGAATTCCCTTTAGAGAGCTAGTGAGAAAGCAAAAAAGAAAAGCTGTTATGCAACCCTTGTTCTTACTTTGGTTGTAGTTGAGTACTTCCTTGCTTTCTCCCTAGCCCTTTAAGTGATCACTTCCCCCTTTTTAATTTATGCTCTATGCTGGTAAGTAGTAATTATGTTCTTAACTTTTCACATGTGCTTGAATAATTGCTTAACGAGTTTTTATTTATTTCTTTCATAATTGCTTAGATGATTAAATATGCTTAAAAGTTTTATTTTTTATATATTTTTTTTTTTCTTTGCAATTATGTTCATGAAAAATAACATGACAACTTTGTTTTTCTCACATGCTTAGATGAACATGTCTAGGCTAGAAATTCTTTGTTTACATTGATTTCTTGGATGAACATGCCATTACTTTCATGCTTTCTTTACAATAAAATTGTTATCTAACAAATTTCATTTTTTTGTTTGTTTTCTCTTTATGTCAAATTCCCCTAACACATATTTGTTTATAATTCTTGCAAATTAATCTGTTAGTATGGCATATTGTGTGTATTTGTTTGACATGACATGATGTTGGCCACCTTAACCTAGGAGACCGGTTTTACCGGGCGAGATGGATGCTTAATCCCTTCCCATCTCGTAAATTAGCCTCCGAACCAAGATCAAGGGTTCTAGACTAGGCTCTTGTATTTGCAATTCTACATTTTTAGAATGTAACTAGGAAATAAAGCAATGTAATTTTCTTTTCTTAGATTGTATCTAGGACAAAAAGCATTGTAAATTCTTGTTACAAAATTGATGTAAATTGTCATATATTAATACAACAGAAGCATTTCTTTATATTAAAGGTTTTCTTATTTTTCCATTTAAATTAAATAAGTGGCGACTCCATGTAAAACCCTCGATCTAGGGGGGAGTACATTTTACAGTGAATTCGTACATTTTGAGCATCACGATCCCACCCGTTCGCTCGGGTTAGGCCCAGTTTGAGAAATAAATTTGCGGGCCCGGGGTCGCGGTCGCTCACACTTACCTAACTCTCTGGCCGCATTAATGAAGAAGTGACGCTTGAATATTGGATTTCAACCTTACCCTCACCCCCAGAGATCTTAGTAAAAAGATATGATGGGACAAGTATCCAAGAGGAACATCCAGACTACACGTGGAAGAAAGAAGAAAGGGAGGCAGGCCTATAAAGGGGAATTTTTTCGAGAGAGAGAAGGAGGGGGGAGAAAACTTGTAAGAAAACACAAACATTTGTCCTTGGCAATAATATATGAAGTAATATTTCATCCACGTTTGATAAGTACGCATGTATTCTGTGATTGAACCAAACTTTTAGGTTATCTACCGCCCAAAACCCTAGATTAGAAACCTGCTCTCTATAAATTCATTGTTTAGGGCTCATAGGCTTGGTCCGGAGGTCTGACTCAACACAAAACTTGATTTGTGCCCTTACATTAAGCTATGTACATTTGTAATTTGAAAGTGTTTTAAATTATGTAATTTTTTTAAGGAACATAATGCATTTTACATTATAAGGCGAGATAAATTGTAAATAATATAGTTGGTTAAAATTTGTTTATAGTACTTCTTACAAACTATTCATCAATTGTCTAGCCTAAAGAGGAAGCATATATAAATAAATCTATAACTTATATTAGAGGGAAAAAAATGTAATGTTATCAAGAGTCTACCAAAATTGTGAAAGTAGATCAAAGTAGACTAAAGTAGATCAACATGTACTGTCAGTACTGAACTGAATTAAGTGGGCCAAACTAGACTAAAATAAGAATACATAGTTTATTTACTTATGTTATATTTTTGTCTCAAAACCATTTGGCGAGTTTGTGGAACTGATTTATTTCTTCTTCTTCTTTTTTTAATATCTTTAAATTTTAATTATGTATAATTTTTTAAAATTTCGCCTTTTTAAGTATTTTAACCAATTTTCAACAAATAAAACTACAATTTTTTTTTAGAATGAAATAAAACTGCATTTAAATTAATATGATGGTGTGAAAAACTAAAACCCGATTTTTCTTTATAATAGTCTAGGATTTAGGTGTTGAAACAGTTGAATAACGGACATTATTTTATGGGTTGAGGTTGTTGGGGTTGAGTGCATGATTATCCTCCGACCAAGAATATGCCATAACATAGGGGACGCCAAATAAGACCAAGAATAGAGTGAAGGGGATCCAACCTCGTGGTTTGGCCCTAGAGAACATTGAGTTTAATGATGACAGACAAAAAAAGAGACCAACAATATGATACCCATGATTAATGGTCATGATTCTTGAATTGTTCAGGTTGATTATTGTGTTGGTATGTGATTTCATCTTCCAATAAATGACTCTTTTCTTTAGAGACTAAAGTCTTTTTCAGGTAGATAATATCTCTCTCCTAATTTAATACAAGTCTTAATCAACAGCTCATACAAAGTCAAAACTTTTTTGTTGCATTATTGACACAAGAAACATGTGCTTTGGAGACTTTTTGCTTGGACAAAGAATTCGCTTATAATAAGTAAAGCATTTTACTTTCCAATGTTATCGTAATTTTACAGTGTTCAAAGTAATGAAAGTGAGGATGATGTTGTCATCACCAAATAATTAGCTCCAAGAGCCAATTCCAATTGTTCAAAATCTTCCGAATTTAGAAATAATTTGTTGAAATCATCTATGTCACAGGCATTGCGCTGCAACTAGGTAAAGCAAGAGAGATGATTTCTGCTCAGGCAGAATCCCATAATCAGTTTGTCTGGAGTTGAGAACCCTGAGTGAACACTGACCTTACTAAATCAGCCAACATTTTACTTAGCAATGGTAAGTCAGTATTAAGTACCGTCTATATTGGAAATTGGCATCCCAGCTTTGCATTTCTAAATCAAGATTGAGAAGACACATGGCAAAGCCAGTAGCATTTCAACTGAATATACTTGGCACCAATATGCAATGTGAGCAATGCAGTCAATGGAAGTTGAATCTCAATTTTGATAATGCCCTCTGGTTTCTTCTATGAATCTATCTGATACTCTTATCTCACTTGTACATGAATTAGCAAAGAAAAATTCAATGCAGGGTTGATCGCCGCAGCAAACATGGAATGTCAAAAGTTAGAGAATCTGAAAGTGCTGTTGACAAGGATTCCAAGAAGCTCAGAAACACTAGATAAGAACTTTTCTCAAGACAACTGAGTGAAGGATAAATCATCCCTAGAGTTAACAAAAAATAAAGAAGAAAATATAGAGATGCTACAATATTTCCCTAATTAATTATAGACACAAAAGTCAATATGAATACACAATTTGTTCCATTTCTTTGAGCTTTGCATTCTACCTACAGAAATTCACCTTGACTACAATAATTGAAGATAATATTTCGCAATTTTTGTAGGTTAAAAGAACTTGTGAAAACTTTTGCTTTTACGCCTCTCAAAAGCAACTATTTCACGGAGATTGTCCAAATAAGATCTGCATCAGATTCCACTGTTATTTTTTCTCCTTTAACAACATTTGATGTGCTTATTAAACCACCAAACCTCATCTCTGTATTAGCTGGAATAGACAGAACACAGATTTACAGGACATTAGACAATAGCAAATTGCATAGCCACAGAGGTAGTTAAAGAATAATATATAAAATGAGCACACATTTTTTAACAATATAAATAATATTTTATTGAGAAAAAAATATTAATTTTTTGTACATGATAGGATGTGGAGTGCGACAAGAACATCAAAGCCAAGAAAGGAGTTCTTCCCACTAAAGCTTGTTAACTAAAAGCAATAACTCAAAAAATTATTATGTGATTGTGATACACTCACTGAGATCCCATTGTAGTCCAGTTGTTGTAGTGCTTTTGGATAACGGAAAAGGAATGAGTCCACAATGCGGACCCTCAACAGAGGATTGAATATGGATTTCATGACGATGAGTTCTTGGAAGAAGGTGAACGAGTGATTCATCAGTTATAAGAATTATTCTCAAGCTTGAAAAGACAAATAGAACATTGAGGTTTCCTAACGTGTGATCAAACCGCCCACCAAGTGCTCCAGCAACAAGAATGCATAGCTGGCATCAAATCAAGAATAACAAAAATTACAGGCCAAACAAAGCATGCATGCCAGTAATAATTCAGCAGATTTGCAATGCATCTGGCACTACAAATTAGTACTAACGAGTCCCTAATCACAATGTGCAAGAACTAAGGCAAATGGTTCAATAAAAGAATATTAAAATTGCAACTTTAATATAAGCAACCAGACATATTCAAGCTCACACAAGCAGAGCAAATTTTATAAAAAAAGAGCTTCTATGATGACTGTATTTAACTTACATTTGACTCATCAAGGTTCGGTGTAAAGTCACGTATATATGCTACACATTTATGTAGATCAGTGGTGTCCTGATCTTGAGATTCATCCAATATCTTGGTTCCCTGAACACAATAAACAAACATAGACATCCTGAGAATGGCTCCAGCACACTGCATATGCAAAAACCAAAGAGCAGTAACACCATAATAACATAAAATGCACAAAAAGACTTGTCAGATAGGATACACATATCATGGATCTATAGATGCCAATTCCAGAGATGACAACATATTTGTAAAGGTTTAACCAAGGTCACAAGTTTCAAAATCATGCAGGAATGACAGGATCAATTGAAGGGTTTGTGCACGAAGGAAAGAAAGATAGTTACCAGGTTTGCATAAAAGTCCAGTACTTCTGTTCGGATTGAATCCATGTCACCTTTAATAACATCGGGCTTGTACCTGGCACGAATCCTAGAAGTCAGTGTTGCTTTACAAACCAGCATTATGTTGACACACGAACTTCTTTATAACTTTCAAAACAAGATAATATACCCCAAAATAACAAAATACTCAAAATTCTATATTATGCAGTCTAATCTGGTTCCTTGAATGCTACTAAGCAGATTTGAGGCTTGAGAAGCAAAATTGATATAGCTCATCCAAAACAGCACACAACACTAAAGAACAGAATTTGACCATCCCATCATCAAGAGCATTGGGGAAACGCTTAAAATAGATCTCATTCCTGGCATGAAATATACGTACTAAAACAGGTAACACCACATAAGAATATACCAAATGATTGAGAAACATATTTACTGAAACAGGGGATACCCCGCGAGACAATTCAAGCTTATATGCAGGAAATTCAGTTATTATAGATAGAAGGCTTCATTATGCTTTGATCTGAAACTAAAACATGAAGCTTTCTTGAGTAGTTCCTTTGATGAAGCAAAGGAAGTCACAAATCCATCAACACATTCAAGTGTAGATCTTTCATCAAGGTAGTAATTGTAGGATGTATCCTAGCCTTGCCACATTTCAGCAGTTTCCAATGACTTCAAATTCATAGTAATTCCTAATGCCTAATATGAAGCCATTTTATTTTCAGTTTCCACAGAACATGTGGCTCTCAGCCTGTCTTCTCAATTTTGATCCATTTATATTTTATATAGGCTACAATTTTATAACAATAGCCACCACAAACTTTTAACTTAAGTGGACTAAGATCAACTGTAACTATTTCTAAAGTTTAAAGGGTCTTACAAACACATAATTTCCATACTATAAACTATATGTCCCCACACATATACAACAACAAATATCTTTCAATGTTAAAAACAAAGACAATAAATCCAAAAAATAAAAGTTTTCTGATGCACTTTGCGTTTACACTTTCTACCTTCCCCTCATAAGCTCCACATGTCTCAAAAGACACACGCAAATTAACTAACTTTTTTAACAAATACATTTTAACCGAGAAATTAAATCTTAAAGAACAAACCTTTTATTTATTTTTTAATATTTGGGATAAATAAGAACAACCTTTTTCGACAACTTTTTTATGAACTAGTACTCTAGCTTGTGTTCTACAACAGCATAAAGTGCAGGTTCACAAATCACAAGAAACCATTTAATTTTTTTTTTTAAAACGCTTAGAACTTAGAAGTTACAATAAACGGTCTACTATATGCGCAAGATTTTTTTTAAAAGCTCAATATAAAAAATTAAACAAGCACATAGCACTAAATTAAAACCCAGAAATTAAATCAATGGAATATATATATATATCAAAGAAGAAAAAGACCTGGTTCGAACATGGGAAGGATCTTCATGTGGAAAGAGCAGAGGCATTTCATCATACACACGGTTGGCGCCTCCATCAGCACAGAGATGAAGTTGAGCTGCTCTAAATAACAAGTACGCACGCACCGGATCATTTCTCAGAATATTAAAAAAGAGGAAAAAAGAACAGACACAGAGAGAGAGAGAGAGGGTGCAGGATAAGTACCGTGGTTCCAAAGCCGAGGAGTGAATCTGGGGAGGCTTTGGTTAAGCACGACGAGTGCGTACGTTTGAGGAGGTCGGTGGTCTGCCGGGATTGTCGGTAAAAGGAAAGTCGAAGAATGGGACATAACCTCCATCGCTAGCGTGCGGTACACAAAACCAGTTCCACACACACACCGACACACGCAGAATAAGGGAAAGGAGAGAGAGAGAGAGGAAGGGTCGGTGTTGTTTAATCAACGGTTCTTGTTGTTTAAATATATATATATATATATATATATATGTGAAACAATACAACATATTTTCACAAGATCTTTTTATATATATTTTTATATGTTTGATAACAACGTTACAACAATATTTTTTAATTAGATGTGAATATTGACAAATCCACCGTTAGATTATATTATCAAATATTAATAGTCATATCATCAATCAATTGTTAAAATTCAAATTTTTATAGTTTAAAATAATGCACAAAAAATGAGTTTATGGATCAAATGGTAAATAGCATCCGATTGATATGAAAATTTGCATGCATGTTAAGAACATATATAACATATAATTCATCGGTTGGATTTTCAAAATATTAATTCAATAACAAGTTATTAGGTAGTGTAACATTACTTAGAGTTACACCAAGTATAACTTGAACCCAATCTATTTTTATAATATTTAAATAACGTTACTGTAACAACATTCCTCGATAACATGAACCCTTTATTTTCAGTTGTTTCTGATTTGTGTTAGAGCCTTTTGGAACAAAAATATATACTATTATATATGGGGGATTAAAATTATCATTAGAAAGATGATGACGTGTGATGGTTACATTAGTCAAAATTTACCTACTATATTAATTTTCAACCCAAATCAGTTTTTATTTATTTATTTATTTTCATGTTACCATTTTTCACAACTTTTATCACATTATTTATCATAAATTTTTACCACCACTTGTTAAACTGGTTACTGGAGAAAGGCGGTGGAGAAAAATTGAGTCAAAAGTGGTCCAAATTTTTTTTTTATCAGGAAACCCTTTTTTCCTAAGTTTTTAGTTTTTATAGGGAAAATTTGAATGGTCAATTTTCGTTGTTTCTTTTTTTTTGAATTGTCAAAGTTATTGTTTGATTAGGATAGTCTGAGATACCTTAAAGAATGCTATTAGTATTATGTACCGTCTAGTGTATACTTATCCAAAAAAGATTTTATAACTATAAAATAAAATTAATGTAATAATGTTTGGGACACAATTATTGATTTGATTTATAGGTTGTTATGATTTATGTATAATAAAAGTATTGTGAATTTTAGGTAGCTCAACTAGTAAAATCTTAAGATTCAAATGTTAGCCTAGTAATAATGGGTCTTGTAAGGTCCTGTTTTGCACCTAAGCCCACAAATGGGAAGGAGATAGACCCAAAGAGCCCAATAGAATGAACGTCTAGAGAGTAGACTATAAATTTATGTTTTAATGAGTTTTGTATTAGGATGTGTGCCTTTAAATCCTATTATATGATGCTATGTATGACATTATGTATGACTTAATGTTGTATTTAACTTTTTATTATTATCTAAAATAATGGTAACATGAATATTAGGACATTATCATATAGTCCATGAGATGCGTAGTATGTAATTTATGTGAAAAGTCACAGAAGATATAAATCACAAGTTCTTTGTAAACTCAGAATTTATAGTTTGTAGTCGATGATGAAATTGGACATTTCATCTGCGTAGACTATAACATATCAATTAAGATGATTTGTCTTGATTATAGAAGTGAAGACTTCTAGTTAATATGTTGATATATTTTAAGAGTTAAAACATATTGAACTGGACCGTTGTGAGATTTATTATTCTCCTAACGACTGTCAAATGAATAATAAATCTCACGACTTCTATTTGCATGAACTCTTAATCCTGAGAAAATAATGGACATGATTATGAGATGTAGGTTGTTTTGATATATCAGGAGTGAGATCTAAAGTAACGGTCAAAACCTCAGTATATTGGACAGCCATATTTAGTGTTGATGGAACATATATTCTCAAAATGGAATTCATAATCCCTTAACGGAAATATAAAATATTCCCTTGAGATAAGTTTAATAGGTTTGGTTATTCAGAGTGTTAGGCTTAACCACTTTAGTAAGGAGTTACTAAAGTATATATTTATGAAATTGGATTTCATAAATATATAATGAATAACTTTAAAGGATTAAACTGGGTACTCAAGGATAAGATGTAGTAATTTCAAAGTGGCAGTCTATATTCATGACTTTGTATTATTACGAATATTTTATAAAGGGGTTGCGTGTATAATAAAATCTTGGGATATAATTAATTAATAAGGCCAATTGGATTGCGTGTATATTTATATAGTAGTATTAAATATAATTAATGGTAACTTTGGACTTGTCAAGAGTTGACGAAAAAGCCCAAGGCCCATTGGAGCTAGTGTCTTATTGGTCCCTTCTGATCTCACTTCAAACCACACACTAAAGTTCAATTGGAAAGGCCTAATAGGTCAGCCCAATTAGATAATTAGTTAGTTATAAATAGAGAACCATACATAATTTTTTTTAGAAAGAGATTAAAAAGAGTAGAGAAAAAGAAAAAGAGAGAGAGTGAGGCACACTTTCATTCTCCCTTGGAAACTGATTGAGAGACCACACTTTTTGGGCGTAAAGTGGAATCGAAGTGAAGATTAAAAGTGTTTCCAAGTACTTCTAATCTTTGTTTTGAATTTCTCCACACCAAGGTATGCTATTTTGTTTTTAAATTATAAAATTTACATAATGCCTGTTGTCAATCACGAATGAAATAGATCTTTATTTGTTGTTTCTGCTGTGTGTTTTGTATGAGATACAAAACCAGTTTTTCCAACATTTTGCTAGTAATAACGTTGGGCTAAAATCACAATAGAAGGAAACTTAAACAATTTGAATAGTGAAGATTGTCCTCAGTCTTAAGCTGAGGAGGTTGGTTCTTATATTTCACTCTCTTGAGGATAAATTACAGTGTTATTCTTGTGTCTACAGTGTTTCCTTTCTCTCCCTACTCTTTCTTAATCCCTTTTTCTCTGGGACCTTCTTCCCTCTTATACTTCCTTCTTCATCTCATTTTTGCTTTCCACGTGTAGGTTTAGACTACTAATATTGATACTTGTCCCATCAGCATCTTCCAGAAGTTTTTAGGTAATAGTTGTAAGGCTGAAAATCACTCTTCAAATATCACTTCCTCATTGATGCGGTTAGAAATTTAGATATAGAGCATTAAATGCGGTGGTGGTAACACCTTTTTCTTAGATATTTCACAACTATTCTTGCTCTCTATGGCCCCGTGAAACATATCTTCATCTACAAGATCTCCTAGAAGATCGTTCTAGACAACATGACGTACCATATAATTCTTACTTCGCTTAGCTGAGGAGATACCCCTCATCGGATTACTTCTTTTAGTTTCTTCTGTCACAATTTGCTTGTGGATCTCTAGGTTTGACATCTTTATCGCTATCAATCTGACCTCAGACAATTAAACAATCTCGGACAAGGCTCATGGCCCAAAAATGCACTTCTAGCCTTTTATCACTACAGGTCTAATGGCATTTTTTTTTTGTCACATATTTGTGATTTGAACCTCATTTCTCATTCTCCCACCATCTATCTATTTAAAGAAAAAGAACAACAACTTTTGTCTTTGAATAAGGCATATGGATTTGATTCTCGCTTACATCACAAATCAATTGGTGTCTTAATCAAATGGTAAGAATAATAATTATTGAGCAAACACTATATATTAAAAATCCCAACATAATTGTAATAAATGAATTTAAGTGAAGTTGACTTTGTCTAATCATAACAACCCATCATAGGCCAAGAGCCTTCTAATTCAATTAATATTTTCTAGCATTTTCAATTAAAATATCTACGTTTCAAATCTCCTCTATCCCAATTCTTAAATTAAATATATATATATATATATATATATATATTTATGTGTGTGTGTGTGTGTGTGTGTGTGTGTGTAAAGTCATGGATGTGTAAACAAAAGAACTAGTGTAAGCAACATTCACCAAGGAATTTAATTAGGAACATGGTTTAAGTCCAATGCTTCAGGACACTAAATCCAATACAATGTAAACACGTCTAATTATGCATTTGAGAATTGTTAAAAAATAAATTAAAATATTATTTTGCCTTTTTTTTTTAACACATTTAACATAAGAATTACCAAAATTTATATCTTTTAATAAATATTATCCAAATAAATTACTAAAAATATACAATATGTCGTTTTTAAATAAGATCCCATGAAAAACAAAATAAAACAAAACACTACACCCAGACCCAAACATTGCCTTTTAAACCGTGAGTGACAATTAAAAAATGTAAAGAACTTGACATTTTTTTTAATACAAGATATAAATTCTACTTTAACATAATTTAAATATATATATATGAAGTTCCTCCCCTCTTAGAGACTTGAATTTCGACCCCTGCCCCCAACTCCTCACAAGCACTAAGATTATATCTACAAGCAAATAACCTCCGGATACAATACTAAATAGTCTGCAAGTATGTCATGCGCACCAAACATTTTTTGAAGTATGAGGAAATTATACTATACCCCAAAACTTAAGGAGAGTGACGCTCTCCTCTCTTGAGGTTTGAAGAAAATTAACACATTAGTCTTTCCATTAATAATAGCTACAAAATATTCCAAATTCTTAAAAGTTGGCAAAGTGTATGTGTAGTATTGTAAGAATTGTAGGAGAAAAGAGAGAATTACTGGAGATAACCTGGTTTGCTAACCTACTCGGAGTTGTTGTTGGAAGTGTTGCTTTGGAAGTTTGGTGACAGAGAATGGTAAAATTTAACCTAAAAAGCTTCCATCAAACATGGTTAGGGGTTCCTAAAAACCAAAAAAAAAAAAAAAAACCGAAGTTAGGGCGTGGTCAATTATGTTACTAGATTCAATGGATAGATCAATATGTTGATTTCCTCCAAATCTCAATGGATGAAGTGTTATTTCCCTTGAATTTTGAGGAGAAGCCCAAGTTTATGCTCAACTTTTAAATGAGTTATGCATGTTCAAATATAACAATGCGCTCGTGAACAAGTTCGTCAACATGAGGCTTGATTTAAATGTAAATAATTTGACATAGTTTACCTTTAAATTGTTTAGGAGGAAAATTCCTCCTACCCACCACATGGCAGTTCAAATGACTATCCACATGTACTTTTAGCTATATTACCTATTTAATAAGTCATATGATGTATTTAAATCATTTTAATGAGTTGGGTAATTTAATACATATGGATAATTTCAACCCTATATAATATTTCATGCTTATATGTATATGCATAAAGAAATATACTTATACAAACTCGATACTTGATCATGTAAGATTGTAAATAAGTTTTTAAGATATCAAGTGAGTACTTGCAATGTATTGATGATATAAATAGTCAACTTGGTAGTGAAAAATACATTTTTTAAAAACAATATAAGGTTTGTAAAATACTAAGTGACTCAAATAATTTTTTAATATATAATTTATTTTTTAATTATTAGCATAGTTTTGCGAGACAAAAAAATGTAGCTCTTGTGTTGTGTTTACCATACATGTAAAAAGAATAAGTTTTTTTTTTTTTTTTTTTTTTTTTTTTTGAGGGGAGGAAGAATAAGTTAATCAAGTAGTTTGCAAGTTTGCCTACTTACTTAAACATAAAATGAGTCAAGCTAAAACATGTAATTTACTTTGTTGATAAGCTTGGGCTTAACTCTCATTTGAAATATAATTAAATTAATGGGCTTGCTAACTTTCAATACTTGTCTCGCTTGTTTAGAGTACTACAAAGTAGTCTTATTACAATATTACCTAACCTTTTCTTTAAACCCTCATTTCGTGGTAAACATGAAGAACTCCTAAGTCCTAATGCAATTATATAAAACAGTTACAGAACATTTTTCAACACTGAGTTTCATGATTTATGCTATTTCAAACATTATTTTTATTAATGCCTTGAAAGTTGAAAATATTATGAAAGTAGCTAGGAAGCCCCTCCCCCTACTACTTAAGATTTTTTTTTTTGCTAAATACTTATGAATGTTGTTATTTGCACAAATTTGTATGCTTTAATTTTGTAAGCAAAGTCTATTTTAATTTTTATAGAAAATAATAATTTGTTACAATAGTGAACATGAAAATAGTACATGGACTTTGTAATACAATGCGAACAAGCTATGCATTAAAAACAATCCGGTTCTACCATTATTAATCTTTTACTTTAAATTTTCTAGTACCACAAGAAAAACAAATTAGAATCTTGTACTTTAAATGTGAATCAAGTCAATCACTTGATTTTAATGTTTTAAGAAGTGTACAAGAGTAATTAAAAAAAAAAAAAAAGCTCAGCTCGTTGGATTTTATAATTAAGATATATACATTATTATTATTCAATGTATTACATTATTATTGCTTGGATTTTGATAGGACAAATGTCCGAATAGTATATGTTAATGTTATCAGCAATTGAGAGTCTGAGAGAAACCATGGCATAATGTGTGAGAGACTCATCATTACCCAAAGTGATTGGGTTTCCCACTATCTATCAGCAGGATTAGTTTATGAATTCTCCTCAAACAAATTTTTTGTTGTCTTTTTTTTTTTTTTATTAAAAAAAAATTGATTAGTTTATGAATTTAATGCATGCGTGCATCTTAAATGGGACCCATAGTGGTTCAATCATCAATAATTTGGGTAGCTATGTGGGGTAAGTTCTTTTTTTTTTTTTTGAGAAACCTATGTGGGGGTAAGTTCTGATTTTGAATATTTGGAAATATAATTATGAGCAAGACTTTTTATTTTTTTTAGTAAACAATAATACTTATTAGAAAACACGCGAAAATAGTAATATTAGTATTTTAAATTAAGTTTATAATTATGAGCAATACTTAGATACACTACCTAGGTCCTATTCATTAAATTTTCCTTCTAAGATTCTGCTACGTAGATTTGTTCTCATATAATAGAAGTGTATTTTTTAATTAAATAGACATATGGTTGAATCTCAAGAAGGAAATTTAAGGAATATCACCTAAAATGTTGTACATAAATTTTGTCCATAAATTTTGTCATATAATTATAAACAAAATTAATATATTTTTGAAAAAAAAATTATTTATATTACTTTATCTACCAAATAAACTAAATAAATATTATGGATGACTACGATCCACAACCCATTATTTCATAAAATAAATTAAAAAAAAAAAAAAAGATGAAAAAGACGTATAAGTCTATGTGAACGGTGAACCAATGTACAATTGTGCATGTGATGGTCATGAGATAAATGAGTATTTGTAAGACAAAAGTAATCACAAATTGACATAATGTAAAGTAAGCTGTAGCATCCAATCATGACTTGGCCATAGAAGAAATATACATTGATTATTTTTGTACTAATTATAAAAGTCAAATTAGCTGTCTCTTGATTCACAATAATGTATTAAATAAATTTAATGAGTTTAATCTTCAGTTGTCGGCCAGTTTCTAAAAGGGAAGGATAGGCTTTATTAATGAACTCCCAAAAATCATCATAAAATGACCATTTAAGCTTATATTATATGATGGAGTATCTTATTATTATTATTATTTGAGAATAGTATCTTAGATATTTATAAACCATCTTTCATCCTAAAATATCATTAGTATTGGTGGCTGCATCAGTGGAGCCAACCCTATATTTTTTTTGCTGCTGAGCTACAGTGCACAGCTAAAGATGGTTGTGTACTGTAGCTAAGATGAAATATTTTTTAACTATTAAAAGATATATATATATTATTTTATTATATTGGTGGTGGTGATTATTGTTTATTGTAGCAGATATATTATTATATTGTGTTATTTATATTATTTATTGTGTTAAATGCTAAAATAAAACTACTGATATTGGGTGTTTTAAATAAAGTGGTAAAACAGATAAAGTAGTTTTTTGTGATGCCAAATTATTGAATTTTTTGTACAACTAATGCTGATGCTGTGATGTAGAATTCATCATTCAATTCATTCCCATTGCTCTTCCTCCTAGGGAGAGCATCAACAATCCAAAAGTTTTCTCTTAATTAACTAATTATAAGTAAAATCAATTAACAATAGTAAAAAAAAAATTATATAAGTATCAAACTCTTTGAATTTTCAATGAGCCCATTAAATAAACTCAATTTTGGTTGAAAATTACCTTTTTGTTTATAATAAAGAGAACAAGCAAGGTATTTTCAATGATAAACCAATCTGAATGTAATCATAACATCTTTTTACCCACAAAAAAAGTAATTTAAGAGTTCTAAATGATAAGGATTAAGGAAGTTGCAAGTGCTCTCTCAGATGGATTAAGGTTAAACATATGCATTTAAAGGATATCCATTGAGCCTATGATATATAACCTATATTGTGCCAAGCCCAACTAGTTTTACTTGAATTTAAACTTGCAGTTCTCACCAATATGCCAAAGCTATATAAATGGAAGTAAAGCTTTCATTCTCAGTGTATTGAATGGGATACATAAGTACCATCTCATTATTTATCATGTCCATATCGCATCCAATGTATTTTTTTTTTTTATTTGAGAAACACACACACACCTATATATAGGGGAATAGGAATGAGATAAGGGATATCACATTTAATGTATTACATCACATTACTCAAGTGAAACTTTATAAAAGTCACCATAAGATCTTGCGGTATAATATAGATTGGGCATAAATACAATTTATATTCTATAAGTTCGGTGAATTGTTATTTTTGCTGACTAAATTTAAAATTTGTCATTTTAGTCCGTTAATTTTAACAATATTGTCATTTTAGTTATTTTGTCCATTGCCATTTAAAAAACACCATTAACTTTCTTAAAACGACATTATTTAAAATCAATTTTTAATGTTACTAACATGAAACAATATCGTTTTAAGATAGTTAATGTTTTTTCAATCGCAATGGATGAAATGATTAGAATGACAATGTTGTCAAAGTTAACATACTAAAATGACATAATTTAAACTTAATGAATTAAATTGAAAATGCACCAAACTTACAGGGAATATACATTGATTCTAACACTAATTTTAAAGTCTAGGAACTTTTTGTCGTGTTGCCCTTTTATTCCGATGACTTGGGTTGTATATCAGTAACTTGTCTCACTAGTTACTACATATTATATATATATATATATATATATATATATGTATGTATATATATACACACTTGTACAAAACATTCTTGTCATTCTCAAGAACCGAAAGTTTTTTTTTTTTTGAGAATACTAAATATTTTTAACACACACACACAGGGAGAGGAGAGAGGGGAGAGGGGAGAAGATTTTAAAGAAACTTACAGTGGTATATATTTAAAAAGGCCTGAATCGAAAGTTATTTACGATGAGAAATTCATTTCCTTTATAATAAATATGCTCACAAAGATGGGTAAAGAATGCTCATATTATGGTTGGCATTAAGAGAAAAACATTACTCATTATTCAACCCTCAACCAACAAACAAAAAAGACAAGAAGGTACTGCACAGAAAATATTTGGTTTACGACTTTTGGGTATAAATTTTATACTTAATTCCAAAATCAAGCATCATTGTTCTGTCAAAATAAAAGGACCTCATAACTTTTTCTAATGATCAGAAAAACATACGAGGGAGTAAGGGACATTTACAATATGTATAATCCAAAGATGGCACATCCTCCGGAATTTTGCCATAACCCATGTTCTTTATTTTCCAATCCAATAAGCACATGTGCCTTGATTCTTTCTGTTTGGCAATTGATTATTTGCTAAAAGCTTTTTGCATTTTGTAACAATTTTTTTTTTAATTTTTGGTTTTTTTAATTCAAATAAACTTTTTTTTGTTACACATTTAACATAAAAGTTATCAAAACTAATCCTTTTTATAAATGTCATGCATAGGCTACTGAAAATACGTAGTTTTAATGCAATTTTCAAGCGAACACTTAATGTTAAAACTAGGCTTCGACGGGTTGGGCCGGGTTGGTTTTGGACCCAACCCAGACTTGACCCACCAGCGTTGGGTGGAGGAACCTGAAACCGACTACCAAAAAAATCAATTAAGTCGATTTCAGGTGAGGGGTGAGCGTCGATTGGTCGCTGGAATAAAATAAAAAAAATCGTCGAAATTTGGAAAAAAAAAAAAAAAAAGTTGTCGAAATTTGCATTTTATCATTGGAATTTTCTTTTTCTTTTTTGCTGGAATTTGCATTTTTTCGCTAAAAATTGTTGGGATTTGGCCGAATCTGGATAAATTCCACCAAATCTACCGGATCTGGTCGAGATCTCGCTAAATCTAGCTTGTTTTTGCAGGATTTGGCCAGATTTTTCAATAACTCCGGCCGGGTTCGGGTTGCTCAAGTTTTGGAGAAGTAAACTCACCACTCGACCCGCAGGTGTCAGTTCTTGAGAATGGAAACCCGCCGCCGACCGACTGGACCTTCAGTTCGGGCCGAAATTGGGTCGATGTCAGGCAGTTTTGCCTGGTTGTCGAGCTCCTGTCAGGTCTGAACAGCCCTAGTTAAAACCATTTGATCTTCCGAAGGAATTGGCCGCATTACAAAACAGATTTGTGCATGACTAAACTATTTGATTAGGATTGAATCTTTGAGGTATAAAGATGGGCATATACTATGGAACCAAAGTTTCACATGTTGGGTTGAATAATGTGATGAACTTGCTTCACCTTCACAGTATAATACTCGAGATAGATTTTATCAATTATAACTCTTACATGTATTAGTTGTCAATTAGGTGGAGAACACCGTGAGATATAATGAGAGATTCGCTTGCTTCCAAGTTCCAACCAACAACAAATGTGAGCCACATTTTAGGTCAATTTCATAATGTTTCTGTCCATCATCAGCTTTGCCACATGATTGAATCGACTTGCAAGCCATGACTTCACACAAACCTCAAATTAAAATAGGCCAAGTTGTAACTTAAACTATGCTACACCCTTTAAGCAATGTTACACTATTAAAAAAAATTTATATAAATATTGCACCTTTTAAGTAATGTCATTCTACTTGTAGTGCCAATAGGCCCAAGATACGTGTTGGGCTGGCCCAAAGGCTCTCACGAGAGGGAAAGCCTAACCTAATATCATGAGTGGTCCGAGGACATGATAAGTCCTACCTATTAAGTCACGTGACAAAGAGAAGTGTCATGCATGAACAGAGCTTCACGAAACACAACGTCCGAGGACAACCAAGTCCTTGGCAGTAAGCTGCCGAGGATAAGACGAGTGATCTGGCGGTTATAGAGCATCCATACTAGAAACCTTGGATACGGAAATTGAGAATGCGAGAATAAGGGATAAAGAGAAGTGACAGACAAATATCAAGGATAAAGCTGCTACCACCACATTGAAAACTCCATACCTACCTCCCTAGCCGCATTAATGAGGAAGTGACGCCTGAGCATTGAAATTCAACCTTACACTCACCGCCAGAGACTTTAGCAAGAAGGAATGATGGGACAAGTATCCAGAAAAGAACACCTGGACTACACGTGGAAGAGAGGAGAAAGGGAGGCAGGTCTATAAAAGGTAGAGAAAAAGCACAGGAGGGAAAGGAAATACACAAGATTGTCCTCGGTATTGATATATAAAACTAGATTCCATCCATGTATGTAACGGACGCATATGTTCTGTAATTTAAACCAATTCTTGTGTTATCTATCGCTCAAAACCCTAGATTAGAAGCACACTCTCTATAAATTCATTGTTTAGGACTCATTGGGCTGGTCTGAAAGTGCAACTTGGATCTAGCGTGATTTTGTGCCTCTACAATTGGCGCCGTCTGTGGGAATTCTTGTGTTTTGGCGCAGATAACGTGATGGTGGGTTCCAATCCAGATCGTGCAAAATCTTTAGGATCTCAACACCAAGATCCTTTCCAGCAGTTAGAACAGATGGGAGATCGAGAAGGTAGTGTACACACAAGACGAACCGCTAGTAACTATCCCAGGGGAGGAAGCAGGGGCTCTAATGAAGGAGGTACTAGGGCCATGCAGAGGGAAATTGACCAACTCAAGAGAAAGCTGCGCCGAGCCAAACGAAAACGGACGCCTTCCATATCTGACCCCTCCTCAGATGACTCCTAGAGCAGTGGCTATAAGCCGAGGTCGAGAACTCCTCCTAGCGAGACTTTCTCATACCAAGAGGGAAGTCTTCATGATAAGGCGAGCAAGAAATCTCTTTCCAGGGGTTTGGGCAGTGACGCTATGGGGAAGGCATTGCACCAGCTCTCTAGGTCACCTTTCACACGTCGTATTGAGAGAGGAAAGCTTTCTCGTCGTTTCACGCAACCAAACTTCACCATTTATAATGGCAGAACAGACCCAATGGAGCACATGAGCCATTTTAACCAACGCATGGCGGTCTATTCGCAGAATGAAACTTTGATGTGCAAAGTATTCCCCTCAAGTCTAAGACCTGTTGCGATGAGATGGTTTAATGGTTTGAAAGCGGACTCCATTGATTCCTACATGGAACTTACAATGGTATTTGGGTCTCGTTTTGTTACGTGTAGCAGAGTACCTCGGCCTCTAGACTCGTTGCTATCCATGACCATGAGAGAGGGCGAGACATTAAAAACTTACTCAGATAGATACTGGGAAGCGTTCAATGAGATTGACGGAGACTTTGATAAAGTAGCAGTCAACACTTTTAAGGTCGGCCTTCCAATCGAACATGATTTAAGAAAATCTTTGACCAAAAGACCTGTAAAGACTGTCCGTCGGCTTATGGATAGTATTGACGAGTATAAGCGAGTAGAGGAGGATCAGCAGCAAAGTAAAGGAAAAATGAAAATTGCCCCTCAGGAGAGCAGAGATTTCAAGACAGACAAATACAACAGCAAATGGCCAAGGAGGGATTTTGCTGGCCAGTCTAGATCGGCTACTCCTCAGACAGTAAACGCTGTGTTTTGTGAGCCGGTACAACAAGTGTTGGAGAAGATTTGTCGGGAACCATATTTCAGGTGGCCCAACAGAATGATAGGAGACCCTACAATACGCAACCAGAACCTTTATTGCAATTATCATCAGGATAAGGGTCACACCACTGAAAACTGCAGAAACTTATGAAATTACTTGAATCAGCTGGTCAAAGAAGGGAAGTTAAGGCAATTTATGAATCGGCCTAACGAACAAGGCACATAATCGGATTCTGTGAATCAAGGCAGTAACATTTCAAGACCTCCTTTGGGCACGATCAATGTCATATTCGCTGCACCAGGTCGGACTGGGTCTTGCCCTACCAGAGTAATGTCAGTTTTGCACCCCTCAGCCGAGGACCTTAACTCTGAGCCGAAGAGGATTAAGAGGAATCCTCCACCCATTTTGGGATTTTCTGAGGAGGATAAGGTTGGCACTATCTAGCCGCATGATGATGCGCTAGTCATCATGCTAAGGATAGGGGGTTATGACGTGAAGAGTGTGATGGTTGATCAAGGGAGTGGGGCTGACATTATGTACCCGGATTTATTTAAGGGCCTTAACTTGAAGCCTGAGGATCTCACGGCTTATGACTCCCCGTTGATAAGCTTTGAAGGGAAGGCTGTCATCCTGAAGGGGTTGATCCAGCTACCTGTGCAGTCAGCGCTAGTGGTGGTGGATGTAGATTTTATCGTAGTGGACGCCTATTCCCCCTACACAGCCATAGTGGCAAGACCATGGCTGCATGCCTTAGGTGCTGTATCGTCAACTTTGCATGTTAAGGTGAAATTCCCATATGAGGATGGAGTCGAAGAAATAATCGGCAGCCAGTCAATGGCAAGACAATGCATCACGGCGGCAATTACGCGTCAGGAAAAGCAGGAGTCCCAGGCCTTAGCTGAGAGTAGTTTATAGCAGTTAACGTCCTCGGCCAAGCCAAGTGTAGCCGAGGCTGAAGTGCCAGGTTGTGAGGAGTTAGAGAAGGTGCTTATTACTGATGATATGGAGAAGTTCTTCCAGGTGGGAAGTTAATTACCACTCCAAGAAAAAAAGCAACTAGTTACGTTTTTAAAACAGAACATCGATGTGTTTGCATGGGACGCTTACGAAGCCCCAAGGGTTGACCCAAACTTCATTTGCCATCACCTCAACGTCAATCCAGCAGCGATACCGCGGAGGCAACCACCTTGGCGCTCGTCCCAAGAGCATGCCGAGGCCGTCAAAGAAGAAGTATTGAAACTTAAAAAGGCAGGTGCCATTAAGGAGGTGTTTTATCTAGAATGGTTGGCGCATACAGTGGTGGTGAAGAAGAAGAATGGGAAATGGAGAGTATGTGTGGACTTTACAGATTTGAATAGGGCTTGTCCTAAAGATTCGTTTCTAATGCCCCGCATAGATCAGTTGGTGGATGCTACTGTGGGGCATCCTCGGATGAACTTTCTAGATACTTTCCAAGGATACCACCAGATACCCTTAGCTCTGGAAGGCCAAGAGAAGACAGCCTTTGTAACACCCAAGGGAAATTATCACTATAAGGTGATGCCCTTCGGCTTGAAGAATGCTGGGGCTACCTATCAGAGGATGATGACGCGGATGTTTGAACCACAACAGGAAAAAACAATTGAAGTGTACGTCAATGATATGGTGGTTAAGAGTAAAACTGTCTCAGCTCATATACCTGAACTGGATAACACCTTCCAAACACTGAGAAAGCATAAGTTACGCCTCAACGCATCAAAATGCTCCTTTGTAGTAAGATCTGGTAAATTTCTAGGTTACATGGTGACACATAGAGGAATTGAAGTCAACCCCGCTCAGGTCAAAGCCATTAATAGCTTACAGCCGCCTCGGAATCCAAAAGAGGTGCAAAGGTTGACTAGGATGACTGCTGCCCTCAACCGATTTATCTCAAGATCTACTGATCGGTGCAGGCCATTTTTCCAATTGTTAAACAAGTGGAAAGGATTTGAATGGACAGAGGAGTGTGCCGCTGCCTTTCAGCAACTTAAGAAATACCTTTCACATCCTCCCATCATGTTTTGGCCCGAAGTGGATGAAGTTCTATTTGCCTATATTGCAGTTGCAAATCATGCTGTTAGTTTGGTGCTAATAAGGGTCGATGGGGGTGTACAGAAGCCGGTTTACTATGTAAGTAAATCCTTACATGAGGCCGAGGTGCGTTATCCACCACTAGAGAAGGCAATCTTAGCCGTAGTGCATGGGACACATAAGCTCCCACATTATTTCCAGTCACACATGGTGGTGATTCTGACCCAACTTCCTTTCAAAGCCATTCTCTGAAGTGCAGATTATACAAGTAGGATTGCCAAGTGGGGAACCATCTTGGGTTCTTTTGACATCAAGCATATGCCCCGCGCATCTGTAAAGGGTCAGGTGTTAGTTGATCTAGTTGTAGAATTTACCGAGCCCACAATAGAAGATAATGTCAACAACATGGACATTGATGAAAAATCAGTTGGCGTGAATGCGTGCAAAGGCCCCCCAATGTGGACTGTTTACGTTGATGGGGCTACTAATCAAAGGGGATTCGGGGTCGGGTTAGTGATTACGACCCCAGAGGGTCTCACACTGGAAAAGTCCTTGAGACTGGGATTCTCGGCTTTAAATGCCTCTATTTTTTCGGGGGTATCTACTAGGGATGCGAATCTACCCATTTTCCTAAAACTCGAGAGAGAATGCTATGGTGAGGTTAGGAAATTTGTGTGGCCGAGGACGAAGAAACTAAGAATAACGAAAGAGATTGAGAAACAATAATGAAAGTAGAAGATTGGAAGACTTACTTTGGAGTAATAAGGTCACCTCGGCTTAGAATTGAGAAGGTGTAAGGACGCGTGTAGATTGCAGGAATAGACAGACTTGTTGTGCAGTTTCTGAAATGAGTAAAGAGCCTTTGAACTGTTGATACTTATGCCATCGAAAATCGTAAAGCAGATAATTTCCCGCCTACTTCCCCACATAGCGCTCATCCGTTGGATGGGCATCCTGCGGTTGAACGTAGGGAACAAAGAGCCGCCAACATTTAATGGAAGTGCACTCTGTAGACCGAAACGTCAGAAGCGGACTATTCCGCGCGCATGTATCGAAACCCTCATTCCTCTCAATAAAGTAGAAATAAGGATTTCGAGGGGCTATTGTAGTGCCAATGGGCGCAAGATACGTGTTGGGCCGGCCCAAAGGCTCTCACGAGAGGGAAAGCCTAACCTAATATCATGAGTGATCCGAGGACATGATAAGTCGTGCCTACTAAGTCACGTGACAAAGAGAAGTGCCATACATGAACAGAGCTCCACGAAACACAACGTCCGAGGACAACCAAGTCCTCGGCAGCTTACTGCCGAGGACAAGACGAGTGATCTAGCGGTTGTAGGGCATCCATACTGGAAACCTTGGATACGGAAACTGAGACTGCGAGAATAAGGGATAAAGAGAAGTAACAGACAAATATCAAGGATAAAGCTACTACCACCACATTGAAAGCTCCATACCTACCTCCCTGGCCGCATTAATGAGGAAGTGACGCCTGAGCATTGAAATTCAACCTTACACTCACCACCAGAGACTTTAGCAAGAAGGAATGATGTGACAAGTATCCAGAAAAGAACACCTGAACTACACGTTGAAGAGAGGAGAAAGGGAGGCAGGCCTATAAAAGGTGGAGAAAAAGCACAGAAGGGAAAGGAAATACACAAGATTGTCCTCGGCATTGATATATAAAACTAGATTCCATCCATGTATGTAACGGACGCATGTGTTCTGTAACTTAAACCAATTCTTGTGTTATCTACTATTCAGAACCCTAGATTAGAAGCCCACTCTCTATAAATTCATTGTTTAGAACTCATTGGGTAGGTCTGAAAGTGCAACTTGGATCCAACGTGATTTTGTGCCTCTACAATACTAAATATTTTTTTTTATTGAATCTGAAATCTGACAAATTCATCGTTAAAATACATTTTCTTCTTACATTTCATGCTTGTTAAATTTCAAGATGATCTCATATCAATAATAATCTCATTTATAAAATGTTTAAATTTCAAATTTTTGTATTTTAAAATTATGTATAAGTTTCTCAAAAAAATTTCTTAAAAATAATTTTATGTATTGAATAATAAACATTCAATTTGTATGAAATTTGGCATACATGTTACAAACATGCAATTGAAAGGAAAGATTTCAAAATATTAATTCAATAAAAAAATTATTAAGCAATATAAATTTACTAAAATTACGCTTATATATATATAGAGAGAGAGAGAGAGAGAGAGAGAGAGAGAGAGAGAGAGAGAGAGAGAGAAGTTTGGTTCAGGTTGCACCAATGGCAACTTTAGCAAGTATTACACCGCTTATAATAAAATAAAATAAAACTAATATTGCCCCACTTAATAATTTTTTTTTGGATTCATATTTTGAAAAAAAAAAACCCACCATTGAATAAGATTAGATGTTCTCTACGTTCTTAACATACACGTCAAATTTTAAGATTATCAAAAAATAATTTGTGATATATTAAATGTTTAAATTTCAAACTTTAGTATTTTTAAACTATAAATAGAAGATGCGTTTATTAATCAAATAATAAACATCACTGGATTGGTACGAAATTTAACATGCACATTGTGAACATAGAAAACATCCATAAAATAGAAGGTTACTAGGTAATGTTGCTTAAAGTTATACCTTATGTAACTTGAACTCAAGTCATGTATACTTTAAAGTTAGGCGTAAATGCACTTTTAGTCCCTACATTTTGGAGTTTTTTCATTTTAGTCCCTACATTTTATTTTTACCACTTTTAGTCCCTAAACCAATTAACGCGAGACATTTTAGTCCTTGAAGCACTATTCCGTCACTAAACTAACGGGAAAACTGACGGATTAATAAAATAATAATAAAATTTCTTACCTACTTATTTTTTAAAAAAGAAAAGAAAAAAACTTAAATTAAACCTTGCCCAGAAAATTATGTGTTCTTCCCTGTTAACCGTGTTCTTCATTTTCTTTCCAGCAAACGTTACCCAGAAATTTAAAAAATCAATATTTTTGTTTCCATTCTTACATTTACTTACCAACCAAACATGCAAAACACACAGCAATCTTCAAATGAGAACAAAACCCAACAATCACAAAAAAATACAGATCTCCTGCAAAATCAATCTCCATCAAAGAACCAAACCCAAATCTCCAATAAAACAACCACACCCATAAACCCAACAACCAAACCAATCTCCAACAAAGTAAACTCCATCACCTCCACCGTTGCCCCACCAGCTACAACCACAAACCACAGTAGCCACAACCCAACAACCTTCCTCTTCCACCACTTCTCAACCTGCAACCACCAACCACAACCAAAAAATAAAAACCCATGAAGCACAGCCGTGAAATCAACCACAACCCACAGCCAAAAAAAACCCATGAACCAAATCAACCAAATTAACCACGACCCATGGCCAAATCAGTCACGATCCATGGCCAAAAAAAACCCACGAACCACGAACCAGTCGGACTCACGAACTGATTAGAACCATCGAAGTAGTCACCCACGACCCATTGGAGCACAACCATGAAAACCCACGAATCACCAGAGCACAACCCACAAATCGCCGAAGCACAACCCACAAATCGCCAGAGCACAACCACAAAAAAAAAACCCATGAACCAAATCAACCAAATTAGCCACGACCCACGACCAAATCAGTCACGATCCACGGCCAAAAGAAAACCCACGAACCACGAACCAGTCGGACCAACAAACCGATCAGAACCATCGAAGCACAGTCACCCACGACCCGCTGAAACACAACCATGAAATCAGAACCACTACCTGCTGGAGCACAACCACGAAATTAGGCTTACGAATCGCTGGAGCACAACCACAAAACCACCAAGAACAATCGCAAGTCACGGGAGTGAGAGAGAAAAAATCAGACCCTGTGAACCAAATCTCTCTTCTCTTAATCTTTAACTCATAATCCATTTGAATTTTGATTTTTAATACTTTTTTTATTTTTTTATTTAATTAAAATTAATAAATTAATTTTTTAAATTTATACGCTGACGTGTCAGTGCTACAGTAAATTATTATTATTATTTTATTAATCCGTCGGTTTTCCCGTTAGTTTAGTGACGGAATGGTGCTTCAAGGACTAAAATGTCCCGCGTTAATTGGTTTAGGGACTAAAAGTGGTAAAAATAAAATGTAGGGACTAAAATGAAAAATCTCCAAAATGTAAGGACTAAAAGTGCATTTACGCCTTAAAGTTAAGTTCAAGTTACATTTAGTGTAATTTTAAACAATATATAACCATCCAATATCTTGTTATAGAATTCATATCTTGAAAATCTCACAATTGAATTAACTTTCATGTCAATTTTCATTTCAATTAGATGCTATTTACCAATTGATCCATAAACTCATATTTTATGTATTATTTTAAATTATAAAATTTTGAATTTAAACAATTGATTAATGACATGCCTATTAATCTTTGATTACCTTGAAATTTTGTAAACATTGAAAATATACAAAGATAATCTAATCTAACAGTGGATTTGTCAAAATTCACATTTAATTAAAAAAATATTGAGTGATGTAATATTAAGCAATGTTACTAGGCATGTCCATGGGTCGGGTCGGATCGGGTTTGTGCTTAACCTGCATCTGACTAGACTTGATCGGGTGGACGAAATCTCAACTCGCCGCCATCCAAGAGGATGATCGGATCAGGCAGGTTGGAACTTCAACAGGTGGCAGGCGAGTCGATCAAGGTCAAAGATCTGGAAAATGGCAAGAATCCAACAGGAATACAGCGAAAATCTGGCATGAAAATGGAGAACAAACAACCAAAATCTGAGGTTTCGCCAAATCCAGCCTAATCTAGGTCATTTTCAACAAGATCTCGGCTAGATCCGACAAAATCTTATCGAGATCTAGACGAAAACGGTCTAGACCTCGCCAGATCTACTAAATATTGCCAGAAATTTTAGACGAAAACGGTCTAGACCTCGCCAGATCTACCAAATATTGCCAGAAATTTTGTGGGCTGGTCAAATCAAGTTGATCGAATTTTGGAAAAGGAAAACCAACATCCGACCCGCCAAACTCGAGTTTTGGAGGAACAAACCCGTCGCCAACTGCCGGAGAAGTCGGGTTCAATCTGCAGCGATCAGTTGGTCGAGTTGACCAGGTCTTTGGATAGCCCTAAATATCACACCGAGTATAACTTGAACCATTGTAACTAATATATCTCTTAATTAGTAT
Organism: Castanopsis chinensis; assembly: GCA_032878915.1. NCBI lineage: Eukaryota > Viridiplantae > Streptophyta > Magnoliopsida > Fagales > Fagaceae > Castanopsis > Castanopsis chinensis. The sequence goes on from JAVQMG010000115.1 coordinate 21,258,400, forward strand.
TACAACACCTGTTATTTTAAAATTACCATCCTTGATATTTCCAAAAAAAAATACCACCAATGAATCTTTTTATATATTTATTCTTAAATTGTTTTATCTTCATTATGAAAATGCACACCAAATTTCTTGTCAATGGGATGTTACTCATGTTTTGTGTACGATTATTTATTTAATTAAAAAAAAAAAAACTTCTACAATCAAACATTTTATAGAAGACAAGATTTTTGAAAAAATAAAAGCATATGAGAACTTCACAAGCCCACACCTCAAACATCATCCCCCAAAATGGAGGTTGTATCTCATGGAGATAGAATGCCTACCCAAGACCATTCACTTCCTTTGATTCCAGAATAACTTTAGCAGTAGCACTTACAAAACCATCATCCAACTCCTGACCTATACCTAAGTTAGGACTAATGTCATCCTCTTATGCTAATTAATCAAAATTACAAATAATATAAATGTCACTTTATTTTTTCTTTCAAGAAAAAGAGATTAATATTCAACTAGTCTATCACACAATTGTCTTCCTATGATTGCATGAGAAAAAAATGTGCAGCTGAGAGAGAGAGAGAGAGAGAGAGATGAGAGACTGAACAAAAGATCATTGACATGAATCATGATCAATATACACTTTTCCTGCAATTTATTCTGCTACACTTACAACTTGTTTCAGAGAATAAATTGACTGGTGGTAAAAATAAGATTTAGGGGAAAAAAATTGCTTATTGATTAAGCATGTACAGGCTGGAAGGCCTGAAGTAACCAAAAAGATGCTACAGTTAATTTTACTGCTTTGAAAGTAACATTCCTAACAAAAAAGGTAAAAAAGATTGAAACAGAAAATTGAAGTTGAAAAAAAAAAAAAAAAAACCTATATATAATACAATGGGGGGTAAGGACCTGCAATGAAATTTCCATACTGGTCCCTAATCTTGCCACTATTTAAGGTGACAAAGAATAATCTAAAGAAATGCTATACACAAAGATACCTCCTCTACATGAAGTAGCTTAGAGAATTCTTCTTCCTTGATCCACCTTCTCCATATAGGTCATTCCACTGGAGGAGCTCGTTCATATTTGTAGACTCTGATGACACACTAGCACACACCTGCATTGAAATGAATAGTATCAATGAAGTAGATGTCTTCCAGCCCCATAAGCATGGACAATTATCATTGAAAAGATGACACCAATAGAAGGTGGGGAACTATTATGCCTACTTCAGTAAACAATACATGCAACTTGAGCCCCATTAAAATAAAAGACCACATCCCTATTAATTCACTCCTATTTATTCAGGTCTACCTCAGATCCCCACATCAGCTTTCTGAAGTTAAACTCTCTTACAGCTTTGATGAAATAAAACAGTTCTATCCAGCCAGGATTTTAGGTTGGGACACCAAGTTAGGGATAAGGCTACATAGGATTTAGGGGGGCCACATAAAATAGATAAAACCATGGAATGCATCACATATACTTGGCCAAAGACTGTTCTTGAATATAAACATTTTTTGGGGTACTTCCCAACAATAAAGGTGGTTCTACCCTGGTTATAACATAACGCATTGTATTAAATACATGTTTTTAGCCACACTAAAAGACCAGATTTGATATAAAACCTTACTCAAAGAAAAAAGTAAGAAAATTTTACAAGGAAAAATCCTTAATGGACACCCAAAGAAACAAATCAAATACATATACATATTGATAACAAGTTTATAGGAAGTCATGATTACATAGCTTGGCAATTTTTCTTTTTAATTTTTCTTTTCGACTTGTTAATCGTTATTCTGCTTAAAAATTCGATACACTTTTCAAAAAGAGAAATTATGTATTCATATTATCTTGGATCAAAACTCCACCTTGCTTTTAAAATTTTTTAAGTACTTCAATTTCTTTTCATTGACAACAGCCCAACCATGCCAAACCACTCCAACACAAACATTGGCACAGCTGCCAACAGGATACTTTTTCCAGTGTACTTTTCTAGTCAGAAAATTTATTTAAAGATAAAATAATAACCTGATATTTCTTACCACTTCACTAATATTCTCAAGGAGTCTAAATGAAAGACTGAAAGTTACTGATTCACAATATAGAAAGTATCCATCACCATACCTGCTCATGTGCATATTTGAAATCCTCCAACTTTAGAGGACGAACGTCAGCACTGCTATACAATGCAGGTAAAGGCCTATTCTCAGCCATCGCCACATTCTTCTCCTGGAATATATACAACTAAATAATGAATAGAAGCATACCGTCCAAAAAAGTATACAAAAATGTAAATCAACAAAGCACCTAACAGTGAAAAATTAAACAATTCTTCTCAACCAAAAATAGAACCTCTATGAAGTCTAACTAGCTACCATAGAGGTCTAAAGAGGTGAGTGGTGAAGATGCATAGTGATTAGGAGAATTAAGATGCATTTGCTAAATGAACTCTATATGAGAACTGGACAAACAATATACGAGGACATAACGAATTGCGCTTAGATGCAATAAGACCATTATATCAGCCACTATATTTGCAATAATGAGAAATCACGAGACTTACAAGTCTAGAAAGAAAAAAGTTCTAAAAAAATAAAAAAAGAACCTAGAACTGAGAATAGTGTGCATAATCCAATTTCACTACCTGCAGTACAAATTGTACAAGTACAGATCTGGTCCTATACCATTTGATCAACCAGGACCAAAATGGCCGAGATTTAAAACAAGACAGAACATTTGGGGGGGGTGTACCATTTGATTGACTCATTGAAGTTGTGGTTGATCCGGCCAAAATGAAATAATATTTCACAACTCTGGTATCCAGTTGCCCACTCCACAGGGAAGCACAGGAATCTGGTCTTCTTAACCCACAAATAGTCTAAAGAGAGAAGTAGATCCTATTTAAGGGCTAGGCTAAGCTCAGAATAAATTTACAGTAGTTTCAGCCAGAAAAATCAAAATTGGCCAATCACCAGAATACTTTGGTATGTCAACTTGAGTTTATTATGCACTCATTAAAGGTAATGGAGGGTTCATATACTTTAAGAACACACAAAAACAGAAAGGTAGCCATCAAAATAAAATAAAATAATGCAGGTACTAAAAGTATCTAACCTTCTTTTCCTTCTCCAAAATTTCCCTAATGGGACAGTGAGCCGCAGTCACACACAGATTCTGCATCCAAGAATGTAATCAGAGGAACCCAGAATGGGAAGAAGTTCAATTCTGTAGCAGGCAGAAAAGCAAATAACAAATAAAAAGTGTATATATATATATATATATCAACCTTTAGGTCACTCCCAGAGTAGCCATCAGTCATATTTGCAATTGCATCCAATTCAATATCAGATGCCAGCTCTTCTTTGGCTAATATAACTCTTAGAATTTTTTCTCTGTTTGGGGCATCTGGCAAATTGACCATCAATCTGCACAAAATGATTGTATGTAGTAGTCAACAATACTTGCTTTAACTGGAAAAAAATGGGTACCAAGTGATGACAGGCAGAATATGTTTACCTCCGGGGAAGCCTCCTAATAACAGCCTCATCAAGGTCAAAAGGCCTATTAGTAGCAGCAAGTACCAGTACACGCTCCTTATCCTTTGTGCGCAGACCATCCCAATTTACCATAAACTCATTCTTCATTTTACGCATAGCCTCATGCTCTCCAGGATTTTCACGTCTTCCTAGCATGCTATCAACCTGCACAAATAATTTGTGAAAACATTTATTTCATGAGAGAGAGGGAGAAGCAATCCCAAGAGGTTTATGCAGATAAAACTATGGGGGTTTAGTGAAAGGCAGAAACACAACAAAAAATGTAATAAAATTAACATAATTGTTAATGCCTTAAACAAACCTCATCAACAAAGACAACACTAGGAGCTATTTTACTAGCTAGTGAGAAAACTGCTTTGACATACTTTTCCCCTTCACCAAACCACTGCAAGCAATAGAGAAAACGTCATTAAAATTTAAAAGAAAGCTGAAAAAGGTCATTAAAATTAAAAAGAACGCAGAAAAGGAGATGGAGCTGATATTTGTGACTTGTGCATACCTTTGAAGTAATGCTTGACATTGATATATTGATAAAGTTTGCACCGGCCTCAGTTGCAACTGCCTTTGCAAGCATTGTTTTGCCAGTACCAGGAGGTCCAAAGAGCAATATACCCTTGCAAGGCTGTCAAATAAGTAGCAATATTTAGATGGTATACACAAGATATAAACCAAATGAAAATGGTCTCCACCAAAAAAGAAAAGATCTAACACAGACTTTGGAAGAGATCCAAAAGGTAAAGCAAACCACCTTAGTCAGCTGTCCTTTACAAAACAGGTCAGGCCTCTGAAGTGGAAGCATCACCAGTTCCTTCAAGGTATCCTTTACATTTTCTAATGCCCCAATATCATCAAAAGAAACCCCAATATCGGTTGGTGGAATGACATCAGCAAGAAGTTTCTTCTCAAATTCATTCTCGGTGACCACATCCTGGAAACATTTGAACTTGAACTGAATATAAGTTTCAAAAAATCAAAACTGTAGATTCATTCCCAGAGGAGGGAACCATGAACCTTTGACAGTACCCAAGAGGAAGATGTAAACTTTACCTTCAGTGATTTCTTCAGGCTCTTGTTCTCATTTTGAATGTTCTGCAGAATGTTCAGACCATACATAATGCTGCAATATAAACCATCATGAATGACATCAACGCTAGACATAGAGAGGTGACCCATTTCTAAATAATTTTTTATAAATTGTTAAAACAATGATAACAGTAACTGGAAAGAATTAAGGCTATACCTTTCAGCAGAGATCACAAGTTTAGCTTCTTTGATTGATACTTCGGTGTGATTCATAAACTGGGAACTTAGAGCCCATCCTACTATTTTCTCCACACCTATCATAATAAAAATTAAAGGAAAGGTGATGGCACCAGTTAATATTTACAGTAAAGGTCAATGCATAAAAATCCAGGAGTAATTCAAGTACACAATGCATACTTTCAGTATTAAGGGCTTGATCTTTAACACACACAGTTTCAAGGTCGGGACAATCCAAGCCAATTCTGTTCAGAACCTGAAACCATAAGATATTTTGTAAACATCCAAGAATAGCGCCACATCAATGAGAAAAATATCATCTATAAATCCGCATACAAACTAGGATATATATATATATACACACTGCACTGAGGATATATTTATAAAAAATTAAAAATCCTGCACTGAGGATTTTCAATGCTGATGAGGCAATAGTCTATGGTTTAACAGGAGACTATGTAAGTAAGAAGGTACATCTGACCACCAGGGGTTTACCCATACTGAATTGGTGCTTGTGTGTGTGTGTCTGTGTGTGTGTGTGTGTGTGTGTGTGTGTGTGTGTGAGAGAGAGAGAGAGAGAGAGAGTTCGTCATACTATTCAACCTAAGATATTATTCATAGACGGATATCTAATTACCACTTAAACCAAATTATGGGATGAATATATATGTAGTTTATGCACTACAACTGCAATAATGTCCACGATTCTACCCAGGCCTGGCAGTGCTCACCATAACAACAATAACTAAATTCTTTCTAGGCAGAATGCTACAAGAACTTGTATCACAGAATAGAACAGAAGATAGCAAACAACACAATCGGGTGATACTCACAGAGCGAATGCTGACAATATTTGATTGAGCTTTCAAAGTTTCAATATCACGCTCCAACTGCTGCTTCCAGTCTGAAAGTAGAGCTTCATCCTATCAGGAACAATACAAATATGAGATGACTCAGACAAAAACGGCGTTGATATTGCACTATAAATGAATTGTGGGTGCAATACCTGAGGCAGCTGTATTGTCACTTTGTTTGGGAAAAGCCGAGAAAGTTGCTTGATTGCTTTTGGGATCTCTTTGTTCCTATCATGCAGTCTACCAAAGTTATCCTGAACATGAAGCAATAGTCACATTATTTTGATCTTACAGGGTAGAGAAACCACCAACGACAATGCTTAAACAACTGCAATTGAAGAATCAGAGTAATCATAGCTCCAGATTCCTACTAATATGTAAGTTTCACAAACATATGCAATTCTATGTACGAGTGGGCAGTTATCACTGTTTGCATGTGTGTGCGCATGCGCACATGAGAGAGAGAGAGAGAGAGAGAGAGAGATTCTGCATCAAACAAATCACAAATAGAACTTCATTATCAAAATAGCAAATAATTAACACAAAAACAAGGTTACCATCCCATAGACTAGTAACCAGCTATAGGTTGGTGACTTGGTGGCTGGAGGAATTTTGCACCAAACCCTAGCTATCGGCTTTCTCACACAAGGGAGGGTACCCCAAGCCAAATCAATAGAAATAATGGCAGAGTGATTATGTTGGCTGTTAGGGTAGATAGGTTAGTTTACATTTTCAACTAGATCTACCATCCAAAATTAATTTTATATATATATATATATATATATATAAAAACTAAATCTACAAGCCTTGATCCAGCTAGATCTACACAAATACCACATCACGACGCCTATAAACCCAAATAAAAACAATTTAGCATTTAGCAACAAAAAACAAAACGAATTACCAAAAGAGAAAAACTCCAGAAACAAGTTTGAGAGTAGGCACCACTACATTGACCACAGGAAGCATCGGCACAGGAGGTAGATTCATGGGAGGGTGGCTTAAGAAGAGGGGTGACCCCCGGGGGGGGTGGGGGTGGCAACTAGAGAAGAGGGGCGAAGTGGTATAAATGAATTTAGGCTGGGCGGGTTTTTAAATTCCAGAGCAATCATGCTAGCTTTAAAAGATGAACTTTGACTACCGCCAAGACACCCAAAATGCAGCTGAATGATTCAACTTAAAGATTATGAAGAGAACCTTCCCAAGATTCAAGGTCCTGAATAGTCATGGTCTACAAATGCCCATGCATTACCTTAACTTAACAACACAAGCAGGGAAGGTGTATCTTTTATTTCTTATTTTCAGTAGGAGGAAATACTCTACTTAAACAAATTTCATGGAGCCAATTGTTCAGAAACCTTGGCTCACTTCTTTTTAATGTATATGAACCATATATCTGAAAAGCATTTTTACATCTTAGCAGAACTTCTCATTCTAAATCGTATGATTGAAATATTAATCAATGGAGTACAAAAAGTGCAAAAACTAGGATAAGAAATGCTAGGTATTGCATAAAACATGAAAACAATTTACAACAATATAAGAATTAGAAATAGACAAATGCATTGCAAATAAATGAAAATGATAGGACAACAAACAACGACTGAGACTTAAAATATATCTTCTAGATATGAGAAGTTAGAAACATGAAAGTCATAAGCAAAAGACAACAACTTATACACCCAAACAATTACTTCAAAAGCGTGTTTGTGTGTGTCACTTTAGAGGACAGGAGGGGAAATAAGGGCAGGGGTTAGCATACCGGGAAGGCAAGATCAAGTAACGCTGTCTGGTTGCTTCCAAACTTCGTAAATAAAAGACCACCAGGATGAGACTAGAAACACAAAAATTCCAACACAAAAATTCACTAAGCAACATACAGAACATAGATGATTAAATTGGTACCACAAAATTTCAAACAAGCTAACAGAAAAAAATAAATAACTACTTACCTTCTCCTTACGATTGTCCAACTGGGTATGGGAACCAATAATAACGACATTCTCCGGCAAATTTTCAAGCTTAGCCTTTAAGACCGCATATGATTCTGAGCTACCCACCATAGCCTTTTCTATGTCTTTCACAAACAATATTAATGGACTAGTTTTACTTTCTTTTGATGCAACCTACAAAAATGACACACTTTCAATATCGGTTCCCAGACAACAGCAACAATTTCTTGGAGCAGTAAAGACTGTCAAGTACCTCAAAGAGCTCATTAATAGCAAGCTTCTCTATTTCATCACCACCAAAACCATCTAAGCGGTGTAAATTATTGGCTGCAGAGTAAAGCATCAATGAGTAAAACAAGATGATAGAAGCACAACAAATGAAAATCCGGAATATAAATTAAAGGAAGTGAGGACAATTGCATCAAAGGAATCACCAGAACAAAAGAAACCATGATCATCTTCACAAAGGCCACCAAGATTGTTGCCATCTGGAATTGATTTATCAAATCTAACCCCAATTTTTGAATTACCATTTTCTTCAAAAGCAAGGAGAACTCTACCTCGACAACCAGTTGTTGGTCCCCTGCTCAACACAAAAAAGGAAGAAAATAAATTTTGACAATTCTAAAAGATACTCTTTTTTTTTTTTTTTTTTTTTTTGTAAAGAAATTCTAAAAGATAACTGAGCAAAGGGCACACTCCAGTCCAGCATCCATCCGACAAAATCCTTTCAAAAGCATATGATTATAGACACAAAGCACAACCTCAATTTCCTACCTCAATACTTACATGCCAATAAATGGTATCCATTCAACGGATTAATTCCAATTAGATATACTTGATAGCAAGTAATAATAAACTTTTTGCCCCAAAAGGTTAAGCTGTCAGGAAAGGCCAAGGGTGTGCATTCAACCCACCATATGACCCAACCCAATGCCCCAAAATGGGCTTGTAAATTTTTTTAAAAACTTGGGTTGGGTTGATTGGCTAATTTTTTTTTTTTTTTTGGATAACTGATACCTGCCCACAACACGTGCCCTTTGGAATCATGGTGGCCAGAGCAAACTCAGGATGTGGGTCCCCCCCTTAAGCTTGCACATCAGGTAATTGCAACTCGGAAGCAACAGTTAGGGGATCAAACCTGTCTGGGTATACAGCTTAGGCTCTCACCTTTGGTTGGCTAAATTTTCAACAAAATAAACCAACCCACACTAATAATAGTTTACAAAATATATTTATTTTAAATTTGTTAGTTTTATTTATTTTAGTATTTTGATAGATTTAACAAAGTTGGAATATTAAGCCTAATTGAGTAACTTCATTAAAGCCCATTTTTTATAATGAACCTAAACAACTTCATTAAAGCCCATTTTTATAATTAGGCCTAATAAAATGGCTCCAACTCAACAAATCTGTACAAGTTGGTTATTAGAGCTATCATGGGTTGTGTTGGATATTCCTCAGATGATTTAGTTTTAAAAATTGTGAATTTAATCATTTAACCATTATTCTAGAACTACGCCTCAGGTGGGCTCAACTCCCTCTTAATTAGTGAGGCCCAAACAGGGGACTTTTAATCTTTTAAAAAAAATGGAAGATAGTAGAGATAGGTTTCAAACTAGAGACCACCTGCTCTAATACTGTGATAAATTCGGCAACGGTAAATTTAAGCAAGCAATCTTATATTCTTATTACAATGGCACAGTAAAACAATACCTTAGAGCACAACTTTGTAGTGGTGCCACTCCAGAAGGTACAGTAGCCACAAATTTTACTCTATCACCTGTAAATTTTTTACATATTGCAGCTTAAGATTATAAACATAGTGAATAAATAAATGATGAGTAAATCATGAACAAACATACTAATCAAGCACTTGGATAACCAATATTGTTGGTAAAAGCACACTTATGTGCAAAGCTTGGCACTTTTTGATTCTAAAGCACGGAGCATTTGCAAAAGTACGATTAAGAACCTTTTTATTTTTAAATTATAAAAATAAAAATAAAAACACAAACATGAAATAAACCCCAGACATTTCCAAATCTCCATTGGAAACTAGGAGGTGCCGATTGAGCTACAAGGGCCTTGGCAAACTGAATGTGAAATGTAGCAGTCAAATTAATTTTGTTGATATACACCATTAATTTGTTACACAAAAGTCAAGTTTATGGTACGATATATATACCTAAGCCCACCCTCCACCCCTTTACAAATTTGAGAAGATGTAACACTCCATTCGGGACCATGCCCCATAAAACACTCCTCACCAAAAGGATATTGAGCCAAGACAAACGTAACCTTTTTTAGGTGACGCAGTTCATCCTTTTTTTTTATGACCAGAAACCTCACCAAGGCAAGGCCCTTTGGAACCACCCTGGAGAGTACACCATGGATACACTACCCAAAGAAATCAACGATAGCAATGTGTTGTAGAGCAAAATAATAGAACAAAATGAATGTGCTAAAGATGATCTTGTGTAAAGTGATGATTATTTGACATAGGTTAATGTTTCCAAGGTTACAGGTGTTGAAAAAGAAAGATTCAACATGAGATCAAGAATGAGGTCATTAGGGAGGGCAACAGGCTCAAATTCCCATTCACAACATACCCCTCATGAGGGAGAGACTACTAATTTTGATGAAGTACATGAGGAAGAACATAAGGGTTACAGATCTTGAGATGACAATGGTGATGATCCTATGCTTAATGAGGATGATGATTATATACTTTTAAGATTGTTGCATTGCTTTTGATAGGCATAGAAATCATTACTTGACATTCTAGTTATCACTTAATAATTATATCTTTGTTCATTAATAGTTATTTCCAAATTGATTACGTTGTTTTCTTTAAAAAACAAATCAAATGTGCGATTCATTTCAATCAAGCATGCACCACTTGTGCTTTGCTCCAAGTCTTCAGGAGGACTTGGCGCTTAAGTGCACCCCGCACTTTTACCAAGACTGATAATCAACCATCCGTGTAATAATTACAGAAACTAGGGAAGCAATAGCATACCTGCTTTGAGTGTAGCGCTTTTTGATGATGCAGTTGATGCCTCCTGCTTTGGCATAGCCTGAGAGCTTAATGTGGATCCACCTGTAATATCAGCCTCAACACTAGACGCCGGTTTCTTATGCTGCAAGCCAGCAGCCTGTGCAGCTCGTTTAACAAAAGCCGATGCTCGTTCTGGCCTTGAAGCTGAAGCTTCCTTCACAGAATCAGAGTCTTTGGGTGTTGGTCCCTAAAATTATTTTCAAGCGCACAAGACAAATGTAAGATGCCAGCTATATTGCAGGCTCCGCAGTTACTTAGAGCTTGAGATGATAAAATAAGGAAGCAGCTGTTATTTGAAGAAGTTTGTAAAAGGACAGTAATATAATTCCTAGAAAACAATGTAGATAAATTTTTTTACTTTGAAAGTGTAAATGATACAGACATCAAAGAAGCTTACACCGGGCAACAGAAGAGAATCAACAATTAGCAGTCTAGCACCAAAGTGTTTGGCAAGTGCCTTTGCCAAAGTTTCCTGATATATCTCCGAACCTAAAAAAAATCCATTGGAATATGATGTCTCTTTAGGGATTAAGGGGAAAATGAAAAACACACAAAAATACATAGCTCGTCAACATAGAAATGCAGAACCACCTGCAGGACCAGATAATAATATACGCGGGGACACAGTAGGTAGGTCCGAGGCATACTTTGCGAATTTGTTACACTTCAAATGAACATATGTTGAAGCAATCAAAACATCCTTTGTTGTATCACTGCAGCAATGCACAACGTACAAATAGCATAAATTTCCAGTAGCCAGCAGAATATGTAACAAGTACAGCCAAATAGACAATATATCTAGATACTACAAGGATATAAAGGAGACAGAGTTATTAAAAAAATAAAAGGTATTTTTGAGTAGTTCCCTAAATATGGAAAGCCAACACATGGTCAAAAGAATTCATTTGCAACAGAATGTGTAACAAGTACAGCCATACAGACAGTATATGCCTAGATCCAAAAAGCAAATACAGAAAAAAAAACCCTTTTTTTCTTCGTATTTCGTACACATGCAACTCATGGTATAAAGAAAGCATATGCAGTCAAATTTTTGTACCTTAAGTAATATGGGAAATTTTCAAAAGAGAATTCAACGTAGTCGGGATTGAGAATTCCTTGTTGTAAATTATCCTTATATGCTTGCCTTCTAGTTGATACTGAAATTGGAGGATCAAAATCCTTGAGTTCTCTAATTTCCCTGTGCCCATCAAGCATTTTAGTGATACTGCCACTTAAATTAAAGTCTGAAGATGAACCAGCAAGCATTCGCAAGAGTGGCCTTAATTCATAATTTGACGCAGGGTCCTTTCCAATGTCTGCATCTATACAAGGATCCAATCCAAGGCTACCAAGATTGGGGTGGTCATTGGCAGCATCAGGAGAAGGAACAACGGTTTTCTCTCTTGAAGAAACACCAGCAAGATCATTATCAGCACTATCCTTCATGTCAATGTCTGGAGTATGATCGTCTGACCCTCCACAGCCAGAAGGTAGAATGGACATTTCAGTATTCTGGTCCACATCCTCACTAGTTTTACCAGGTGCCTGAAGTATGGTCAAGTCTTTTGGCATATTAGACAAAGATGCTAATATTGATGCTCCAGCAACAGCTGAAGGGTCCCCAGATCTTGCCTCAATATGTATGCCCTTTATTGGAGCACTCTGAGCTTCTAATATGCCCACAGAAGGTATGCCAGGAGCAGTTAAATTATCATTGGTGAGTTGCTGAAAGATCTGATTTCATGTTAAGGAATATATTTATAGAACATCCATAAAGGGAAGGAAAAATATTACAATCACAGTAAAAAGTATAAAACAGCTGCAACAAAAAGACATGAGGATTTGTTTTCCTTTTCAATGATGAGGTATTTAAAAATAAAAGGCCACCGGCCACCCTTCAAAATACTGAATTGGCTATACTAAAGAAATAAAGAGGAAAAAAGGATACATAAGCATGTTTTCCAGAAGAAGTGAAGACCACCTCATCGCCTCCGCTTAGAATTACACTAGAATTTTTTCTATAGTACTTCCCGTTTACTTGGACAGCACCTTTACCCCCTGTGATTTCCAGTAATGTAACAGATGAACCTTCACGCTATCCAGAATTAAAATGAACACCAAAAGAAAAATGTCAGTACAATCACAAGCCACCTGAGAATGAATAATAAGCAATGTCATTGCACCATGTTATTTACATATTGAAAATGCCCCTTTTTTGTCGCAAAAGGATACTGCAGAGAGCTATACCTCTATGTGCCTCAATTTACACAATGTATTGCTAATGGATGGATCTTTAAGCCATAAATTGCATTGACGGCCTTGACCAACAGAGAAAGTAGTACCATACATTGACATGTGAGGATTCTGGAAAAACATAAGGAACAAACAACAGATTAGCAGACCAAGGTAAGGGCTCTAACTCTGTTTCTAGAAGAGGCAGATGAACAGAGTCCCTGTTTCATCAACAATCCCTAATATAGTCAGACAAGACTCTAGTCCTACATTTGGATCGGGGGAGAGGAGAGGGGAATGGTAAATAGGAATATACTAATTTTAGTAGATTTAAGGGGGGGAAATCAACAAAAGATAAGAAGTGATTCAAGATGGAAATATTAAAAAGAAACTTCTCACAAACCTTCTTAGAAAAATATATAAAACAAAAACCAATAGTAAGGAATCACAATTGATAATAATAATTGATTTAAAAACAAAAAACAACCCCAGGTGCGGAGACAAGTTTCTTTTTTTATTGGCATGTTAAGTTCTCACTACAAAACACTTAAAGCCTCTTATGACAAGCTTCAAGCAACTTTCCCACAAATTCTTCAGGCTGAAACATGACTCAAAATCAAGTCTGAAGCAAACATGGAATCCTAAACCTGCATCTGACAAACACTCTAATTACGAGAAAAGAGTTGGTCCAAGCTCACGTAAAGGAAGTTGTTTTTCCAAGACACTTCCCATTACTCACTCTTCTAGGCTAGCGACATTGCATCCACTCCACCCTCGAGAATATACCAAGCCAACCCACCCCTTCCCCCCTATCTCTTCCATCCATCAAAATCTAATAACAAGAAGCATATAAATCTATCAAAAAACAAGAAGTAGTAATAAACTATTAAATGCCAAAAGAAGAAAAAAAACAACTCAGATCTAACATCACATAAGAACAAACACACTTTCACAGAATTCTAATCTTCTGTTCATCTAATACTTACAAGCCCCAAAATACACTCCCCTGATAAGGAACATAAATATATCAAATTCCAAATGGAGGTACTTGTTCGATGCCCTCTTTTCCCTCCATCAATCCAATAAACTTGCACTGACAAATCAACCTTAAGTACCCAAAAAGCAACTCATGGATAGTAATGAGCAGACCTAACCAATTTAACACATGCAAGCCCGATAAGGGAGTCAATGCTCACGAAGCTCCCAATAAAAGAATTAACAAGCCACAGATAAGCAATTCAACCAAACCACAACTCTTTGCTCAACTGCCTAGAAAACCAATGACAACACAAACAAACCAAATTGTTTATCATAATTAGCAATGCTTGAGTGACAAACAAGCACAAAAACATAAGAAGGCAACTCTTTTTCTCTTCCAAAAAACTAAACATAGCAACAATCTAATCACAACACCAAGATTTCAGAACCGAATTAAACATAAAACCCACCTGAGAACACTGGGAAAGAAGCTTTCCCCAAGCGACTTTCTGGCTTGATTTTGTCAGCTTGGTAAGGCGCTTCTTTGCCCGAAGAGCCTCCACCCCAGCCGCCTTCGACTTCTCTGTATCCACAGCAGCTCCACCTGAAATAGAAAAAAAGGCACATCAAACCCAAAACCCCAAAAACAAAAAACAAAAAAAAAAATCAAAATTCAACAAAAACCCAGATTCCAAAACCACATGCAAAAGCCAAAAGCTTGAAAATTTATTCACCTAAAGACAGCGGAGACACCAAGACCTCACCATCCCCGCCAAAATCCGCACATTTATCTGAATCGCATGCGTCAACGGGCTTAGGAGAACCAGTGCTCAACGGATCAGGGGATTGCAGTTCCAAGTCTTGAGGTCCAGACCCGGATTCCTTACCCGGACCCGAGTTCTCAACCGGTGGAGAGCTCAGAACATCGTTGGTAGAAGAAGACGCCTCAGAAGCCTACAAATTTTCAAAAGAAAAAATATTTCCCCACCAAAAATTAAATTCAAAAATAAAAACCGTAAAAATCTCAAACCCAGATGCAAATCTTGACCAAAAAACGCATGCACGTAACAAAATCCAAACTTGCACAAAACCCAGATTAGAAATCTTTCATCAGACCCACATGCACAAAATCAAAAATTTCTACAAAAAAATAAATAAAAAAATTGTACCTTGGATCGTTTTGGGTTAGGTGGAGGAGGAGATGAGAGGCCACGTTTGGAAGCAGAGGAGCTACGCCTTGTTTCAACCATGGTGTTTGTTGGGTTGTAGTTGGCGTTCTTGGTCTCTGATCCAAACAGGGTCTTAAGCCGGAGAGAATCACAGGGAGAGAGAGAGAGACAGAGAGAGAGAAGGTGCAAATGATTGCGGAAGATCAGTTAAAGAGAGAGAGAGGTAGAGGGGTTTCTGTGAAAGTTTGTTTGGTTTTTATAAATTTTTCTCTCTTTTTCTTTCTTTTTTTTTCTTTTTTTTATTTCTGGCTTCTACTATTGATGAGAAGAGAAAGGAGGAGGTTGTGAAGCGGTGGGAAGTAGGAAAAGGATTGTTCGAGTGAAAAAAAAAATATAATTAAAAACAAAATTGAGGATTTTTTTAAATATATGTGGGGCTGTGAGTGAAAAGCAAATGAGAGAAACAGAGACTTTTGTGTTTGTGTGTGTATGTATAATGTATGTGATTATTATTATTATTATTATTATTATTAGAAGTTTTTTTTTTTTTTTGCCTTTTATGGTTAGTGTGGTGGTCACAGACTTCAATTTATAGTAACCTGTAAAATTTGGGACCAGTGGGAATATGTCACATGGCAAGCTTTTTACATTAGATTTGGTTATGTGATAAATTTGATGGTGATTTTATTTGGGACAATTTATGCATTCAAATATAGAGGTAGGTTTCAGTAAACTTAATTGACAAAGTTTTTTATAATTAAATAAGACTATAGGAGATCTGGGGTTCTACAAAACACTAAAATTAACATTCATGAATTTTCCTATTATTATACCTTAAATCAAAATAAATTACAAAATAAAAAGAACAAAAAATTATTGCTAAAAATTCACACTTTGTTGTCTTATTTTGTGTATGTTATTCCTCTACACTGAAAAGTTTCATACCCAAGAAACTTATTAGTAAAAATATCAAAACAATTATAGTAGTGGTGTAATTTGATGGGAAAAATTTTAGGCATAGTTCTTTAGGTGTTATATTTAAATTTTCCCAATAAAAATTAACTATGTAGTTGCATTTGTAAGTAAATGACGCGGTTAGATTTATTTGTTAGTGAAAAATATAATATTGTTCGTATTGGATATGTTCATGTGAATGAAATTAATATATATTGGTCGTTTAGTTCAAGGTAATTTTTAGAATTCCCAAGAGTTCCTCTTATGATTTTTGAGTTTTCAAGTTTTTATATTTTGTGTTGCACGTAGCCCACGGAATTAATGTACCTATAAGCATGGGTTGTCAAAATCCCTATCTTGGATTTGAAAATCCTAAGATCCAATGATTATTTCCAGTAAAAACAATTCAAATTGGTGTAGAATCTTTTATGGGGTAGGATTTACATAGGATCACGATAATGGATTATAATATGTAAGATCTTACGACCTTACTCTATAAAATCTTTACAATCCTACCCTTTGAATCAATTTGGATGAGTGTAGGATCATTCATATAGCATACAAGTAACAGAATTGGCATTCATGTCACTTATTATAATTAGTTGTAATTATGTATATCTATGGCGAGATTAGGATTATCCAACCTTATCAATTAAACTGTATTGGGTTTTGAAGGGCTTGACATTTTTAGTTATCTTGATATCATTGAAAATTTTGCAAAATCTTTGGAACTTTATGTATGCTATTGGTGTTGAAACTCAAGACTTGTAAGTTTAAATTTTGAAGGTCATCATTTATTCAAGTATTGGTAATTTAGTACTAAGTAATTGTTACATTTCACGAGTAATTTGTGTCACATTTGCTTATTTCTTATGCTTCTTTAACATGTATTATTTGCTAATGTTAATTTTTCATTAAGATTTTTTTTTACAAAAAGTAGAATATTACAATTATCAGTCTAATCTACGAAATCCTCTCATTGATTTTATGTCCAGATTGTAAGTGGTTTGCTTACAAGTATATGAATTCACGCTTGAACCTCGCTATACAATGAATATACATTTATGTGTAAAAAGGTGGGTCCAAAGTCCAATGTTTGGGAAATTTATATTTTCTTATAAGTGATTATTATTTTTATACCACCAGTTTAATACCATGCCAAACTAAAAACATAAATTTCAAACCTGTCACAAAGTCACTCACATAGCATCTGCAATCCAATTGAGCCTACCATAACACAAAAACACATGGATGATGTGAAAAAATCGATGAAACTTTAAGTGTCCAGAGATTTTTTCTATAAATTTTTATAATCAAACGCTTATTCTATGTATAAAACATTTTTCTTTTATTTCAATATAGCTTCTTTATACCCATCTTTAATTATTATTGTTAACTTTGGTTTCTTTCGACATTTTTGTCTTAAATGGTTTAGTATGTGGTCTTGCAAACCTTTTTTTTTTTTGGTAATGCAATTTAAAATTTTTATTTCAATAATGTGTCTAGGATTTATAACGATATGATCACAACTTAGATTTATATATACTCTCAATAAATTTGTAAAATAATTGATTTTGTATAATATTCAAGTGGTTTACAAATCATTTAGCACATAACACGAGATTTGAGAATATACATATTTATACACACAATTATATAATTTTGTTTTGCATATACCAAAAAAAAAAAGTGAAGAGAAAAATAAAAGAAAAGAATTGTTCAAATTATTTTATAAATAAATGATGATGACCTTCTCCATTGATCAAACTTTTACACAATACACAAAATGAGCTAATGAAAAAAAAATTCATCCAAAGATACACTGGAAAAAAAAATTGATTGGCAATACATGATGCTTAAAAAATGAAATAAGTCAAATAACTACTATGGTTTTGCATCGGTTATTTGAAATTGGTATACCAGTATGTTAGGAAATTTGACTTGATTCATTGTTCATATATGCATGTATGTATGTGTACACATTATTTATTTATTTAAAGAAGCCACATAAAATTTATGGGTAGCATGCTTAACATTTCATTTATAAATCCAAGGATATTATGAAAATAATAACAAATTATTTGGGATTTCTAGGAACAAACCAAATATGAGGACATTTCACATTCTCAATAATTATTAAACTTCTTATCAAACTAAATATGGGCATAGTTGCATTCCCCTATAAATATATATATATATATATATATATATACACACACGTGTGTGTTTCTCAACAAAAAAAAAAGTATTTTTATTTTGATATTATATGAATGTAATGTAATATATAATTATATATACACTTATTTTTTTGGAATACCAAAAACTAAATATCGGCATAGTTACATTCCCCTATATATGTGTGTGTGTGTGTGTGTGTGTGTGTGTGTGTTTCTAAAAAAAAAAGTATTTTTATTTTGATATCATATGAATGTAATGTAATATATATTTATATATACACTTATTTTTTTTGGTATACGAAAAAATGGGTAGCTAAAAGAACATTTTTTTGATCTCTCCCTCATAGGAGCTTCTCTCCCTCTCTCCATGAGAGTACTCTCCCTCCCTAGGATTCCTATCCTGGGGCTCTCTCTTTGGTCATGTTTTAATTCTTCTAAAGCATGATCAATTCCTAATCTCAACAGTATGGAACAAACAATTTTAGATGGGTTGGAAAAATTGCAACTCACTAAAGAAAAGGAGGAAGACATCTGGATTACAACCCAAAGCATACCAGACCTGTTAGAGGAATGCTCGTTGAGCCTCTTTGGAAAACTATAGTCAGATCGACAGCAAAATCAGCGTGCACTCAAAAATACACTAAGATCAGCATGGAAAATGGGGTCAGATCTCAGAATAGTAGAGGTTGGAAATGGTATCTTTCAATTCAAGTTCAGTTCAAGGTATCAAATGGAATGGATAGAAAAAAATGGACCTTGGAACTTTGATAACAACCTCCTCCTTCTACGACGGTGGAAAAATGGATTAACAGTAGCAAACATGGATTTCTCACACTCTCCATTTTGGGTTCAAGTACAGGGCTTACCTTTTGAAAATATGTTTGAGGAAACAGGGAAGGATATTGGAAGTAAAATAGGCAACTACATTGAAACTGATATGAGAGCATGGCAATCCGATCAAGCCAAATTTATGAGGATTAGAGTAGAATTGTAGGTGGACAAACCTCTTAGAAAGGGAGGAAATATAACAAACTTGGATGGTGAAAGGTCATGAGTTACATTTAAATATGAGAGACTCCTAACAATCTGTTTTCTTTGTGGAAGAATTGGACACGATGATAGACATTGTCCAACTTCTACTGATGGGCAACAAAGGAATCACTAGTATGGGGATTGGATTAGAGCAAACGGAAGCTATAAAGGAAGTGCAGAAAAAGTAAAACCCAGGAATGACAGCAGCAACCACTCAAATGATGGAAAAGAAAATTCGAAGTCTTAAACACCATGGGAAAATACAAGTGATCCAGTGATGGAGTACAGCGGTGGAACTCAAAAATCTGATGGTCAGTATGGAGTTGGGAACAGTGAAAAATGGGAGGCCCAAGGTGAGGAAACGGGGTCAGCTGATCAGGCGGCTTGTTAGCTGCCAGGATGGGACAATTCTAAAAAGGCAACATCAACCACACAGAACGACGAGTATGCACGTGATCTCCGAAGAACTCTATGTTTTGCCTTAGCTGAAGAGAAGAACAAGCTATGGGCTGATGAAAGTTCAAAAGTGGGCCAACTAAAGAAATAACAAGGGGATGAGCCAGAGATAACAAGCCCAAAAAGCCCAGTATAGCTATACAGAAGTCTGAAGTTGTGGGGTACTTGGATGTAGCCCAAAACAAAGAAAGGAAGCAGAAAGGCAAAAAGAGTTTGAAGAAAATAGCAAGAGTACAAGGCCCAGCGGGAGATACCGTTATGAAGACCCAAGAACTTAACATTGGGTCCAAAAGAACACACGATGAGGAAAGCTTGGAGATAGAAGAAGGCAGAAGGCAAAAAAGAGCCAAAGAAGGTCCTTTCCCAGGTAATAACTCTCTGACTAATGAAACGGCGGTGGCTGCTGGTCAGCACCGCCGAGCACCATGAATCTCCTAGGATGGAACTGCCGAGGAATTGGGAACCCCTGGACAGTTGGTGCGCTGCGTGAATATGTGCGGCAGTGGGATCCCAAAGTTGTCTTTCTATCAGAGACAAAGATGAAAATTAACAAAATGAAGAGAGTGAAGGAAAAAATTAATTATGCAAATGGGTTTTATGTTCAGAGAGAAGAGAAGGGTGGGGGATTGGCAATGTTTTGGAGAAAGGAATTGAATTTGGAAATCAAAAGTTTTTCAAGGCACCATATTGATGCTGTGGTAACAGAGGAAGGAACTGGCTTCAGATGGAGAATAACTGGTTTTTACGGGCATCCGGAAACTCATAAAAGAAAGGAGTCGTGGGATTTTTTGGAAACTCTAAACAGGCAATACAAGCTACCATGGTTATGTTTTGGAGACTTTAATGAGATTCTCTAAAGAGAGGAAAAATTAGTAGGTGCCCCAAGGCCTCAACAACAGATGGGTAGTTTTCGCAATGCGGTTGACAGATGCAACTTTAGAGATATGGGTTACTGCGGTTCAGATTTTACTTGGTGTAACCAACAAGAAGGGGACGATAGAATTTATCTGAGGCTTGATCGAGCTTTTGCAACATTTGACTGGCTTGACCACTTTAGCAGTATCAGGGTACACCACTTAGTTGACACAACATTTGATCACTGTCCACTTTTACTAACCGAGTCCATAACCAATGGCCAACATAGAGGGCGTAGGTTCCATTTTGAAGCCATGTGGACCAGAAGAGCTGATTGTAAAGAGATAGTTGAAGAAAGCTGGAATGAAAGTATGGAACCAAGCACACCAGGAGGTATTGCAACTAAGATTACGCAGTGCGCATCCGCCCTATCAGTTTGGAGTAATTCAGTTTTTGGCCACACTACTAAACAGATTAAGGAGAAGAAGAAGGTGCTCAGTAATTTGATGATTCAGGACATGGGAGGATAAAATGGGGTAGAAATAAATCAGCTAAGACACGAAATTAATGAACTTCTTGACAGGGAAGAGATTTGGTGGGCGCAAAGGTCAAGAGTCCAATGGCTTAGTGAAGGAGACCGAAACACAAAGTATTTCCACCATCATGCCTCAGAACGTTGGAGAAAGAATACTATCACTGGCTTATGGAGTGAAATTGGAACTTGGTGTGATAATAGAGCGAGCATAGCAACCACTGCCGTATCATACTTTAAGGATATCTAGACCACCATGCATCCTATCCGGGTTGAAGAAATGACCAGCCTTATCCATCCTAAGGTAACCAATGATATAAACGAGAATCTCATCAAGGCTTTCACAGCAAAAGAGGTCAGATCAGCCCTCCAACAAATGCATCCAACAAAAGCCCCCGGACCGGATGATATGTCTGCTATATTTTATCAAAAATTCTGGAATGTTGTTGGCTCAGATGTTACTAAAATGGTGCTCAATGTTTTGAACTCTAATATGCTTATAGATGAGATTAATAAAACAAATATAACCTTGGTGCCAAAAGTTAAAAACCCCACTAGAATGAAGGAATTTCGTTCCATTAGCCTTAGCAATGTTGCCTATAAGTTAATCTCCAAGGTACTGGCTAATCATCTCAAAATAGTGCTCCCTGTGATTATTTCAGAAAATCAGAGTGCCTTTTTATTGGAACAGTTGTTTTCGGATAATATATTGATTGCTTTTGAAGTAATGCACTACCTAGAGCATAAGAAGGAAGGCAAAGGAAGCTATATGGCAATTAAACTAGACATGAGCAAAGCCTACGATAGAGTAGAGTGGGTTTTTGTGGAAAAAGTAATGAAGAAGCTGGGTTTCCATGAAAAATGGATTGCTTGGATCATGAAATGTATCTCAACTATTTCCTACTCAATCCTTATCAATGAAGAAGCACATGGCAACATTGTCCCATCTAGGGGACTACAGCAAGGTGACCCCCTTTCATCCTATCTGTTTCTTTTATGCACTGAAGCTTTTTCAGCTCTTATTGTGGAAGCTAATAACCAAAATGGGCTTAGTGGTATTTCTATTTGTAGGGGCTGCCTAAAAGTCACTCATCTATTCTATGTAGATGACAGCCTTTTATTCTGTAGAGCAGATAGCCAAGAATGTCACAAGCTTGTCGAAATATTAGAGCTCTATGAAGCGGCATCGGGTTAGAAAATTAATGCAAATAAATCATCGCTCTTCTTTAACCAAAACACAACCAGTGAGAAAAGGGGTGAAGTTCTTAGCATTCATGGGCCTATGCAGGATTCCAAGCATGGAAAATACCTCGGCCTTCCATCTGTGATTGGAAAATCCAAGATTCAAGTTTTTGCGAAAATCAAAGAAAAGGTGGCAAAGAAACTATCGGGTTGGAAGGAAAAAATGTTGTCCTTGGGTGGTAAGGAAATCCTAATTAAGGCGGTTGCACAAGCGATCCCAACGTACACAATGAGTTGTTTCCTTTTACCAAAGGGGTTATGTGAAGACTTGGAAAGGATGACTAGAAATTTCTAGTGGGGGCAGAAAGGTGAAGAGGCAAAAATAGCTTGGGTTGGGTGGAAACGAATGTGTACATCAAAGTTTGAGAGTGGTATGGGGTTCCAGAGTCTACAAGCTTTCAATCTTGCAATGTTAGCTAAATAGGGATGGCGACTCCTCACAAATAAAAGCTCTCTTGTGGCCCGTATATACAAAGCCAAGTATTATCGTAATGGAGATGTCTTAGGAGCAAAATTAGGCAGCAACCCATCTTATGCTTGGCGAAGTATTCACAGCAGTTTGGAAGTCATTAGAAGAGATACAAGATGGAATGTAGGTAATGGAAAGTTAATCCACATTTGGGAGGACAAATGGCTTCCCACACCAACCACATACAGAGTCTGCTCACCAGCACAGCCCTTTGATGATTTCCCCATGGTCTCCTTCCTTCATTGATAAAGATACAAGGAGGTGGAAAACTGATCTTGTGCAGACCCTCTTCCTTCCCTTTGAAGCAGACACCATCCTCCATATTCCATTAAGCTATTCCCTCCCAAATGATAAAATTGTTTAGGTTGGAAATAGGCGTGGTGTCTTCTCGGTCAAAAGTGCGTATTATGTTGCCATTCCACTAATTGACAAGATAAAGAAGGGTGAAAGCTCTACAGGGGACTATAGAACCCTGCTATGGAAAAAAATGTGGCAACTTAAGATTCTCCCCAAAGTCAAAATTTTTTCATGGAGAGCGTGGATAAATGGTCTACCAACATGTTTAAATCTGAGCAATAGGGGAATTGGGACAGCTGCTTTATGTCCTTTATATGGAAAAGCTCCTGAAAGCACCCAACATGCCTTGATTTTCTGTGAAAATGTCCGGCAGTATGGTGGCATTGGCAAGCCTGTCCTATAAGTTTTTTGGTTGAAAACCATGCTTTCATTGATGTTGCAATGCAAATTTTGGAGAAGGGCACCTCACATGACTTGGAGTTATTTTTTGTCACTGCTTGGTCTATATGGTTTAACCGTAACCAGGTAGTTCATGAGGCTGTGAAGCTTCCATCGGCTCAAATCTGGGGATACGCTCAGAGATTAATGAGTGATTTCAAGGGGTCCATCTCAGCAACTCTTCTTTCGCATCAGTCTACTAAGGTGGGATGGGCTGCTCCTCCTCCAAATACAATCAAGATTAATGTAGATGGAGCAACATCAGTGAATGGAAAGCCTTCTAGTGTTGGAATCGTAATTAGAGACTGTCGAGGTTGTGTGGTTACAGCACGGGGGAAACTTCTCCCTGCTACCTACTCAGCAGAAGTAGCTGAAGCTTTTGCCATTGAAGAAGGGATTGTGTTGGCTTGTGAATTGAAGCTGTCAAATATAATTTTGGAATCTGACTCTACTGTTGTTGTCCAAGCCTTAATTTCAAAATCAGTTGGTGGAGACATTGGACCCATTATACAAGGCTCTCTTACCAGTTTAGAGTCCTTCAGTAGCTGGAATGCAAGACATCTGAGCAGAGACTACAATAGAGCTGCGCATGACTTAGCCAAGGTAACCAAGTTTACAGAAACCTCTCAAACTTGGTTCGGGATGGACCCTCCTTTTATGCAGCAAACTCTTCTACTTGATAGGTCTAAATGTTAAGGGCCCTGTTGGGTTTGTCTTGTTTATTTGGCTTTTTCTTTATTTGTATTTCTCATTCAGCTTCTTTAGTGAAATATATCAAAGTTTCCTTTCAAAAAAAAAAAAAAAGGGGTAACTAGGCTACGCAAGTCCTCAAGGCAGGATGCATAGGTGTGGATGCTCACCAATAATCCGTTATGAAGGTGATTCGAACCCAAGCCTGACGAGCAGAGCCACAAACTCCTTACCACTGAACCAACCGATCTGTTGGCATATTTATATACATATATGTATATATTTTAAAGTGGAATCAAATTATATATTAAATTCCTCAAAGTAAGCATTATCATAGGTTCATAAGAAACGTGGAAAATCTCATAATAAATAAATAATAGAGATAATAAACACAAACTCTTTTATAATGCCATGTTCTTTATAATAATAATAAAAAATTATTTCTACCATTTTATCCATATATATTTTTCTCTTCTTATTCAAAAGCTTAATTCCTTATTTGTTTACATTTAGGACAAGTAAAGTTTCAAAAGTAGCTAAAGAACCAATGCCTATAATAAAACAGCAGGGGAGGTAAGTGGGAAAGTAAAAACGCATATAGACAAAGGTTGAACGTTCTAGGATTGAAATTAGGATGTGATATTGCTAAGGCCATGTAATAAAATATAAGATATTAAGGATTTGTTTGTTTCACAAAGGGTTGGTGTGGTGTGGTGTGGTGTGGTGTGGCGTTGTGTTGTGATGTTTTGGAAAATACATTTTGCCTGTTGACCCGTATTGTATTTGATAAATTTCGGGAATGTAGTTGAGAATCATAAGAGTACAATTATTAATTTATTGGCGTAAATGCACTTTTAGTCCTTACATTTTGAAGTTTTTCCATTTTAGTCCCTACATTTTATTTTTACTACTTTTAGTCCTTAAACCAATTAACGCGAGACATTTTAGTCCTTGAAGCACCATTCCGTCATTAAACTAATGGTAAAACTGACGGATTAATAAAATAATAATAATAATAATTCTTACCTACTTATTTTTTAAAAAAGAAAAGAAAAAAAATTAAATTAAACCTTGCCCCAGAAAATTATGTGTTCTTCCTTGTTAACCGTGTTCTTCATTTTCTTTCCAGCAAACCTTACCCAGAAATTTAAAAAAATCAATATTTTTGTTTCCATTCTTACATTTACTTAACAACCAAACATGCAAAACACACATCAATCTTCAAATGAGAACAAAACCCAACAATCACAAAAATACAGATCTCTTGCAAAATCAATCTCCATCAAAGAACCAAACCCAAATCTTCAATAAAACAACCACACCCATAAACCCAACAACCAAACCAATCTCCAACAAAGTAAACTCCATCACCTCCACCGTTGCCCCACCAGCCACAACCACAAACCACAGCAGCCATAACCCAACAACCTTCCTCTTCCACCACTTCTCAACCTGCAACCAGCAACCACAGCCAAAAAATAAAAACTCATGAACCACAGCCCACAGCCAAATCAACCACAACCTACAGCCAAAAAAAACCCATGAACCAAATCAACCAAATTAACCACGACCCACGGCCAAATCAGTCACGATCCATGGCCAAAAAACACCCACGAACCACGAACCAGTCGGACCCATGAACTGATCAGAACCATCGAAGCACAGTCACCCACGACCCACCGGAGCACAACCATGAAAACCCACGAGTCACCGGAGCACAACCCACAAATCACCGGAGCACAACCACAAAAAAAAAAAAACCCTTGAACCAAATCAACCAAATTAGCCACGACCCACGACCAAATTAGTCACGATCCACGGCCAAAAGAAAACCCACGAACCAGTTGGACCAACAAACCGATCAGAACCATCGAAGCACAATCACCCACGACCCGCTAAAGCACAACCACGAAATCAGAACCACTACCCGCCGGAGCACATCCACGAAGTTAGACTTACAAATCGCCGGAGCACAACTACAAAACCACCAAGAACAATCGCAAGTCACGGGAGTGAGAGAGAAAAAATCAGACCGTGTGAACCAAATCTCTCTTCTCTTAATCTTTAAGTCATAATCCATTTGAATTTTGATTTTGAATTCTGTTTTTATTTTTTTTATTTAATTAAAATTAATAAATTAATTTTTAAAATTTATACGCTGACGTGTCAGTGCTACAGTAAATTATTATTATTATTTTATTGATCCGTTAGTTTTCCTGTTAGTTTAGTGACGGAATGGTGCTTCAAGGACTAAAATGTCCCGCATTAATTGGTTTAGGGACTAAAAGTGGTAAAAATAAAATGTAGGGACTAAAATGGAAAAACTCCAAAATGTAAGGACTAAAAGTGCATTTACGCCTAATTTATTTGTTTCCATCGTTGGCACTTGGCATTGGTTGGGTTCATGAATAGTCGAGTTGAGTACTTGCTCGATATTTATTCATGTATTTTCCTAATTGGATTAGCCTTTGGTTTGCTTGGTTCATATGAATAGAACAAATCACAACCAAAGACCTATCACCTGCAACCAAAAACAGCAACGGCAACCCACAACAGAAACCCCACATCCACCAACACCAACAACAACCCACCAACACCAACACCAACTCACAACACACATAAGACCCACAACCCCATGACTACTCACGCCCATAGTGAGCAAAACCACCTACCCATGGCTACCCGTGACCTCACAATGTGCAAAACCACCCACTGCTATCTCCGATCCCACGGCGTGCAAAACCACCCACCTATGGCTACCCTCGCCACCACGAACCCACGCCTACCCATAGCCACCCATAACCCCAACGACCCCACACTGATTTGAAGCCCACCCACCTAAAGCCAATCTTGAGAAAAGAGAAGCTTCACTGTGAGAGGAAGAGAGTAGAGAGCATGAGAGAAAGAGATGAGAAAAAAGAAAAAAAAAAGTAAAAGAAGAGAGAGGTCAGAGGATTCTAAAGTGAGAGGAAGAGAGAGAAGAAGTGATGTCCTAGTGATCTGGGTTTGAGTTCTTAGGTTGTTGGGTTTGTGTTTTTGTGATGAGTTTGAGTTATTGATTATTGGGTTTGATTTGGGAAGAATATGAAGAACAGGTTATAAAATGAAGAACAATCTGAAGAACATGAAGAAAAATCTTAATTAATGTGAATTTTAGTTTTTAGTTCTGTTTTTATTTTTATTATTTAGTTAAGATTAATAAATTAATTTTTTAAATTTATATGCTGATGTGTCATGAGTGATGTGACATTTTTTATAATATTTTAATTCCTCCGGCAGCTACCTCAATTATTTCTGTCTGTTGACTGACAGAAAGGACGAAAATAATACACATTAATTGGTTTAGGGACTAAAAATAGTAAAAATAGAATGTTGGGATTAAAAGTGCATTTATCCTAATTTTTTATTTATTTATTTTATTATTTTATTATTATTATTTTATTATTATTATAGTAAAAATATTATATTGAAGTCTCTATCATACATTTGAGTTGGATTGATTAAAAAGTTGAAATCTGTAGTTTGATTTTTTTTTTTTATTAATACATTAAAGTTGAACCCAATTATTTTGTTGTGGTTGGGGCCTACACGGGGGGTGGGGTGGTGTGAGAATTGAAATCCTTGTCTATTTTAGGTTAAAAAAAATATGTATGCATCCTGTGGGATATATTTGCCGAGTACATAGAAAGTGAAAATGTCATCTGAGCCAAACAAAAACCTTAAAAAGGGTTTCAAATTTCAATAGTATACTTTTTTTTTTTAATTTACTTTGCAAAGATACCTTCTTCCTTTTATGTTGTAATTCCTTTTTTTTTTTTTTCCTTTTTTTCTTTTTTATGAAATAAAAGTTAGCCTCAGGCCTTGGGAGTTGTTAAGATATTTTGTAGTAGTAAGGTGCAGTTTTGACACACGCCGGGCTAGTGGTTGAATCACATCAAATATCAATTGATTAAATTCCTTAAAAGATAAAACTTCTTTTTTTGGTTCTATAATTTGATAGCTACACTACAGTGGGTGTAGTGATTTTATTATTGGGTTACAAGACATTAACAGAAATTCTAAAACAATTGAGTTACAAGACTTTTGACTCTTCTATATACTTTTTTTTTTTTTTTGAGAAGGGACTCTTCTATATACCTAATTGTGTTATTCTATTAAAACTTAAATATGATGTTATCAAATTCAAATATAATAAATAGGTGGAATACATTGAGTTAATTTATTAAATTCAAATATCTAATTGTATTGACCAATAAAATACAATATTATCATTTACAAAGACAATTAAATGCAAGGGGATGTTTATGAACTATTTTTATAAACATTTTATGAAAAAATGATAAAATATTTAATTTTTCTGTCAGCATTTTATATTTTTCATGAAAGTTATATTAAAAATTTTCTAAAATGATTTATTAACAATTGTCCTAAAGACACTGGTTAACATGATTATTAAATGTAATATAATTATATTTTTAAATATAATTGAAAAATCTAATATACTGCTCTTAAAGAACCATACTCAAGTTTACTTTCCCTAAGACCCACCACCAAATTTATATAAC
Source organism: Castanopsis chinensis (assembly GCA_032878915.1). Classification (NCBI taxonomy): domain Eukaryota; kingdom Viridiplantae; phylum Streptophyta; class Magnoliopsida; order Fagales; family Fagaceae; genus Castanopsis; species Castanopsis chinensis. The sequence continues at coordinate 21,287,167 of JAVQMG010000115.1, forward strand.
AATAATCAAATATTGTACATAAACCTTAAATTTTGGCCCAAAAGAAGATGGAACCATACCTATATTGGATTATGACTCATGTCTTATATTATTTGATGCTTGTAGCATATAGATGAATGTCTCTTTAGAACTAGAAAACAATGACAGAGGTCTAAGAAAAATAAAAAAGCCTTCTCTCTCTCCCTCCTTTCACTAGTCACGCCTTGTCCTCTTTGTAGGGCCTTCAAGTCACGTTAGATCTAACTTGAGCTAAAAATAAATAAAAAATCACTTTAGTTCTAACACAGTACCATCTCGCCTCTTTTTTTTTTTTTTTTTTTTTTTTTTTTCTAATAGATTAAAAAAAATTACACAACATTATTTGGATTGAGGCGCGGCACTCGTATGACTAGAACAACCTTGATACCTCCACATTTTACCTCCCCCTTCGGCACATATCTAGCCCAATATCTGATTCAATTTATATTTGTTCATTAATCACTACAATTAAAAGGAACAAAATAGTCTCTCTCTTTTTCAACGTGAGATTAAACATTTTCACTAACTCTTCATCTTCCATATTCACTCTCACATCTTTACATTTAAGTTGTAATATTTATTCATTTTAATTAATTAATGTTAAAATGCTCCAACAAAAAGTATCAAACTCATTTGTTTTGAAGCAGTTATTTCGAGGTTGGACTTTAAATTATGTTTAATGAGATTTATTATCTCCCCTAAGTCTTCAATTTTATTTATAAAAAAAAAAAAAAAACAAGGCACTCACTTGTCTAAGCATTTGTATTTTCTTTATACTTCTACAAAGCGTGGGCAATACCAATCAAAGAGATTAAAAAAAAAAAAATTTATTTACATGATAAAATATTTATAACTAAAACGAGTAGAAGGGCAATAACTCTGTTAGTAGAACACTTCGTTTATTCACACATCAATGTTTGCCAGAACCAGCGATTCAATTAACTTAGATTCAAAAGCTGAAATTTCAAAGTAGCTCGTATAATGATAAAGGAAGGCCTATAAAAAAAAAAAAAAAATTGTGATGAAGGTTGTTGTATTCTGAAGTACTCTAATTTCACAAGATTGGCTCGATAATTTAGTATTTTATGATGTTTAAAACTTTTCTGTTGGGTTGGGATCTTAGAAAAAGCAGAATTGTCGGGTATTCAGTTGTGTCTAGCTTTAAATTAGAGTACTTTGGTACTCTGGAGAATGCACCTGTAATGATGTTTCATTGGAAATTTTGCTAGGCAATCTACCTACAGTTTGTTAAGGCATAAATACATAGTATATAAATAGTAAAAATACATCAATGTGAATTAAGTTGCTTTATAGCCTTCCCTATCAAAAGAAAAAGTTGCTTTTAAGCCAGAAGCGGCTGCGATTGTATGTTTACGGTTCAACATCGGCATTGGTAGACACCGTCACATACAAGAATCCAAACCATCAAAATATCGAAGTACTAATTCTTTAACTCCAACCTTAGGCAAGATAGCCGACCTTGACTAGTCAGTACTCTATATTGTTGGAATTTATTTTGCAATGTAAGGAACCAACTACTAATGTAGTTACAAGGTGAGTTTGGCCGGATGATATGTCTCTATGCACTAAGTGCATTAGGGAATGGCCGAATGGGAGACCTCAGTTCGAACCCTTGGGAAAGAGGTGTAACTTGTTCCAAAAAAAAAAAAAAAACTAATCATTTCTTATATCTATTGTAATTTGTAATTGGTCTGTAAAAATAAGTTGCCATAGTAAGTTGTTATTAGTAAAAAATTATTTTAAGTAGCTTTTTTCTATTATGTTTTTTATTAGTCTGGAATTCTCATAAATTTTATCCCTTAAAATACTGGATAACTATCGCTGATGCTGCCACACTTGGCTGCATTAACTACAATTTCACTTTTCGTAATCAGTCCTTACTAAATGACCTTTTTGTCGCCACGCTTGCCTGCATTAGCTACAATTTCACTTTTATAGCAATTTCATTGCAGCACTTGCATCAGTTCGTGCTAAATGACCTAAATGCAAAATTTTTCCAATCAACTTTAAAAATCATCCACATCAATTTCTGTAAAATTATGCATTTTTGGTTCAATTTAGTTACAGTATTAGTGCAAATTTATATGGGCATTGAAGCTATGCATATATAATTTTTATTCATTGTTTACATTTTTCAAGGGTAAAAGAAGAAATTGGCAAGTGATTGTGATGTATGAATAAATAGAAACAATTTAAAAATGATATTTTAATTAAATATACAATAGAATAGATAATTAGATGTGGCATGCTAAAATATGCATAAATTTTTATGAGTTAATGCAAATGCTCTAGATATGAACATTCTCACAAGGGAAAAATATCATTTCATACTAGTTTATGTTAGGTCCCAAATAATTTTATAATCAATATTAACAATCCAAAATAACAATCACACACAAGAATATAAAAGTTACATGGAAAATCCTTTCTCTTTGAAGGAAGAAACCACCGAACAAACTTCTAATCAATTCATTATTGTCAAATCAATTACAATAAGTCTTATGTATGCCTCACGGTTAAAGCAAAATATTTTCTTATTTTCTTTACTCTTACACACACACACACACACACACACTAATCATATTTTTCAAAGATAGCGACACTTTGCTTTCTCATTTTTATTTTCTTCTCATGTACAACTCTCTCTTGGTTGTCTTCTTTTTCTCTAAATGGCTCCCTCTTGGCTGTTCTCTCTTCTTTTTCTTTCTTATGCGGCTTCCTCTTTCTTTGCTTTTGCATATGCTATCTTTGTGCCTTCTTAAAGGCGGCACTACCTTACTTTCTCCTTCCTCTTGCATTCCTCCTAAGCAAAAATATCTTTTTCTCTCTTGGTTTCACACTCTTTTTTCTCTCTACCCATAGGGAGGAACCTTGGACCAAAAGCCATCAAATTTTTTGTGGCATTGTCTATTTATAAGACTCTTTTGCTATTTTCTCTTGGACTAGGAATACATTACCTCTTTAACAAGGAATATACTTCATTCCAGACCAAGGAATAGTCTTTCCTTCTACAATAAGGAAACTCAAATTAATTTTTCATTTTCAACTAGGAAACCTAATTGATTTTTCAAGTCACAATTGAAATTTGAGGCAATTTTCCAACAATTTGCATACACAATTAATGCAGGACTGTCTACATTTTAACACATATAAATGGACGTGAAATAACCAATTAACGTAAAAAAAAAAAAAAAAGGTGAGATGAGAGAATGAAAGCCCATTCTCATATAGCAATTCCAACTTAGGCAATTCCATGTCCATGGCAATTAGCCATCAAACTTGAACAAATTAACTCCCTTTATAAATGCAAATGAAAACAAGTAGTCCAACTTGACTAACTTCCAGTCTCGGATGGGACTGATTAACGAACTTTGAAAGGAAGTAAGAAACATCATAAGGAAATATTTTTATTGAACCCATCAATTTTTTCCAAACCTGGTCTATCTAGTGGTCTGCATGCAATTCAATATTCAAACTCTACTTACTGGACAACGAAAAAGACACTTATCTCTCTCAACCAAAAAAAGAGAGAGAGGACACTGGGGGTTATATTCGTTTAGTGTTCAGTCCAACTTGTTGGGGATTCAAAGAATATACACAATATAATGCTCCAAAATCTTCTGCAACTACTCAGAAAGTATCATCAAGTTTTTTTTTTGGAAGGGTATCATCAAGTTATTTCATGTCGGTAAAATAAAGATAATAAATGCCAACTGCAATGGTGTGAGAGTTCTGAGTTGATTATGACCTACCTTTTCCTTTCCTATTATAAATGTTTTTGAGGTGTGAAAAAATGCAGTAGACTCGTCCTTTAAAGCTCAAAGCCACAAAAAGCTTAGCTATATATATTGAAATTTGGATTAGGTCCTCCTCAGTGTTTACGAAGTATTGCTAAACCGAATGCCTAAATGGGCTTTTACCTCTTTCTTACAAATTTTTTAGCAAAATGTTTCATGTTTGAAACTAATTAGAGAAATGCTTTTATTTTAAAACTTGATTTTCTAAAAATCAAGTTTCAAATGTAAAACTCGATTTTTGGAATATCGAGTTCTAGCGAATGCGGACTTAAAATTTTTTATTTTTTAGTACTCGAGTTCTAGAATTTTATTTTTTTTTTATTTTTTTTAATTTTCAGTTTGTTATAACTCGATTGTCCAAAAATCGAGTTTTAAATTAAAATTCAATTTAAAAAAAAAATTAAATTTCGAAATAAGGACATTTCTCTAAATAATTTCAAATAAGAGGTATTTTGCTGGATATTAAATAAAAAATAGAGGCCAAAAGCCCACTTTTGCCCTAAACCATTTGTATATTATGAGCTTTGGTTTTGGAGAAACTTCAAAGTCACACAAAGTGATACCATAGTTTCCTAAATCAGATTTTCTAATTAAACAGTTCCATTAGCTATACCCACCAAAGCAAAAAACATTGCGGATTAGGGAATTCATACATAGTTTACTTTTGTTTTGTATATACTTTTTTTTTCAAAGTCTTTAAAATAGTAATCACATCACATGCACCTTAGAAAGTGGGGAAGGAATCACACAGATTTAATTTTTTTTTTTTTTTTGATGAACCACACAGATTTAATTATGCATGGGTTTTGATTAGGTTTAATCATTGGCATGTTTACGTGGATATGAGATTTGAGTTGGCTAAACAATAGTAATAAATTGATGATCAAAGAAGTTCGAAGTTTTGACCAAACGGCGCTATGTATGCTAACCCTGTCAGCAAGTCAATGATTGCTGTAGCATGCTCCGTAAATGGATGCCTGAATATTCAATTCAAACTCAATCCAACTAGATTTATAAATAAATAAATAAATGATCTTTAAATTATTTCAATTAATAGGTGTCAATCAGTATGTTGTAATTTGTAAAGTTATGTTTGAATTAAATTCAAATCATATTAATTTTGTTGCTTTCTCTGTTTCTCTATAATTCTCTAGATAAATGATACTTTTTTACCTTAACTTTTCCCTCGATTCACGTTGCCCTCAAAAATTTAAAAGTGCATGATTAACTATCAAATTTGATATAATTGTTACAACGTTTACATAAGCATTTGGGTTTTAGTCTCACCAATAGATAGAGTGAGGTATACCTAAGTCCAATGTTTAAAACACTCTTGAATGTAACTCATGCGTGGAGAATCTGGAGATGCCCACACAATGTTATACTGTTGTAGGAGATGCTACTCTCTTTTATTTAACGTTTCCTTTCTACCAAAAGAAAATACATTGGGCTCGATAGGAATTATGCTCCAACGTTGGGCAACACAAATTGAAAGTTTAATTACTAGCCACCATCGACCAATATAACTATTTTCATGGACTTTGTAGTTCAATAAGGAAAGAAAAGAAACAAGAAACAGTAAACACAAAGTGTTTGAAATTAGCAGCACAAGAAAACAAAATCCAGTTGTCAATCTTCACGCCCAAAAAACTTTAGTGGACATATCTGATTTTTTTTTTTTATTATCTCTTGTCAACATAATCTTTATATTTCCCATTTGAACTATTAATCATTAGGGCATTTCATGTTAAATCATGATTAAATCATGATTAATAAAAAAGAAAGGGCATTTCACGTCGAACAGGGCAACAATAAAAAAAGAAAAGAACAAGAGCAGCAAAAGATGAAAGTAGAACGGAAAATGAAATGAATAAAATGACGAACATTAAAGAGGTTTACAGAGGCACAAGAGTAATGCTACAACACATGCAGGAGCGACTTAAAGTATGTTCACCTACCAACAACATAATAATAAGAAGAAGGGTTGTCTGTCTACCTCCGAGAAACTTTTGGAACAAAAATATTTACAAAAAGTAAGATAATTTGAAATGATATGTCACGTGTGGATTGAGCTAGCACAAGTTATTTTACGGGCACAATAAAATTTCACAATAGTTAAATTGTTAAATTTATCGATTCACTATAAGTTTTTTTTAAAAAAAAAACCCAAATCCGTCGTAATTCAAAATAATGATGTGGAAATATTATAAAATCTTGTTGGGTTCTTGGACTATTTCATCACTTATGGAGTGAGAGGGTGATTTGAATCATTTGATGAGACAGATTAACGAGATATCATCCTCTCCTAAAGGCAAAAACTAGGCTAAAATCATTAGTCATCAATACACCCAACTCTATTGATTGTGATGATAGGCCTACGATCAGAGTGGTATGTCACCGGGCCTGGTGGTCTACTTAGAGCGGACAGTAGATGGGCCTTCCCTTGAAAAAAGTGATTAGGTTTTTTAATAGGAAACCTACTGGGCCGGGAATGTGAAGCCCAACCTAATGGCCTACTTTACTTCTTTAAAATCCTAATTAACAAATGGATTGGTGCAAATAAAACAGGTTGTCATTAGCAATTATTGAGATGATATAATGTGGTATTAATAAAAGTGATATTAGTAATGAATTTGTATAAAATTGATGTTGCTCAAATTACAATTTATCACGTTAACGATTGTGAAAAAATTTACAATTTTTTTTTTTTGGTGTTGGGAAGGACTTTGACCAAAAAAAGAAGAGATATTAGCCTCTTGTTTTTTGCTGTAAAGTCTGTAAATCTTGTGCAAATGGGTACAGTGACCTTTGATCAAAACTTTTAGGTTGTGTTTGAATATTTGAATTTTAATTTGATGGATTTGAGATGCCTTAATTCCAAATCCATAAATATTTATAGTGTATAACGGATTTTTAAAATTCTATGAGTTAAAAGTTATTTCAAATTTAAGGATTTTACGGTTTAAAATCCTTGGTGGATTTGTCAAATCTAAATTTTTGACCCTTTATAAATTGTCAAAAGTCAGAACAAGGTATTTGGATTTTCATTACCCAAAAACAACATTAATTATATTCCATGAAGTTGTTTTTAATTGTTTTAACTTTAGTCTCTAACTGTATTGGCAATTGTGTATATTTGTTTTTAGTTATTTTCTTCTTCTCCAAAAAAAGAAAAAAAATGTAGCAGGGGAAGGAGGGTTTTATCAAAAAGTTTCACATAATAGTCAAATGTGGCAAACGCTATGATTACCAATCAATTACCACATGATTACAAAAATATATGATATTTTTAGTGTGCCTTGCAAAACAAGCAGTGCGGAATTTCGGATATAGAAGATAATTCAAATGTTGGGTTGAGAAGAAGAGCAACAAATAATGGCCATGCATTTGAGATGAGGAATAAGAGGGAGTAGATGGATACACGTTCTGACTAAAAAGATAAACAAAACTGAAAACTCCCAGAAACATACAAAAGTTATAAGAATTCAATCCCATACGTTATCTTTGAAAGTAAAATCAAACAAAGAATTAATTTCAAATAATGGGACAAACCCGATCGAAGAAAACCCTAGCTAGTATTGATTATCAGCAACTTTCAGTCCTTGGATTTTGGAGTAAAATTTGTCTTTAAAAAAAATAAAATTGTGGGGGTTGTGTTAGTTAACCCACTTTGATAAAAAGATAGAAAATTTTAAAATAAAATTTATAAACTTGGACAGTGAATTTATGCGCTTAAGCCGATAGTTAAAATGAGACTTTTTATATATTTAAGTTGCTTAAGTAATTTCTTCTTCTTCTTCTTCTTCTTCTTTTTTCCAAAATAAAAAGTATTTTTTTTTAATTACTTAAGGTCCATTTGAGATCCGCTTATTTAGTTATTTTTCTGAAATTAAAAACTTTTTGCTGAAAGTATAGAGGTAAAAGTTAACTGAAATAGTATAGTAAGATCCATGAATAGTATTAAAAAGTATGGTAGGACTCATGAATAGTAGCAAAAATAAGTTGAATAGTAAAATAATTTGGCAAAAATAATCTTTGCCAAACAAACATTTAAGATATTATTCTCACTTTTTTAGATGTAAATTTAATTACAACAAAAAAATCTATTTCCTAAAATTATAATAACTAGGATAAAAAAATAAAAAAACAGTTTAACGATAGAACCTGATTTATTTAATGCACCATTCCAATTTCATTTAATCGTAATAATACGAGAAATATTATGTTCACAACAAATCTTATGTGGCAAGTTGTTACGGGTCGTTATTGGTGGAATATAAAAGTAATTTCAGTGGTAAATTCAATTTAAAACTAACAACAATTAGCCACCTATGATTTGTTTTTTTTTTTTTAAGGCATGATTTATTGTTAAAAATACTGTACATATCACCTCTCTAAAAATATCTTATAGCCTCAACTTGCATAAATAAAGTAATAAACAGATATTCATTATAGTACTCAACAAAGCAATAAATTTTGGTTAAGCAGCCCATTATTAAAAATTTATAATAATTTATATTTTGATATTTCTAAATAAATTTTGGTTATAAAATTATTTTCTAATCATTAATTACATATTTTCACATGACTTAAAAGCTATATTATATATATTGTAACAACAAAGAAATTAAATAGTATTTTTTTAATATTAAAAAAAGTACAAGGACAATGGTCGTGGACCGTGTAAAGCCACAAAACCAACTTATTAAAATTCTTGTAATCTTGTGACTATTGTCTTTAGTAGTGTATCGACATGTTGTGCTTGACAGAACAGGGTGAATCTTGTAAAACAAGAAGGCAATGAATTAAGTCAATTAACACAAAGGATAAACACAAACAAGTCAAAGCTTTTAACCCAAAAATCCGAACAATTTTTTAAAGCCAGACATGAAGAAACAGTTTGAATGGAGAAGTAAAGTTCGAGTCTGAAGTGCAGAGAGATAGTGGAATAAATTCCAATGATGTGTAAAAAAACCAAAAAAAACAAACAAGAAGAAAGAAAAAGGTTTGAGATTGGATATATATATATAGTAATGTTCTTTTGATTTTAGTTTTTCTTTGTTGTGAGGAGAGGGAGAGACAGAGACAGAGAGTGAGTGATTTTTTAGTTTTCGTTGTGGGAGAAAGAGAGAGAGAGTGATATTTTCATCTATTGATAATTATTTGGGGCTTAATCAGTACTTCTATATACCGATAATGATTAGAATTTTGAAGCCTTAGGCAATTGCTTAAGTGACCAGCCAGCCCTCCAGAACATTGGGATGTTAGACAAATTAAAAGTTACCAATGTTTTTCAACTTCAATACTACTTTCAATTTTTCAAATCTTTACAAGGTAGAACTTTGAGGTTTAGTAAGTTTTTTTTACAGGATTTGTGAATTAATGATTGTTATTTTATTGAACATAGAGACTAATAAATTTCTTATTTTTATGTAAGCTCAATTCTATACTCAATATGAGATTGAAAAAAAAAATGATGAGATAAAAAAATTTCGATACTCAATCAAAACAAAAGACTTTAATAATTATAATAAGCTAACTAAAACTCAATATAAACTCTCACTTCATATTTTGTAAACCATCGGTCCAACACAATTGAGGTATAAAATAATATGGCAAAAGTGAACTGATGGATAAAACCTTATAAAAGTGATGTGTCATGTCATAGCATTCTTTAAATAATGATTCCATCATCGACCACTTGCCTTTATTGTTAAATTTTTTTTCCCACATTAAATAGCCTTTATTGTCAAATTTTTTTTCCCTTATTAAATAACGGATTAGGGATGGCAATGGGGCGGGACGGGGCCGAAAAATAGGATCTTCATCCCCACCCCGCATGGTTTTGTCTTAAACTCCGCATGACGGGAAAAATTTCTTTTGCCAAGCCCCGCCCCACCCCACCCCACCCCACCCCACCCCATAAAACTCTAATTTTTTGTTAATTTGCCTTACAATTAGTACAATTTTTTTAATAAAACCTATTTCATTAATAAAAATATACTTAAAATTACAACTAAATTTATCCCATCAAATCAAATCAATTTTTAGAAAAAATTGAATAATATATCCAAGTGTTTAACAAGAATCACCAAAAAAAAAAACACTCATAGTAAAACACATAACAAAATAAAGGCAGATAACCACATTAGGTAGAATAAAATAAGCTAATATTAATATGTTATTTAAATAGTAGGATTTTAGGGAATAGAAAATTTACAGTTATAACCCTTTGCAACTCAGGCAGGGCAGGGGCAGGGGCGGGGGCGGGGTGGGTCTAAAAAGTCTAAACCCATCCCCGCCCCGCCCCATGGTGCGGGGCTAAAATCTTGCCCCATCCCCGCCCCATCATTGTGACTTGTGAGACAAATGAGTTGCAAAAGAATTGATAAGGGATAATATATCTTGTGAGACAAATGAGTTGAGAAGTTGATAAGATAATCTCATTGGTAATCTACAATTGACATTAGAGAAATTGTGTACAAATTGACTAGTGACTTCATAACCTAACAATGAAGGTGGAAATATAGGATTTAACTTGCAAATATGTATGAAAAATAAGGAGTATTTCGGCCATAAGAAAGCCCCCCAAAAAGGAGGGGAAGAAATAATTTAAAAATGACACCCAATTTGTATTATCATTAGCACATTGACACACTGCATAGTGCAAACAGAGGGAAAAAAAGAAAAAGAAAAAGAAAAAAGTACACTATATTTTTATTAAGGTTGAATTCTAAATGTTTGTAGCATTGAAATAGATATTGATGATAAAGCTATTGTTGATATCCTGACTAACCCGAATCAACAGGCAGTTTTAGTTTCCTAGATTTTTCAAATTTGGATTAACCATCACTATTTTGAAGCTAATAGGTATGTAGATGCTCTAACAATGATGAGCTCTCACTAAAATTTAGATTTTGTTTCATTTAACGGTTTGCCTGTGGACATAAGAGATGTTTTTGATTTTGATTCTCGTGGGTTGTTCTTAAACATGTGATGCCCAACAGACCTATGTTGCTTTCTAATTTTGATGAATTTCCCTTTTACAAAATTTTATTATTATTATTATTTTAGTCAATTGAGCTATCTAACTCCTAATAATTGAGTATACTTTTAGTAAAATTATAAATTTTGTTTTCTCAAATTATACAACAAAGTATCATTATTTCATGAGCTTCTTTTCTTGAAACAGTATTCTTATGCATAATCTTCAAAAAAAAAAAAAAGTATTCTTATGCATAAAAAGGAAAAAAGAAAGAAAGTAGTATTATTAACTTAAAAATAAAAAACATTTCCTAAAAAATCTGCTACAGACTCAGTGCCAGAAAAGATAAAATCTAAACACAGAAAGGGCCAAGGGCCACATTGTCATTTCCTCTATCCCATTAACAACATCGACAAAATTCACACATACACCAACCCGTGCGGCTCCGAGACAGACAGAGAGATAGAAGAGTCCTGCTTAAACCTTATCTCTCGCTCTCTTTTCTATGTGTACCTCTTCCCAACCTCGTTCTCTGACGAAAACCCAATCCAAAAAACACATCCTTTACCCCAAAACACAAAACCAAGCCTTCTAAAGCTCACTTCTTCGATACCCTTTTGCTTCTCCTAATCTCTTTTTTTGGGTTTTGTTTTGTTTATTGAAGTTGAGAAGCACATTCCAGTTCCATGGACTCCAAGGCCTCTGCCCCAGAAACCACGTCACCTTTCTCCAACTCAACATCAGGTTCTTATTTCTCTTCTCCTACTTCTTATTCTCATGGTTCTGGTTTTGATAATTCAATGAATAACTACGGTTTAGAAGCTGAGAGTGATAAGAATAGTAGTGTTGGTGGGGTTCATGGTAGTAATGTTGGGTCTGAAAATGAGGGGTTTGGGAGTGTTGAAGATGGGTTTGAATCAGCTTCTGGAGACCCAGATGGAGGAACCGTAGAGAAAGCCATTGGAAGAGGTGATAATGATGTCCCTTTTATTGGCTATTCGGAATTTTCGATGTTTGATAAGGTTAGTGTAGCGTCGGTTGCAAAGGCATCGACTGAGGATGATGATGAAAATGGTGTTGTAGGAAGTGAAAAAGTTGGGGTCTTGGGGGGTGAGGGAGTTGGTGATAAGGGTTTGGAGATTGGTGGGGTTGAGGGTTATGTTGAGAATTTGGGAGTTGGGGGTGGGGTTTTGGAGGAGAAGGAGGTTGTGGTGCAAAAGGGTTGGAGTGAGAATGGGAATTCGGGTGAATTGGGCATTGGAAGTGGTGTTGGTGATGCTCATAAGGGCAGTGTTGAGGTTTTTGTGGGTGGTGGAGAGGATAAGGTGTTTGAGAATAAGAAATTGGATGAGGGTTTGAGCTATGTGGTTGAAGGGGGCTTGAAAACGGATGAGGAGGTGGAAGGGAATGAATTGAAGGGACAGGAGGCTGTGGAAAAGCTGAAAAGTGAGGGTTTTGATGAAAAGGAGTCTGTGGTTATAACAGATACAGAGGAGGCTGCTGTGGCAGTTGAAGACAGTAAAATTCTGGAGGGTGGAGTTGTAGAACCAGTGGATGAGAAGTTGGTAGGAGTAGATGGTGTGAAGTTTACCCGTGGAGGAGATTTAGTTGTGGAAGCTGTGAATGTCAATTTGTTGGAGTCAGGAGCAGATGTTGCTGGGGATGTGGAAGAAATTAAGTTTACTGATATTGTAGGGTTGGGGGTCCCCGTTGATGGAGGTGTGAGCTTGAATAATGGTTTTGATCAAATTAGAGTTGATGCAGAAGAACTGGTTGATTCGAAGTCTGTGGTTATGGATGCTGAGTCTGATCAAAATGTTGAGCCCTTAAAAAAGAATGGTGGTGAAACTGCAGAAGTGAGGAAAGATGAAAGCTCAGACACCCAACCGTTTAATATTGACACGGCAGCAAAGAATAAGCAGGATGATGAGGGACAAAGTGTGGATCTTGTTTATAATGGGAAGCAGTCAGAAGCAGAAAATGAGCTGGAAGATAATTCTGAAGCGGAACAGAAAGGTAAAAATGTGGTCAGTGACAAACTAGATGGAGGGGAAGGAGTAAGTCAGGAAGTGTACCATAACCCTGGGTTAGCTCAAAATGAATCAGATGATGTGGCAAAGCCATTGGATAATGGTGTTAATGAAGCACCTCAATCTATGGAATCAAGTTCCATATTGACCCGAGAAATAAAGCTAGAAGCTGAAGATGAGGAAAAGCAGCATTCAGATGTGGAAGACCAGATCGAAGGTGAAGTTACTGATGGGGAGACTGATGGTATGATCTTTGGAAGTTCTGAAGCTGCCAAACAGTTCTTGGAGGAGTTGGAACGGGGATCAGGTGCTGTTTCTCACTTAGGTGCAGAGAGTTCTCATGATCAATCTCAGAGAATTGATGGTCAAATTGTCACAGACTCTGATGAAGAGGTGGACACCGATGAGGAGGGGGATGGGAAGGAGTTATTTGATTCTGCTGCATTAGCTGCTCTATTGAAAGCTGCTGCAGGTGGTGACTCAGATGGTGGTAGTATCACGATAAGTTCTCAAGATGGATCCAGGCTTTTTTCAGTTGAGCGTCCTGCTGGTTTGGGATCCTCTATCAGGTCTGTGAAACCTACTCCTCGACAAAACCGTCCTAACCTTTTTACTCCTGATCTCACAACGGGTGCAGACTCTGAGAACAACTTGAGTGATGAGGAGAAAAAGAAACTGGAGAAGATACAGCAGTTAAGGGTAAAATTCTTGAGGCTTGTTCAGAGACTAAGTGTTTCTCCAGAAGAGTCAGTAGCAGCACAGGTTCTGTACAGGATGGCACTTCTTGCGGGGAGGCAAACTGGTCAACTTTTTAGCCTTGAAACGGCAAAAAGGACAGCACTCCTGCTTGAAGCTGAGGGGAAAGATGATCTGGACTTTTCCTTGAACATACTGGTTCTTGGGAAATCTGGTGTGGGCAAGAGTGCTACCATTAATTCTATTTTTGGTGAAGAGAAGACCCTGATTGATGCGTTTGGACCTGCCACGACTACTGTGAAAGAAATTGTTGGGATGGTGGATGGAGTTACGATAAGGGTTTTTGATACCCCTGGTCTGAAGTCTTCTGCATTGGAACAAGGTATCAATCGCAGAATCTTATCTTCAGTGAAGAAGTTAACAAAAAAATGCCCCCCAGATATTGTCCTCTATGTGGATCGGTTGGATGCTCAAACTCGGGATCTTAATGATCTGCCATTATTAAGATCAATCAGTAGTTCTCTTGGCTCTTCAATCTGGAGAAGTGCCATAATCACTCTAACTCATGCTGCCTCTGCTCCTCCAGATGGACCATCAGGTTCCCCTCTGCGTTATGATGCATTTGTTGCCCAACGATCTCATGTTGTTCAGCAAACCATTGGACAAGCTGTTGGTGATCTGCGTCTAATGAATCCCAGTTTAATGATGACTCCCGTCTCTCTTGTTGAGAACCATCCCTCCTGTCGAAAGAATAGAGAAGGTCAAAAGGTGCTCCCTAATGGTTTAACTTGGAGACCCCAGTTGTTGCTCCTATGCTACTCCATGAGGATCCTTTCTGAAGTGAGTAATCTGTCAAAACCTCAAGATTTGTTTGACCACCGAAGGCTCTTTGGTTTACGTACCCGTTCACCCCCACTTCCATACCTTTTGTCATGGTTGTTACAGTCTCGTACACACCCAAAACTGCCTGCTGATAATGGTGGTGACAATGGTGATTCTGATATTGACGTGGATGACTTATCCGATTCTGATCAAGAGGAAGAGGAGGATGAGTATGACCAACTACCACCCTTCAAGCCTCTCAGGAAATCTCAAATTGCTAAGCTCAGCAAAGAGCAGAAAAAGGCATATTTTGAGGAGTATGAGTATCGGGTGAAGCTCCTCCAGAAGAAGCAGTGGAGAGAGGAGTTGAAAAGGATGAGAGAGATCAAGAAGAAAGGTAAAGTTAATGCAGAAGATTATAGTTACATAGGGGAAGATGACCCAGAAAATGGAAGCCCTGCTGCTGTTCCAGTTGCATTACCTGATATGGTTTTGCCACCCACCTTTGATGGTGATAATCCAGCTTACAGATACCGGTTCTTGGAGCCAACTTCTCAATTTGTGACCAGACCTGTATTAGACACCCATGGTTGGGACCATGATTATGGATATGATGGTGTCAATCTTGAACACAGTCTAGCCATTGCTAGTCGGTTTCCAGGTGCTGTTGCTGTCCAAATAACAAAGGATAAGAAGGAGTTCAATATCCATTTGGATTCTGCAATTTCTGCTAAGCATGGGGAGAATGGATCGAGCATGGCAGGCTTTGATATCCAAAATATTGGAAAGCAACTTGCATACATTGTTAGAGGGGAGACAAAATTCAAAAATTTCAAAAAGAACAAGACGACTGCTGGGGTATCTGTGACATTTTTAGGTGAAAATGTTTCCACTGGAATTAAAGTTGAGGATCAGATTGCACTTGGAAAGCGCCTGGTATTGGTAGGCAGCACTGGAACTGTTCGATCTCAGGGTGATTCAGCATATGGAGCAAATTTGGAAGTGCGTCTCAGGGAAGCAGATTTTCCAATTGGCCAGGATCAATCTTCATTGGGTCTATCTCTTGTAAAGTGGAGGGGTGACCTGGCACTAGGGGCCAATTTTCAGTCCCAGATTTCAATTGGAAGGAGTTACAAGGTAGCTGTTCGTGCAGGACTGAACAACAAGCTCAGTGGACAGATATCTGTTAGAACAAGCAGCTCAGAGCAACTTCAGCTTGCACTGGTGGCTATTCTTCCTATCGTCAGGTCTATCTATAAGACCATCTGGCCTGGGGCAAGTGAGAATTACTCCATCTACTAGTTATTTGCATTTTTTTGTCACCCCAAAGTTGGTATAGAATAAGCATAGTATGCTTATTGTCTTAATCACTTTCCTGAATAATGCTTATTTTATTCACTCCAGAACCTCTGTTTATCAGATACATTTTTCATTGCATAATTGATTGTATTGAATATGAGATGGAACCAAGAGGGAATCTAATATATTATTGTTTATTGGCTTTATTAAGTTACCATGTATGATGTTGATACCATGTTCTCTTATTTGCTTATATGTAAAAGTTATTCACTTGCTAGCATTCAGGTCCTTTATAGCTAGGTAGAGAATAAGTAGACCGAAGGTTCTTTGTTGCATTCCGTCCCCCTTGATAAGCTGTAATGGGGTGTAGCTTGTTGAGACAACATATCTGAATATTCATGACTTGTATTGTTTATTCATTTTGATATTTTCTGTGAATCAACCCATTAAAGTAACTCTTCTTTTTCCTTTTTTATTTTTTTTCTTTAAAATTAAAAATTAAAACCATATCTTCATGAGTTTTTCTATTTGTGGACTTTGAAACACAACTTGGAACAGACCTAGATCAGTGGATCCATGGACTGATAATTTGTTTTTGGAAGGCCGATGGTCACTACAGCTGCCTATCCTGCCCTAGGGTAGTTCCTCTAGTTGCTCTCTCTCTCTCTCTCTCTCTCCAACCCACATGCACGAGACACTTGTGTGTGCAGGCTCACAGACAGACACCATACAACTAGAGTTTTTCATCAATTTGTTATATCATTTGTCCTTTAGCTTTCTTCTTTTTCTTGAGATTGCAAGCACCAATTGAAGAGCACAATATATCACTTGCACTATCATTGTTTCCCCCATTAAGATTAAATTAAATAAATCAACACATTATTTTTTGATAACCTGTTCTTGTTTGTGGTATTGTCCAACTGGAAGTATTCAGTATATGAATCTATTTTTTAGATGAATGAACAAATTTATTATCACAGACAGAAAAGTTTGAATGCAAAAGGTTCAAATAATCCAAATACACTGAGCTTCAACCAAGCCAGCTCAACAACTCATTCCCAACTAAATATCTGGGAGTCAACTTCCTAAGCTACAAAAGATAGGACTAGTGAATGCTAATTAGAACAGAAGAAGTACTAACAGACAGCAAATAGGTCTAACAATAAAGAATTACAGAATCTTCCTTTGCACTCCAGCCTTTTCTTGATCTGCCATCTAATCACCTTCATAATACCATACTCAGAACAAACTCTGCCTTGATGAATTTTCCATTCCTCTGTTGCCAATCATGGTAATAACAGACCAAGGATCCATTCTGAAGATTACTGATCTTAAACTCAGGCATTTTAACTCATTCCCTCCCAAGCCATGATCCCATCCCATTGAATCCTCAGGTGACGGACTAAACACCAATTCATACAACTTTTCCAGGTCCTTCTTGAGAAAGGACACAAGAAGAAAAGGTGTTTTTTAGTTGAGTTCTGCATATTACATGGTGTGCACCCCCCAACAACATTCTTCAGTAGACAACCTATTCTGGATTACCAACCACCCTAGAAGGCATTCAGTACATGAAAATGCTTCCTAAGAAATTCATCTCTTAAGTATTTGGATGCATCGCACGGTACTTGTCACATGAACTGTGTCTCGGCTAATAGCAAGGGTGTCTGTGTTTTTGTCTATTCAAATTGGCTCTACTTGTTTTTGTATGAAAGATATAAAATTAACAATTGCCCCCCTCATCCTTTTTCTCTCGTCTGTGACTTCTGAGTGCCATTTTTTGAGAAATAAGATGTGTATATAATCTCCACAGTGATTTCACCAAGATCATGCCACTGTAATAATGAAATCGTCCATGATATTGCTTCAAAATCTTGCCCCCTGTATTCTCACTTTCCCTGAATTTCATTTCCCCGAAAGCAAAAGAAGATAAAGTTTCTTTCAATCACCAAGAAGGTAAGCAGAACAACAGCTGAAAACCCAATGAATTACAACATCACAAGGGCGACCGGAGAAAATTACACAGAATAGGTGTAAGAGTCCTCCTTTTGGCTAGCAGATGCTATATGCTTTGATAAAGATGGAGCATAGACCTATTGCAATCTAAGGGAAGTAAAGCAGCATGGCTGGAGAAATACCTGAAAACTGAAACTGACTCCAGAAAAAAGATGGTCGTCACTTCCCCACAATGGTTAAGATGAAATTTGATGCTATTGTGAAGGGACATAGATACATGTTGGGTGTAGTTTGCAGGAATGAAGCTGGTTCCTATTTAATTACTCTTTCTTTTCCCCCCCTCCCTGATTTAGCCTTAGGAATGAGCAACTATATTCACCAAACCAAAAGTACAACCGCATACAACAAAATAACTAAAGTTGCAACACAAACAAGCAGCAAAAATGCAACAGCAAACAATAGCTCACTTTATCAACAATCAAAAACAGTATGAGTCTTACCAAAGCTACATAAATTGCTATTTTGAATAAAATTTCTTATGTTTTTACACAGTTTATATCTGCAGGATAACTTGAATAATTTTAGTTTCAGCTTCAGCTGCAGTTCAAATCTTTCCGTCATAAAGTCTAGCATTTGAATAAATCCAAATGTGATAATTTACCCTTGCAATGCCACCTCACACGAGCCATAAGTCATGACATGCTGAAATCCTTTCCCCTTTACCTTTTTGACTCGTCATTCAAACTTTTCATGTCAATCTCCTACTTACCAATTGATCAAACATTCCTCAGGATCACCATGTAGATCGTAGATCCTGTAAAATGACCCCGAAGGTACAAAACATATCCCTGCATACCCTCAATTTGCCAATCTTTGGTAGTAAGCTTGTTTTTCTTCACTACGAACCAGCTCGCAAAAGCATTTTAAGGCAATACTTTAGGAAACCAAACAAGCTTTACACACCAATTAACTCCTGATATCCCTTATCACCCTCCAACTCCAAGTCCTCACAATTAAATTGCTTTACTAGCAGCCCTCCATTCCACGCGATCTTCACCACTAATGACAATGAGAACATCAGCCAGCTTTCCTTAAATCATAACTAGAGGTCATCTAACCTAGCCGGACGCCAATTCTATTGGCCATTAAAAATTGCACTCGACAACTTTGCTGAAGTAACAGTTGCAGTATCATGCGCTACTCTAAAGTCCCATATTTCAGAATATCTGGGTGCCAATCATCATGCCGTAAAAAGAAACCTCCGCTCATTTCCCACTTTATGCTTTAATAAGGGCAAAGCTTCACTTCTCAGCCGCAAAATCATCCTCTAGCTCCAAGAACAGTCTCAATTTGTTCACTTTATCTTTGTGCAGCTGTGCTTCAAATAATTCTTTAAGGCTACAGTTAGTTTAGAAGAACGCTACAAGTCATTGAACCAGCTAAAAGTAGAAGTCGTCTGGTTCAATTAGGCTAGCAATTTGTACACACACAGATGGCTAGTCATATACACAAAACGCAAAATTTTTTTTTTTTTTTGGTTGAAAAGGATATTTCATTAAACAAAACTAACCGTCCTCTATAACAGAGGAAACAAACCAGTCATACATAGTTCCAGCCGCATCAAGGCTGAGGAGGAGAGCAACATCAGAAGGGGGTTCAAGAAACATGGAAAAATTCTGTCCTAGGAGTGCACCCTGTTTAGCGAGGGCACCCACACACTTATTTCCCTCTCTATAACAATGCTGAATCCTAACTATGGGAATATTTCTTAGGCTATTCCTACAGTCAGCCACCAATACACAACATTGAACATGTACATGTCTTTATATTTTATATAGTTTTAAATATATGCCTTTCATGCAAAGGAAACCAGCAACGAGACTCCAAAACAGAATTTCAAGCATAACAAACACCAGGGTACCTCACTTTTCTGAGTGAATCATGGCCTGCACTAACAATTCCGTGCCACCAACTGGCACATCAGATTTGGCCCAGAATTGTCTATCAAATAATGTGCCTAGTCAACCAATGCATCAATTGTGTTCAACAGTCCCATAAATCTATTAAAAAATAGTACAAAATAACATCAATACATTCTAGCCTAGTCCAAACCAAGTTGCATGGACACATGCTTATTGTAAAGAGAAGCATAATGACTCAGAGGTAGTACCCTAGTACAAAAGAAAGAGAATTACCAAGTTATTTTCTGGTGAATGCCAATAGAAACCTTTCATAGCTGCTGGAAAGAGTTCACAAGCAGCCAAAGCATATACAATGAGTGCGTTCATCCCAATCCATTCTAGTAACATTGTGGGCTTTCTGAAATGTTTGATATCAACCTGCATTTATAGAGGTTTTAATTTTTTGTTTTTAAAAGATGATTTAACTAAACAGGCAATGTTTTTGTAATTTCAGTCTCATTATTCCAATTAAACGCTATGTATCACATTGCAGAGATGTTAAGAAAAGCTAATGTATGCTACGCGTCATATAGGTCCTTGTCATAAAACCAAAGAGTAGGTTTACTGGTGTTATATATCGTAGTCACCATTTGTGTTTGTGGATTCTGGAGGAAAAGGCTGAAAGCAAGTTTGAAGAACCAGAGAGAATAGCAAGACCTTAATATTTTAAAGGGTTGGAAATATATGGAAGAGGATGGTTTCCCATCATTGGGCATTCCGCCTTTTAATAAATTTTCAAGACAGTAGATTTTGCAAATCATCCATGATATCAACTAAAAAATTGTCCAAAACCTATATGTCTAGTAGCAAACAAATTAATTGTTTTCTTCCACTTCCCTTCTTGGTTGGCTGTGTATCTATTTGTTCATTCTGCTACATCCGGTGCACAATGAGAAAGCAGAAAAGGTTTTAGTTAGTACTTAGTACAACTTCGTTGACCATGATGCTAACAGAGAGGATTAATATAGTTGTAATTTTTACTGAATAGATCAATTGTGCTTTGTGAAAATGGAAAAGAGAGGTGGTAAACAGTGTAAATCAAGCCACCCCCCCCCCCCCCCCCCCCCCAACAAAAAAAAAGGATATTAAGACAATTTTCTTGATATGGTTGTCTTATTTCTGTTGTTGTTTTGTCTTGTTGAATGGATAGTGAAGTTGATTCCATTTATTTCTAGGACTTGTAAGCTTTGCCTTTGTATCTTTACTTTGATTGGTTTACTGTTATTCTAAACTGATCTCATATTTATGCGAGGAATGCCAATTGATCATAAATATAAAGCAACTGATTGTATGCATTCACAGTACACGTATGATGCATGCAAGCATGCCTAGAGTATAGAATTGATACTGAGTGTATCGGAAAGTGTTTCCAAAAGTCCTGTATCTCCTTGTATTTTACAAGTACAACTCCTTTGGAGTCCGTCCACAAGAGTTGGATGCTAGGTTTTAATTTTAATTTTTTTTAAAACTAGCCGATTACAACGATTTTAAAACCACCGCTGTAGGTTTTGCCATCGTTAAGACTTACTATGACGGTTTTAAAACCACCACTATAGGTCTTTACATTGTAAAGACCTATTACAGCAGTCTGAAACAGCTGCAATAGGTCATTAAATTATGAGCTATATTAAAACTTATAGTGACGATTTTGAAACCACCTTAATAGCTCTTTTAAAAAAAAAAAAAATTTATAACTAGCGGTTTTAAAACCGCCATAATAGGTTATTTTAAAGAAGAAAATGAATTTCTAAGGTTAAAACCTATAATGACGGTTTTAAGGTCTTCAATATGAGCAAACTTATAGTGGTAGTTCTAAAATTACTGTAATAGGTCATCTAAAATTGTGTTTTTGGGTATTATTACCTTTTATTTTGTTATGAAAGGAAAGGATTTGATTCTTTTATCAATGGATTGGTGATAATATGGACTTCTTAATATGGGAATTTTATGAATTTGTTTCTAGTCATTTAGTGTAAATTGTGTTGAATCTCAAAACTTTAGTCAACCGCAAGTTTCAATAACTTTTTAAGTAGTAGAAAGAGTTGTTTTTAAAGTTAGAGTAAGTATTGTGGCAAGTTAGAGTAAGTCTTGTGCCACATAAAGTGACACAACAAATGCCACAACTCACCCATGTGGCGAGTTGTGGTTGGTGGAGGGGTGGTGGTGGGTTCATGTGGGGAACCCCTCTACCAACCACAACTCGCCACATGGGCGAGTTGTGGCATTTGTAGTCAATAACAAGTTTCAATGAAAATAACTGCTTATATGGTAAAGCCTATCGGTAGCGTTGTGGTTCCACATGCACAAATTTTTACGGCTCTAAATTTGGCTCTAAATTTGGTACTACACAGGTATGATCTTTAGATAAGATTCTTACATGACTTGATAATGAATATTTTTTTCCATAATTTGAATTTACCAATCAATTCTTGTTTTAAGAGGGAAAATGGGGTGCTTGATATCCTAGTAACTTTATTTCTTTTCGGTTGCAATAGAAACTTTAATATATAATTATAATTTGCAAAAATAACTTTGATGTTGCACATTCAAATAAGTTGCAATAAAAATAATCATTTCAATAATTTGATAATAATCCATTTACTATTTATTGTAACGACAAATACAAAATTTCAACGAATATATTATTGCAATAACCTAATATCAATTGTTTCATAATTTATTGTAATGACAAAATAAAGTAATTATCTATTACAATGAAAATAACATTGCAATAATTTAATTTGACTTATTTTGGTCAATTATTTGCAATTATTGCAATAAGATTCATGAAGTTATAGTCTATACTTACAAGATATTTGAAATAATAAATTATTTATTACAACAATATATATATATATATATATATTTTGCAACAAAAAATTTTGTTGCAATAAACTCCAACTATTTTAATAACAATATATATATTACAACAAAATTTTTTGTTGCAAATAAATAAATAAATAAATATATATATATATGTTGTTGTAATAAACAATTTACCATTTCGAATATCTTGTAAGTATAGACTATTACTTCATGAATCTTATTGCAATAAATTGCAAATAATTGACTAAAATAAGTCAAATTAAATTATTGCAATGTTATTTTCATTGTAATAGATGGAGAGAGCTAACCTGAGAGGAGGGAGATCTAAGCTTGGGCCTGTAGAGAGCGATCTGAGAGCTGAAGGAGGAGAGGTGGATACTGCTCTGGTAAGGAAACTGTTAGAGAGCAGGTTCTTGGAATTTTGATGCAGACGGCATATCTAAAAAATGAAAAATGAAATTTGAAAGTTTGACTGAGACTGCAATTCTGGTGAAGCTCAATCAATTCACTTCTAAATTTTGAATTCTACTTAAACCGGGTTAATAGACGTTAAGATGGGTTGGGGTTATTGAGTTGATGTGGCATAAAAGCCTATGTAAGCATTTTTTAATGAGGTGTCTTGTATTATTGGTTGGGACTACAAGGTAGTCCTATCCTACACAATAATATCCCCTCATATGCTTAGACATGTTGATAGTCTACATCCTTTAAATTCTTTAAGTGCTTCTTAGAAAAAATTGTTGCAATAACTTAAAATGAAAAGAATCATTACAATAAATTGATTTAAATTATTTTTGCAATATATTGCAAAGAAAATTTTGAACTAATAGTTTGTTGCAACAAAATTATCATTGCAATAATTTGATAGTAATTCTTTTACAATTTATTGTAATGAAAAATACGAAATTGTAACGAATATATTATTGCAATAACCTAATATCAATTATTTCATAATCTATCGCAATGACAAAATGAAGTTGTGGGGATGACAGGCCCAAAAATGTATATTGGGCCATGGGCCCTGTCCAAGTATACTTAATAGTCTGAAGATGGGTAGAAGTTATCGTGGAAATGCACATTAGTGAATGAAGAAAGGGGTCTGGTCATAAGGTTCCAGGATGGAGGTCCGAGGACAAATGCTACCTCGGCTTAACAGAGCAAAGGTCAGAAGGGTGGACTTGCCATCAAGAGCAATGTTCTGGGCAGTTCTAATGGTAAGGATAAGCATAAAAAAGGGATAAGACAATGGGAAAACAAGAAATATCTACGGGAAAGTTGTTGCCATCACATTAAATGCTCTGTATCTAACTCTCTAGCCACATTAATGTGGAAGTGATACCTGAACAGTGAAGTTCAGCCTTACAGCTACTTCTAAAAACTTCAGGAAGGTGCTGATGAGACAAGGGTAAAAGTTAGACATCTGATTAACACGTGAATGGCTGAGATGGAGTGAAGAAGGGTAATATAAGGAGAAAAAATCCCATTATATGGGGGATCAGAGAATTTGTAAAGAAAACACTGTAGCATTAAGAACTGTAATTGTATCCAAGTCCAAGAATAATATAATCAAGAACTACTCTCCTCAGACTTAGCCGAGGAAGACTTTCTTTGCATAAAACTTGTTTTTCTTGGCTTTCCTACCATCTTCAATTCCTTGTGAGTATTGTGTAGTTCACTAAAGCCTAATTTTAGTTCACTCTCTACAAAATCATTGTATTGGGCTCCTTGAGCCTTAATCTATTTACCTTTTAGGCCTAGGGTACAAAATTCACCCCTACAATTGGTGCCGTCTGTGAGAAAGCTTGAGCTTCGGTGAGTTCAACGTCCAACTATGGTAGATTTAGGGCCAAACCAGAAGGAGTTTATTGGTTCTCAACGTCAAGATCAGCTTCTCAATCTTGAGAGCAGGAGGGACTGGGAGGTTAGTGTGCATACCATGCATACTAGTAGGAGTCAATCTTGAAGTGGGCATCACCTCTCTCATGAAGAAAACAATAGAAGTATGCAGCTGGAGATTGACCGTTTGCGAAGGAGGCTGCGCCGCGAGCGACAGAGAATGACTCCTTCAAATTCTGACTCTTCTTCTAATGATGATAGAGATGGCAGTTACAAGCCCAGGTCGAGGACTCCCCTTAGTGAGTCTTTCTAGTGTGATGAGGATCACTATCATGGGCGTAGAAATAAGAACCCGTCTCACAAAGGTCTAGAAAACAACGCTATAAGTAGGGCTTTGAACCAAATTTCCGAACCAAATTTCCAAACCACCTTTCACACGCAGAATTGAGGGAGGAAAACTCCCTCGGCAGTTTATTCAGCCAACATTTACCATGTATAATAGTTGAATAGACCCTGTGGAGTATGTGAGCCACTTCAGCTAGAGAATAACTATTCACTCCAAGAATAAGGCCTTGATGTGCAAGGTGTTCCCATTCAGTTTTGACCCTGTGGCGATGAGATGGTTTGATGGCCTGGGAGAAGATTCTATTGATTCTTTTAAAGAGCTTACTCGAGCGTTTGGATCTTGTTTTGTTACTTGCTGCAGAGTTCCTCAGCTCTTGGACTTTTTGTTGTCCATGACCATGTTAGAGGGAGAGACCCTGAAAACACACTCTGACGGATACTGCTAGATTTTTAATGAAATTGATGGGAATTTTGATGATATGGCCATAAGGACTTTCAAAGTCGGCCTGCCTGCTGAGCATGATTTGAGAAAGTCTTTGACAAGGAAGCTTGTTAGGAGTGTGCATCAGCTCATGGATCATATTGATGAGTATAAGCGGGTTGAGGAGGATCAACAGCAAGGAAAGGGAAAAGCTAGGGTGATGCCCCAGGATTGGAGGGATTTAAGGTCGGATAGGTACAATAACAATCGACCTCAGAAGGATTTTGCTGGTTGTTCTGGCTCAATTGCTACTCAAGCGGTTAGCACTGTATTCCGAGAACTCATGCACTAGATTTTAGATAAAATTAAGAACGAGTCATACTTTAGGTGGTTAAATAAGATGGGAAGAGACCCCGAGAAACACAACCAGAGCCTTTATTGCCAATACCACTAAGAACAAGGGCACACTACCGAGGATTGCAGGATTTTGAGGAGTCATCTAGAGCAATTGGTTAAGATGGGGAAGTTGAAACAATTCCTGTATTAGCCTAATGGGTAGGGTAGTCAGGCGGGGGCGGGAGCGCAAAGAGATGCTCCTTCAAGGCCCCTATTAGGCATAATCAATGTTATTCTTGTTGCCTTAGGGGAATTGGTTCCTTTTTGTCCCAAGTGAAGTCCATAGATCGCCCATCTGTTGGGGATTTAACTCCTGATCTGAAGAGGAGCAAAATGGGTGTCCGACCAGCTTTAAGCTTCTCTGATGAAGACAAGGTTGGGGCCTCACAACCACATGATGATGCGTTGGTGGTTACCCTTAGAATATAAGGATATGATGTAAAGAGGATGCTAGTTGATCAGGGCAGTGAGGCAAAGATAATGTACCCTGATTTGTAGAAGAGGCTTAGGTTGAGGCCCGAAAACCTGACTTGCTATGATTCCCCTTTGGTGGGTTTTGATGGGAAGACTGTTATCCCAAAAGGCTAGATCAGGCTACCTATACAAGCAGGATCAGAAGTGGTAGGGGTAGATTTCATTGTGGTGGATGTTTACTCCCCTTAACACTGCCATAACAACCAGATCTTGGCTTCATGCCATGGGGGTCGTTTCTTCCACCCTACACTTGAAGGTGAAGTATTCGTCTGGGGATCAAATTGAGGAGTTGGTTGGGAGCCAATCTATCATTAGGCAGTGCTTGGTGGTTGCAATTAGGCATCAGAATGGAGGTGAGTCCTCGGCCTGTGTTGTGTAGGGTTTGTAGCAATCAAGGGTTTGGTGTTGTCCACAGACATGATAATAGAGGGGGCAAAGTGTGAGAAAATAGAAATTTTTTTTATTGGTGATGATGAGGAGAAGTTTTTTCAGGTCGAAGTTTAGTTGCCTCCTCGGGAGAGAGAAGCGTTGATAGTTTTTCTTAAAAAAAATATTGATGTGTTTGCATGGAATGCTTACGAGGCTCCTAGAGTGGATCCAAGTTTAATATGCCATCACTTAAATGTCAATCCATCTATCATCCCCAAAAAGCAACCTCTTTGACGCTCATCTAAGGAACAATCTGATGCTGTCAAGGAGGAAGTGCTAAAACTTAAGCGGGTTGGGGCCATAAAAAATGTGTTTTATCTTGAGTGGTTGGCTAACATCGTAGTGGTGAAGAAGAAAAATGGGAAGTGGAGAGTATGTTTGGACTTCATGGATATAAATAAAGCTTGCCCAAAAGATCATTTCCCTATGCCTCGGATAGACCAATTAGTGGATGCAACTGTAGGCCATTCTCTGATGAGCTTTTTAGATGTCTTTTAAGGCTAGCATTGCATAATTAGGAAATACTGCTTTTGTTACACCCACTGGGAATTACCACTACAAAGTGATGTCCTTTGGATTGAAAAATGTAAGGTCTATTTACCAGATGATGATGACCAGGATGTTTGAGCCTTAGTTAGGAAAAAATATGGAGATTTACATAGATGACATGGTGGTGAAGAGTAAAGTAAGGTCCGAGCATATAGATGATCTCAAGAGTATTTTTGAGATACTGAGGAAATATAAGTTGCACCTTAATGCTTCTAAATGTTCTTTTGGCGTTAGCTTTGGCAAATTTTTGGGTTATATGGTTACCCATTGCGGAATTGAAGTTGACCCTAATCAGATTAGAGCAATTAACAATTTACAGCCTCCTCGAAATCCCAAAGAAATCCATAGGTTGACAGGAATGACTGCTGCTTTGAATTGATTTATCTCTCGGTCCGTTGACAGATGTAGACTCTTGTTCTAGTTGTTGCATAAGTGGAGGGGATTTGAATCGATCAAAGAATGCGCCTCGGCCTTCCAACAGTTAAAGGAATATCTTTCTCGGCCACCAATTATGTCCAAACCCGAGGAGGTTCTATTTGTGTACATCGTTGTAGCCTTTCATGTAGTGAGTTTAGTACTAATACGGGTTAATGATGGGGTGCAGAGACCAGTTTATTATGTAATCAAATCATTGCATAAAGCAGAGGTTCGTTATTTACCATTGAAAAATGCCATCCTAACAGTGGTACATGCTACACGGAAGCTCCCTCATTACTTCCAAGCTCATATCATTGTGGTTCTAACCTAACTCCCTCTTCAATCATCACTTCGGAAAGCTAATTAAATAGGAAGGGTTGCAAAATGGGGAACGATTCTAGGACTTTCCATATTAAGTACATGCCTCGTACTTCTATAAAGGGCCAGGTTCTTGCAGATTTGGTGGCTGAGTTTGCTGAGTCTTTGTTAGAAGAAAATGGTGAAAGACAAAACATTGATGAAAAATCAGTTGGGATGGTCTCCTTACAGGAACCTCTAGCTTGGAAGTTATATGTTGAAGGTGTATCAAATCAAAGAGGAGCTGGAGTAAGGCTAGTTGTAGTGTCCCCTGAGAAAATCATCATTGAAAAATCCTTAAGGTTGAGCTTCTCGGCCACGAACAATGAGGTTGAGTGTAAGGTCTTGTTGGTAGGAATGTTTATGGTTCAGAAGATGGGAGGAAAAACATTGGAGGTAGATTGGTTGTAGGCTAAGTAAAGGGAGAACTAGAAGCTAGGGATTTGAGAATGCAGGAATACCTGAAACAGGTTAAGCACCTGTAACCAAGTTTTAACTCTTTTTTCCTTACAACAAATCCCTAGAAGTAGAAATACGCATGTTGATTCTCTTGCCACCCTCGTAACCTCCTCGGCATAAAGTTTGCCTCGGGTTATCTTAGTCGATGATCTATGTTGACCCAGCGAGATGAAGGAGGAGAAGGTCCATATTCATTAGATTAGGGCCAGACCTAGTTGGATGGATCCTATTGTGTTATTTCTTAAGGATGACATCTCACCTGAGGATAAAGGGGAAGTTGATAAAGTGCGGAGAAAAGCTCCTCATTTCTGGTTGTCCGAGGATCAAAAGTTATATAAGCGCTCTTTTTCTGGGCTCTATTTGCTATGCGTCTATCCTGAGGTAGTGGAACCATTCTTAGAAAAGATACATGAAGGGATTTGTGGAAGTCATACAAGGGGCAGATCACTGTCTCACAGGGCCCTTACTCAATGGAATTGGTGGCCAGATATACAAAGGGAAGCATAAGAATATGTGAAAAAGTGTGATCGGTGTCAGAGATTTGCTCCAAATATTCATCAACCAGGGGGTGTCCTTAATCCTTTATCTAACCCTTGACCTTTTGCTCAATGGGGCATGGATATTGTGGGGCCCTTCCTTAGGGCAACTGGAAATAAGAGATGGCTGTTGGTCGGCACTGATTACTTCACCAAGTGCGTTGAAGCTAAGTTACTAGCAAATATCAAGAATGTGGATGCCAAGAAATTTTTTTGAAAAAATATTGTCACTTGGTTTGGGATCCCTCATACCTTATCTCGGACAATGGGTTTCAGTTTGATAGCAAAGCCTTCAGGAGGTACTGTTGTAAATTGGGCATTAAGAATAGGTACTCCTCCCCAGCTTATCCACAGAGGAATGGACAGGACGGGACTGTCAATAAGATCATTGTAAATGGACTTAAGAAGAGACAGGATGATACAAAGGGTAAATGGGTGGAAGAGATGCCATATGTTCTTTGGACATATCGAACTACCCCTTGTAGATTAATAGGGGAGACACCCTTTCCAATGACTTTTGGGGCTGAGGCTGAGGCTGTGATTCCTTTAGAGACTGGATTTCCAACGTTGAGGACAAGTTTGTTCACTCCAGATAGCAATGACAACCTACTAGATAGGAGCCTGGACTTAATTGAAGAACGAAGAGAAATCGCTATGGTTCAGTTAGCATATTATCAACAAAAACTCAAACAGGAGTATGACTTAAGTGTGAGGTTAAGGCCGTTAGCCCCTGGATATCTGGTATTAAGGAAGGTTGTGGGTACTGCAAAAAATCTAGCATGAGA
Organism: Castanopsis chinensis; assembly: GCA_032878915.1. NCBI lineage: Eukaryota > Viridiplantae > Streptophyta > Magnoliopsida > Fagales > Fagaceae > Castanopsis > Castanopsis chinensis. The sequence goes on from JAVQMG010000115.1 coordinate 21,316,582, forward strand.
AAAGTTAGGGCCCAATTGGGAAGGGCCATATCGTATTACCTTGATAGCTGGTATAAGGACTTATTTTCTAAAAGATTTAGATGAAAATACAATATCACGTCATTGGAATGTAAATAACCTGTGAAGGTATTAATATTAATGAAACGCAACTCTGATGTTATGTGTTGTGTTTATTATTTGTTTAAGTATCAAACAAAACTTTGGTCATGTCTTGCTCCTTGGATCACATATCTTGGGTAAATTGATATTCCTTATTATTTATTTGAGTATCAACTAGAACTTTAGTCATTCTTGGCTCCTCGGATCACATACTTTGGGTAAATTGATATCTCTTATTATTTGTTTAAGTATTAAACAAAAATTTGGTCATGCCTGACTCCTCGGACCACATATCTTGATTAAACTGATATTCTTTATTACCTGTTTAAATATCAAACAGAATTTTGGTCTTGTCTGGCTCTTCGGACCACATAGCTTGGTTAAACTGATATTCCTTATTACCTGTTTAAATATCAAACAGAACCTTGGTCATGCCTGATTTCTCAGACCATATACCTTGGGTAAATTGATATTCTTTATTATTTATTTGAATATCAAATAGAACATTGGTTATGCCTAGCTCCTCGGATCACATACCTTGGGTAAATTGATATTCCTTATTATTTGTTTAAGTATTAAACAGAATCTTGGTCATGTCTGGCTCCTCGGACCACATACCTTGAGTAAATTGATATTTTTTATTACCTGTTTAAGTATCAAACAGAACATTGGTCATGCCTGACTCCTCGAACCACATACCTTAGGTGAATTGATATTCCTTATTACCTGTTTAAGTATTAAACAGAACCATGGTCATGCTTGGCTCCTCAGACCACATACCATAGGTAAATTAATTCTCTTTAAGCAATGATTTAGATGTTAAACAGAACCTCGGTCATGTTGGGTTCCTTGAACCATATGCCTTTGGTAAATTAACACTATTCAGTAGCTCCTTAGGTGTTAAACAGAACCATAGGCATGATTGATTCTTCAGACTGTATGCTGTGGGTAAACTAACATCTATCACTATTGTGATATTCTGTCAAATGGATGAGCAGGGAAAACTGCAAGCAAGTGCATGGTCTACTATTATCCAAGGTTAAAAGGAAAGGCCTAAAGCACCTATTGTCAAGTTCGAGCCTATAAAGGTACGTCTTTTAAGTTAAAATCATATTTTGTTGAAGATTGCAGCTTTGGAAAGCTTGACTTGATCTGTGGGTGATTATGTAAATTGATGTAGTTATACCATCACTTGAACAGATGATTGCTGAAGTCAAGGATATATGCAAATTTAAGTCAGATGCAGTTATATCCCATTCTTATGTCAATCAAGTGTAAAACAAAGCATAGGTTATGTTAGGATTTGCACGAGTACCACATGTATAATAGAAAACTCAGAACTGTCATTAAGGTAAAGCCTTGAAGTAGGGACAAAACAAGTACAACTTTAAAAATAAAACTACATTTTCATAAAAACAAAGGACCTATAATCTTTAACCTAAGCCTTATTTATCTTTAGGGGAGGGTTGTCCTTTCCTAGGGCCTTGGTGGGCTTGGTAGTTTCAGCTGCTGTGGAGGCTGGACCTTTGCCCTTGGAGTCCTCCTTGGCAAATATGGGAAGAGTAGCTAGAACAATCTTAAGGTTCTGAGAGGCTTCTTCACCCTTAGAAGGGTTCTTAGGTGCAACTGGGTCTTCGCAGCTTCAAGGACTGTTCCTTTGGTTGTATCTTTTTCCTTCTCAGCCACTTTAGCTTGTTCTACTTCTTTTGGAGGGCTGTTGGAAGAAAGGAGGACCATGGCAAGGCTATCCTTATCATCATTTGTCCCTTTAGCAACAATGTCAGCCTAGGGATCCGAGGAGCTTGAAGCACGGATCGTTGGAGGATAGTACACATTCTCTGCTCTCCTAAAGGCCCTTAACCCTGGCCTGATTGAGGGCCCCATTTCACACTTGGAGGTAGTATGTTCTACACACCCCCAAGACCTCAACCCCGAGTGCTTCCTCGGTCTCTACGACCCCTACTTCATAGCCATCTTGTTCGGCATGGTCCCTGGACTTCTTAGCCTCCTCCAACTTCTTCTTTAGGACCCCAATCTGCTCCCTGGTTGTAGACAGTTGGTCCTCGGTTTGGTGGAGCTGTTTACGTTGACTCTTCACCTGCCTTTCAGCTCCTTCCAGGGCAGCCTCGACACTCTTTTTGTCTCAGTCTGCCTCTGTTAAATTGTTGTTTAAATCTTGAATCCTTTTTTCTACTATATTGAAGGCGTCCAGCGCAGCGATGCACTTACTTTCCTTCTTTTTCAGTTGTCTGTGGATGCTGTTCACCAGCTCCTCGGCCTTGTGCGCAACTTGGATAGCCTTTCAAGGATAAAATACAATAGTTAGAAAAATCAATTACAAATTTAAGTAAAAGATAGCCATGTGAAAGACTTACCAGGGCAAGGTCCCTCTTAAGACTAAGAAACACCTCGTTTTCTTTATGGTCCTAAGGTCGGCCATGTCTCCAAGCAAGAGAAGGGTCTACTCCACAACAATGGCCACATACTCGGCCTTCCCATACCGAAAATCCTTTATGGAGGCACTCGTTGGAAGGGGAGCTTCGTCTAGCACCAAAAGGGGGTTCCAAGCTGGTACTGTAACTTGGCGATCAAGCCCCCTTTCCACCATGGACCCTTCGCTTGAGGATTGGGTATGGGTAGTTTTGGCAGACTTGCCTCCCCTCTAGAGCTCAGCCTCCTTATAGGGAAGGCCCCTTCCTTCCTCCGCCACCTCTTTTCCCTTTTGGTCTCCCTTCCTTTTCTTATTAGTAGGATCGAGTTGGGAAGCCTAAGTAGAGGGAAGGGTGGGGGCCTTGGTCTGAATGGCCTTTTCAGGCACATTACCCCCAACATGGGACTTAATTAGGTCCAATAAACTTGATACGCTTTTACATTGTATCACCATGGCGTCAAGGACGGTGAAATCTTCTTGAGTATGGCTTACTTAAGCTAGAGGGAGATGACTGAGGTCAGCAATAGGAGGTTCCAAAGGCAAAGGTTGGTTAAAAATCTAAAAATCATCCTTAAATCCTGAGATATCAACTACTTCTTCTTCTTCTTCCTTAATAGTTGCTTGGAAAGGAGCTGCTTCTTCCTCGGCTGCACGCAGAAAAGGCAGCTCTACTTGTTGTACGCCTTTTGGAACGGGGCTGGTGACGAGGAAACTAGGGACTGTAGTATTAATTTGGTGTAAGCGTGGGTCTCTTGCCTTAATCACGCAGTTAGGCGCCTGGAAACTAGACGAGAGTGGGTTGTAGTCGAGGATAAGGTGGGCTGCTCTTAATTGCCCTTCGGTGTGGACAAAGATTTCAGCTTTGAGTATCTTCGTCAGATTAGGCTCGTTGACAAGGTTCAGGTTTAGAATAGTAGCACGTTTATCTGAAAATTCACCAAAACCAAAAGTGTTGTTAGGAAATGGCGTAGATAAAGTAAAGAGACCACTTGCAAATAAAAATAAAGGAAATAAACACGGAAACATTAATAATGAAGGGGTTATTGTTAGAACAATGAGCCTAAATCTAAGTACCCCACCCGGTGTACCTTCTTGTGTTGGGAAATGAAGTCCATCATGCCATTCTTCTGAGATGATTAAGTAATCTTTGTTCATACCCTTGTCGGTCTCAGGAAGACACAATATCAACCTAACCTTGGGGACTCTAGTTTTCAGATAATACCCAAGCCCTATTAGTTTAAGAAGGTTGTAAATCCAATTAACATTATGATGGGATAGGTTCACATTCATTCGCTCGTTAAGGGCGTCTACATTACCTAAAATCCTAAACATGTTGAGGGCTTACGAGGTGAGGGAAAGCCTATGAGCTATTAGGTAATCCCAAGTTACTCTATCCATATGGATTCTCATCTCTCCCTCTATAAAAGCAATCATAGGGATTACAACTTCTCCCTTCTGCCTTTAAGCATGCCATTCCCCCTGTTTACAGTACCTAATCGAAACCCCTGGTGGGATTCTATATAGAGCTTTGAAGCTCTTTTTTAAAACTAAAAAATGCACCATTAAAAAAAAAAGAAGTGATATATATATATATATATATATGAAAGAAAGGAGTCCACGTGAATGCTGAGCTACTAGTCAGCTAGTCTTTTAATACCTATAAGGAAGGACTCGAGTGAGGAAAAAAAGGGCAGGTGGGCATTGCATTAAGTGACTCTGCCAATGTCCCTAAATAAAAAATAAAAAAAATAAGAAAAAAGAAAAGGGTGAAAAGATGGCCACAACTGAAGGAAAATATAAGAATAAAAAATTTTAAAAAGCTGAAAGGTGGATAAAGATATGTCACTGTTAGAAATTAAGGAACACAGTTAGTGAAAGTGGGCTGTCACAACCTAAAAAGAAGCAGCTTAACAAGCAACAAATAAAACAAAAAAAAAAGGCTGAGAAGTGGGTTACGGCTGGACACAAAACTTGGAGTTGTGGAGGAAAGACTGACAAAAAAATTGGTCCATGATCTGAGCAGTTGAGAGAATAATGAGGGAGTAACTTCTTTGGAGTCTCTCTATAAATAGAGAGGCATGCACAAGGAGAAAAAAAAAAGAAGAAAAGGAAAAAAGAGAGGGAAGAATTAAGAAAAGAGAAGAAGGCAAAGACACAAGAAAAAGAAAAGAAAAGAGAAGTACACGCATGGATAGAAAGAGAGCAATATTAAGCAGAGGAGTAATAGCATAGGTCTGTATGTGGGACTTCATCAGTCCTTTTCTTCCCTAAATCTCTCTCATTCTCTTTCTCACATATGAATTTTTGCTTGGTAATGCAAATAGGATTGGGTTTCATGAGGAGTTCCTAACTCCATCCATGAAGCTTTAAATACGAGTCCTTGATTCGTAACTCCTATTTGTACATTACTAAATAAAAATTCAATAAAAATTCTCTCAAAATTGTGATGTAATGTCTTCTTTAATTAGAGTCCTTGACTTTATAAAAATAATTGAGTCCTTAACTCTACCCCATCAATGGAGTCCTTGACTCTACCCCATCAATGGAGTCCTTGACTCCACCCCATCAATGAAGTCCTTGACTCTGCTAAAATAATAGAGTCCTTGACTCTACCCCATCAATAGAGTTCTTGACTTTACAAAAATAATGGAGTTCTTGACTCTACCCCATCAATGGAGTCCTTGACTCTTTTAAATTTATGGAGTCCTTGACTCTAATTTTTTTAGTGGAGTCCTTGACTCCACCATATTAATCATGACAAATTCTTTGGGATCATTAATTCCTTAATCAAAATTAGAGGTAATAATTCCTAAAATAAAATGACCACAAAAATTGATTTAAGGAAATTCTCCAATTCTAAATATGTTCACAATGATTAAATTGCTTCAAATGAGTTTTCTTAAATTTGAGTATTTCAAGCAAAATGTTATTAAAATTCTTACAAAGAAGCAAATGAAAGAAAAGAAAAATTGCTTGGACATTTAATGTCTCAAAGAATAGAATCCTTGGTTCAAATTCCATAAAAATATGGTCTATAACTTACCCTTGAGATTAAAATCAATTATCTCACACAAATTAAAAAAATTATGTCAGTACTTAATTAAACACCAAGTATTGACTTAAAAAATCCATCATTTAATATTGGACAAAATCATATTTGAGATTTTAAATCTAAGATCTCAAATTAAGAACTACGAAGTGGCTTGATCCCCACCAAGGGTATGTAGGCAACCTAAATAAATTATTAGGTGCAGCTACAAATAAATAAAAACACATTTCCCTTCAAACATAAAAATAGATAAACTTATGTATAAAGATGACATGGTTGGAATCAAAGGGTTTTCTCTTGAACCAAGGGATTGTAATTAAGAGATACATTATCTTGAATGGGCACTACTCATATCAATAAAACTCATATGCCTAAAAGGCCTATGGGTGAAATTATGTTTGACGAATTTGACGATGTTTGTTAAACATAACTTGATAATATTTGTTAAAGATAATTTGACGACATTTGTTGAACATATTTGACAACGTTTGTTGAACATAATCTAACAATTATTGTTAACAATTTTCGTCAACACTCTCTATACCTTCTGGGGTGTCTACTAGGTAAGCAAATCTACCCATGTTTAAGAGAAGTTGGAAGTGGAAGGAAGGCGAGGAGAAATTAAGGGAGTCAAGGAGGAAAGGCTCTAGATAAAGAAAATAAAAATAGAAAATAAATGAGAATACTGAAAAGACTTACAAAAGAGGAGAAGGTTTCCTCTGACTGGTTCTTGATATTTAAGAGTGCAAAAAGTGAAGCAAATGAGGTCTTCAAGCAATATATGTATCAGAGGGAAAGGCAAGCGAGAGAACTCCCGCCCAAGTTCCAACAAAATCCCTAGCCGTTGGATCTTTATCGTACTATAGAACGTGGGGGGCATGGAGCCGTAGAAATTTAATACAAGTGCATCCCGGATGCCGAAGTGTCAGGAGCATGCTTTGGGTAGTCGAAAAGACACTTGCATAAACAGAGGTATCATATGAGAAGAGTAGAATAATTATTGTAATATCGAAATCCTCCTTTTTTCTAAGGAGAAAAAGAGGAGAATTTCGAGGGGCTATTGTAGAGATGACAGGTCCAGAAATGTATATTGGGCTGTAGACCTTGCCTGAGTACACTTAATAGTCCGAAGATGGGAAAATGTTATCGTGGAAATGCACATTAGTGAATGAAGAAAGGGGTCTAGTCATAAGGTTCTAGGATGGAGGCCTAGGGACAAATGCCACCTCAGCTTAACAGAGCAGAGGTTAGAAGGTTGGACTTGCCATCAAGAGCAACGTTCTGGGCAGTTCTACTGGTAAGGATAAGTATTAGGAAAGTATAAGATAATGGGAAAGCAAAAAACATCTAAGAGAAAGCTATTGCCACCGCATTGAATGTTCTGTATCTAACTCTCTGGCCACATTAATGTGAAAGTGATACATGAATGGTGATGTTCACCCTTACAGCTACCTCTAAAAACTTCAGGAAGGTGCTGATGGGACAAGGGTAAAAGCTAGACCTCTGATCAACATGTGGATGGCTGAGATGGAGTGAAGAAGGGTAATATAAGGAGAAAAATCCCATTGTATGGATTGGAGAATTTGTAAAGAAAACACTGTAGTATTGAGAATTGTAATTGTATCCAAGTCCAAGAATAATATAATCAAGAATTACTCTTCTCGAACTTAGTCGAGGAAGACTTTCTTTGCATAAAACTTGTTTTTCTTGGCTTTCCTACCATCTTGAATTCCTTGTGAATATTATGTAGTTCATTGAAGCCTAGTTTTTAGCCCACTCTCTACAAATTCATTGTATTGGGCTCTTTGACCCTTAATCCATTTACCTTTTGAGCCCAGGGTACAAAATCCGCCCCTATAGAAGTAATTATCTATTACAATGAAGATAACATTGCAATAATTTAATTTGACTTATTTTGGTCAATTATTTGCAATTTATTGTAATAAGATTCATGAAGTAATACCCTATACTTACAAAATTTTTTGTTGCAAAAATCTATTACCTCAAATTTTATTGCAACACCTTATATGACAGTATCAACTATTGCAATGACCTTAATATTATTTCAATGATTTTTTTTGTTGCAATAAACATTTATAACTAATATGCTTAGACATGATTTTGTTATTATTTTGTATACCATATATGAATTACACATTCATGACAAGGGTTCCAATGGTGATACATTGTTACACATTTATAACTAATATGGTTAGACTTGATTTTATTAAAAAAAATCACAAAAAATGATAATTTTTGCACGATTCCATGTTAATTATAATTATAAAAAAATGGTCTCAATTAATATCATTGTTTACATAAGATTAAAAATACATTGTTTGTTCTATGTAGTTTTGTACGCTATTGAATTCCAAAAAAGTGGATTGCTTTGTGCACATATTTTGATTTGGCTTTACCATGACAACAAATATCCTTCACCAGCTTACATTGATAGAGTCATATTGCCAAAAATTCCAAACAAAAACACATACCCTATTGCATATGAAGCCATAACTCAATTCATGATGCATGGACCATGTGGTGTAGCAAATAAAGCTCAGCATGTACAATAAATGACTCTTGCCCTAAAATAATTCCAAAGAATTTTTACAACAAGGAGACAATTGATGTTAATGGATATCCAAGTTATAGAAGAAGAGATGATGAAAGATTTGTACAAAAAAGAGATGTCAAACTAGACAGCTGTTATGTTGTTCCCATGGTTTTAAAAACCGAATAAGGTATCGAACCGTTTTTTTTAAATTTTCGGTTTAACCCTGGTTTTTCCCGATTTTTGACTAGTTTTGGGGCTTATAACCGGACCGAACTGAACCAGTTTTGTCAGTTGAACCGATTGGACCGGCCGGTCCGGTTTTTAAAACAGTGGTTGTTCCTCATAATATCAATCTATTGGTAAAATATCAAGCTTATATAAATTTTGAGTAGTGCAATCAATCTAAAGCAATTAATATATCTTCAAGTATATAAACAAATGCCCTAACAAGGCTACAATGTTGGTACAAGAAAACGTAACAAGAAATGAAATATCCAAATTGAAACAAATCACTTAGCTTGATAAAATCAAGAGTTATTTAGATAGGTTCGAAATCAGAACAAAGGTTCTTATTTCTCTAATAGTTCTATCTCCTACAAAATCAACGTGCCTATTCGTCCTAAAAGGAAGACAATTTCCTTTAAAAATTTGTTATGCTAACAATCAACAAAAGTCAAGGACAAACTCTAAACAATGTTGGCCTCTACTTGCCAAGTCCAGTGTTCAACCATAGCCAATTGTATGTTACTTTGTCTCAAGTAACAAGCCCTGAAGAATTAAATATTTTAATAAAGAGCAATGACAGACAAGAACAAGGATACACTAAGAATGTAGTGTACTAAAAAGTACTCAACAATCTCTCAAAGGTAAAAAAAAACAACTTCTAACATTTTTTTTCTCTTTAATATTATCGTAAATACAAAATTTGATGAAAAAAATTCAATACATGTAACTACAAGTCTCGTAAAGCACAATTGGTATGTTAAAAGATAATAATTTTCTATTGAGATGTTATCATTTTATATTTGATGGTTGTTATACCAATACAATTTATTATGTTATTATAATAATTTTTTATTTGGTTATTGTTTTCCTTATAAAATATATATTATAAGTTTATAATGAAACCGTGTAAGGTATGAGCCTTTAACTAGTATAAGAGTGAGTTTAGAAACCATATTTTTTCCATATTTCTATTTTTTCACTTCCTAACCAAATACAAATGATAGAAAATAAAATATTTTTTATTCTTTCACTTTTCTATTTTCTTAACCAAACAGACCTTTATGGGTTTGAAAAAAGATAATGGGAAGTTGGAACTCCTTTTGGAAGATGTTTCGTCTGCAGCCTCGTGTGCTGTTGAGGAGGGCTTGCAGTGTTCCACTCGATGGAGGTGCAATGCTTAGGCCATTGAAGATTGTAGTGGACCATTTGCTCTAGTGCAGTCTGTGGAAGATATTTTGGGCTTATTAAGGAATGGTGCATGGTGGTATATTTCTTTTATTCCTAGACAATGGTCCACAACTTTCTACAATGGGCTTTTATTGTATTTCAACTGGGCATGTCCCCTCTCCATCATTCTTGACTTTGTTTTAGTAGTTGAAGAAAGAGATGGGTATAGCACTATGGCTATAAGGCGATAGCCAATTTCTTTTGCTTTTATTTTGGTAGTAAAAAACCATAATTATCCAGATCCAAAAAAAAAAAAAACCATATTTATCCATTGGAGGGTAAAAAAAAAAAAGGAAAAAAAAAGTCAAGAAACCTCCCCATACCACTATTCTCTTTTAGTTGGTAGTCTACATCCTTTAGATTTTTAGGGTCCGTTTGTTTGAAGGGGTAGAAAAGTGAGAGGATAGAAAATAGTGAGAGGATGAAAAAGTGGGAGGATAGATAATATTTTATTTTCTCTCTTTTTTATTTGGTTGGGAGTGGAAAAGTGGAAGAATGAAAAAAATTAGTTTGAATGAATTTACTCATATACCCTTGTTAAAGAATGATGTTCAATTAAAACAAAAAAGTGACAAATAACGGCAAAACAAAACAAGAGCAATCACCCAAATTTATTAAAAAAATAAAAATCACGTCCCAAAATAAAAATCAAGTCTTTTAAAAAAAACAACAACTATCAGCCCTAGAAAATCAAAAGAAAAGAAAAGAAAATTAAAGAGGAACGCCCACTCCCAGGCCTAGAAAGTAAAAAATAAAAAATAAAAAGAGAAGAGGCAATGTCGACCAAAAAAAAAAAAAAAAAAAAAAAGAGAGGCAATTAAGAAAATAAATAAATAAAGGCGTGTGCACATGGATGGTTTTCTCAATTAAGAAAAAATTAATTCTTACTCAGTTTTCTCTCCATTTTATAGAGAAAACATATTGGTGGGCCGGAGAGAAAATATCTGGGCCCTACTATTTATTTTCCTTCTCCCTCATCCAACCAAACACACTCTAAAAAAGTTATCTTCCTTATTTTCTCTCTAAAGTTTTCCATCCACCCTATTTCACCTTCAAACAAACATACCGCAAGTGCTTCTTTTAAAACTTGTTAATACAACCAGCCATTTCATTCCCCGCCTTTGTAACATCTTCATTAGATTACACCCTCCTGATCGATGTTGGTGTTTAAGTGAGGCGAGTAGCATATTGTGGGCAATTTAGCTATGGAGATAATGAGTGTGTGCTAATCAATGTTATGATGTGGCTTACAATAAGAATTAATCTTTTAAAAATTTTGATATTTTAGAGAAAAAAAATTATTATGTTGGTAATATTTTCTCAACACTTTTACAATAAATTTCATGTTGGAAAAATATTGTGCATGCAATATTTCTCTTTTTAAATTATTTTTAACGAAGTATAAAGAAACATTTAAAAAAAAAAAAAATTGGAACTAAACTTATAATTTTTTTTTTTATAATAAATTTCATGTTGTAAAAATGTTGTGCATATGACATTTCTCTTTTTAAAGTATTTTTAATCAAATATAAGAAAACTATTTTTTTTTTTTTAATTTGGAACCAAACGTAAAAAATAATTGAAAGAAAAAAAAAAAGAAAAGAAAAGAATAAGAAGACCAAAATCACATAGGCCATAGCTACATTCCACAGTTCAGACCAAAATCACATCGCTGATAGCTCAAAGGAATCTGCAAGTCCCCAAAATTACAACAGTTCAGAAAAAAAAATTTAGAAGACGTAAAAAAGAGTAACTACAATCTACCAGACAATACAAAACCTTATGGAACCTTTTTAAGAATTTTATGATCATGATGCCATTGATTGCCCAAAACCAATCAACGGAAGTCACTGTGACATGCAACAGCTTCACCATTGGTTGTAACAGCGGGCGCACTATGAGCCTCTTTAAAAACCTTAGCTATCTTCTCCTTGGGAATCAACGGCAGATATGTTGCCACGGCACACCCCCTCTGTGCCGAATGGCAAACCACCTGGTTGTACTTGTTGGACCAGTAAGAAGCCGTGGGGATAACTATGTGAGCCACTTGAGGGAACAGTGGGAGCCGATTCAACGAGTGCCAGGCCAATACAGCGTAATGCTCAGCCACTGGCTCGTATCTTGTGTATAGTTCCTTAGCTGTAGGCTTGTACTTGGTGTAAACGGTCCTTGAGACGCTCTTCGCTGTGTCAACCACGCCGGCTCGCTGCACCTCCGAAGCCACGGCTAGAGCCACCTCTGGCGCCTTGTGAACCACTATCAAGGCCTTGCTCGATGCTTGCTTCACCAGTGACGGAACGTGCTTGTCCAATTCGCCCATGGACTCGTCTACCTGCAAACACATGTCAACGTCAAAATATACTAAATTTTTATTAGCTGGATCTCGCAATAAATTATTCTTCACAAGAGCACCTTAGGATGCTCGTTAATATTTCCTTTACTTTTAAGCAACAAATTTTATTTCAAAAGTTGATCCAAGTACACGGAAAATGTGCTATAAATGGTAAAAATTAAAAGCTCGGGTTATAATGATCACTTAAAACAAGGAAGGAAAAACAAAAAGAAGATAACAAAACTAGACTCTATTCAAGGGGAGTAGAAAAGAACAAAAACTTTAATCTCAAGAATTAACCTTTGAAGCATCAAGGGCCTGTTTGGTGAGTGAGTTTAAACTCACATTTTCACATTTTAAACAATATTATACACATTTTTTCACTCACACGTATTTCAAAAAATTACAAACAACAATTCTCAAACTACTCTACCAAACACTCTCAAGTATTTTGTTTCTGCCAAATAAAATAGTGCAGCCAGAGACAGACCTAGGTGGGGGCCCAAGGGTGCTCGGGGCCCGCCCCGGCCCAAACTTTTTTTTTATTAGCTAAATTTTGAGACTTTTAAGATTGGGTCCCTCTTTTCAAAAAATTAAGCCCTCTCTGGCCCCCCCAGCCTAGCCGACCAACCCAACCCAAAAAGTTAAAAATCCTAATTAAGTGATTAACCCAAACCACACTTAAAACCTAAACCAAATTCAGGAAAAAAAATATAGGGGAAATTGAGAGACAGGGATCGGAGAATCTATAGAAGAGAGTTCACCACGCCGTTGCCACCATAGCCATCGCCGGTTGGCCGTCTTGCCCATGGCCCAGGCCTGCCACTGACCCAACAGACCAGCCGATCTACCTAGTGACTGACCCAGAGTTCACACACGCCTCTAACACCGGCCGTTGCTACCTCTAGCTTCCATCCTAAATCCAATCTGCTCCAAGTTTTTTTTCTCTCCTTCAAGTTCAAAACCTAACATTTATTTTGATATGATTCTTCTCTCTCCATTAAATACGTTTTATAATGTTTGTAATTTCTGAATCTGTTATGTGATTGTGGTTTTTATTTATTTATCTGGGATTATTGAAAATGATTGTGTTTGGGAGTCTCTGTTTTATTTGTTTTTGCAGTGTCTGAGACAATGAGAACTAAGTTGAGTTGTGATTTTTGAATAAAATAAAATTATAGATAGAGAGTTTGTAGAGATATAATCTTGTTCGGTATTTGGGACTTTGACAATGTGCAAAAACAAGTAGAGGTAAGAAAAGTAGTGGATTATAAATTGGGGGTAGTGGGTGAGTGACAAAGAGAAAGAGTCAAAAACAAATACATAATATAATAAAAATGTCAGAATAATGTAACAAAATAAAATTGCGACTTTGCTCATATTGCTAATTCATAATGCTATAAGTAATATTTTTAAATTATATAAATTTTAATTGAAAAATAGTAAATTTAACAATTGAGAAATATTAAATCTATACTACTATTTAAGCAGCTGCACCTGTTTAGACCGGATTTTTTTTTTTTATATTCCAAAATACCTCTACACCCCTAGGTTTGAGTAGAAACAAAATTAAAGGATAGTTTGGTAAAAATACATGTCTAATTTATACTAAAATATTGCCTACAAAATATGAACACTCTTCCACTAACACACTTCTTTAAAGTAACTATACGTTTATTGTTTCTTTTTTAAAATAGAAAAATAAGTTAAACACCCAACGTTTATCCAAAAACAAATATAAATATATTAAAAAAAAAACTAAAGGACAATCCAGATTATTTTTGTTCTAAAATACCTTTACATTCCTATATTTAAGTAGATACAAAACTAAAGAACAATCCAGTAAAAATAAAACCTTAACTTTAACTAAAACATTGCCTAAAAAAATAGAATCACTTTCCTATTAATTTTCAAATTTATTTATCCACTTATATATTACATTCTTAAAATAAAAATTATAAATATAATAAAAAATATAGATTTTTTTTTTCTACTACCCCTAAAAAAAAAAAAAAAACCTCATCTCACGCGCGAAGCTCGTGGGATGAGGCTAGTTTATAATTAATACATAATGCATATTACCCAGATTTTAGCCTTCACCTTTACTCAGTATCAAGAATTAGTGTTGTTGTGAGATAATATATGTAATTCTTATTTGATTTGTAGCTTATGGGAAAATCAACCACATAGTAACTATTTTTATTTTTTGCTTATACTCCGGCCCCCCTAACTTGAAATTCTAGGTCCGTTCCTGGGTGCAGCACAAATCTCCAAAATCAAGATAGCTACATAATTTTGAAAGAAAATTATGTCCTACAAACAGGCTACACATCTGTTTGTTCTTGCAATTTCGGAGGAAACTAACAATTTTGGATGATTACACAACAACAACAAAAAAAAAGTTAACGAACAAGACAAAAAGTGCAAATAAAGAAGTTGGAAGAAAAAAGCAATACAAAATTTGCATTTTCATATTACAGTTCCTAGAATTCTTCAATAAGAGAGCTCGTTTCTGAAAAATATAATGCTGTACGTACAACAATATTTATAATTTTTTCCGCAATTCCTGACCTTACAATTTAGTTGAAGCAACATATCATTGTAAAAGCAACGAAAAATTTTATAAACTCATTCATTATTAACAATTTCATTTTTAAATAATTGTCAAAAATACTATTAAATGTAATTAGGCTTATTCTTTTCGTACAAAACTACACTTTTTCAAATTAAAAGAAAATAATAAAAAGCACAACAGATTTAACGAAATGCTCAAAGTTTCAATAAAGTTTCTTTTAGCTTCAGCTTTAAGCAAAAAGTAATCAATAATAACTAATAGAAGTGACATATTTGCAAAGCTTCTCCTATGTGCTTCCATAGTTTTTTACGCCTCGCTTTTTCTATTCAATACTTAAAAAAATAAACGTATACTATAATATTGAATAGGAATTAAAGCAGGGTGTTAAAATAGTAAATAGTGGTGATTTAGGTACCTTGCGATCGACGAACTTGAGGAGCTCGAAGGGAACGTCGTGGAACTTCTCGTAGACCGGTCCGATAACGGTTCTGACGGTGCCTTCGACGGTCTGAACCCCCGGTTTAAGCGGACCGGCGTTCTCTTTCGCGTACTCGTAGAGACTCGAGAAGCATACCGCGATGTAGGTCGCCGCCACTTGTACGAAATCCAGATACTTCAGCCCTTTCTTATTTTCCTCAACCTTCAATAATATCCAAATCAAATATCACATTACAATATAATATTACTAAAATTTAATTTCAATGTATGTTCTGCTTGGCTATAAAGAAAACAAAGCAACGAGCCAAGAATGGATCAGTGATGAGTGATCGTACTCGTACCCGTACCGACGTCTCTGATGGCTGTTTGGGTTCTGAAGAGTCTGCCATTTTTGGAAAACAGCTAATGCGATTTCTTCTAGAAAGTACGAAACCCTAGAATGAGAGAGAGTCTTTTGAAATAGAAATAGCACAATACAAAATCGGCGAAGACCAAGCGTTGCAACGATTCCCTTTTAATAGGGATCCAAGTCGATCTCCATGGGGGAATCGAACGGCTACGGTGTGAGGAGATTGCCACGTGGCGTGTTTTAGATGAGGTGAGGTCATATGGGTCAAGTCGTTTGACTCTCTGCTCTGCTATGGCCTATGCTTCGAGTTGGGAAATCAAAACCGGCCAATCCCATGTGAAGCGCGGAAGGGCGATAGGACACGTGGACGTGGTGATGAGTGACGAGGATGTGCGGGATGTGGACACGTGGAAATGTCAGGTGGCACTGTTATCGGTACGGTACGTGTCGAGGATTGATATATATATATATATATATATTCTCTCAATCTGCATGGCACGGAAGGAAATGTGGCACTACAATCGAGGTTTGGTTTTGTGTCTTGACTCGTGTGCGTGCACCCATCAAGCATCATCGCGGGAATCTTTTTACTTAAAAAAAAAAAAAAAAAAAAAGGGTCCGGTTAATGTTTGTCTTAAGAGCACACATTAAACCATCTATTTATGGTACAATTTTTTCAAAAATTAAAAAAATTATCAATATTTTTTTAATTCTCAATTTTTTTTTCAAAAATGCATAATTATTATTTACCCTAAGAGTACACATTAGTAAAATCCTTTTAAAAATCGACTGTCTGCACTTTTTGATTTTTCAAAGGAAAATTTCATGCGACGATGTGACAACTATAAAAGAGAAAGAGTGTAAAACTCATTTTGTTACATTTGTTTAAAAATTAAAAATTATTATTTAAAAATATTTGTAAAAATATGTGTGAGTGAAAAAGTGTGTGAAAATATGTAAATGTTATTTAAAAACTGAAAATGATTGTTTGAAAACACAAAGCAAACACCCCTAAAAGATAAGATAAAAGAAATGGGCTTGTTTCAAGTTT
This sequence comes from Castanopsis chinensis, assembly GCA_032878915.1. NCBI lineage: Eukaryota > Viridiplantae > Streptophyta > Magnoliopsida > Fagales > Fagaceae > Castanopsis > Castanopsis chinensis. The sequence goes on from JAVQMG010000115.1 coordinate 21,332,912, forward strand.
GAAACCTCACTATTCAACAAAAACTTCTGTCATTTATAGTTTTATTTTCAACTGTGAAAAAAATTGTATTTAGAGCATTCTCATCAGCCCTCCTATAAAAGATGTCATTTTAACACACCAAAAACATACTTTATCATTTTACAACATCATTTTACAATATCTCATTTATCAGATTTTTATCCTTCAATTCTATACATTAAAATAATATTTACAATGCTTACAAAAAAAGATATATTTACAACACATTAAAATAATATATTATCTCCTCCGCATCGTCAATAGCAACAACACCAGCAACAACGGCACAACCACCACCACTGCCACAACAACATCGACAGCCACCACTGGCACAAACCCACATCCACTAATGCCACCTTTAAAAAAAAAAAAACAACCAAAAAAAAAAAAAAAATCCACAACAATCTACCACATTCACAAACCTCAAAACCCATCCCAAATCAAACAATTCAATCCCAAATCATTGTTATCCTCCAATCTAATTTCTCAAACCAGATCCAATCCCCAAAATCAACCATAAACAATCTAAACAAATAAGGGTCCCATAAAAAAAAAATAATAAGGGGAATCGGATCTTAGTGAGATCGGGCAGATTTCGGTGAAGGCAGTTCGCTTAGAGTGGCATCGGCGAAGGCGAAGCAAGCTGCTTGGCGAGCGAGGTTGGTGTCGAAGGAGAGGCGAGCTGTTTGGCGAGTGGGGTTGGTGTCGAAGGAGAGGCGAGCTACTAATGAGCGATGGAGGCGCGCTGCTGGTGAGCGGTGGAGGCGAGGTGGGGGGTGGAGAGATCACTGTGGTGGATTGTGAGAGAGGTTGAGATATAGAGAGAAAGGGGAGAGAGAACGGTATAGAGAAAGTGAGGGATACAAAAAAAAATGAGATAAAAAAACAGAGGAGAGAGCAAACTATTAAAAAATTAATATTTTCATATAACATTTATATCCGTATTGTGCCATCTTTGAAACATCATTGTTCATATGTGCCAAATGTTTTGGCATTTGACACATCTCATAAGGGAGGATTTTTGGTGTTTGGTGTGCCAAATGCCAAATATTTGGCATTTGGCACACCTGATAGTAATACTCTTGTACCATGGACAAACAATGGTTCATTACAAAATAAATTCAATTTTTATTTTTCATATAGTTTGGACAAGATGAATTATAAATGTGAGGAACTTGTAAGTTAAACAATTGGATTGTAATCCGGTTCTTAAACATATGGATTATGTGTATTCATGTAAAAGTGGGGTCAAGTGTATATACTTCATAAGAGCACTTATAGTGAGGTTGCTAAAATGACTAAATAGTCATCATTTTAGCAACCCAAACACTCCTACAATACAGTTGCTATAGGTAAAATTTTTTGCTATATTTTGCCTTCATGCTACAGCGAGCTGTAATGCTACAATGAGTTGTTATTGATAACAGCTCATTGTAGCATGAAGGTAAACACAAAACAATTTTTTATTTACCAATGACTGTCTTTTTTCCCCTCAGTCTCTTCTCTCTTCTCTTTCCTCTCTCATTTCTCTCTCCTCTCTTTGCTCACTAGTCACTCATGTGCCTTTGTTTGTGATTGGTGGTTCGACAATTATGGTCCGGCGATTATGGTCAAGAGGCACGGTGGTGGTTCGGCGATAGTGGTCATAAGCCACGGTGGTGATGTGGGTCTGAATTGGTGGGTTTTGTGGGCTGATTGGTTGGTCTTGGTGGCGATTGTGTTCCAACGATTCAAGGGTTTGGTTTGGTGGGTGAGTGGGTCTTGGTTGTTTATATCGGAGGTGCCTTGGCAATGGCAATGGCAGTATGGCTGGACTGGGCCAAGTTTGGTTTGAGTTCGAGCTAGGGGGTGGGCATTGCCAGTTGTAGAAGAGAGAAAGACATGCAGAACTTGCACAACATTGGGGTTTTGTTTTTGTTTTTTGTTGTTTTACTTGATTTCTTACCTGGGTTGCTAGGCAAAGTGGTTAATGATGGTGGGTTTTTTTGCTTGGGTTGCTGGGTAACGATGGTGGGTTCAATGGTCGGTTGTGTCATGGGTAACTATGGCGACTTATGGTGATTGTGGTTGAGCTCCTTCAGCTTCGGTCGTGGACTTTCAAAGAGAGTGCTTGAAGAGACAATTTCGATTCAACAGGTAGAAAGACATTTTTGGTGAGATTGAGGATCTGATGGTAATGGGTTGTGGATGTTTGGGATTTATGTAGGCTTGTGGTGGTTGGTTATGGGTTTGTGGAGGTAGTGAGCGTTTGGTTGAGGGTTTGTGGATGTGGTGGGGGACATTGTGACAGAAGGGAGAGAGAGAGAGAGAAATGAATAAAAGAATGAAAAGTTTATAGCTAAAGTGAAAAGTAGATGTTTTGATGTTTAGGTGTATAATAAAGTAAGTTGTTAAAATAGATAAAGTAGGTTTTTGAATTGTTAAATACTAAAAATTTTAAGTTCTTTACTGTGAATGCTCTAAATAGAGTGAAATTCATATGTTAAACATTCAAGTTCATTTTAGAGAGTAAAAAAATTATATATATGCGGTTGTTTTGATTTTGAAAGATGATTATTTGATTGGGAGGAAAAGGAAAAGGAATTGGTGAAACCCATATGTTCAACTAATTTTGTTCCTTCTCAAAAAAAAAAAAAAAAAAAAAACTAATTTTGTTGATTAGGACACCACTTTTACATGTAAGTATTGAATTTTGATCTGTTTATGAAGGTGGTGACAATAGAGAGAAGAATATAGCATTAGAATAACATAGGTGGGTTTCTTCTAAACATTGGTGAAACCCATATGTTCAACTAATTTTGTTCCTTCTCAAAAAAAAAAACTAATTTTGTTGATTAGGACACCACTTTTACATGTAAGTATTGAATTTTGATATGTTTGTGAAGGTGGTGACAGTAGAGAGAAGAATATAGCATTAGAATAACATAGGTGGGTTTCTTCTAAACAAAATTCGGCAGCTTTTTTGATACTAAAATATCCTTACATGTGTTAGTTGAGAGTATGTTTATTTTGTTGTTTTGATAGTACTAATGGGTGTATAGGATTTTGAGATTGTGAGTGCCAAGTTCTTGAGTTAGCTAGTATTTAAAATTTATTATCTAGGTTGGGATTTTGGATAAGTTTTGTTTGTGAACAGGTTCTAGTGTGTTTATCTTTGTAAGTGTTGTTGTTGTTGTTGTGTTGTTTTTTTTTTTTTTTTTTTTTTAATTCTTGAGAAAGTTTCAACGTTTGACGTTTGCTTATGATGGTAATTATTGATGATGCGAAGAAAATCCGTAGACTGGATGCTTCATGTTTCAAAGGTGCGGTCACTGTCTTCAAGGTCTGAAAAAGAAAGAACAATGATCAAAGGTGATCGGGGTTACCGACCAAGAACCCTCCGATGGCAAAGTTAGTTTTCTCTCTTGATTTTAGAGCTTCAACTTTCCAGGAAATGTAAAAATGTACCTTTGTTTGGTTTGAATGATTGTTTATATAGTGCGTCCTAGAAACGGTTATTAGACTTGTAACCTCCTCTATATTTGAGGAGGTTTGAGGGTTCAGGGATAACTTCTACAATCGTTTATTAGTTACATTTCTTCATATAACTGTCATTGGAAGTTATGCATGTGATAAGGAGTTGTAGTACTGAACTGGGGGTTTTCCTAAGTGTCAGGAGCTTGTCTAGGAGTCTTCCTGATGAGCGTACCTTGCTTCCAAGGAAGGTCGTTCTTCTATGGACGACCTTCTCATGGATGGTTATCTTTATATGGACGACGTTCCTATATGGGATGCATCTTTTGTTCTGGACGGCTCCCTTGGATGAGACGGAGTGGTTTTGTCGTAATAAACTTTAATTTTTACTTGTGCTCAGAAATAAGGACATTGAGCTCGTCTAAGATATGTACAGGGCAACTTGTTCGGATCATGTGGAGGTCGTCCAAGCATCTTCCTGCATGGACGACCTTGTCAAGGACGAGCTTTTTACAACCTTTGCTTCCTCGTCCTTGTTCTGGACGACCATCGTGGACAATATTGGAGTTGTATTTTATCATATCCCATCAGTTGCTCTCTTGTCTATGGGTCGTCTAGGAAATGTATAAGCTGGTGTCATCCTTTGGACGTGTGTTTTTATGTTAGTGGTTATGTGCACCACGTGTCATGATCCAATTGGTGACTGATGGCGTCGACTCATTTTTCGAGGAACATGCCACGTGTCACCTTTCGGCTGGTCGTGTTACTTCGGGTACTAGAGTTTGCTGCCTATAAATAGTGGAGATCCTTCGCTACCTTTTGTATTTTTGAAATTTTCTTCTTTGACATCCCTCGTCTTAGCGCCTCGTCTAGAGGTTTCCTGCGTCCATAGTCTGTCTTCGTCTAGATCTAGGTATTTTCTCTATCCTCGTCCTCAAGTTTTAAGTTTTCTTAAAGAATGTCTGAGGTTGTCCTTTCTTCGTCTAGCAATAGTGTTGATAAGGCCATAGACGAGTATCATGACCCTAGTAGTTTTAGCGGTTCTAGTGATAGTAGTAGCAGTGGTTGCAATAGTAGCAGAGGGAGAAACACTACAGACGAGGATACGTATGGTGTCCCTAGGGTTCCCTTAGAGGTATTTCAGGAAGGACTTAGGACGAGGGCTAAGTCTGGGTCTAGGGTTGGTACAAATGCTCCCTCGTCTACTGTTCAAGACGAGAATGAGATAGTTTATAATTGTGCCGTTGGGATCGCTTCTAAGATAGACGAGAAAAAATTAGACATCCTTAAGACTTGGTACCAAATTCCTAAAGACTTGAATCCCAAGGTATCTATGCGTAGGGAGTGGTGTTGTTAACCCCGTTTTGGCGTTGGCATTTATGAGGCTTACCTTTTGGAGGGTTTGAGGTTGCCCTTAATGCTTTCGCTAAGGAGTTGCTTACTAGGTTAGGTTTAGGTATATGTCAATTCAACCCCAACGCATGGAGGCTAATTGTCGCTATGCACGTTTTGTGGAAGGACGTGTTTGAGGGGGATCGTCCTTTTACTGTGGACGAGTTTCTCTTCTGCTACAAACCCTCTGAAATTAATCAATCATTTGGCTTCTATCAGTTCATAGCCAGAGGGAGAGATGATAGGCTAATAAAGTCTTTAGTCACCTCGGATAGGAAATGGAAGACGAAGCTTTTCTTCGTCTCTAGCTTTTGGGTTGTACGCCCTATTAAGACTGATAGGGATCCATTCCCTCCCTACACTAGAGATTTAGGTAACTTTCGTCCTGAAGGTATGTCTGGCCGTCATTTTATTATTTGTTAAATTTATTCTTGATTGTAGTCATCTAAATTTTTTTTTTGTAGGTGTTAGGCGACCTCATTTGAGCAGGTTCTATCTTGAATGAGTCCAAAAAGGTCTATATACTGACAGGACTTTCCATTCTTTGTTGATTCTTCAACGTCTTGCCACTTGGGGGTTAGGTCCAGAGCCATTTGCTGAAGCTATTGCCCACGAGCTTACTGTTCATAGACGTGAGTTCTCCTTTCCTCTCCTTTTTTTTTTTTTTTTTTTTGGTGTGACTAACGTCCTTCTTCTCAAGAATGGTGACGATGAAGGAGAATGAGGACAAATAAGTGGTAGATGAGGTTGCTGGGTAGGGGGTGCAATCCCAGCTTTGTCTATCCATTAGTGATAAAAGAAAAAGTCAGTCACAAGGAATCGACTTGGGGAACCTTCCGAGTAGGCGTAAAGAGAAACAAGTGAAGCATAGGTCGTCTAAGCCTTAGGACGCCCAACCCAATCCTTTCCTCCTCCCCTAGGGTCACCTCATCCAGATATTGGATATTGATTCAGAGCCCAAGGATCCCCCTCTATGCAAATCTCGTCTAGGGTCGATGGGCCTAACTTGTCTCAACCTTCTCAACAGGTGCCTCAAAACCTTCTGGTGAATGAGGACTTGGCTTGGGAAAGGTTCGAGAAGGTTGTGATGGACGAGGATGCGACGGCATGTTACGACATGTCTTTGAAGGACTTCGAGCATTCTGGTGTTCATGACCTCTTTAAGGTATGTACTCTTTGTATATGTGTACCTCGTCTTGTCAACAATACACATATATATTGTCCTAAAATTTTAATTTATGCAAGCAATGTCTAAGTTCATAGCCGCGTCCAGGCAGGCAACTGAGCTAGACAAAACAAGGGTTCTACTGGAGAAGAGGGTCCAAAATGCGAATGATGAGTCTAAAAGGTGGGCTGAGGTGGCTGCCAAAGCCAAGGACAAGGCAAAAGGGCTGCAAAACCACATCGAGGAGTTGAAGACTGATGTCAAAGAGAAGGACGCTTGTCTCGATCACCTCCAGGAGAAGAACGACGAGTTAAGTGCTCTTCTTGAAAAAGCTAAGTGAGACGCAATTGCAGAGTTTAAGACGTCCAAAAAATTCACCGATCTAATGGATACCAACCATGCAGCTAGGTTTGAAGATTTCAGGATAGACGCCATGGAGATATTCCCTAAGAAATTCCCAAAGTGCTTTGGACGAGTTTATTAACAATTGCGTTTTAAGGCTTTCTTTGTAAGGGTTTTTGAATGGTGGTCGTCTGCCATTTTTAAATTTTGATGAATGTTTATTTTTACTCATCGTTGAACGTTATTGTATGGACGAGTCTATCCTCTGTTTTCGTTATTAATTTTATTGGCTTCTAAGTAGTTTACCCACTTTAAGTGTTGGAGGGTCGTTTGATGAATGTTTATTTTTACTCATCGTTGAACGTTATTGTATGAACGAGTCTATCCTCTATTTTTGTTATTAATGTTATTGGCTTCTAAGTAGTCTACCCACTCTAAGTGTTGGAGGGTCGTCCACGCATTTTTCTTATGGAAGACCCACTTATGCGTGGGCCTCTTGTTTGCCATTTAAATTTTCTTAAGTGTAATTCGTCCTAGAAGTGGCAATGATGATCTTGTCGGTCCTTTTCCTTGTCCATAGGTTGGGCAATTGACATTCATATTTCGTCAAGACATTTCTAGTGTTTGACTCGTCTAGAACATGGGAGCGTCTTGGCTAGATGCTCGTCCATGGGCTCTAATGCTCACTGTATGCTTTTTCTCATCCATTACTTGGGCGTTAGGCTTATAGTTTCTTTTCATCCTTTTCTTTGGACGAGTATAAGTTAGTCTGTTTGTTTTCAAACAAGTATGCCTTAGCTTTGTTGAAATATGAAATTTAAAAGGAAAATGTGTTTATATAAAAAAAAAATGTTCAACCAAGATTTATGAAAGAATGTGAATTTTGGACAAGTTTATGGGACCAAAAAAAAAAAAAAAAAAAAAGAGCCCTTCAAAATTAACAAAATTAATTAAAAAAATGGTGCAAAAATAATAACATAAGAAGATGTTAAAAAAAGAAAAGAAAAGAAAAATAATATTACAAAACCCCACACTCACATCACGTGAATGGGGATTATTTTGTGGCAACACTGCCCTAATGGCAGTATGTCATGTCCTCATTAAAAAAAAGAAGATAAGATGATGAAAGTGGGACGTGTGGTTGGATAACTTCTTGTCACACGCACCACTCAACAGTTCCAAAAAAGCAATGCACCTGAAATTTAGCCACAGCAGTATCGAAAGCTAGTGCACTTTCTTTGTAGTTTTGGTCCATGAACTGATCAGTTAAGAGAAAAAAATAGGAGAAAACTGCTTCTCAGTTCCTCTATAAATTTGAGAGGAACACGTAAAAAAAAAAGGGCAAAGACACGCTGATAGAAGAAGGCAGATAAATAAAAGAGGAGGAAAGAAAAAAAGGTACAAACACAAAAGGAGAGCCAGTGCACTCACATCAAAGACATAGAGAGAAAAAAAAAAAGTAACATCAAGCAAAGGAGGAATAGCATAGGTTTGTATGTGGGATTTCATAAGGCCCTTTCTTCTCTCTCTCTCTCTCTCCCTCTCTCTCTCTCTCTCAAATTTGAATTTTTGCTTGGTAATGCAAATAGGATCGAGTTTTATATGGAGTTCCTAACTCCATGCATGAAGCTTTAAATACGAGTCCTTGACTCGAAATTCTTATTTGTACATTACCAAATAAAAATTCTCTCAAGTTGTGGTGTAATGTCCTCTTTAATTGGAATCCTTGATTTTACTAAACTAATGGAGTCCTTGACTCTACAAAAATAATGGAGTCCTTGACTCTGCTCCATCAATGGAGTCCTTAACTCTACCAAAATAATGGAGTCTTTGACTCTATCTTATTTATGGAGTCCTTGACTCTTTTAAATTTATGGAGCCCTTGACTCTAATTTTTTTAGTGGAGTCATTGACTCCACCATATTAATCATGACAAATTCTTTGGGATCATTAATTCTTTAATCAAAATTAGAGTTAATAATTCCTAAAATAAAATTAACATAAAAATTGATTTAAGGAAATTCTCAAATTCTAAATATGTTCATAATGATTAAATTGCTTCAATGGAGTTTTCTTAAATTTGAGTATTTTAATCAAAATGTCATTAAAATTCCTATAAAGAAGCAAATGAAAGAAAAGAAAAATTGCTTGGACATTTAATGTCTCAAAGAATTGAATTCTTGGTTCAAATTCCATAAAAATATGGTCCATAATTTACCCTTGAGATTAAAATCAATTTTCTCACCCAAATTCAAAAATTATGTCAATACTGAATTCAACACCAAGTATTGACTTAAAAATCCACCATTTAAAATTGGACAAAATCATATTTGAGACTTTAAATCTAAGATCTCAAATTAAGAACTACGAAGTGGCTTGATCCCCGCCAAGGGTACGTAGGCAACCTAAATAAATTATTAGGTGCAGCCACAAATAAATAAAAACACATATCCCTTCAAACATAAAAATATATAAACTTATGTACAAAGATAACGTGGTTGGAATCAAAGGGTCTTCCCTTGAAACAAGGGGTAGTAATTAAGAGATACATTATCTTGAATGGGCACTACTCACATCAATAAAACTCGTGCGCCAAAAAGGTGTATCGGTGAAATTATGTTTGATGAATTGTTAAACATAATTCGACGACGTTTGTTAAACATAATTCGACTCATTCTCCTTTTCATCTCCAACTGTGTTTCTTATACATCAATTTTTGTGTTGCAAATAGATTAACCAATGGCTCCCCAAATTACCATTTACTTCCATAAGCTTCCTGCAACAGCACGAGGAGCAAGTGATTGTCGCATGACAATTGTCCTTGGTCGCCCTTCCATCAAGCTTGAAGTACCGAATGATGAATGCATCACTGACATCCAGGTTTCGTCAACTTCAAAGACTTCAAAGAAGAGAAGGGCAAGGAAAAGTGCTAAAGCTAAGAAATCCCAAACCAAGGGTCCAAATGTGAATGACTCTAACACTATGGGTATAGCCCCGAGGCTTCTCCCTGTCCAAATCATAATTGGCTCCATCCCAATCACATTGGGAACAACCGAGTCAGAAATGGTGACTTCAACTGAAGAAAGGAAAGCTAGTCCTCTTGAAACCTCGAAGCTTAAGATTACTAAGAAATCTATCAAGGCTTCAAAAAAGGCATTATCACTAAAGCAAAATGTGACTTCTTAACCAAAGATAATGAGACCTTGCATTCTTGAATCAGCTTCACCCAAGCGTGATCATGTTTTCAAAGGGAAAGAAGTAGCCATGGATATTGATGCCTCCTTTGAAACATTGCCACCAACCAAGCAAGGGCCTAGAAAAAGGATAAGGAGAGAATAAAGCCAAATTTCTTAATTATTTGATCACTTTCCGTTAATGGCTCTTTAGGCTGAACAATCGAAAAGGGCTAAGTCAAACTTGGAGGTTCAAAAATGGGCATTCTTCCCAGGCTATTTGCTGGTAAAAGAAGAAAATTTTGGATTAGGGACAAGTTCAAAGCACAAAAATGTGACAAAGATTTGTGAGGAGGTTGATAAGCCACCAAGGCCTTACTCGGGTCCTATCACATGCTTTAAAGCTCGCCTCATGTCCCAATCCATCATCGATGATTCATCAATCTCCACCACTTCTTCCGATACTATGGAAACACAAAGTGATTTTCATAGTCTATTATACGAAGATTCAGAGTCTATTTTTCAAGAAGAAGACTCTCCAGAAATTCTAATAAACCAATTTGGCAAAGTGTTAAAGATCTTAGATGAAAGTGATTCTGAAGACATGCCGGTTTTAGTAACTAGCACCACAAGTTTAGAAGAGCAACTTCAAGAGTTGCAAAGGAAACTCATTGAAAAAGATGCCGAAATAGTAACCTTGGCAGCCCAAGTAGCGTCTCAAGCAATTACATCTGCTTGAACTCATGTGCCTACAGCCGAAGAAGGGCATACATCATCTAGTTCTATAACACAAGATGAATTAAAGACACTCATTGCTGAGGAAATCAAAGAATTTCAGGCATCTATAAATTTATCCGTTCATGGGTGTTGAAAGCCTTATCCAGCTCATTATGATACTGTTCCATTCCCAACCGGTTATCAAAAACCAAACTTTGAGAAATTTGATGGTTTGACCGGTTCCTCTTAAGAACATTTAGCACATTTCTATTCCACTTGTGGAGAATCTGCTTTGACAAATGCCTTGTTGATAAGACAGTTCGTGCAATCTCTCAAGGGTTCCGCATTTGCTTGGTACACCCAATTACAACCAGGGTCAATCCATACATGAGATGATTTGCAAAGAGCTTTTCTTGCCCAATTTATAAGTTCAAAGAAAAATGTGTCAATCATTGATTTAGTCGATACTTGACAAAAGTCAAATGAAAGTGTCAATGACTTCATTACAAGGTGGAGAAGCCTAAATCTCCAATGTCCTGAAAAGTTGACTGAACAATTTGCAGTACAAATGTGCTCAAACAATCTCTTACTAGAGATTGCCACTTTCATAGGAACTGCAGAACCTCAGAGTTTTGATGCACTGGTCTCTAAAGCGAGCAATTTTGAAAGACAAATTGCCCAACAAAAGAGTACCACGCAAAGGGGGCGTAATTTAGAAGAAAAGGATATAGAAGGAAAAAAGCCCCGAAATAATGGAAAAGTAATGGTTACCTTTGTCAATAATGGAAGGCAAAATGGAAAAGGTAAGGAAGGCTCGAAAAAGCTCACTCTTGAAGAGAAAAAGAAAAAAAAATACTCTATGATGATGATGATGTGGAAGAGATTTTTAATGAGTTGATGAAAGAAAAAGCAATACAACTCCTTGAGCCTAAAAGACCTTCTGAAGTTGATAAGATAAATGACCCTAAATATTGTCGCCACCATCGAATCATTAGACATCCTCTATCAGAATTCTATATCTTGAAGAATATAATTCATAAAATGATAAATGATGGTGAAATCGAGGTAGATAGTTCCTCTCAAGCACCAACTGCTACATCAAATAGCATTTCCTTGCTTGAGGAGGAACCGAAGTCCACTTTGCCTTGCCCACTAGGGGCAAAACCAAATAATGTTGAAAAGATCAAAAAGACTCTTAATGTCAAGGCCGAGTCAAGCAGTCTCCCAAGTCTTTATGAGCTTATGGTTGAAGCAAAATTAGACTTTTGGGAAAATTCCTCTAAAGATGGAAATGAAGAAGAATGGCAAACATATATTGGTAAACAGTCCAAGAAAATGGCCAAAAGACCATTACCAATCATTATGCCCTTTGAGAAGCCAGGAGTCAAAATCCATGGAAGGAAGGATTCCAAGAAAAAGAAGAACACTCAAAAGAAAAGCATGAGTTTAGAGGAAGAAAAATATATTCAATTTGAGAGAATATAGCTCTAGTTGAATATCTTCCTAAAGAATTTCTTCAAAATCATTCCGAGGATGAAATGAAAGAGGAAGTTGTGCAATGTTGCATGGTTTCAATTGATGACAATGAACGAGATGTAGATGAAGTAGCTCTGCTTTCAAGCCAACATTTGTCACTACCACATAAGGAAAAATTAAGTCAAAATGCAAAAGATGATGTTTCTAAAGGGAAAGAAGGAAATTCCTCACAACCCTTGTCATCTAGACTGCGTTTCATGTTTGGCATGCATAACGTTTAGTGATAAGGACCTCCAGCTTATGGAAAAATTTTAGAATCAGTTTTTATATGTCAAGGGCACAATTGGAGATGTATGGTTATCAAGAATCCTATTGGATTATGGATCAACTATAAATCTTCTCCCTTATAAGACATTCAAAGTAATGGGCATGAAGTCCAAACAATTGTCCCCATCCAACTTGACCATTCAAAGCTTCAACCAAGTTGGACAAAGAGCCATGGGAAGTATCTCATTAAAGGTGGAAATAGGAGAATTGTATTCTGAAGCTCTTTTCCACACGTAATTGATGTTGATACTTCCTACAATGTGTTGTTGGGATGCCCTTGGGTACACACTTATGGCATAATCGGTACTACACTTCATCAATACTTTAAACTTTGCGATGAAGATGGAAATGTGAAAATGGTGTACATTGATCCTAACCCTTTCATGGGAGAAGAGGTGAATTATCTTGATGCCAAATTTTAAGCAACAACCATCCTTATGCATCTATCCCAAAACAAGGATATTGAGGAAGAAGGGTGAGGAACAATGTGTTTACCCTTCTATAAATGGGAAGTTCATTAAATAACTCTACCAAAAAAAAAAAAACCCCGCTGGAGTTGAAAACCTTTTTATAAGGCGGTCTAGGCAAAAGTTAGGGCACAAAAAAAAAAAAAAACAAAAACAAAAAAAACTTTGCCCCCTTGAATTACGTGTTGACTTGATCTCCTTTCGGGTATGCAGGCAGCTTAGTATCATTTACTAAGTTCAGTCACACCTTCCAAAAAAAAAAATTTCTGAACTATGTGTTGACTTGATCCCCTTTCGACTACGTAGGCAGCGAAGTATTATTTACTAAGTTCAATCACACCTTCAAAAAAAAAAAAAACAATTACCATCCTCCCTTGAACTACATGTTGACTTGATCCCCTTTCACATATGCAAGCAGCTTGGTATCATTTACTGAGTTCAGTCACACCTTCAAAAAAAAAAAAAAAACAACTATTTCCCACCATATAAGTGATCAATCTTATGCATGCAAGAAAATTTGCATAAGTATAAAGTCCAAACCAATGTTCAAAAAAAAAAAAAAAAAATTCAAGACAAAAGATGTCGAAATCAAATTAATATGCCACTTTGGACTTCAAATTCAAAAGAATGAGATTCCAAACCACACCAAAAAAAATTAAATAAAAACAAAAATCAAGATACTCGTGTCATGCGAGAATCATCATTGTTCTCACATGACACTCGGGGGGCACCGTTGAAATATGAAATTTAAAAGTAAAATGTGTTTATATAAAAAAAAATGTTAAAGCAAGATTTATGAAAGAATGTAAATTTTGGACAAGTTTATGGGACCAAAAAAAAAAAAGAGCCCTTCAAAATTAACAAAATTAATTATAAAAATGGTGCAAAAATAATAATATAAGAAGATGTTAAAAAAATAAAAAAAAATATTACAAAACCCCACAATCACATCACGTGAGTGGGGGTTGTTTTGTGGCATTACTACCACAATGGCAATATGTCACGTCTTCATTAAAAAAAAAAAAAAAAGATAATATGATGAAAGTGGGACGTGTGGCTGGATAACTTCCTGCCACACGCACCACTCAATAGTTCCCAAAAAGCAATGCAACTGAAATTTAGCTACAGTTGTACCGAAAGCTAGTGCACTTTCTTTGCAGTTTTGGCCTATGAACTGATGAGTTAAGAGAAAAAAAATAGGAGAAAATTGCTTCCCAGTTCTTCTATAAATTTGAGAGGAACACGTGAAAAAAAAGGGCAGAGACATGCTGATAGAAGAAGGCAGATAAATAGAAGGGGAGGAAAGAAAAAAAAAGGCACAAACACAAAAGGAGAGCCAGTACATTCACAACAAAGACATACAGAGAGAGAGAGAGAGAGAGAGAGAGAGAGAGAGAGAGAGAGAGAGAGTAACATCAAGCAAAGGAGGAATAGCATAGGTTTGTATGTGGGATTTCATCAGTCCCTTTTTTCTCTAAATCTCTCTCTCTCTTTCTCAAGTTTGAATTTTTGCTTGGTAATGCAAATAGGATCGAGTTTTATGTGGAGTTCCTAACTCCATGCATGAAACTTTAAATATGAGTCCTTGACTCGTAACTCTTATTTGTACATTACCAAATAAAAATTCTCTCAAGTTGTGGTGTAATGTTCTCTTTAATTGGAATCCTTGATTCTACTAAACTAATGGAGTCCTTGACTTTACCCCATCAATGGAGTCCTTGACTCTACAAAAATAATGGAGTCCTTGACTCTACTCTATTAATGGAGTCCTTGACTCTACCCCATCAATGGAGTCCTTAACTCTACCAAAATAATGGAGTCTTTGACTCTACCTTATTAATGGATCTTTGACTTTACCCCATTAATGGAGTCCTCAACTCTACAAAAATAATGGAGTCTTTGACTTTACCTTATTAATGGAATCTTTGACTCTTTTAAATTTATGGAGTCCTTGACTCTAATTTTTTTTAGTGGAGTCATTGACTCCACCATATTAATCATGACAAATTATTTGGGATCATTAATTCCTTAATCAAAATTAGAGTTAATAATTCCTAAAATAAAATGACCATAAAAATTGATTTAAGGAAATTCTCCAATTCCAAATATGTTCACAATGATTACATTGCTTCAAAGGAGTTTTCTTAAATTTGAGTATTTCAATCAAAATGTCATTAAAATTCCTACAAAGAAGCAAATGAAAGAAAAGAAAAATTGCTTGGACATTTAATGTCCCAAGAATAGAATTCTTGGTTCAAATTCCATAAAAATATGGTCCATAACTTACCCTTGAGATTAAAATTAATTATCTCACCCAAATTCAAAATTATGTCAATACTTAATTCGACACCAAGTATTGACTTAAAGATTCACCATTTAAAATTGGACAAAACCATATTTGAGACTTTAAATATAATATCTCAAATTAAGAACTACGAAATGGCTTGATCCCCACCAAGGGTACGTAGGCAACGTAAATAAATTATTAAGTGTAGCCACAAATAAATAAAAACACATATCCCCTCAAACATAAAAATAAATAAACTTATGTTCAAAGATAATGTGGTTGGAATCAAAGGGTCTTCCCTTGAAACAAGGAGTTGTAATTAAGAGATACATTTGTAAGAGTCCGCGCCCCCGGCCCGTTTTTTAAGTGTGTTATGCCAAACCCACGTGAATGGGTGGAGTCGTGTTATTGCCTCTCAAAATGGAGGTTCGACTAGTTATATTTTCCCCTTTAGATTAAGAGTTTTACAATGAAGTCGCCACTTATTTAATTATTGAAATAAATAAGAAAACCAAAATTGAAAAATTCCTCATTTTATTAATTTTCAATTGAATTTACATTGGTTATAGGAAAATTACATGGCTCTGATCTTAGGTACAATCTAAGATAAAGTACATAGTTTTGTTTCCTAGTTACAATCTAGAAATTGAAAAATAACATGGATAAGCATTGGATCTACTAACCTTTAATCTAAGCTCGAAGGCTATGTTACAAGGTGGGAAGGTGTTGGACACCCACCTTACCCGGTGAAACCGGTCTTCTAAACTATGGTGGCCAACATTCATATCATATCATCCAATATGTCAATCAATTTGCATGTTAAATTTAAGGTGTGTGCATGTTATGAACCCTAATTCAATTTATTAAGCATTAAATTTGAATTGAAAAATAAATTCTAGTGAATATGTGTGGATGTTAATATCCTAGATTCAAAGATTTAAAAGAATTATGAAACAAACATGTTTTTCATATTTTTGATGTGAATTTAAGATTAAAACTAGTGTTATGCATGAACATGTAATGAACAACTAAGAACATGTGAAGAAAACATAAGAACATTTAAACATATTCAAGGGAATTTAAATAGTTACTATCATGCTTTAATCCTAAATTCTCATTATGACAACAAAAAAAATAAGTTAGGGAAAGTGATTATACCTCCATGGAAGATCCATATGGTGGATGAGGAGACTCTTGAGGGAGGTTCTAGGGTGAAGGAAAAGAAGAGTTATGAGAGGAAGAGTAAGTCTTACTCAATACCTTGAGTCTCAAGAAGACTAAGATACGACAAGACTACTCAACTTCCTAAAACTCAAGAGAGAAGAAGAGATGGGTTTTTTTTTTTTTTTTTTTGTGTCCTGGAATGAAAGAGAGGGGGGTTTATATAGTAGTGGTGGAGGAAATATGAATGGAAGGCCATTAATAAGGGTTGACAAAGAATTATGAACTTAGACCTCATTTTAGCCTTTGGGAAAATCTGGTGCATTAAATGGAAAGATTGGTGGGAGTGAGGAGCAAGCCAAAATTCGGTTTTCCCGTAACTTCTGTAACAGGTTGTAGAGAAAATTTTGAAAAATCATATCTGACTCAATTTTTATCGGAATTATCCCGTTCTTATACTCAAATTGAAGCCCCAGATGTCTAGTTTCTGGGAAAATTAACCTCATTCACAGATTCAAAATATTATGAGAGATATCGATGAAATAGTGACCAAAGGTCATTTGTTAAAAAATGGTTTCAGCACAATTAACTTTAATAGGTCCCAAATTAACTCCCAATTAATATTAAATGGCTCCAATCACTCCCATTTCAGACTTAATTAGTTCCAAATTTACTCTAATTAAAAGATAATTCTACAAATTACTCATTGAATAATTAATGTTTAGCTATCTAATTAATTAGGTGTGTGCAACCTTAACATAAAATGTAGTCCTAACCAATCAAATTATGACACATCATTAATCTCAAATTGATTATAATTATAACCAATTAAAATCGATTGTTCATAATCACATATAGTCAGACTCAATTTGTAATAGTGCACCTTGGCCATTAAAACTTGATTTGATGATAACTTTCAATCTGATTGTCCAATTAGGGCTTATGACCAGTTGATTTGATTGTTACAACATCAAGATCATTTTGGTGAAATAAGATTAAGGATCTTATGATTAGAATCAAGACACATATTTCCTAGGTGAAATTACCCTTTTATCCTTCATGTGAGGTTAAATGCGAGTTACAAAATGAGGTGCCAACAACATTACCTTGAATTGGCACTATTCACATTAATAAAACTCGTACTCCAAAAAGGCGTATAGGTGAAATTATGTTTGATGAATTGTCAAACATAATTCGACGACGTTTGTAAAACATAATTTGACGACGTTTGTTAAACATAATTTGACGACGTTTGTTAAATATAATCTAACATTTATTGTTAACAATTTTCGTCAACAAGCTTATTTTTCTTTGCTTTATCCTCATTTTGAGGAAAACTTATGAACGTTACATCCGTATGTCCAGAAATTTTCATTCGTTTTAGGCTTTAGCCTTCTTGTGGGTACTATAATGAAAGTTAGATTTATGCACCAAATACATTGGAAATCCAAACCATATTATTATATAAACATTGTTCAGAAATAAGGCACATGCTTAGAACAACCTCGTCTTTTACGAATTTGTCTGTAGATGGTGCAAAAGTTTAGGAAATAGTGCACTTTTTTTTTTTAAAAACACATAATAGTAGTAAAAACACCAACAGTAAACATGAGTAAACACGTAGACCATAGTTGTAACTTCATCCATAGCTGCCATCTCGTCCTTGGTCAATTTCGTCCAAGCTCATTACTGATAGTACCTCCTTAGGTGCTCCATGTTCCAAGGATGCTCCAACTTCCGACCGTCCAAACCTTCCAAGTAGTACGACCCCTGCCTTTTGTAGTTGATTACCCTATAAGGTCCTTCCTAATTGGGTCATAATTTTTCATGAGCTGGGTTCTTGGTTACCAAGGACACCTTTTCAAGAATGAGGTCCCTAACGTTGAAACGCCTGGGTTTTACCATGGCATCATACTGCCTTGCCATAAGATTCTTGTATCTTGCTGTCTTTTGCTCCGCATCCATTCTTACCTTATCAATGAGATCGAGGTCAAGATGAAGTTGTTCCTTATTTTCTTTCTCCTAATATTACATCACTCGGTGATTAGCCATATAAACTACCACAAGTATGACTGCTTCACTTCTATAGGCTAGCTTAAAGGGGGTTTCTCCTGTCGGTGTTCTCATAGTTGTCCTGTAGGCCTAAAGAACACCTGGCAACTCATCTGACCATGTTCCCTTTGCCCCCTCGAGCCAAGTCTTAATGATTTTCAGCAGGGATCGGTTCACTACTTCTGCTTGTGCATTAGCCTGTGGGTGAGAGGATGAGGAATAGTGATTTTTGATTCCGAACTGTTTATAAAAGTCCTTGAAAGGTGCGTCGTCAAACTGTCGTCCATTATTAGATATCAATACTCTAGGTACTCCGAACCTACATAGAATGTTCTTCCAAAAAAAATTCTTAACATTTTGTTGAGTAATTTTGCAAGAGGTTTGACCTCCACCCACTTGATAAAGTAGTGAATCCCTTTTATTAAAAATTTCATTTGTAAAGTTCCTAGGGGAAAAGGAACCAAGATATCTAGTCCCCATTGTGTAAAGGGCCACGGGGCCATCATTGGGGTCTGGTACTCCGATGGGTGTCTAGGAACGTTGCTGAAGCGTTGACACTGGTCACTCACCTTGACATAAGCATTTGCTTGAATAGTAGGCTAGTAGTAGCCTGCACAGACGACCTTATGGATGAGCAATCTTGCTCCCGAGTGATTCCCACACGCTTCTTCATGGACCTCCCTCAACATATACTTTGACTCGTCCGGAGCTAGGCACCTTAGGTAGGGCTGAGAAAAGTCTCGCTTGTATAGCACTTCGTTTATAATGACATATTTGGCGGTCTTGACCCTTAGCTTCCTAGTTTCGTCCTTGTCTTTTAGAAGCCTTCCATCCTTAAGATAGATTATTATTGGACTCATCCAATTTTCTCCTCCTTCTATTTGCTGTATATCTGGAAGGTCTATACTTGGCATATATTGGATTTTTTCATACTTGTTCATACCTCCTCTTGCCGAATTTGCTCTCGACAAGGCATCTACTTCCATATTTTCTTCCATCGGGAGTTGAACAAAACTCACCTCTTTAAACTTTTGGACAAGCCACTTCACCTTGTTGAGGTATTTCTTCATCCGATTTTCCTTAGCATCACACAGTCCATTCACTTGATTGATGACTAGCTGTGAGTCTCTTTTGACTATTATTGATTCCACCCTTAGGGACTTAGTCAATTCTAGCCATTTGAGTAGAGTTTCATACTCAGCTTCGTTATTGGTGGTTTGGTATTATAAACAGGCTGCGTACTCCAACTTGTCACCCTTTGGAAACTTTAGTATGACTCTAATCCCTTCTACGTATAGTGTGGACGATTTGTTAACATTAATAATCCACATTTGAGACCTTTCATCTAGCTCGTCCTGACAGGGAGTGAACTCCGTGATGAAGTCTGCTAATGTTTGTGCTTTTATCGCGCTCCTTGGTTGGTATCTGACATCAAACTCACTAAGCTCAACAGCCCATTGGATTAATCTTCCTGCGGCTTTTAACTTAATCATTGCCTTCCTTAGGGGGTGATCTGTTAGTACGTTGATAACATGAGCTTGAAAATAATGCCTCAACTTCCTAGAAGCCGTGGTCAAAGCAAAGGCTAACATCTCCATCATTGGATATCGTTCTTCCGCTCCTCTTAGTGCCCAGGTCATATAGTAAACTGGTTTCTAAATCTGTCCTTCTTCTTTAACCAACGCTGAGCTTACTGTATTTGGGGACACTATCAAATACAAATATAATTCCTCACCAGGTAAAGATAGGCTCAGTAATGGCGCTGTCGTAAGGTAAGCCTTTAGATCTTGAAAGGCCTTCTAACACTCGTCTGTCCACTCAAATGCCTTTATGAGGACTTTAAAGAACGGGAAAAATTTGTCAGTAGCTTTCGATACAAACCTGTCAAGGGCGGCAACTCGTCTGGTAAGAGACTGGACTTTTTTGATGTTCTTCGGTGATTCCATACTTAGTATCGCCTGGATTTTGTTGGGATTAGCCTTAATTCCTCTATGTGAAACCATGAACCCCAAAAACTCCCCTGACGAAACTCCAAAAGCACACTTGCTTGGACTCAATTTCATGTTATACCGCCAAAGTGTGTCAAAGGTTTCTTGAAGGTCGTCCAGATGCTTCCCCTCGTCCAAACTCTTTACCAGCATATCATCTATGTAAACCTCCACATTTTGTCCTATTTGAGGACGAAACATGTGGTTAGCCAGTCTTTGGTAAGTTGCCCCTGCGTTCTTTAAACCGAAAGGCATTACCTTGTAGCAAAATAATCCCTGGCTAGTAATGAAGGAGGTCTTCTCTTGATCTACCTCGTCCATCCTTATTTGGTTGTAGCCTAAAAAGGCGTCCATGAAACTCAGTAGTTTGTGACCTGCTGTCGAATCCACCAGCTGGTCAATGCGTGGCAATGGGTAACTGTCTTTGGGACAAGCCTTATTTAGATCAGTAAAGTCCACGCACATCCTCCACTTGTCATTAGCTTTCTTGACCATAATCATGTCTGCTAACCAGTCCGGATAATAAACTTCTCAGATAAATTCCGCGTTAATCAACTTCTGGACCTCTTCTTTGATGACATTGTCTCGCTCAGGAGTAAAAATCCTATTCTTCTGACGTATAGGTTTGGAGTAAGGATACATGTTCAGACGATGGGTAATGACACTTGGGTCAATACCCGGCATGTCCTCATGACTCCATGTGAAGACATCAAGGCTTTTCGTCAAAAATTGGACCAGAGTATGCTTTGTCTCCCTTTTCATACTCTCCCCAATTCAGGTAAACTTCTCAGGGCTGTTCTCGTTCAACGGGACATCCTCTAACATCTCAGTAGGCTCCGCAGCAATCCTTCTTTCGTCTCTGCTCATTGTCTGCACATGTTCGTCCATTGCCAACATGGCTAAGTAGCACTCTCTGGTGGCTAACTGATCTCCCTGTACTTGACCCATTCCATGCTCGGTCGAGAATTTGACGGGAAAATGGTAGGTAGAGGTTACCGTCTTCCAATTGTTCAAAGTCGGCCTTCCAATGATAGCATTATATGATGATGAATAATCAACAACAAGAAAGTTTACCTCTTTGGTTATTTGTCGCGAGTACATTCCAACTACTACAGGTAATGCAATGGTGCCCACAGGCTACACCTTCATTCCTCCAAATCCTACCAATGACGAATTCATTGGTCGGAGTTGATCTTGTCCTAGCCTCATTTGTTGGAAGGCGGGGTAATACAGTATGTCTGCCGAGCTGCCATTGTCTATCAACACCTTCCTGGTCATATAATCGGTAATGAGCAAGGTAATGATGATCGCGTCGTCGTGTGGGTGGTGAACTCTTTCAGCATCCTCGTCCGTGAACGTGATGGCTTACTCGTTAGCTTCCTTCATCCTGGGAGATCATCTAGATAGCTGGACGTTTTGCACCACCTTCAAGTATGTCTTCCTTGATTTAGATGACTGAGTTGCAGAGGTTCCTTCTATAATGATTCTTATTTCTCCAAGTGGTGGTTGTGATGACTCTTCCATCTTGGCTTTCAGCTTTTCGTCTTTGTGGTCTCATCCAAGGAAATTCCTCAACTTTCCTTGTCTAATAAGATTCTCTATCTGCTGCTTTAAATCAAAACACTCATCCGTGTTGTGCCCATGGTCTCTGTGAAAGCCACAATACTTGTTCCTATCGTGCTTGTTAAGATCTCCTTTTATTTTCTCTAGCCACTTCAAGGATAGATCGTCCTTGATTTACATAAGTACTTGCTCTAGTGGCGTATTCAAGGGAGTGTATTGCTGATTTCTCGTTGAAGAGCTCACCTTCTTACCATCTCTATTTTTTTTCTCTTCTGCCCGAGCCTTCTTTGGACGAGGACCCTGATCTGGATGACGTAGGTGACCCGCTTCCAAATGCTCTGCTCTCTTACTCTACTTGGCTATGATCGCGTCCTCAGCATTCACGAAATTTTGGGCCAAATGGATGAGTTTGGCCATAGTTTATGGTTCTTGCTCATAGAGCTTATGAATGAACAAGTCAGAGTTGACCCCATTATGGAAGACGGCTAATAATAACTTGTCGTCCATTTCGTCTACCGTCAAGGCTTCTCTATTGAACTAGGTAATGAAGGACTGCAAACTCTCATTTTTCCCTTACTCTATAGTTAGCAAACTGGAAGAGGAACCCTTGTGGCATTGTCCTCCAATAAAATTATTGACGAACAACTTACTTAACTCCTCAAATGAGCCCATAGAGTTTGGGGGTATTTTGCTGAACAACACCCTGTACTAGTCCCTTAAGGTTGGTAGGGAATGCTCTGCACATAATCTCATCCGGAATCCCTTGAAGGTGCATGGTACTCTTGAAGGTAGCAATGTGATCACACGGGCCACGAGTTCCATCATATGAATCCAAAGAAGGCATTTTGAACTTCGGGGGTAGGGGATGACTATTGATGGAAGCCGAAAAAGGGAATCCGTTTGGTGGACTAAGTCATCCATGGGGTTCTCCTGTCTCATATTCTCTTTCATTTCATCCATAACTTTCCTCATCTGGTCCATCTCCCTCTCCAAGTGTGGCACTCTTCTTGAAGCAGTACCCCTTGACTGATTCTCGGTCTCAACGTTTTCTCCTCTGCTTTCTTGACTTTAGGCTTGCCCTTTTGCATGTCTTTCGTGGTGCTGTCTCCTTAAATTGATCTCCTTATTCAACTCTTGGTTCTAACGGGTCAGTTCCGCCATAGCGGTAGCCATGGACTGTATATGTTGAATGGAAGGTGGTTGCATGACAGGTGTTGACTGACAATCATGGTGGGGATTACTAGAAGCATCACTACTCTCTTGGTGGCTTGGGCTGGTAGCCCTTGATCTTGTCTGAACCATACAGTCTTTTGTTTGGGAAAGACGAATCACTGAAAACAAATAATCGAACGAAAAGAACACGTGATTCCCACAGACGGCGCCAACTGATGATGCGAAGAAAATCAGTAGATTGGATGTTTCGGGTTTCAAAGATGTGGTCATTGTCTTGAAAGTCTGAAAAAGAAAGAACAATGATCAAAGGTGACTGGAGTTGCCGACCAAGAACCCTCCGATGGCAAAATTAGTTTTTTCTCTTTATTTTGGAGCTCCAACTTTTCAGGAAATGTAAAAACGTACCTTTGTTTGGTCTGAATGATTGTTTATATAGTGCGCCCGAGAAATGATTATTAGACTTGTAACCTCCCCTATATTTAAGGAGGTTTAAGGGTTCAGAGATAACTTCTACAACTGTTCAGGAGTTACATTTCTTTATATAACTGTCATTAGAAGTTATGCATGTGATAAGGAGTTGTAGTACTAAACCGGGGATTTTCCTAAGTGTCAGGAGCTCGTCTAGGAGTCTTCTTGATGAGCACACCTTGCTTCCGAGGAAGGTCATTCTTCTATGGACGAACTTCTCACGGATGGTTATCCTTATATAGACGACCTTCCTATGTGGGATGCATCTTCTGTTCGGGACGGCTCCCTTGGAAGAGACGAAGCGGTTTTGTCGTAATAAATTTCAATTTTTACTTGTGCTAAAAAATAAGGACGTTGAGCTCGTCTAAGATCTGTACAGGGCAACTTGCTCGGACCATGTGGAGGTCGTCTAAGCATGTTCCTGCATGGACGACCTTGTCACGGATGAGCTTTTTACAAACTTTGCTTCCTCATCCTTGTCCTGGACGACCGTCATGGACGATATTGGAGTTGTATTTTATCATACCCCATCAATTATGATGATAGCTTTTATCACTAGACCAATATACTAATTGGTTTTTGGTGTAAGCGGGAATTGAATCTTAAATCTCTTATTCATCAAAGACTTTACTAAGACACTAATCGATTTTTAATAGTGACTTTTTTTATTTTTAGCATTATTTGAAAGTGTGGACACACAATGTATTGGATTATGTTAAATTTTTTGTCTTAATCAACCGCTAAAGTTTGATTAATCGGTTCTTGTTGCTAAAGTGTGTGCTTTATGTTCCTCACAATTTCTCATTTTGTTTCACTAAAAAACAAATACTTTGTCTTTTTTATTCATAACAAATTGGTATAAGATCTTTTGTTATTACAAAAACATAAATGAGAGTTGATATATATTTTGTTATTACAACAACATAAATGAGGAGATTTAAAATAATTTTGATTCCTTCTCCACTTGTTAATGACTCAATGATTACTTAAAAAAGAAGAAGAAGATAGGCTTCTCATATTCAGTACTTCCAAAACATGCTAATCCAATATTGGATCCATGGTGTGCAAGACATAACTTATGTGCCAATGCCAAACACACATGAGTATGGGAAAAGATTTTTGCTTGAATAATTCTATTTAGATGTAGAATAATATATATATATATATATATATGATGACATTTAAAAATCAAATAAATATATTGGAAAAAAAAGAAGAAGCAAATTCGAGCCTCATTATTTTTCAAGTAAAAAGGAACTTTACACACATATACACTTAAATTAGGTTAGAGTAGAAATTCTATTTTGTAAAAAAAAAAAAAAAAAAAAAAAAAAAAAGAAAGAAAAGGACTTTGGAAGATAAACGGCAGAAATTAATGATGCACTTCGATGGCAAACGAAACGACATGAGTTAATTGCAGGAAAAAATGATAAAAGGAAACGACGTCGTCTTAACTATCCGACATCCCCCTCCACCCTAATATGTATCTCTCTCTCTCAACTCTCAAGTCTCAGCCTTGTCAGAATAATTTTAAATCTAATCAAATCAAATGGAAATGGATGATCACAACAACAACAAAAGCAAGAAGAAGGCACTTTTCAAAGAGGTGTTCGGCGACTCATCGGACAGCGAAGACAACGAACAACAAACACAACAACCTCAATTGGAATTGGAAGAAGAAGAGCATCATCAAAACCCGAGTTGGGAACAAATCAAAGAGATCAAAGGTCTTTGGTTGTGCAGAGACTTCCTCTCTCCTCCACAACAATCTTCCCTCGTCTCCGCTATTCTAAACGGTGCGTGCGTTTCACTTTTGTTATGTACGACGTTTTTGCTCAACTGGGTCTGGGTCTCACCCACATTGTCATTGACACACTGTGTGTGTTTTGTATTGTTAACGTTTGTGTTTGCACTTTGCACTTGCAGAAGGATGGTTCACTGAACCCTCACACAACCAGGTCCGTACCATATCCATATCTTAATGTTATTGTTAAAAATAATGAGACCATCTAGCAGATCCTATGATAGTTCCTATGGTAATTTGCAATAGCTCCCACCATTTAAATTTTCTTAAATTTCAGGTTGTTGTTTTCCTTAACCTTGAATTAGGCTACTGGGAATGCTGTGACATGGTACAATGTTTCATTAAAGTTTTAGGATTGCCCAGTTTGTAATTATCATACAATTTGATATTTCAATTCTTGTAATTGTAGTGTAGAATGAGTATAGTATGTCAGGGACCTGACTGAGAAGTACAACTCCGCTTATACTTCATGTCATATGTTGTCTTGCCAAGTTGGTTGATTATTGTTCTTTCACTGTTGAATCAAATGCCTAAGATAGTTACCCGTAGGAGTTTGATCCATTGGACATTTTGGGTGCTAGGAATATTGCAAACTATATTCGGTTTACTCCTCAGGAATGGGTCTGAAAGGCCCTACCTTGGTGAGGTTCCATGTCATTAAAAAAAAAAAAAAAATCGCAAACTATATGTGAGTATTCTTTAAGGGTGATCAATTCCTTTTAAGGTTGATGGGGTAGTAGTCTACTCTTTCACTAATCGAGCGAGGGTACTCAACAAATTTAATCTAGAATGCTAGGAATTAGTTTGGTGGTTCTTGAGGACCTGTTATAGTTAGAGGTGTTTGATGTATCTACTGGTCGCACCTTGTAATGGTTTCTAGCGTTTGATATTTGAAGGCAGATTAGTTCACTAGCAACAGAGCACACTACTTGGACTTTTTTGAAGAACTTGTCGTGATGTTTATGTTATGGTTTTTCTTAAATTTCTTCATGGTATAAATTTTGAGCTTGCCTGGACTTTTCATTATGGATTCATCTTTATTGTGTAGTCTTACCTTTCTTAATGTTTCTTAATTTACTAAAATTAAATGAAAAACATTGAGATGGATGAAGAGGAGGCAGATCTGGCAATGCAAGGAGTCAAGCTAAAACCCTGCAAGGGAGGAGTTACCTTATGCTTGGTTTTATGTGTTTGGACAAAGTTCATTAATCTTGTCCCTCTCCTAGTCTCCTTACTTCTATTTCAAGATCTTATAATCTTTCTTCCATTCAAAGGATTTTTTTGGTCCTTTTGTTTTTCTTCCTTTTATGCGTTGTCTTTCTTGGAAATTTCTTGCATCACTTTGCCCTCTCTTGGCATATTTGCTTACTTATCAGTGAAAAAGAAAAGGCAAAAGGAAAAGAAAGAAATAAGATAGATAATGAAGAATATATATATATATATATATATATAATGAGATAGATAGAGAAGAATTTTGACTATGGTTTCTAGTTTGGATATTGTAGAATTTTGTTGCAAACTGGGGATCATAATTACGGTCATGAAGACAATTGCATGTCAAACTTGTGCCTTTTGGTTGCTTCAGATAAGCTTATGCATTCCTTTCTCCACAGGCTATGAGGTTTGGAGATCTTCCAGCTTGGTCAAGTGAAATTTCAAACTCTATCCGTGAGCTGGTGCTTTTATGTGATCCTGCGGACTTGGGAACTTATGATGAAGCTAATGAAGCCTGTCCATTCCCATCAGATTTATTGCGGAGAGAGCCACTCTTTGACCAACTCATTGTAAATGTATACCAACCAGGTGAGGTGCGATGTGACTTCTTCTATGTAGGCCATGCTGTACAGAGTTAGCATTCATGAAGTTTTTGAACTTAGCGAGTTGGTACCTTTAGCTTATCTGTTAATATTTTTTTACTGTGTACAATTTCACCCTTTGTGCCATGGGATTTTCTAGAATTTGCTTTGATGGTTGTATTTGTTGTTGGTCTTTCTGTTCTGTTTTGTTTTTGTTTTTAAGGGGAGTATAACCAGAATCACATGACGTTGATTTAATAAAGATTCCTGATCTCAAATATATATTAATATATGAATAAAAGTCAGCATTGTTTCAGTAGAACCTTCAAAATGCTTGTTATTAATTCACATATAAAATGATACTTTAGTTCTGTCTCCCCTTCTTTTGCTTAGTTTGGAATTTGAATCCTAACAAGGGTGTAGAAAAAGGTTTTTTTCAAAATTTAAATTAAAATGCAGCCTTAGCATTTGTCATGTTGGTAGTCTGGTGTATTCATCGTTTTTTATTTTATTTTTTAGGTATTAGGTAATAAATAATTTAATGAAATCACAAAAGAAACATGCAAAGATCACCAATGGAGAATGCTGGTTGTATACATTTGTTTTATTCAATTTTGATGCAGCAAAGGGCAAGAAAATGCTGCAATCAAGTTTGGTTGCAGCGTACATTTAAAATTCCATGGAATTTTGTAGGTTCCCAACTAAGACATCAATAATCTCTCCATTTCTTATGAATCCCTGCAGATAAGTTTCATCTTACTGCAATTTAGAAATTTGCAGTGTATTACTTGTCTGATCATAGTAACACAAGGTTGGAATGGTTATGAAAATGTTGTTAACGATCTCTAATTCAAATGACACATCCTCCTATTGTAAGAGTAAGGTGAAGGGTGAGATAATGGGTTTGAGATCCCTTGTGTGCGTGTAATTACTAATTAAAGAAAATGTTTCTGCATCTTTGGGTAGTATAACATTCTTTCAGTTTATATTTTCTTTTGGTCTTTGTTCATTTTGTAGTTCAAAAGAATGTTTCTTGTTAGTTACTATCTGTTACTAGTGTATGGGACAATACAATCAGTTGGGAACCACAGCTCATAAACACGCGCGCACACACACACACACTCACTGCAAATATAAAATTGAGATGACAACTGCAGCATGTATGTGCAGGGGATCAGTGCACATGTTGATCTTATGCGCTTTGAAGATGGAATTGCCATTGTCTCCTTAGAGTCATCATGTGTGATGCATTTCACCCAAGTTGACCGAACAGACTGTGACATCAAAATGGATCCACCCATGACAAAGATCCCTGTTTATTTGACACCAGGATCTCTAGTTCTCATGTCTAAAGAAGCACGTTACTGTTGGAAACATGAAATAAATCGCAAGCCGGGGTTTCAAATATGGGAAGGTCAGGAGCTAAATCAGAAGAGGAGAATCTCGGTAACACTGAGGAAGCTCTGCAAGGATGAGTAGCATGATAATCATCACATTAGAGCTGAAAAATACATCTGCTCTATTGTTTTTGAGCAGTTCTCATCGTTCTTGATTATTTGGTCTTGTACTTTAAATGTGGGTTGACTTGAGAATAATATACAATTGAGAATGTTGAAGAGTGTAGTTACAACTGAGATCCTAAATTTGAAGTTCTATACCAAATGTTGTACGTTTTATTTTTGCAGTATTTTTTTACTGAACTTCCAGAGCTTCTCAATTTTTTCACCATGATCATTGCAAAACTAAACATGCAAAGATGGCCTTTGGTGGACTAGGAAGTTTGGTGATTCTTTGCATAACGTATTGCGTTTTAACCCATGTCGCTTGTTATGTAGATTATTAGACACAGGAGTATCTTGAGCTTTGGTACTCTTGATGGTTGGCTTAGCTAGAGATTCTTTTACCTTCATTAAACAATGATAGATTCATAGTAATGTTGCCGCTCATCACAGTTAATAGTGCTTGCCACCACCCCACCACCTTTGTTGTTGCATTGTGGTTCTCCCATTTGCAACGCCCTTGCATGAATATAGACACACACACGCACACCTTCCTATGTCTCAGTCATGTCAACAATGGCTGCTGTTACCATTGGAAGCACAACATCTCTCTCTTTGAAGCCTAATCTGTGTTTTGCAGCTTGTTTTGACGATTTTGTTGGCAGGAGCCATCGTTTGATGTGTGCTGATGAGTTTGAGGGGGAAAGACTACCATAAATTGTTGAGGAGTGGATGTGAAATATTTTGAAGTGTGAAGAGGGTAATAGGTTCCGTGCAGGTAAGTTTTGGTGCCACACTAATCTGTATGTGTTGGATGAGTCTACAGCCCCCATAAGAATGAGTTATTGCAGACGGGTGATTCCTAAGGAGACTTGTGGAGCTTGAGAATGAATAATGAATGAGTTAGATCAGTCCCCCTTATTTGTTTTGTTTTTGGGGCTTTAATCTTTGATTGTTTAGGATTTCCCTTTTTCCTTGTTTTGGCAGAAGCAGGGTAGGTTAATGGTTCGTTAACAACATAATTGGTTCAAAATTTCTATGCAATAATGGGAACTTTCTACCCTCATATCACGATATTTGAGTACACAGCTCTTTACACTTCACACTGTTATCATAATTTCTGTACAGACAAAAAAAAAATGACCAAAGAGGAGAGGAAAAACTGATTGAATGCAATTTCATTATAAAATGGGTATCAAGTTGCAGTTACAATGCCTTCCCAATTTAAAATATAATATAATACATCCCCATTTCCCTTGCTATGGTAATTGATGTAAACAAATACAAAATAGCCATTACGAGGTCGGGTTTGCAGAAGAGTTCAATGTATGTTATTCTGTTAGATCTGAATCGAAAATTTCATTTGAGAGATATATACCTGAAAGTCAATGAGTTTACCATGTCTCCCAATTCCAATTCTGGTTCTCTCTATGTCAGAAAATTAGTCCTGAGACTCTAAAAAATCTCTAGACATGCAGAAAGGAACCAAACCTTTTCATCGTTTGTGGTAAGAACTAACTTTTTTGTCTCTTCTCTCCTGATGAATGAAAATCATAATACATGCTTTGTGTGTGTGAAGAAAATATTTTCTTTTGCCTTCCTATCACATTTTAGGCATAACAGTTTTTAAGAGTGGAAATAGGACGATAAAGATGAGCACTGCACCACCAACAATGGCTATGACTGTCCACTTCCGAGAGCTCTTCTGTTGCACCCTGGCCTCCTGAAGCTGCTCAGTGCCTCGTCTCACAAACGAATTAGCATGCGCTACATGACTCTCTATGTCATTGAGTTGATGACCCTGTGCCTCCACCAGAGCAGCCATGTCCAAAAATACCTGATGAAGCTCAATCAAGTTCTTCTCTATCTCCTTCACAGCATCATGTCTTTCTTGAATTTCTGATATGGTATCCAATATTTGACCTCTTCCTTGTTCCTGAATAGCCTTCTGCAGAAAACTTTCACTTTCCCCACTTGATATTAAATTCTCAATAGTTTCTTCATTTGCCTTTTCTCCTGTGATTGTGAAATACCTTCTTTCCACTGTTTCTTTATACTCAGCTGTCATTCTGTTTCTTAATCCTTGAAAATCATCCATCATGTCCTTGAGTTTCTTTCCCAAGCCACTAACCACTGAGGTCCTTGTTCTATCTGCAGAAGAACCTGGACCACAACCAGGAAGGTTCCTGTTAGCTGCATTGGAACGTTCTAAGCCTTCAAGCTTTCCCTTTACAACTTTAACACGTTTGAGGACTTGACCAACATTTGCGTCCATCCGGGCTCGAAGCTCCTTCATTGTTTTAGCATTGTGGACAGTTTTGCATTCTTCATTGGCTTCTTGCAGTTGCTTATACAGCTTCTCAACTTGCCTCATGTCTTCCTTGACATTCTCAACATCTCCAAAGAACCTATCAAGGTTGACACTCTCTTTGCCAGCTTCCATGTCATCCAGAAAAACCTGCTGCTTCAGGTCTGTGTATTTCTTGAATGAGCTTGAGAACAAGTCGTTCATCTTGGCTGAGTGTTTTTTTTTGGCTCTTCTTAACAAATTGTATAGTTTTGCAAAATGGGGTTCAATCAAAAAGTTCAGCAATGAATGCAAATGCATGAATAGTGTAACATGGTGGTTTTTGGTTCCTTGCTGCATAGAAGTTTATGATGGTGGTTTTTCATCCTTACAATATGTGCTGCCAAATGAGGAGGAAGAGAGAGAAGGTGACAAATGCAAAAAACTGTCACAAAGAATGTACGTGAGGCGAAGTTTCCTTATTTTTGGTGGCGTTGGAGGTATTAGAGGCTTGAGTTGATTTGAGATTAGGACCAGCCATTAAAAGCTGGTTTTACCAAAAGTTGCTCACTATTCAACAAGTGGCATTTTGTACTTCAATGGTACTACTTTGCTTGACCAGGTCTTCCTTCATTGTGTCCATGTCACATTTGCTGGATGGTTGGGCCTTATCTTCCTCTTTTTTAGGTTGTATTCCACTGAATGAATTTCCTAATTCCTAGACACTTTGTATTTACTCTCGATCAAAAGAAGTAAATCTTAGTATTATTTACACACAAAAAATATTGAAAGCAGTAACCCTTATCCCACTTAAACTTTAAACTTTTATTTTATAAAAGGAAAAAAGTTAACCGTTTAAACTTTTATTTTTTAAAATAAAAATATTACTTAAAAGAAAAAAAAGTTAATAGATATCATAAGAGTACTAGTTTAGAAACTATTTTTTGAAACAAAAAAGTAACTCACTTTTTTGTATAATTTTGTATTTTATCCATGCAAGTGGTCTTAAAACTTTCAATGGTTTCAAAAAATAGTTAATTAACAAATTAATACTTTATCCTAATAAGGGTTAACAACCCTTCTTAAAAAGCCGGCCGTATGACTAATGACTATCTAATTTCTGCATTAACCCAGCCAATGTTACATTATCATTATTCTTTTTTTTGGAGGAAAGATTATCATTATTCTTTTGTTATTACATACTAATATTTATCCTAAAAAAAAAGGATAATATTAAAAACTTTAAACCATGTGTTACTCTTTCTTTTTTACTTTAGCTTGTATTTCAAGCTGGACTTCTAAAACGTTTGTCTTGGGATGACAGATCAATCCAAGACCAAAACCTGAAGTAATGACACTAATAATTCAAAAAATAGAAGTCACATATTTTATCCTCAATTCCTTAAAATATGACTAAAAAAAAAACTTTTCAGTCCATAAGTCGCTACACAGTTAAGTTAATCATTATTAATCAATTACTTGAGCATGACGTATTGAAATGCATACTAACCCTTACCTTATATTTCCTAAAACCTTATATGGCAAATCCAATTTTCACTTGAAGAAAACTAATGTTATATGCTTGCATTACCTTTTTTCCTACTTCAAAATTTTCACTTACTTATTTTTTACACATTTTTTATTATTATTTCGGTCGATATCAACATCCTTTTGTTATTTTGCTGGTGTTTTGATTTGGACATCTAAACACTTGTGTTGGGATGATCCAAATAGATTAATAATCCAAGATCAAAACATGAGTATTGAGATTGAAAATAAAAAAATAAAAATCATTGAATATATATATGTGTGCGTGTTAACCATGGACTTGCGCGCAAGCGAAGGGGTGTGATATATATATGTAGCTGTAGGTGCTGAGTTGTGCTGTGGCTTGTGCCAATCTTGCAAGGGTCTTTAACTTAAGTTTTTATGAAAACTTTTTCTCAATTGGGGTCTCATTTAGAGATTTGATGCTAATTTCACCTCCAAATGGATGAAATTACTTTAATCGGCTGATTGGATGATTGAATATATATGTTACGTATATATCATAGGACAAGAACCATGGTTAGCTAAATCCAAAGTTTAGCTTAAGAAATAAGAACATCGAAACAACTTTGATCTTTTATTTATTATCTTCCTTTTCAACACACACAAAATACATATCAACGTAAACCATGCAACCAGTTGTAACCTATTAATATTCAGGAATAAAAAGAGAGAGTAACCTATCATTAAATGTTTACAAACAACTATATACTATACCTAAAAACACAAAAAAGATAATAACATCAAAGTTTATACTCTTATTTATACTTTAAAGAGAAAAAAAAAAAAACTACTGATTTGCTTCAAAGAAAAATAAGTGTAAAATTTACAATAGCCAAAAACGCAGTCCAAGCTAAACAAGGTGCAATTATATCACCAGCAGTCGGATTCACCTCCTTACAGATCCGAAAACATCCAACCAAAGCCCAAAATGTAGCCAAACACACAGCCAACCCGACCCAACTATCCCCGGATCCAAGAAGAATCGGATGCCAAACCAAACTCAGCCCGAGCTGGGCCAAATAAAGAGACAAAGCCATTGGGTTCTGATGAAACCCACCTACAGCCCATACAAGCCAAGCTGATAGACCCAACAAGAAGCTCGAAGCCAAGTTTGTGATATGTATGGCCCACAAGGGTGGGAACCAAGAGGGCTTGGATACCATAACGTAGCTGTGAGTCGGGATGAGGTAAATGGTTAAAAGGGTAAGAGAAAGTGGGATTGAAACTGTGATGGCTAGGGACCTAAGGCCACGTTTGGCCATGGCCATGTTGTTTTCACGTCTGTTTTTAGTGCTCATGTTGTTGCGGGTGGTGGTGGTGGTGATGTTGGGGTCATCCCTAGAACGATGTTTGAGGGTTTGGGAAGCCATGGAAGCAGTGTTTGTGGTATCAAGGTTATTGTTCTGGGAAGCCATGAATGTGTGTGTGTGCGTGCGTCTGTCTATACAAGGAAGAAGAAAGGTATATACATGTGTCTTGGGAGGAATTATAGGTGAGGTAATATATATAGATAAGACCGTGTTTTTCTCGGTGGTAAATATTACAAGTGAGTGACATGTGGGAGTAGGAGGTGATAAGAAGTGGACAGAAATGTCACACGTGGGTGTGCATGGCTGAGTGTATGTGTTCAGTTTTGATGCATTGCAGCAAATTAAGAGAGATAAAAATGGTGCAATCAAGTATTGGTGCGTTGCATTGCACTATATAGTATACACTATATGCATCTAAATTCATTTGCCATTTTGATATTTGATTTTGAAAGCCCTCCCCTGCAGATTAGAACTACGTGTGGGACATTATATAATTGTCTGATAATGATAATATAGTTATCATATGTTAGCATAGATGGCTCGGCTAAGAAAGGACATTAATTAATGGATGAGTTGGATGTATCATTTATATATACGTGTAAAGCATAGGTATTTGAGTATTTTTTCCATTACTGACTGGACTTTTAGTTTTAGGTTTTGTTCAGTGTAGCAAGTGGCCGGGTTCACCAGCTTACATGAGAAAAAAAGGCGAACTTCCACACGTCAATTGATTGGGTATTGGTAATTTGGTATGTGATCACACTATGCATGGCAGCTGTCTTTTATATATAGTATTATTTATTTATTTTTTAATAAATTGTATTATTGCGCTTGCATGTTTAAGGATTTGGATATTCTGAAAATTATTATGAATATGTGATCATTCAAATGAAATGGATTTTTGAGGATTTTTTTTTTATATATATAAAAAAGGGAAAATGGACAAATTTAATTGATTGTTTTCATGTACTACGTCATCAGTAAGATAGGCATTCAAGGATTCAGGGGTTCCTCTATCCATACACAAATATACATATATTCTTTATGGTTTTGAGATCATCACCCCTTTATACAATACCAACACTAATTGATTCCAAATGCAGAGCAATATTTATTGTACAATTCTTCAAATCCTTCTAGTTTTTCCTTACTTCATGAAGACCATAATTATACGCTGAGAAGTGAAAATAGATAAATCGGTTAGAAAATAATGTTAGTGCCTTAGGTCTTAATAATATTTATCCCTAGAGATCGACCCTGGTCTAGAATTCATTTGCCACACATGTTTTAACATAACGCAATGGTTTATTATATGATGAATACAATATGTTGGTAAGGCCTCATTATCTCCTCTTTTGCTCCTAATTCTAATGTTTTTATTTTTCTTTATTACTTAGGCTTCCTTAAAAATTTAGTCAAGCTCATGCGAATGCTCCCTTAGATTTTATAAATGGATAAACAGACGACGCCCTAAGAGTATTTGCAGCAGTGGAGCTAAATATAAATAGCTATATAGCTATTTTAGCTATACTAAAACACAAAAAAGATGGCTGCAGCAGTAGAGTTAAAGCAAAAAAATTTGGCTTCTTAGTTATAGTGCACATCTAAAAATAAATGTGCATTATAGCCAGGGATGAACCCAAGATATCAAGTTGGAGGGGCCGGGGATAAGCGAAAAAAAAATTTCAAATTCACATCTATATAGTATTAATAAATTATCAACCAAAACAAATACCCAAAAATCATTGAAATAGCAAAATACGCATCCACATTTTCTAGAATTGGAATAGCAACATTAATTGTTGGCAATTTCACGTTGACTTCGACAGAATTTGAATATTTTCTTTTGAAAAAAATCAAGCATTGTAGTTGATTTTTTCATAATCTATAAATAAAATAAGAAACATATATATTATCTCACAAACAGTTGTTGTTACTAACTAAAGAAAATACTAGAATCTAGGTAATATGTATGATACATTTAATTATAAATTTAGTATTTCTCACTTCTTTTCAATTTATAAATTTATCTAATTTAGCATTATGAGTTAACAACAGGCACAAGTGAATCACTGTTATTTTCTTAAATTTGTGTGACAATTTTCTATATTATATGATTTTTGTTTTTTTTGTTTTTGTCTTTGTTCTACCTTATTTATCTCATTGTCTTTGTGTTGTACTGACCCACTAACCCAATCCCACTACCGACACTATAAATTTGTTCTGCACTATTAACAAAAAATTTTCTTAACCTTTCCTTTTTTCTTTTTTTGTCACTTGTCCCTATTATGCCCAACCACTAGTCAAGAAAGAACAAACACTGTCTACACTAATATATTCTCTAATCACTAATCTGAGTAATCTCTACAAACTCTACTCTCTCTCTATCTTTCTTATCTATATAATACAAGAGAGAGAAAGTCACAAACACAGAGTAATAGAGAGTCACAAAACCAAAAAGCCAAA
Source organism: Castanopsis chinensis (assembly GCA_032878915.1). Lineage (NCBI taxonomy): Eukaryota > Viridiplantae > Streptophyta > Magnoliopsida > Fagales > Fagaceae > Castanopsis > Castanopsis chinensis. Next base: position 21,368,847 of record JAVQMG010000115.1, read on the forward strand.
AAAAAAAAAAAAAAATACCACAGGCAGCACAGATTCAACTCACAATCACCAACATCAATTCATCACTCATTAGTAAAAACACAAACACCAAAAGTCTACAAGCACAGGCTGTTAGATTCTGAGATTCACAAACATTTTATTAGGTTTTGAAGGAAAGGATAGATTAAATACCTATGAACTGTGAAGGCTGGAGTAGTGGAGCAACGAAGCTGGGCTGGGCTGGGCTGGGCTGGGCTGGGCAGATCAAGCAACCGGCGGCGACGGCAAGATGGGTCTCGGCGTCTTGCGTGGTGGCGTGGACAGTTCTTTTAGTCTCGGCATGGACGTGGACAGCTCGCTGGGCTGAGTAGTGGCGTCACGGCGTGGGTGGCGGGCGGCGTCACAGCTCTCTTGCCTCTCACTTTCTCTGTTTCACCTTTCCCTTTCCTTTCTTTTTCTTTTTTCCTTTTTTCCTTCTTTTTGGCTTATTCTTTTGGGCGTTTGGTTTTGGAGTCTTCGAGTCAAAGCTGGTTTTTTTTTTTTTTTTTTTTTTTTAAGGTTTTCATGGGCTCTTTCCTTTGGGCTGGTTGGCTGGGTTGAGGTGAGGGGGGCTAAGCTAAAAACCAAGGGGGGGCCCAAGCCCCCTGTTCTTTCTTTCTATTTTTTTTTTTTGAAAAGTTTACATACTAAATTTTTTTATTTTTTAGGCCCAGGCCCCCACCTAGGTTCGTCCCTGACTGTAGCTTAAAGGTAAAAAAAAATATTATTTTATTAAATTTCTCTCTTTTTTTTCATTTAAAAAATATTTTCTCTTTCTTTCTTTTTCTCTCTCTCCGGCTTCTCTTCTTTCTTCCTTCTTCCTTCTCATTTTTTTTACTATCTCTCATCTATTCTCTGCTTCGCCGATTTGTTCTGGATCTTCATCTTCATCGCCGATCTATTCTGGGTTTGTCTTCATCGTCGATTTTCATCTTCATCTTCATCGCCCATGTCATCGTCCCACCCCGCCAACCCATCTTGCCCATCTTCATCTTCATCGGCAATCTTCATCTTCATCGAACTCAAGAGCGCCGCAGATTTCGTGGCTGTGGCTGGGTTTCTCTGGGTTTTGTGATGGTGGTTTGGTTGGGTTTTATGGTGGCTGAGTTTCGTGGGTCAGTGGTGGTGTGGCTGTGTTGGTGGTGATTTGTGTGGTGGTTTTTGGCTAATTTGGATTTTTGGCAGTGGTTGTGGGTGGTTGTTCTTGGCTTGCTAGTTGTTGTTAGGTGGTTGTGGGCGGTTGTTCTTGGTTGGCAGTGGTGGTGGATCGGTTTGTGGTGTTTTTTTTTGGTAGTGGGATGTATTAATTATATTATTGTAGTAGATATATTACTTTATTGTGATGTTTATATTATTTTATTGCGTTGAAAGCTAAAATAGATCCACTGCTGCAGTATGTGGGTAGGTAAAATAGATAAAGTAACTTTTAGTGGTGCTAAATAGCTAATTTTTTATCTCCACTGCCGTGGATGCTCTAATAATGTACTCTTATGTTTAATCCCAAAAAAAAAAAAAAAAAACAATTACTTGAAATTTTGTTTGAAAATTGATTTTAGTCATAAGATCAAACATTGATAATTGTCTTTAGAATTTGAATATAGGGTGCATTTGGATACAGTCTATTTTGTTGAAAACACTATAGCAAAATAATTTTTAAATGTGTGAATAGTGCTATAAGGCCTATTTTTAATGAATAGTGCCAATGACAGACACATTTCAGTGACAATTTTGTTGGTCAAAGAGGTAGTGGGTTTCGTGCACAGTGCGCGGGATCCACTGACAGATAGATATATTCTCACGTGAAATGTGCTTCTCAATAAAAAAAAAAAGGAAAGTGCAAATGCAGCATGTCAGAAACGTAATCCAAACGAGCGTCTGCATTTTTGTCTTTTTTTTTTTTTTTTTGACCAGTGCCTCTTGTATTGTTCATGAGACATGAAAAGTGCATTAAGACAAGTAAACAGTGTTTTCATATGTAAATAGTAACTTAGAGACTATTTTTTTATTGTTTTCAGTAACAAGTTTTCAATTTTCAACAAAATAAACGGTATCTAAACACATACTTTATTTGACGATAAAAGGTTTTCCAAATAAGACCTAGGCCCTGATATCAAAAGCCCTAAATCAATTAAGATTTTGGGCTTGAAATTGAATCCAAACTCTACCCAATTCGAAGCCCTACCAAAAAAAAAACGACGCCGCATGACTTTTAACGACATTGCTTGCTCTTTGATTACAACGAACGAACCCGACTCACAACTGAGATCGGTCAAAGGTCAACAACCACCATGGCGCTCCGATCAGCACCACCTCGTGCTGCAAAACCCAAACCAAAACCTAAAACCTCGGGGCTGGCCTCCGAACTTTTCAGAAACCCAAAAGTACCCTTCGCTCTCGCTTTGATTTTCGTCGATGCCATCCTCGTCGCTCTCATCATCGCCTATGTCCCTTGTAAATTCCATTTCTTTTGAATAAGTTTGACTCTGTTTGTTGTTTGGGCTATGTTTTAAAACGACGGCGTTTTGTTTACAATGTGATCGTTTTGGTTTTCAGATACGAAGATTGACTGGGACGCTTACATGTCTCAGGTATGTATGAGTTAAATTTTCAATTTTTATTTAGTTTGGATTGGTTTAAATAAAGAGCATAAAAAGCAAAAAATGTTGGGTTGAATTTTCAGTGTTTCCTTTGTCTTTGGATTCTCTGAGATGTCAAATGAGTTCATTGAGTGTTTTAGCTATCTGGGTTGGTGTAATTTTTAGTTTAGATAAATGGGTTGTTGGTTCAATTTGGTTTGATAATTGTGAAACAGGTAAGTGGGTTTGTTGGAGGAGAAAGAGATTACAGTAACTTGAAAGGGGACACAGGGCCTTTGGTCTATCCAGCTGGCTTTCTTTATGTTTATTCTGCAATTCAGTATGTTACAGGAGGTGAGGTCTATCCAGCTCAGGTAATTTACTTCACTCTTGTTTCTATTTTTTTTTTTTTTGGGTTTCTTATAAAATATGTTAAGTAACTGGTATATATGATTGATTGGTTTAGTTAGCAGATTATTTTGATTTAACTTGGTTGGAATTATCTTAGTGGAACAAGTTATTGTTTGTGATATTGAATTGGGAACAAGTTATTGGTATTTGCTTCATTGAATGAATGTTGACTGCCTAGTTGGTTCAGTTGGCACCGGGCACAAACAACTAGTGCTGATGTTTACTAAAGTAAAATGAATGGTCTTGCAGGGGAGTTATTTTGGTTGTAATTATGTTGTTGTAAGCCAATATCCTAAATCAACACCCCCCCCCAAAAAAGAAAAGAAAAAAAGAGGCCAAAGGCCCTTTTATTGATGGCTACTGAACTCTATATATGCTTACACTAATACGTGATTCCAGATTGCCTCATGGTTTATATTCTGGTTTGTTGATGCAGATTTTGTTCGGCCTTTTGTACATCATAAATCTGGGAATCGTATTACTTATCTACATGAAGACTGATGTGGTATGAAATGTGCTCTAGTTTGTTGAAGATAAATTGCTAATTTTGGCTTTAAGAGATGTGTATGTCACTGATGTGTGCATGGTTGTATTTTTACATAAATGTGTGGTACATATTAGTTGATATATGGAGTATTATTGAAAGATTCAGTAGTTGGATCTCGTATTCATTGTCAAACTAGTGAATGTGTTGTAAGTCGACTATGAGTTGCCACCAACTATATGCTTTGCTGATTGGGCTATCAATTCGCTAGAACTAGCAACATTTCTGGTCTAGGATATTAAGTTCTAGGTAGTATAATGAGCCCTAGCTGTGGACTTACTGGGTATTCATTATATCTGTAAATTAGAAGGGAGATGGACTAGGAGTGAAAGGGTGAGAAATCTAAATGGAGTTGAGAGGCACTGAAGAAATACAAGAGGTGCACTGTAGAGAAAAATGAGATTGACTTCATTTAAGCCTATTCAATTGTTAGCGGTGGTATTGCTTTTATTAGTCCGTTGAATGGAGCTTTTGGAGCATGGAAAGAAAGTGATAGAATTTTAAAGTCCTTCCATAGTTCTGGATTTTCACAGATTTTCCAGAAATCCTTTAGATAAAGACTAAAGTTTTTGTGGGACATGGCTTGGTTTAGTATATGAGAGTTTCTTGCATGCATATATACAGGCAACCTTTTAATTGCAGGATAGGTGGTCTTTTGTCAGGACATTGCCATGGACCTTAAGCTTACCTGCTCCCCTCCTAGCCCTAGGTTGATTTAGCATGAGGCTTGTACTGGTAAAGCTTTTGGGATAATTAGATTCTTCCTCATTTGTCCTCAATGAAGCTTTTATAGGATGACCAAGTAATTCAATGTTGATGATATTCTCAGGTTTCTTCAGGCACTGCTGCTATGAAGCCTAAACTCAGTTTTTATTTTATCTTCTGTTAATCAGTTTTTGGCTTTCATGTTGATGGTTCTGCATAGATGTGTATGGTGAACTTTATCATTCTTGACTTGAATTGGCTTCTAGTGGTCTGTTTGCATGTCAGTATGGGCAATGATGCTCGGTCAGAGCAGTGGTAAAGTTTGTGTTCTGCTTGAGCCTATGCATGAACATGTGCTTATTTCCATTGTTGATACGAAAGTTGCTTTGTTCACTGAATTGGGCATTTATTTTTTTGTTTTTTCTTTTACTGAATTTCTTTCTTTATCTTTGTTGACATTTAGTTTAAGGCCTCCTAGGTGGGTCCAATGATATGATCAAATTGCATCATGAGCTTTATTCACCTTCAGCAGTAAATCTACTAATATTCTGTTACTGAGGTGTGATAGCTGTCAGCATTTATAAGTTTAGACCTTGGATATTGCTATTGCTGCCGCTTAGAAAGTTAGTAGATTTTCAAGATCAACTAATGTTAGAATTATCCCCCACTGTTTACATATCTCTTAACTTTGTTTCAATCTGGGCTTCTTACTCGCTCCTTTCTCCTTTTGTCCATGCTTTAATAAGCTTCCGTTCTTGAAATGTGTTGTAGCTTCCATGGTGGGCTCTTAGCTTGCTTTGTCTGTCAAAAAGAGTGCACTCTATTTTTGTGCTCCGTCTCTTTAATGACTGTTTTGCCACGACGCTCCTTCATGCTGCAATGGCTTCATTTCTTTATCAAAGGTGGCATCTAGGGTTGATCATATTCAGGTAGCATCTTGGCTTTCTTACTGCACTTCTGTTCTTCCTTTTTTTATTTATTTTTTAACGGTAAAAGAAATTGGTTGATGATATCTTTTTTATCTGTACAGTGGTGCCGTTTCAATAAAGATGAATGTGCTACTATATGCTCCATCTCTATTTCTTCTCATGCTAAAAGTATGTTAATCTCTGTTTGAGTATATTTCTTCAATTTTATTCTCAATTCTTCATTAAATTTGCTCAAGTAACCATTTTTGTTCCTGGAACACTTCTTGTATAGGGTATGGATATTATTGGGGTGATATCGGCTTTAGCTGGTGCAGCATTGGTGCAGGTGCTTGCTCTATCTTCTTCATTCTTAGGGTTGTAAGCATAGGCTTGAAGTTTTTCTTTGATTAATAAGAAATGCTTTATTATTTTTTTCATGTTAAATTCTTTGCAGAGGATACAAGTCTTTTAAATCTGAAAGTTTTGTGTTATTCTTTTGATTATTTTTCCAATGTGCATAGGTGAGTTGGAGTTCAACTATCATTATGTTGTAAGAGAGGGCATTGTGTACAGTGTTCATTTGTTGCACCTACTTGGTGAATGGTTCTACAGATCGTGTTGGGGCTACCTTTTCTCATATCACATCCAACTGCTTACATATCCAGAGCCTTCAATCTTGGGCGTGTCTTCATCCACTTTTGGTACTTTGTTTTTGATTTCATGTGTTTCAGATTCCTGACAACTTTTCTCCATGCAAACTTATTAGCTTGTTCTGCAATAAATGGACAAAGGAAAATAAATTTGTTGTTATATATATATATATATATATATATAAAGTCTATTTGTGTACTTTTGTGTATATTTGTTGTTATATATATATATATATATATATATATATATAAAGAAAGTCTATTTGTGTACTTTTGTGTATTTGAGTATATCTGTGCCCCAAATAGGCTGTTAGAAATCATTCTAGGGCCCAGTAGAGGTCAATTTTATTGAAGTTGGTACCAGAAACACTCTCAAGGATCATGGGACAGTGTCACAATTACTCAATCTAAGAATTCTGAATCATAATACAATACATATTGAATTAGTAACTGGATGAGTTGCAGTGCATCAAAAAAGGGCAGATACCATGCCTAGTGGTCTATTTGCTGATGTCATTTTGAGGTGAAATTGTCCTACATTGTAACATGGTTTTTATTAACATTGTTTTGATGTAACATTATGATTACATGACCAGTATTCTATTTTTGTTGTCATAGTTGTTATTTGAATTAGCAAAGATATATTTGTCATTTTGTTGAAGAATAACCTGCACTCAATTTTTCCAGGTCTGTTAACTTCAAGTTCATTCCTGAACCACTTTTTGTTTCAAAGGAACTTGCAGTCTCTTTGCTGATTGCTCACCTCGTACTACTTGCAGCTTTCACTCACTATAGATGGTGCAAGTAAGTACAGGGGCTTATATTTTCCATTTCAAGTAATAAATTGGAAGTTGCAACGATAATGTGGATATGAAATTTGTGGAAAAACTATTTTTCTTTCAACGTGGTAAAAGTTCAGTGAGAAGTTATAAATCTGAGGTTCTGAACACCCTCTTGTCAAGCAATAGTAATATGTAGGCGGTTTTTTTCCCCAATAGAAGATTGGTATCTGGATTATTGTGTTTGGTTAATGATTGATTGTAGGCATGAAGGGGGGCTTCTCAACTTTTTGCATTCTAGATTTCTCTCTTTGAAGATGTCTGACAATAGCGGTTCATCCTTCAAGATACTCAATAAAGAACGTAAGTGGTGGACTCTCCCAAATGAAACTTGGAGGATGTCTGTGATTATTCTCTCTTTATATTAGATTTTAGTCTCTGTATATTGATCTCTGTTGCCCAGACACTAACCCATTGCCCTTTTCTTCTCTCTCTTCTTTTCCTCCAATTGGATACTAAATTTCTTCCTGATTGGATCAGATATTGTGACAACTATGTTTGTTGGGAACTTCATTGGCATTGTATGTGCCCGTTCATTGCATTATCAGTTCTACTCATGGTAAGTTTTACTGGATGAAAACCTTTTCTATTCTCACTGATTTGGTAGCTAAGCAGCAGTGCTAGTTGCTGAAGCAGTTGCTTGCTTTTTAATCTAATTTTTTATATTTTTTATTTTCTAGCAAGATGTATCAAGTTGTAATCTCAAATTAGAGGGTAAATGATTATGAAGCTTTGTGTGAATGATTTTGTTTATATTCTTTGATTCTGACATGATATATGTTCTGGAATTTTCTCATATCCTACTCTAGACTAATTTGCTTGGTCCCACCATTACTCTTGAATGGGTGGTTACTTCTTATCTGGGCTGTGAATTATCTATTTGACCAATTGGTCATCTCCTCTTTTATGGCTATTATGTTTAGTTTTTACAATATCAAGATTTTTTTTTTTCCTTTGAACATCTGGTCTTTCTTCCTCTGCATTTCTTCGCATAATTTTTTCCATCCTTAAATAATATATACTTATTTGAGTAAGGGGCCGTGTTGAAGGGAAGTCATAATCTATACTATGTTTTAGGATATCGATGCTGCTGGTGTGTATCCATTTAAATTTGCCAAGATTGGTTGTGGTACTGCCAGGACATTTGAGTTGTTAATGGGCCCTCAAAACCATTCTGTATAGGATGGAGAGGTCAAGAGATATGAAGTTGACTGATTTCTGGGGAAATCAACAGCCTGTTTTATATAAATGTCTTCTGCACATGTAGCTTTATACCATGTATAGGTTACTATTTTAATTTATGGTCAACAAGCTTCTTTGAGATCCTCTGTTAGAAAATTACCTAGGATCACTCCCTTAGGATAAAACCTCCCTCGAAGGTCCTCACCCTAAGTATTAAGCAAAGGCCCAAATTATAACTGTCTTATTAGGCAGCATGATGCCGGACAAACCAGAGCAATTCAACAGGAAAATTAAAAACAGGAAAAAGAAAGATAGAACGTAGGACTAGGAGTCAACACCAAATGATGAAAAACCACTTGAAATTAGCACCTAGGGTTGGTTGGAGTCGGCACCAGACCATAGAGACAAATTCAATAGAAACTTAATTCATCAAAATAGTTTCCCTTTGATAGGAGTACAATACTATGCTTATAAAGGAGCACTAAACCCTAATTCTAATTGGTGTAGGAAGCCCTAATTACCTTATTACAAAAATAACCTTTCTTATAGAAATTATAATATTAATAACCTAATAAACTACCATGACCTCGACTTGTAAAATAAAATAAGACTAAATTAAAATTGTTTTCTTTTTGAGAAAACTACTAGGACCTTGACTTGCATCATCCTGCCCTATTTGGAGAATATTCAACCTCCAGTTATAACTCGGACTGACGTAGGACAACCACAGTATTTTAATAGAACAGAAAACAATAAGATGAACCCTAGGAGTCAGCACCTAAAGGTTGCTTGGAGTCAGCACCAAGTAAACTGGAGTCGGCACCAGTAAAGAAAACACACGTTTTTTTTTTAAAAATAATTCTCAAAGCTATCTTACAATAATAAAAAAAGGTGTTTAAATAACTAACAACAAAATGCATAAAAAAAAACCCTAACTATTAGATGCTCGGGCTTGCTTAATCTCAAGCCCAATAACTAACAGGCTCCATCCATAAAGTCACAGGTTGGGCCGTCTTTTTTTTGCTTTTCCTCCCATACATGCGTATAATTGGGGGCTTATATCTTGTGTTCGCACCAACTCCCCCCGAGTGAGAAGAACTCGACCTCGTTGAGTGGAAATTTGAAGAGCTCTGATAGTACTCTAGCAAGTCAGGATCCCGTCACTGTAGCTCATATCTAGTAATCCATGTGCAATCAGAATCTGGTCGCCCGCGCCACCGAACTAGGAAACGGTGAACTCCTCCATCCCTGGTAGAAACAATCTGCTCATCTAAAATAGCATCAATAGATTCTTTATGTGCATAGGGCAAATTTAAGGGTAAAGGGGTAGGAATAGGGGCATCAATAGGATCAAGTAAAGGCTCATCAAAAGGAGTATCAGGAATAGCTGTAGGGCTTTTATAAGCAACTAGATCCTCAATATTAAAGGAGGAGCTAATACCATAATCATGAGGAAGGTTAATGACATATGCATTTGGGCCCATTCGTTTTAATACCTTGAATGGACCGGCACTACGAGTCTGCAATTTCTTGACGGTCCCAGAGGGAAACCGTTCAGGTCGGATCCGAATCATGACATAATCTCCTACCTGAAACTCTGCATGACGCCGAAGAGTGTTAGCATGAATTTTATATTAAGAATTACTTACTTGAATTTTTTTGCGAATCTCATTATGCAAATCATGAACATGTCGTGCAAATGCCTCAGCAGATTCAGAAATCCTAATATGTGGGGACATGGGCAAAAGATCTAAGGGCTTCCTAGGTGTAAATCCATGCACAACCTCAAAAGGACTAACGCCTATAGACCTATTGACAGAGCTATTATATACAAGTTGAGCTATAGGAAGGATTGAATACCAATTTCGATTGGCTTAACCCACTAGACACCGAAGAAGGTTGCCTAGACTACGATTAACCACCTCAGTTTGACCATCAGTTTGAGGATGAAATGCCGTGGAAAATTTCAATTTGGTGCCTACTAAGTGCCATAAGGTCTTCCAAAAATAACTCATGAAGCAAACATCTCTATCAGACACTATGGTTTTGGGAAGACCATAAAGCTAGACAATCTCATCAAAGTAGAGCTTTGCAATTTTAGAAGCATCAGAAGTCGTAGAACATGGTAGGAAATGAGCCATCTTAGAGAAGCGATCAACAGCTACTAGGATAGAATCATGCTTCCTAAAGGTGCGGGGAAAACCTAACACGAAGTTCATACTCACATCTTGCCATGGGTGATTTGGCACAGGTAGAGGCGTGTATAGGCCAGTGTTTTGCTTGCGATGTTTGGCTAGTTGGCATGTACGACACTAACCAACTATCTTGGCAGTGCCCCTCTTAAGACTAGGCCAATAGAATTGATGTTCCACTTCGTCAATTGTCTTGTCTCAGCCAAAATGACCTGCAAGACCTTCCGCATGTATCTCCCAAACTAGGAAATCTCTCACTGATGACCGAGGGATACAAAACTTGTTGGCCTTGAACAAGTAACCATCTTGAAAGGTATAATCATCCAGGACTGGCCGTGAGGCATTACTTAGGCTAGTGTAGAGCTCCCCAAAATCTGGGCATGACTCATAGTCATCCTTGAGTCGTTCAAACCCAGTAACCTTAACACTCATGACTGATAGCAAAGACACCCTTTGACTTAGTGCATCAGCAATCTTATTCTCAACTCCTGCCCTATGTTTAACCACAAAGTAGTAGTGTTGCAGAAACTCAACCCAACTATTGTGCCTAAAATTCAACTTCTTTTGGGAATGGAGGTAGCGCAAAGCTTCATGATCAGAGTAGATAATAAACTCTCGAGACAACAGGTAATGGCACCAATGCCAAAGAGCTCGCACAATGGCGTAAAATTCTTTGTCATATATGGAGTACTTTTGCTTAGCATCATTCAACTTCTCACTAAAATAAGCAATTGGGTGGCGCTCTTGACTAAGTACTCCCCCTATGCCAATACCCGAGGCATCACATTCCACTTCAAAAGGCTTGTTAAAATCAGGGAGACGCATGACAGGTGCCTCCGTCATCTTTTGTTTTACTTCATTGAAAGCCTTAGTAGCGGCTTTTGTCCAAATAAACTCTCCTTGTTTCATGCAGTCAGTGATGGGGGACATAATGGTACTAAACCCTTTAATGAATCGGCAATAAAAGGAAGCGAGCCTATGCAAGCTTCGAATTTCATGGATATTTTTGGGCTCGGGCCAATCCACAATCACTTGAACCTTTTGGGGGTCAGCAGAAACTCCTTCAGAGAATAATATGAAACCTAGGAAGACGACTCTATCGGTAAAGAAAGAGCACTTCTTAAGGTTACCATATAAACTCTCCTTTCTAAGGGTTGTATAAACTTGAGTCAGGTGGTCTAAGTGTTGCTCCCTAGACTTATTAAAGACGAGGATGTCATCAAAGTACAGAACCAGGAATTTTCCCATAAAAGGCTTGAGCACTTAAGTCATCACTCTCATAAAGGAACTAGGAGCATTGGACAATCCAAAAGGCATGACCATCCACTCATATAAACTATCTTCTGTCTTGAAGGCAGTTTTCCACTCATCATCGGGACGAACCCTAATTTGATGATAGCCACTTTTCAACTCTATCTTGGAAAAGATCGTTGCTCTAAACCATCATATCTAACATGTCATCCAACCAAGAGATAGGAAAACGATACTTCACAATGATCTTGTTGATGGATTAACACAAATCTTCCGAGTCCCATCTTTCTTTGGAGTTAAGAGTGTAGGGACTGCACAAGGACTCATGCTTTCACAAACAAAACCCTTCCTAAGTAGTTCTTCTACTTGCCTTTGCAACTCGGCATATTTTGCAGGACTTATCCTATAGTGAGGTAAGTTAGATAGGGTCGTTCCGGGCACAAAATCTATGGCGTGTTGTATGTCACGCATGGGCGGTAAATGATCGGGGAGTTCCTTAGGGAAAACATCCTTAAATTCCTGGAGCACGGACCTCACTTCTTCAGGTTGCTCCTCATGGGTCTCTCCATGAAGTTCCCTGGCAACTAAGACAAACACAATGGATTCCTGAATTACTACCCTCTCAAATGGCTTATGATGTTCAGACCTTTCGCCTTTGGTGCTTCTGGCTTCTTGCTCATGTCGATTGGCTTGGGTTTCAAAGGATTGAGCACAATTTTCTTACCTTCAAACATAAATGAGCAAGAATTGGATCGCCCATGAAGGGTGACATCCAAATCATAAAGCCAAGGTCTACCTAAGATAATATGCCCTACGTCTATGGGAATTACGTCACACCATATTTTAGCCTTGTAGGTGAGGAATTGAAGTCGGATAACACATCTTTCTTTTATGGATATGGAGGAAGTATCCACCCAAGAAACTTTATATGGGTTAGGGTATAGGATCAATTTCAAGCCTAGGCGGGAAATAGCGTTAAAGGACACTGCATTAATGCAACTCCCACTATCTATAATAACCTTGCAAGTTTTGTCTCCACACTTAGTGTAAGTCTGGAAGATGGCACTCCTTTGCCAATTATCAGTGTCTCTCTGTTCTGTCAAAGCACGCCTTACCACATTCACTCTAGGGACACCAAAAACAATCTTGGAATCATCAACCTGGGGAGAAAGGGTTCTAATGCACACGAGGTAGTTAGGATCATCTTCCCATCCGGCCTCAACATCTTGGACTTCTTCAACATTTGGATCATACACTAGCTCCTCAACATTTTCTAGCTTTTCATCATCCTCTTGAATGACAAGGGTCCTAGAGAGACATCTAGCTGCAACATGTCTAACCCTATTGCATTTAAAGCATTGGAGGCAAGAGCCTAATCTTGAGGGCTCATTGATTTCACCTTTTCCCTTGTCCTCTATTTCTATTGGGGTGCTATTGGGGTTGGCCTTAGGGGGTAAGGTAAGTCTAGATTTGCTACCAAAAGGTCGAGGGTTGGTAAGAACACTTCGAAGCTCAGAAAGTCGCCAAAAGATAGATTTGGATGTTAACTTACAATTCTTAGCAAGGTCATAGGCTTCTCCTAAGGTAGTGACTCCTCGGATGATAATCTCGCCTAGTAGGTTAGCATTTAAACCTTTCTTGAACCTATTGAGTGTGACAACCTCTTCCTTAACTATTCGAATTCGCCTCTTGAATTCATTGAACTTCTCTATGTATTCGGCCACAGGAGCAGTGCCTTGTTTTAGGCGATCCCATTCCTCAAGGAGGGAACTCCTAGAAGTTGGAGGAAGATAATTCCTTGAGAGTGCATCATTCATCTCAATCCAATCAATAATGGGGGGCTCACATCGATGCCTAAGGGTTTCCTCAAGGTCCTCCTAGAAAAGGTCGGCTTTTCCAATTTAACTTCATCCTGGTATATCTCACTTTCCTATTCTTAGCCCAATGGTAATAGTCAAAGAATTTCTCCATTTGACGTAACCAATCAGTGAAAACCCATGGGTCTAGGCAGCCATTAAAGGTGGGTGCTTCTATATTTTCCTTAGACATCCTATCATCATAATTCCTAGGGCCATAGTGATTATAGTGATCATGTTCAAGGTTTGGAGCCCTATTAAAGTAACCATGGTTATTTTGTCTAAGCATGTTATCTCCTTCATGGTTAATGGCCTCTCTTTGAGATGCTTCAATTCGCTCATCCCTATCCAGCAAATCATGGACATTCTTTGCTAGGTCTCCTATGGTTTGCTCTAAAGAGGGCCTAGATTCAGAAGCGGATTGATGTTCAGGATTTGACATGATGCGACCATTACGTAGATGCATGCAACACAATATTTATGAATGCAGTTGAGATTCCCAAAAATTCAAGTAATCAATTCTCAATGTAAAATTAAAGGTCAAGCAAGAGTGCATGTAGAGATTAGATCAATGAATCAAAAGAATAAATTGCAGTCAAATAGTGACCGTGTTCACAATATTGAGAGATAGCCCAAATAATAGTCAAATTCCACTAAGCTCCACAATTAATAATGAGAATCAAATATTTCAAAGAAATTGGGTTATGTCCTTTTTTTTTTTTTTTTTTGGAATTTTAGAGTGAGTACTGAAAGAAAACACAAATAGTAAAACAACTAATTTGAGCACAAAATGGATAGGCCAATGGGGTATGGTGGGATATGCACATAAAAAATATAAAGATAATATTTTTTAATGAGACAAAATTGGATCCACAAAAAAAAAAAAAATAGAGTAAGAATTGTACCTTAGTCAGTGGCCAACTTATTGCACTAGATAGTCCTGGGCCTAGCTTCTCAAGTTAGTGGATCTGATTTGGGCTGAGTGGACCTGTGGATAACAATTTAAGCCCAATACAAGCAATAGGTTGTCACAGTAATGATACTCTTTTCTTCTTTCTTTTTTTTGGTCACAGTATCGATACTTTTTTTTTTTGTTTTGCAATTAAAAAGTACATTGTGCGTTTAAGACATTACAGACTTTTAAAAGATATTCATACGACAAACTCAAATAAAAGAAACCAAACCACAGACTTAAAAAAAGGAAGACAACAGAACTAAAATGAAAAGGAGCGGCGAAGCAAGCACGAAGCAGCGCTGGAGTTAACAGCGGAAATGCGGCTTGGGTTCACCGGCGTCACGATCAGCGGTGCTCGATGGTGCAGATCGGAGCTCGCTCGTCTCGGCCTTGGCATCGGGAGTGGTCGATGTCCTCAGCAGCGGTGGTCGAAGGTCAGGTGTTGGGTTTTGCGGCGGCTGATGGCTAGTGGCTGTTGGGTTTCACGGCGGTGGGTGTTGGTTTTGTGGGTTTTGGCGGCTGGTGAATGTTGGGTCTCGCGTGGGTCTCTTCGTCTCCCTTTTTTTTTTTTTTTTGGTGGGCTGTGGGTTCTGTGATTAGAGGCTGGCACGGATGGTGGTCACTGGCTTGGGAGGCGTCGTTGGCTTCTCTGTTGGTTTGGGGATGAGAAACTCATGTGGGGCTTGGGAGTAGATACGGATTGCAGGGGCTGGCTTGGGCTTCTTCATGATCTCATGGGGCAAAAACTTGAAAGGTACAGTCATGGTTGGCTTGCTTTTTTGATGGTTTTGCTGGTTGTCTGTGGTTGTGTTGTATGGACCGAAAGTCTGCTCTGATACCAAAATTGACGTAGAACAACCACAGTATTTCAATAGAATAGAAAACAATAGGATAAACTTAGGAGTCAACACCTAAAGGTTGCTTGGAGTCAGCACCGAGCAAACTGGAGTCGACACCAGTAAAGAAAACACACGTTTTTTTTTTTTAATAATTCTCAAAGCTGTCTTACAATAATCAGAAAAAGTTTTTAAATAGCTAACAACAAAATGCATAAAAAAAAACCCTAATTATTAAATGCTCGGGCTTGCTTAATCTCAAGCCCAATAACTAACAGGCTTCATCCATAAAGCCATAGGTTGGGTCATCTTCTTTTTGCTCTTCCTCCCATACATGCGTATAATTGGGGGCTTTTATCTTGTGTTCGCACCACGGACATTTGGAACTTTGTTTTAGGGTGCTTAATGTGGATTGTGTTGTTGGAATGAAATTATCACTCCTTTGAGGATAAAGAGAAGACATTGGATGAATTAAAGCTTTTCTGCCATCGTAGTCTTTTGGAGTGGTCTTGTTATTAGGGTTTTATTGATTGTTCTTCTCTCTCTGAGTTTTTATCCTCCCTTAGCTTAGTTTCCTAACTACCCTCTGTTTATTGTACTGTTTGTTCCTTTTATTTCTTTTTGTTCATCATCATGAACTTCTTGTATTTCTCTTTTTTCTATCATTTATAAAAGTTTTCTGATTACCTATAAAAAAAAAAAAAGTGCTTAAGGATCAGAATTATAGCATAGAACACTTGCTTCATGTCAGTTGCACTGAAAACAGGAACCTTGCATTCCACATCTATCCTTGCATTAAGATGATTTTTCATTTATAGAATAACACTTTTATCAATGCAAGTATGTTTTCGGGATGTGAGGCCCTAAGAGGAGATTGCTCTCTCTGTGAAAAAGAAAATAGTTACAAGGTGCTGTCATCTATCTTGACCAATTTCCCGAGGAATTGGAAATCTAGTCTGGTTCAGAATCACTAGTGCCTTTTAACCTTTTGTCTACTGATAAAGAAGTCAACCTTGACAATTTAATTTCTTCCTTGCTGAGCTGCCTCTCTTGCCACTTGAAGCAGTAGCTGTCTGCCTTCTATTTTAGATTTTACTGAGGTTCATTGAGCCTTTCATTTAGTGGAGGAAGTAATCCATAATTCTATATACTTTCACTTTTGCGTTGAAACTGCTAGGATATGTCCCAGTAAAAGCCCATAATTAGTGCATACTGATATCATGGTTTACAATTATGCTTTTAAAATATAGTGTTCATGAAATTAACTATTGATAGTCAAAACATATCATTTTATTAGAAGTGAAAAAGTGCTCAACTCCCCTTTTGTGTGTCTGCTGCAGGTATTTCTATAGTTTACCTTACCTATTGTGGCGAACACCCTTTCCCACATTGCTACGGTAGGTTGCTCACATTATCCATGCCTTATTGCTATAGTTATTTATTGATTATTTCTTCAATCATATTCATTTAATGTCCATCTTTGTGTTGTGCAGTATATTTTTGTTTATAGGGGTTGAAATTTGCTGGAATATCTATCCTTCAAATGCTTATTCATCTGCACTACTTCTCTGTCTCCATCTGGTTATATTATGGGGTCTTTGGTCTGCCCCATCTGAATATCCTTGTGTGGACCATAAAGCACACAAAGTGAAACGATAGGAAAAGTAGATTTATACCCCCCTTAGCTGAATTTTAAATGTCTTTAAACTCTTACACAATTTTTCCATGACTGTAAAACAGCTCGTTGAGTTTTCTTTTCTGGCTGTAACTGGTTTCTTGTTCTAAGATTGAAGAATGTTCAATCAGCCATCTATACTATGAATGCTAAATACAAATTATTAGGTTGCAAGAAAGCTTGCTATTTTATTTTATATATTTCAACAAATTTTTATGAAATTGTTTTTACTTCACTTTCCCTAGTTCATTTTACTCTGAATCCCATCCTTGTGTTTCTTGACTTAGATTATATTATTTGCACACTTAGCAAGTTTACACTGTTGGATTTAGAGTTGCTCAAGGACTGAACATTGGTGGAGTCTACAAGTAAAAAAAAAAAAAAAAAACCTATAAAGCCCAGGCCCCATATGGTAAACTTGTTAAAAATGATTTAGGAATGGTTGAGAGTCCTTTTATTTTCGAGTTAAGAGTATCTTGGATGGAAAGTCTTAGGATACTTGGTATAAAGAAGACTAGATTGGGATTATTATAGATCTATTTCTAGTTATATGTTACATTATGAATTATGAAGTACTTAGCTTGGAGTGACATTATTATTCTGAGTTGGTTGTTTTTTGTTTTTGTTTTGGTTGGATTTTTTAGTATAAATGTATAATGATGAAGGCTTTTGCTTTTAATTCTTTCTCTTTGGGGCTAAAGTTGAGGCTTTCATATGGGCTGGGTTTATGTATTTTTATTCGTACCAATAAACAATGGGCAATTTGACTCTCTTTAGGGTCCACTTTGCCTGTGTCCCCATTATCATAGTCATCTCTCCCCAGTCCCCTTTACTGTTCCCGTTTCATTCATTACTTTTAAAGGCCTAAAGATTTGAAATTTGAACACCATGGCGCTCCTAGCATTGCTTTCAAAGTTTCAATTATCTAGGTGGATTACCTCATATACTAATATGTATGCCTATATGGCTTCAAATTTGATTAATGGAAAAGTGCTAAGGCTAGAAAGACAAAAATGACCATGGAGTTTAGTACTACTATGTAATTATATTAGTTAAACTTATAGATGTTCAAAGAAGCCCTTCAAAAAAGAAAAAAGAAAAAAGAAAAAAAAAAAAGAGATCAATGAAAGTTGTCCTTCAAGATTGGTAGTCGACAAAATTGATGTTTTGACTTGCCTGCTTTTAATTCATATCCTTCATATACTAGATATGACACCTATTGTCGTAGTAATCATTTTTTTTTTTTGTGTGAAATTAAAGAACCTATTACCACGGGAAGTTGAGGTTGGATTGAGAGTGGGGAGGATTTTGTATAACAAGTTAGTAATTTTACTGTCTAATGCAATATTTATGCATAGAATGGAGCAAATTTAGTTGATATCTGATGTTAAAGGGAACATATCAAAATTTTGAAATTTTAAAGGGAAAAATCAAAATTACTCCAAATTTAAAGAGCGTAATTTTCATTTTAGTCTAAAATAAAATTAACCCTAAGCCACATAAATGGTTAATTTTACAAAATCAAACTTATCCCAAATTTTGACAAGATTCCCTCAATCAAACCTAACCATGATTAGAAATTTTTTTAGGTGAAAGATTATTTGTTTCTCTCCAAACCATGATTAGGGTTTGGTTAAAAGATTTTTTTTTCCCAAAATTTAGAATATTATGCTTCTATTATTATTGGAAAAATCTAATTTTTTAATTTTCTCAAAACTCAAAACGAGGGTTATTCTATAGAAGGTATGTGTAAGAGCATTCACATTAGTTCATGCAAAAAATTTCAATTATTTTAGCATTAAACTTACTTTTTCTATTTTATATATTCATTGTTCAAAACATCCTACATTAGATTTTCTATTTTACACTACATAACATTAAAATATTAATTTTCTTAATTTTTAAATTGTTTCTCCTTTCTTCTCACACAATAACCATCATTTACTCTCTTCTTTTAACCTCGAGATATATAAAGAAGTAATAAAAAAAAAACTAAATGCAAAGTGAATAGTATCAATGTAAATTTACACACTAACTATAGCAATTTTACAAATTTACACATTTTTATGTGGGGTGATTTTAAGAGTTAAATGTATAAAAGTGAATACTTTTTCCATGCAAATGTTTGATGCAACTGCTCTAATTTAGGGCCCATTTGGTTAAAAATTTTTAGTATCATCGTTTAAGTATTATGAAAGTATATTTGAGATTAAAAAGATATTGTGAAAATATATGTTTTCGTGTTTAAATATAGAAAACTGCTAGCTATTTAAAGTCCAGTACCAAACAGCCCTTTTGTTATTATTACGAAACAATGGCATTTGATGTAATTGTAGCAAAGAAAGGGGAGGGGACCAAATTGAGAATGAGCGCGCACACACACCATTTAACGCGATTTTTGATTCTTCTCTCCCATCTCGATCTCACTCCCACTCCCACTCCCACAGGGCGCTTTTAAATTTCGAACTGAATTGTAGGCAGCCACTGTACGGACCACGCACCCACACAGCCTTACCTTCACCAAAAATAAAAAATGGTAGGCCCTTCTTCTTTTTTTCTTCTTCTTGATTTCACTCTATCATTTCTGTAAGTATGTTAATTTTTTTGGTGCATTTAGGTATAGTTTGGGTTTCAAGAATTTCAACACTATTATTTTGTACCAAAATGTGATCTCACAAAAGCATTTAGATCTATTCTCCACGAACAAACAATTTTCACTACTATACAACACACACACACAATACAGAATTTAGGGCTAATTCGTTTGTGTAATGTAGTTGTGTATGTGCAATTTTTCCATTATATGTTAGGGGAAATGCTTTGAAATCTCGGAATTGTTTTTTTTTTATAATTATTATTTATTATTGGTTTTTGATTAATCTCTATGCAAGTGCTTGAAGAAATTGGTGATGGGTTGAATTTTGTTTTGGGTTATGTGTGTTTTTATCCAAGCTATTGTGAAGGAGATGATTCTGTTTCATTCATATAGGGTTTTTTTTTTTTTGGCAGGATGGGCATGATGGGGAAGATCCTAAGCAAAGCACTGCTGATATGACTGTTTTTGTAAGCTTCTCTACATTATCTGTCGTATTAGATATAGAATAATGTGCTTATCGAATTTTAGATAGAATGGAATGACGGAGAAGAATGAATGTGAGCAAACCCAATTAGTTTTTTTCACATGTGAGGATCAATAACTGTTCGACGCTGCAGTTTTGGAACTAATGCTTTGTTGTTGTGATTTATGGATTCTTACATGTGATTTGCGTGTTTAAGATGAAAACACGGATTTAAGTATCTTGGATGTGAAGTGTTTGCATGTGGATAAGTAGTAGTAGTAGAAATTGGTCTTAAATATATATATATATATGTATATTTTTTTTTTTTGCAAAATTGGCTGCATGTTGGTGTTTAATACTAGATTTTAGACTTCTGTTCATCATGTGCAAGAGTCCATCAATTAGGATAGAAAATATGACAATTTCAATTTTCTCCTAACTACTAGAGGGTTTAGTGATGGTTTCCAAATGGGAGTTAATTCATAATTTGCCCAAAAATAAATGTAGTCATTTTAATACTTACTTGCTATTTGATGCCCAAGGACTCTATCAGGCCTTAAGAATGGATCAAAATGAATTTTTTTGCTTATTAGTTGTGTGACTGATGAAGTCGGATGTCCGAGCTATTTGAATTGTATAAAATTGTTTGGCCGTGCATATTCTTTGAGGTTGATCCTATGAAGTTATTGGTTATTACTGATGATTTTGAGTGTTTGCTTCTTAAATCTATGGTGATTCATTTGCATGTCAATGATAATTAGATAAATATTGGTGTAGCTTGTGCATGGATGAGGAATTTCTTAAATCACTGTTGTCATTGTTTTTTGTAGTTTTCTTGTTAAGGTGTTATTGATATGCTTTTTTAATTAACTTTGCAGGTGCAAAATCTTTTGCAGCAGATGGTAAGTTACAATATAGAGCTTATGTTCAGCTAATGTCTTGCTGTAACTAACAAAATTTTGTTTGCAGCAATCAAGGTTCCAACAAATGTCTGACTCGATTGTTACAAAGAATATCCTTGACCGTATTTGTTAACTATTTTGTTGTTGTTGATAAGCCGTTTTTGTTAACTTGATGGTGAATAACTTCTCTAGGCTAGGAACACTACAAATGAACTAAGTTCCCTAATGTATTTAAATCTGCTGTGACACTAAATTTAATGGTTATTGGTTCTCATATAGGAATCTTATGTAAAGGAAAGTAGCCTATCATTTCTACTTTGAACAATTTATTATTGGCTCAGGGCCAGAGCTGGGAATTTAGCAATTGGGTGAAAAAGCTAAAAGAAAAAGAAGGGTTGGGGGTGAGGGGGTAGGGAGGGGATTGTGTGTGATTTAAGCTTGGGTTGCCGTATGAGAAGTAGGTGCACTGAATGTGGGGAAGCATTTCAAAAATGAGCTCAAATGGCACCTCCTCATCTTATAAGAATGAGACGGAGGGTGATGTTATGTCATAGGTTCAATATCTATTAGATGTGTGTTACCTTACCAATAAACTAGAATGGGAAAAAAAGGGGGGCGGGGGGGAGTTTGATGGTCTCCAAAGCTTGAACTTAGTTCTGCCCCTGATTTCTGGCCATTCATATTCTGGATATTTGATATCTGAACAGGTCATATGGGAAGAATAATCAGTAGGGAACTAGGGATTAGTGTAAGTAAACCTTCACTTGCGCAGACGATGCTTTTGGACCATGCATGCATGGATATTTATTTTATATAAAAAAAAGGACCCACCCTACCACCCAAGCAGGAAGCTTGACTGGGAGAATAAGTTGGAACCTGTCTCCCTCTGTTCCTGGTTTTGTCTACCAGTTTGCTAAAGCAACAGATTTAAATACATTTGGAAATTTGTTTTGTGTGCCATGTTATTGTACTTATTTGCTTTTCTGCAAAACTAGTAAAAGATGAGGTTTTATGTCTCCTTAACTGCTACTCACTTGATGAGATGGGAGGCCGCATAAATGAATTGGAGCAAAGCATCAACGATCTACGAGCAGAGATGGGTGTGGAGAGCTCTCCATCTCCGGTTCCCCCAACCAAGCCACAGTTAGATGATGTGAAGAAAGAGGAAGGTTCTGCATAGAGTTAATTCTGTGCATGTTTTACATGGTGTGACGAGCTTGGTTTGATGCCCACTTTCTTTTTCTGCGATTAGTCTGGAGAATGAAAACACTGCTGTTATGGAATATTATTTAGTGCCTCATATGTTTTTGTAGTTAATGTAACGCTGTTTTTCTTTCAGAAATACAGTGCTGGCCTGCTGGGAGTAGTTTTTTTCTCCCCCATTGAAATGTGTTGGTCGTTTGACATTAATAGGGAAGTTATGAAATGAATACGCAGTACAAGTGGTCCTGTTCCTTAACATTACCCAACTTAGCTTTAAAAGTTTGCAAGTTTCAAATATACCCTTCTCAAATTCCATCTCAAGTGTGGGGGATATTGGGCTTTTGTCTTTATTTTGTAAAAAATCTAGTAAAATGTTCCTGTTTTGAAATTTTTTAAGTTCGTATCCTTGTTTTAGTACTTGATTTAAAAAAAATCTAGTTATAAATGGAACTTGACATTAGCAATGTCGAGTTCTATGTATATTTTGCCACTTAATTTTTTAAAAATTTTTAAGTGAAACTTGACCTTGCTAAAGTCGAGTTTCAAATAAAAATTTACATATAACTCTATTTTGAGGATATCGAGTTTTATACCGAACTCGATTTTGTTAAAATCGAGTTTCAAAAACAGGGACACACACTTAAATAGTTTCAAAATAGGAACATATTGCTTTATTTTTGCAAAATAAAGGCAAAAGCCCAATATCCCCCCAAGTGTGTCTGCTCAGCTTTTGACAATAGTTGTGTTTGATGGTGAAAAGCACATTCGGGGACTGGCCCTAGGGAATCATAAATATTAGGATTTTTGTAAGCTGGAGTGTTCTACTATTTTTTTTTTTTTTTTGGAAGATCAAAAAACTTCCATTCCCATTAAAACACTTGAGCTACATTATTTTTCAATTGTTCCGGTAGGAATTCAGGAAGGTCCTCTATACAAGCTACAAATTTCTTTAATATTCTGAGCATACCTTGCTGAAGTGTTTGCTGATTGGTTTGCTTCCCCTTGGATGCTGAAACCGGTTCAATCCAAGCTCTCTCTCTCTCTCTCTCTCTCTCTCTCTCTCTCTCTGTGATAATTTGATAGGAGGGCAATTTGAACCTTGGATGTGTTATTTGAAAACACGGTGATGTGCCAATCAGGGCAGTTCAATCCAAGCCTTGCTTCTTTTACCACCAAAGCACCCAGTAACAAACACTCTTCTATTGTAGAAAGGAACTTCTCTCTGACAGTAACTGAGTTTACTTCTAAAGAGCATGAGTTAAGGCACGTCTAATTTTTTATATTATATAATGCATGTTTCTCTTTTTCGTTTTTAAATGAAGTCAAATTGTAAAAAGTAAACAAAAAACACGCACACGCACACTCAACAGTAATGATATTCCTGAACCCGTTGAATTCTCTTTATTTTCTGGTGGCAAATTTATAAGAAATCTTGAACCTTTATAGCCAAAATTTTCGCCATACTGCAAATTTTTCTGTTCAGCTCATGTTTCTTGCTTCGGAAAACTCATGGATCCATGACCATCATCAAAATATCTAGTAAAAAGATGTATCACCTGCTTACCTAGACTGGTGGTTCCTTGTACATACATATAGTTTGGATTAACCTATTATCTGAAAGTCGTAGGCAAAGAAATTAAGAGTTGGGATCTTAAAGCAGTTGATTCCTGAAAGATTTCCTGTGTTTATTTGATTCTCTATCTTTCTTGGCAATCAAATGGAACTTCATAGCTGATTTTAAAAGAACAGGGCAAAGTTAAAAATTTTCAAATAAATCACAACAAAATAATATAAAAAAAAGTTAATCAAAGTATATATGAAACTATTAAACGAAAAGAGTGAGAGAACATAAAAGTAACAGTAATATATAATCATCCATCTATATAGTTCTGTTAAAAAGTAAAACTTATGTAAGACACGAATATGACACCCTACAATAACAGAGCGGAACTAGAACCCTTCTAACTAAATCCTCCTATTACAACCTTATATTACAAATAAGCAGAAACCAAACCTGCAGAAAATTAAAGAACTAAAAGCAAACAAACAAACAAAAGCTTCAACTACGGCATCGAGTGATGGCACTGCAACCACGGTTGTAGGGGTTAGCCTCAGCACCAGCCTTGCAGTTGTAGTAGGAGGCACCTCTTAGAGAGCATGGCACGGTGTTCCTTTGCAGTGCTGCATAGCTTATGTACTGAGTGGTTGCCAAGATGCGCCTGTTGATCTCAGAGTCCATGTCAAATTCATTGCCAGCAGCCATGCACTCAGCAATGGAACCTTGGCAGTGGTTTGAGTTTTTCCTCGGCACCCAGCTCAAGCTGTGGTCCAAACTTGCGTTGGTGAAGGAGATCATCATCAGGGCTGTGATCAGTAACATGTAAAAGGCCATGATAAAAGAGGTTGAGTTAGCCATTGTTGTAGCTAGATCATGCTCTTGTTTTTATTCTCTTTTGGCTGTATATTCTGATTATCTCTCTCTATTGTGATTTGTTAACACTCCTATATATATATATATATATATATATATATATATATTTTTTTTTTTTTTTGAGAAAAGTTTACACTCTTATATATGTATGATATTGGGACAAGAGCGGGTGGCACAATTTGTTGTTAAGTAGAGTTGGTTCTCAAAGAATGGCATTGCATTTGTGGACATTTACGAAAATGCCATGCTTGTGTAATTAATTAGTGATCAATAATGATGTTTATATTTTTACTCTACATTCTTAAAGAATAAAAATCATTTGTCCCATTTTGAGTGTTGTATTTATGCTTTACTTAAACACATAACATATTATAATTAGTTGAATACAAAGTGATTAAAATACTTCTAAAAAAATAATAATTACAATTGATTTCTTTACTTTTCTACTTAAATCTAATTATATATTTTTGAGGTCAACGAACCTTTTGATGTTTAAGACATTTTACCCTTGTGGTTGGTATATATCTAGGGTTCCATCCCAATGTTTCTCTATTAACAAGTTGTATAATTTGGAATTGAATAATATTTGTACATAATAGGCTTAGATTTTCATGTAAGTTGTCATTAAGAACCTTCTAGAAAATTTATCAAGGAAATAGACAAGGCTAAATAAAGAAATAACTATTTTCAATCATAATTTTGTTGTGAAAATATTGCATAATTGTCTAAATGGAATTAGCCAATATCAGCAAGAAAACTTGTAATGCATTATTATCAACCATTATGATACAATGTTAAATGAAAGATAGCACAATTGTACAAAATAATTATTTCCTGGTTTAATGTAAGATGGAATATGTCTATTTACTTACAAAATAAATGAATCAATTGAGAGTTCAAGAAATTTTCAGGTCCCCTTTTGAGTCTCATATCACCCACTCACAAGGTATACTTAATTAACAATAATGAATTGGTAGTTCTGTAATTTAGTTGATGGTAGTGGGTTAATTTATAAGAAGACTCTAGAGGCATTAGTTGACTACTCAAGGATTAGCAAGTATGCTATGAACCATTCAACCACCCTCAGCAGCATGGCTCTCCTAGTTTTAAAAAAATAAAAAATAAATAATACTCTAATATTAACCAACATATAATAATAAAAGAAAGAATTGAAGGAAAAAAAGAAGAAGGTGACATGGGTGTTTATTTCTTCTACAAAGCTCATAATCAATTTTTATATGATTCTTCTAAGTGTTCAAACTTGTTGAGATTGATGAAAAGAAAGCTGGATCTTTGAATGCCAGGCCTCTTCAAAACCTACCAAGAAAATGATATTGACTATTACATATAATAGATTGATTAGCTCTAATTCAATGCATTTAAGGTTTTCGCATTAATTAAAAAAATAGGTGCAATTTTTATTGATTACGCAATCCTTACCATCAAACCGAGTTTTTTTTTTTTTTTTAGTCACAAAAATACCATCAAACCGAGTCAGACCCTTCATAGAATACTCTTAAATTGAATTGGTTTCAAGCTCAATAGTCAATAGCTCAATATTTATCTGCTGCAACGAGTACTATAAAAACTTTTAGAGTCACTTAAAGTTAAAGAACAGTAATATATATATATATATATATATATATATGTATGTGTTGGAGATGCACCTTCACTTTCCAAACGACAGCAAAATAAAAGGAAGCAAAAGAAAACGACATCAAGCTGCAGTGGTGAAAGGGAAATGAAAGATACATAAACGACAACGTTTCATATAATGAAGAACAGAACAAACACGTGAGAAGCTGCACGCCAAAGACCAACACGTGTGCTGAATTGATTGGGGATGAGATACTGTTATAAAGCAGTTAGAAGTTTGTTAGAGCAGTTAGAAGGTTGTTAAGTTAGTTTTTTTATCTTTCCGCCTTTTTTTCCTCTTCTCTTGTTGTATATAAACAGAGCAGTTAGATTATTTCATTTCTTCAAGATAGAATTACAAGATTGAGTACTCAATTCTCTTTCAAACTTCCTTCTAGAATCTTCATATTTTACATGGTATTAGAGCAACCTTGCACATTCATGGCTTCCAGTTCTGCCAATACCTTCAATTCTACTTCTACTCAATCAATGCCTTCATCCACTACACACTCAGCACCTTCATCTGCTACAACAATGGCGGATGAGTCTGCTAACAATCCATATTTTCTTCCAGCAACTGAGAGTCCTGGAATTGTACTCACTTCGCAACCCTTGATTGGTCCAGAGAACTACATGAGCTGGGCAAGATCAGTGTTCTTAGCCTTAAGTGCTATAAATAAGTTTGGCTTTGTGAATGGATCAATTCCAGAGCCCGATTCATCTTCATCTCTGTTCAACACTTGGAGTAGATGCAACACTACTGTTCTGTCATGGCTGACCAATTCACTCAGTCCAGACCTCAAGGCAAGTGTCATGTACATCAACACTGCCAGAGATTTGTGGATCGACCTCAGAGATAGGCTTTCACAAGGCAATACTCCAAGATTGTTTGAATTGCAGAAAGAAATTTCTCATTTGTCTCAAGGTTCACTCACGGTGAGTTCTTACTTCACTAGATTCAAGACACTTTGGGACGAGATCATCAATTATCAACCTTTTACTATGTGCACTTGTCCTTGTACTTGTGGCTCTAAGTCCTCTCAATTAGATACTCAACATAAGGAGCATGTATTTCGTTTTTTAATGGGGCTGAATGACAGTTATGGAAACATTATTGGTCAGATCTTGTTAATTGAACCTTTTCCCTCTGTTAGCAAAGTTTGTTCTTTAATTTTGCAAGAAGAAAAGAGAAGGAGCATAGGTCATGGTGTCAATATGGTTTATCCTGTTGAAGCTACTGCCATGTATGCCAATACTAATAACAGAGGACATCAAGGTCACAACCAGTATTTTCATGGTGGAAAAGGAGGGAATAACAAAAGGGAACGACCAATTTGCACTTACTGTGGTCTAACAGGTCACATTGCAGACAAATGTTACAAACTTCATGGGTATCCTCCAGGATATAAGCCCAAAGGAGGTAACAGGGCCTTAGCCAATCAAGTATCAGCTGCTTTGCCACTTGCTCAATCTGGAAATTTGGAAAATTTTGCTTTAAATGATCCTAATTTTTCCCAATCAAGTGTTGGTTTTCCTTGTTCTTTGCCAACAAATGGCATGTTTCCTGTGGCTGGTATGCAAGCCGAGAGTGGACTTGGTTCACAGGCCACCAAATTTGTTGGCTCTTCATCTCAGTCTTCTTCATGTCCCATTACACAGGTTCAATATGAACAAATCATCACTCTTCTGAAAGATCTTTCAGCAACTAGATCAGGTGTTGGTACTAAGTCTGTTCATCAAGCAGCTTATGTGATGACTCCTGCTTCATCTTTTCCATCAGCCTCATCTTTTGCCTCTTCTTCTTCATCTTTCCCATCCAATTTCTTAGGTAACTCATTCTGTTTTCTTCCAAACATGACACATTCTGTGTTTTCTGCCCACCTTATTGATAATCATGCTCATAAGTCTCATGACTGGATTATAAACACTAGTGCCACAGACCATATGGTCAATTCTGTCACTCAACTTACCTCTATTACTTCAATTGTCAACTCTTGTGTCTATTTGCCTAATGGGGAACAAGCATTAGTTACACACATAGGAACAGTCAAGATTTCACATACTTTGACACTCACTGATGTGCTTTGTGTGCCTTCATTTGGCTTCAATCTCATATTTGTCAGCAAACTTACCAAACATAATTCTTGTTGTCTCATTTTTCTTGGAAAATGTTGTTTTATCCAGGACCTTGCTCAATGGAGCACGATTGGTCTGGGTAAAGAGTGCAGGGGTCTCTACTTGCTGCAGACTTTGGTCACACACAATGCCTTCTCTGTCAGCACTGATCCCAACTCAACCTTGTGGCACAATAGACTAGGTCATGTTTCATTTTCTAAACTTGCTTTGCTGAATAAAGCTGTACATTTTACTAATAAAGTACCTCCTTGTGATGTATGTCATTTTTCCAAGAAAAAGAGACTCCTTTTCTCTACAAGTTCCCATGTTTCTCATAAACCTTTTGAACTTGTACACTGTAACCTTTGGGGTCCTTTTTCCACATGTACTGTTGATGGTTTTAAATACTTTCTAACATTGGTTGATGATTTTACCCGTTGTACTTCGGTCTATTTGCTCAAGCATAAATCTGATACACAGTTCTTAATTCCTAGTTTTGCCAAAATGATTCATACTTAATTTGATGCCACTATTAAGATTATTAGAAGTGATAATGGGACTGAATTTTTCCTCAAAGATTTTTTTCACTCTAGTGGTACTTTGCATCAATTGTCATGCGTTGATACTCCTCAACAAAATGCTGTTGTTGAAAGGAAGCATTAACACATTCTCAATGTTGCAAGGGCCCTATTGTTTCAATCTAAAGTCCCTTTGTGTTTTTGGGGTGACTGCATCTTAACTGCAGTGTATCTCATTAATAGAACTCCTTCTAAAGTTTTACATAACAAGAGTCCTTATGAGGTCCTATTTCAGTCCAAGCCTTCCTATGACCATCTCAAGTGCTTTGGCTGTTTGTGCTACATTTCCACCTTAACCCACAATAGGCATAAGTTTGATCCTAGAGCTCGAAAATGTGTTTTTCTAGGCTATCCCCATGGCATAAAAGGTTACAAGGTGTTAGACATTGACTCCAACTCTATTTTTATCTTTAAAGACATCATTTTCTATGAAAATGTCTTTCCTTATGCCACTGCTGCTTCTCCTTCCTATCTTGATTCTTTTGTTTTTCCTCATTGCACTTCCTTTGACACTCCTGATCCCACTTCCATCTGCTTTCTTCAAACACCTTCTGTCACCACTCCTGTTAATCATGCTGCAGAATCTCTTTCTGTAGAACTTATTACTTCTGCAGAACCTATCACTCTTGATTCCACCATTTCTGATCAAGTCCTAGCTGATTCTGTTTTGCCTATTCTTGATCCTCTTTCTTCTGCTCCTTCTAATTCACCCATGCTGAGAAGGTCTGCTAGACCTCACCATCCTCCTTCTTATCTCTCAAATTATGCTTGTCAATTTGCTAGTACCAAACCTGCCTCTGGTTTGCCATACAATATTTCAGAATGTTTGAGTTATTCACACTTAGGACCTGCCTATCATTCCTTTGTCATGGCTGTGACTGCTGCTCCAGCAGACCCCACTTCTTTTCATCAGGCTGTCCAATTCCCTGAATGAAGGGCTGCCACGGACAAAGAAATTGCTGCTTTGGAACTTAATCACACATGGTCTCTTACACCTTTACCCCTTGGTAAGTCTCCTATTGGATGCAAATGGGTATATCGGATTAAGTACCGTTCAGATGGCTCTATTGAGAGATACAAGACCAAATTAGTGGCCAAGGGTTTCAATCAAAGGCTTGGGTTGGATTATTCTGAAACTTTCTCTCCTGTTGTCAAGTCAGTTTCAGTCAGAATTGTATTGTCCTTGGCTGCTGTGAAAGGTTGGTTTCTTCGCCAACTAGATGTCAACAATGCATTCCTACATGGTGATTTGATTGAGGATGTGTATATGTCTCTACCACATGGTTTTCACAGCAAGGGGGAGCATTCCAATTTGGTTTGCAAGCTTAACAAAAGTCTCTATGGCCTTAAGCAAGCATCCAGACAGTGGTTTGATAAATTCTCTTCAACAATTCTGCAATTGGGGTTTGTACAATCTAAATCAGACTATTCTTTGTTCACTTATACACAAGGCTCTTCCTTTACTGTCCTCTTAGTTTATGTAGATGGTATCTTGATCACTGGTAACAATCCTTCTTGTGTTGATAGTTTAAAAGGGTTACTTGATGATAAATTTGGTTTGAAGGACCTTGGTTCCTTGAGATACTTTCTAGGCCTTGAAGTGGCTAGGACAGATGAGGGCATTAGTTTAAATCAAAGGAAGTATGCCTTGGAAATATTGCAAGACACAGGCTTTCTTGGTGCTAAACCTGTCAAGTTTCCTATGGAGCAAAATTTGAGACTTTCCAAGTATGAAGGGAAGCTTCTTGAAGATCCAAGTATGTATAGAAGGCTGATTGGTAGACTTTTGTACCTTACTTTGACAAGACCTGACATCACCTATGCAGTGCATAGGTTGAGTCTGTTTTTATCACAGCCACGAGAACCTCACTTGCTAGCATTCAATAGAGTATTGCAATACATTAAAGGTTCACCAGGAAAGGGACTCTTCTTCCCTAGCAATTCAGAGTTGCATTTGAAATCCTTTTGTGATGCAGATTGGGCAGGGTGCCTTGACACAAGGAGATCATTAACTGGTTATGCCGTGTTTTTAGGTGATGCCTTAATATCCTGGAGGTCAAAGAAACAAGGTGTTGTCTCCAGATCATCAGCAGAGGCTGAATATCGAGCTATGGCAAGTGTGGCATGTGAAATTACTTGGGTACTTCAATTACTTAAGGATTTAAAGGTAGACCATCCTAAGCCCGCCATGTTGTTTTGTGATAACCAGGCAGCACTCTATATTGTAGCAAATCCGGTGTTCCATGAAAGGACAAAACACATTGAGGTGGATTGTCATTTGGTAAGAGATAAAATCATGGAAGGAATGATTAAAACATTCCATGTAGCAACCAATTCACAAGTAGCAGATATTTTCACTAAAGCCTTGGGAATCTCAGCTTTTACAAGACTTTCAGTTAAGTTGGGACTGAGAAATATTTTCATTCCAAAGGTTTTGAATTTTGGTTCATCTGTCCAAGTCTCAAAACTTGAAGAAGTTTAAGACTTGAGGGGGAGTGTCGGAGATGCACCTTCAGTTTCCAAACGACAGTAAAATAAAAGGAAGCAAAAGAAAACGACATCAAGCTGCAGTGGTGAAAGGGAAATGAAAGATACAGAAATGGCAACGTTTCATTTAATGAAGAAACAGAACAAACACGTGAGAAGCTGCACGCCAAAGACCAACACGTGTGCTGAACTGATTGGGGATGAGATACTATTATAAAGCAGTTAGAAGTTTGTTAGAGCAGTTAGAAGGTTGTTAAGTTAGTTTTTTATCTTCCCGCCTTTTTTTCCTCTTCTCTTGTTGTATATAAACAGAGCAGTTAGATTATTTCATTTCTTCAAGATAGAATTACAAGATTGAGTACTCAATTCTCTCTCAAACTTCCTTCTAGAATCTTCATATTTTACAGTATGTCAAAACGTGTTCACACAATCACAAGTTGAATCTGAAAACCTTGAATGCAGCACCGGCTCTGGAAGCATCATGCCATAGTGTTTCTATAATGCTATTAAACAAATAATTGAAGCCTATACAAATGGTTTATAAATTTGACTCATGCAAATTTGAAAGAGAGTGCAAGTTTGATATAAAAAAGAAAGTTTGTTTTAAGTTTTTATGAACAATAATTCTAGTGATATAGAAAATTTCATAAGTGTTGAGATGATAAATTATGATATATAATAAAAGTGATATTAACGGTGGACCACGTAAAAATAATGTACCAATTATGATTTATAAGTTGTGAATTATTTTGTCTTATAACATTGGTCAAATGTGAGCAAATTGAAGCAGTAGGATTGTGACAATATATTTATAAGCATGTGCCTTAAAGTTGCGTCTTGATCTATTCTAGGCCCTCCCAATTTTGGATGTCTATGTTCTTTTTTACCTAAGTCCTAAACATCTATTGTTTACTGTCTTGACTATCTTAAGATCAGATAGTTTGGAAGAACTATTTTTGGATGGAAAGTAGGTGGTCAAATTAGTACTCATTGGGAAGCAAGATTCATGAACGAGGAGGGCTTACTTTGTTCTTGTTGAACAACCAGTTCATTTTTAAAACTATTAGGTGTCAATAGAATTAGACCAATTTTAACTATTTGGATAAGTTTATATATTTTGATAATTCGATAGTTGAGATAAGGGAGATTTGAACATAAGATGCCTCCATTGTAAACACCATAAAGTAGCAACTAATTGAGCTACAACTTGCAAAACTCTTGGTGAATAAGTTTATATTCAAGTCAAGAACAGAGTATCTTTTGTGACTAAATCAGCAAAGTCAATGAATACTATGCAGAAGGTTGGTGAAACCAACACTAACAAAGAAATATAAAATTGAATTACACGATATTCAATTCAACGGCTTGTTATATAACTAACTTAGTATGCTTGTGACAATTTAATTTTGTCTCCAGGGGAGTGTCAGGAGGACTGTTTAACGAGATTAATCCGTATTATTCACACCCCAAGAATCTAGAGGTTACAAGCAGCAAGCTTTTCTCGAAAACCAACACTTGGAGATCATATTTTTAATCAATAGATTGTGGAGTAAATTATTTTAAAACAAAAATATTCAATCCCAAAATAAGAAATTCTTTGAGAATCCAAACATGGGGAAGAGGAACAGCGTGGCCGTGTGGGACATGATGATGTTAAAGGAAAATAAATATATGGAAC
Organism: Castanopsis chinensis; assembly: GCA_032878915.1. NCBI lineage: Eukaryota > Viridiplantae > Streptophyta > Magnoliopsida > Fagales > Fagaceae > Castanopsis > Castanopsis chinensis. Next base: position 21,401,533 of record JAVQMG010000115.1, read on the forward strand.
CAACATGATCCATAGCTCAAGTATGCAATTTTTTTAATCAGCCCTAGATATGGACCACATATCACTTCCAAATACCAATATCTACTTCTCCTTTTTCAAAAATAGCTATGAAAAGTTATAATGCATCGATGTTTAGGACAAATGAAAGAACGTAAAAGATTTTTGAGCAGTGTTAAAGGACCAACTATAGGGTCCTGGGTGTAGAAAATTATACAATAGAAATAGTCTCATGTAGTATCATCAAGGATGGGATGGAAATTATAATAACAATTATAGAGTAAAAATTGGCATGTGTCTTGGCTCAAAATTCTGTTATGTAAGACTCGGATGATGCAAGGAACTCTTCCTATCTTTCTAGCTTGCTTAGTATTGCCTCCAATGGTGGCAACTCCTGCAATATTTGTTGCCAGTCAGGCATGCCCTGAAAAGACAATTCAGAACTGAGAACATCATAGCTACCAAAACATACAAGTTTTCGCTATTCCAACACTAAGTAAGCCCCAATTTCCATGTTGATACCCACTGAGCGTGATAATAGAAAATGAAGTAAATTTCACCTCGACCATCAATAGGTTTCACTAGGGCATTTATAACACGACCTAAGTAAGCCTCACTTACGGGTATTTGAATTGGAATTTTCTCCATTATAATTATTGCAAAGTAGCGTCTAGAATAATTAGCCTTGGGCAGTTTATTTGTGAAAATTTACGTATAGCCAAAAACGGACTGCACTTAAAATCGGGGTCAAGTTCCATCCAGAAATAAGCAAAAAACTTTTTCCTCCCAAAGTACTTACCTTCCCTGATCTTCGGACCCGACCATCTAGGCGCAGTATAATGTAGACGTCCTCACCAGGAGTAACTCCTTCAGACTTCTGCTGATCCCTTATCCACCTAGACTAGTTTTGAAAAATTCATCAGTCTATATATATATATATATTAAAATCATTAGATGGGAAAAAAAAAAACATAAGTTATGCTTATTTTTAGCTTATAATGATCAAAGGTAGATGTAACACAACATTTAAGGATGTACACTGGCCTCCTAGGAAAAGCTATAAAAGAAAAACTTCTTAAATATAAACATACAAATTATTGGGAAGTGTTCTTTTCTCTTAAATGAAGAAATGCACAGAATTTTTGTCATTTCGAACATTAAATGATGGCAAAACAAGCATGCAGACAAGATAGAGAGGCAGGTGACCTTTCCCATTCTGTAGGAGATACAATCTCAGCCTTAAATCGAATTTCAGCTTTCAACTTTGATCTTGAAGTTATAGACTGAGCCCGTTTCTCGAAATCTTCCTACCATATTGCCATTAGATATAATGTCAAGAACGGAACAAAACCTTAATATGTGAAAGCAAGCTTGAAATATGCATGGTTCTACAGCCCATTATCTAACCTACACTTTACATTTATTTTTGCAAGACATTAAATAAACATAACTATACACATGACAGATGATATGAGAACTCAGGAATAAAAGATTTTAAGGATGCTTGCAGCCAACAATTTTATATATGAGCCTTTGCATCTTACCCCAATAGAAGGAAGAGCATCAGCTGCCTTTCGAGGGACACCAAAACCTTTCTTCTCAACTTGTGGAGCTGTACCTTGACCCCAGATTACAGGGACTAAAAGAACACCTCGTCTAAGGAGATCAGTCCGGAACCTCTCCGCCTTCTGGATAGCCAAAGAAACAGCCTCCTTTTCCCCTGCTAAAATAACCTATATCCAACCCTTACAACATTGACATTTTCAGATATAAACAGCATAGACACAGAAAAGAAAAAGGAAGCACGAGCGCATGTGCGCACGCAGACACTCACACACACACACACACACACACACACACACACACACACACACACACACACACACACACACACACACACACACACACACACATGAGTTACATCAGCATATATTTAAATTATGCTTAACAGATACACTAAGAATCTATTCAATGCAAGAAAAATTAAAAATAATAATAATAACAATATATAAACAAAAAAGAGAGGGAAAACAATAGAACATAAAGAGATGGACATACACGAAACTCTAGTTGCAAGTATTAGATGAAATCTTTTACTGGAAAAGCCCACTAGGTTTTGCAATTTTTGAGCACATCTACTTATTCCTTTTATTTTCTCCACATGTATGACTTGCTGCCTATATGCCCCATTTGATGTTAATTCAACAGAAAGTTTGGAAAGAATGTAAAATAAATATCATTGGCAGAAATAGTTTAGGTGCTTCCAACATGCGTGATCATACAATGACATGCAGTCTTAATTTACATGTAACCTATTAGTTTTTGTTGCAATGATACCACTTTGGGAAGTTAGACAAAATATTCATGAATATACAGAATAATGGATTTTCAGAAAATTGAAATTGTTCAATGTGTATATTGCATAAAAATTTGTCCCTCACTTAACAAGTAGATGTGAAGCAAGATGCAACCAACATTTCAGGAAATACTTTGATGACTGGTGCATGAACGATAATTTAGAATAGTGCACAAAAATTTTGACATGAACAATTTGAGCAACATTAAGAATTGATGCTTACTGGCTTAAGTGACGGAATTGACAAAAACAAAGGCAAGAAAGAGGATTTTATATCCTCTCTCGTGTGGTCATTCCTTGATTCTTATGTGTTGGAGTTATATATGCAGTGTGTGAGTTCAATTATATGTCTTCTTTCAACATTTTCTTGATTCAATAAGCATTCCTTATTTGCATTCATTCAATCTAAATAACATCTTCTAGTGAATTTCCTAACTCTCAACTCGGATTGGATTTTAACTTTTTTATGCCTTCATTTCCATTGGGTGCATGAAAATCAGTCCATTCAACTGCTTGTTCCTGGATAACTTTCTTATTATCCTACTTAAGATATATATATATATATATTTCTATATTTCGTATTGTCCTGTCGCCAGAGCTTGTAGACAAGCTATAGAACAAACTAATTCGGACCTCTTCATCAATTTTTTTTTTTGTATATAAAAAAAACTTTCTACAAGTTTAAGAACAGTTAACTATCAGTTAATGAGAAGGCTGTGCTAAAAATTTGGAATGAAACAAGTGGCTTTTTGGCTTGTGCTTATATATTTCAAGCACACAAGATGCTTTAAAATATTGAGAAACCAACATTATAGCTATGACACAATAGTACTAATTTGAAACAAACCTATTAGTTTATGTTGCAATGATATCACTCTGGAAAGTATGACAAAATATCAATGAAAATACAAAATAAAAGAAATTTTCAGACAAAAACTGAAACTGTTCAATTTGTATATCACATAAAAGTTCTTTCTTTGTTTAAAAGTAGAGGTGAAGCAAAATGCAACCAATATTTTGATATGAACAAAATGAGCAAAATTAGGTGTTGATACTAACTGGCCTAACAGTGTCTCGCAGCTGCACAAGTTCAACAACTCGATTAGTGGAAAGGCGCAAAGGCAACCTTGATAGAGTTTCATCTCGGGATATCTGTGCAAGTTGTTCCTCCTCTTTCTTGTTGTCCCACAGAAACAATGCCACAAGAACAATGATACCTGTAGAATGCTGATTCATAAGCTTAGTTATTTTGAGAAGCAAGTTGTAACATATTTTCTCAACACTAATGACTATTCTAAACAAAATATCCTGGGTTAACTCACCAAAGACAATACACACATACACACACACATCTCAATCAAATATCAATCTCTTTGTATGAAGGTAAAGGTTTAATGTTTACCTCCGATATTAATGGCAGCATTTCCAGCAGTTTCCCATAAATTAGGGGCATCATCACCACCTTTAATTGCACGAAATATCCTGGGAATTGTAAAGAACAATGATATTCCGGCAGCTGCAGAGAATGCCACATAAAAGAATCTCCTAACCCCCCGGAATGGTGCTTGGACTTCACTAATGAGTTTGAGATCTCTTCGAAAACCATAGCCTATATCTTCCCCACCCAGCCTAGCCTGTAAATATAAAAAATAATTATGTGATATAATGTCTAAGAATTTGAATCCATAGATGGAAGAATTATGGCGAGGGTTCAATCATAGGTAAAATCCATTCAAGAAATTCTATCACTTCCTACTTTTAGCCGGTTAGGAAAAACTGAGTATGCATACAAATACCACGCCTTAGTCCTAAAAATTTCTGTTAACCTTCAACCTACTGCAACCCTCCTTATTTCTGAGCTTGGGACTGGCTATGAACAAATTATACAACACTAAGCACAGACACACGTACGGTTAAAGGTGGCTAGAAATGCTCTCTTTGTGTGCAAGAGAAAAGGGGGGGGGGGGGCAGTAGAAATAAAGTAGCAAAAGTTCTTTAAAAAAAAAAAAACCTCTTCTTGCAATTCCTTGAATTCAGGCAAAGCCCTGAAGGAGGCCAAGTCAGGATCATTCAGAATTGTACCAAATTTGAGGTTATACTCTCTCAATGCAGTTCGTAGACAATCAGCAGCTTTTTTTCCTTCCCCTCTTCCAAAAAAAAAAAAAAAAAGATCCATCAGCTTTGCTAAGCAATGTGTAATATATTTAAAATTGAGTTCTAAAATGTTAACCTTATAGAAAGATACAAACCAAAACCTTTTAGTAGCTTTTTATCTTGGTAATTTCTTTTTAAGAAGAATACATGGAATTGAGAAAACTGAATATGATCAATGTGATTGACTAATAACCGTATGCAAGTACCTGTGACTATATCAAGGCCTTCCTTTGAAAGAAGATTCTTACTTTGGAGCCTGATAGACAAGCTACACTACTTCTGTGGAAGTAACTCCAAGGAAGCATTAAACCTAATGTCTTTAGCTAAAGTTCATATTATTTCATTTAAATTATGCTAATCATCTGTTTCACCTTTTTTTTTTCTTTTAATTGGTAAGTTACACATTCAGCAGTGGGTTTTGAACCAATGGCCTCTCCCTTCCTCCATTCTTGTGTGAGGAGGATGTGCCATTTGAACTAGAGATCACTAATGACCATTCATTTAACCCCTTAGAAGCAACTGCAACATAGTTGAATAATGTTGAGACTAAAGGTAAACAAAAATGAAATTTCACCGGTAGGCATGACAGCAAGCTTTGTTATAAAGTGCAGCTTGGGCCTCCAATGGGTTAGGATCCAAATTAAGTGCTGTTTCAAACTGGACGAGAGCATCTTTTACCTGAAATCCATTGCCATGGGTGCAAAATAAAATTCATTTACAGAATTACATAAAGAGTTAAATGACTATCTCTCCACTACAAAGAGATAGTCATAACAACAAATATACCTACTTAATGTACAAAAGCAAAGAATACATCATGCAAAGGCATGTTGTTACTAGTCCTGCAGGGGAAAAAAATTGGACAATACAGCCTCTTGATACATGTAGCTTGGACATCTATTAAGTTATACTGATTGTTTAGGCAAGTAATTAACCATGATATGAGCACAAGTATCTTAGAAAAGCATTCAAAAGGTTTACTTAGTAAAGCATTTAAACTTTTTTGATAAGTACAAAGCATTTAAACTTTTAATCTCTATGTCAGATAAAAATCCATAAGTGGAAGAATCACTCCCAAAAATTGAGCAGCGGTAACAGCAGAATGATGATATAGAGGTGGCAGGACGACAAAAGATCAATTTATAAAATGGATACAACTAGATGCTTATCGTTGTTTAGGTTGGAAAATAGAGGTGCTATGATTCTCCATATATTCCAGTTGAAAATATAGCGAGTCAATTCTATAATAAATGGAAAAAAAATATCCTATAATTTTATATATGAAAAACAGTGAAATGATCATTGTAGCAACCCTAAGCAGTAGAAATATTTTGTGCATTGCATTAAATTGTTCAATATATCATAAGAGACTACAGGAACTCAGGAAGTAATTAATTATTTATAATACTAATAACACAAAATCCATGTAAAGGTTAATAGAAACACAAAAATTCAAAGTCAATCACATAGCACCAAAATTTGGATTCTTTCACAAACATAATTCTCAAAAAACATATCAAAAACAAAATTTTAAGCTCCCAACAAAGGGCAAAACTAAGTCACTCCTTCTCTCGTCTCTACAGCTCAAAGTCTCAAACTTTTCAAGTGTGAGAAACACAATTCAAGATAAATAATTGAAATACTACAGACTCCATAGGAAAATTTGTCATCAAAATCAGAACCCAGGTTGCAGAACATGAGTTTGGCAGACTATGATTAACAAAATATAAATTGTACATAAATCAGCAAAATCCAACACACCCATTTCGTAAAAACAATAAAGAAGAAAACTGGTTGACATACCCGTCCTTTGGAGAAGAGCTGGAGACCCGAGTTGACATAGAACTCAGCAGTCTCTACATTGGCTTCTGGGGACTCTGAAGTAGTAGAACAGCATGAAATGGAATAAAAATGGGTTCTTGTTTGAGAATTCAAAAGGTTTGGTTTGCGTGGAAGCCATGGTTTTTGTCTTGGTCTTGTTTTTGAGAAACTTAGCAATTGACTGTGAAGAGCAAGAGTAGCCACAGCCATTGAGATTGAGAGAGAGAGAGAGAGAGAGGCATAGTCACAGATTACCGTTGCCAATCTATCCAAACAGCTTTGACAGTGGGGTCCTTATCTCCTGCAGATAAAATCTGGGCCGTGAGTGTGTGCGTAGCTGTATGAAGTGACGGTTCAGATCTCGTTCTTGTCAACGGCATGTCGTTTCAACAGTTATCAAGCACACTGTTGAAGTTGTTTCATATACCAATCTTCCTCTTCCTACTTAGGGTGCCACTTTCAATCCACCAACCCAACGAACTTGGTCCAAGTGTCCAACCCAACTCGACCCAATCTCACATCTCTGGTCGACTTTTTTCATGGGATTAATAGGTTAGGTTGAATTTTGTCTTTTAATTTAGGTTGTATCTACATTATAATTATTATTCTTTTTCATCGAACAAAAAGTTAATTAATTTTTAGTATAAGTGGGATTTGAACTCAATTTATTTTACAATGACAAGGAATTTTACTAGTTTGGACTAACGAGAACTCACAAAAAATATATGTATTTTAAGTTTGTAAGTATGATTTATTTTGACTTTTGAGAGTTAGCTTAAATTTGCTAGTTTGATTATTTTGGTATTTTGAAACTTTGTTTTTATGAAATTGTAATATTACACCCAATTGTTTAATTTGTAATTATTTCTTAAACAATAGGCTTAAATATTTGAATGAAAATCCAAAATTTTAATTTAGGCCCGACAATTCAATCCAATTTGATTCTTACATGTTGGGTTGGTTTTTAAATTACCATTTAGTTGGGTTGAATTAAAATTTTCTCAACCATATAGGTTAGTTTGGGTTGAAAATAGTCAAAATGCTCCAAACCCAACCCTTAAACATTCTTACTTCTTCTATTCTCCTCTCTCTCTCTCTCTCTCTCTCCTTTTGAACCAAAACAATAGATTCTCCTCTCTCTTAATATCCATTGTTTCAAATATATTTAGAGATAGAACAAAATAATATGTAGGTGTCACCCAATTTAGTTAGTACAATATTTTTCATTTTATAACACTTACTCAAGGTGGAATATAAATTTGTTGCCTAAAGAGTTGAATCTTAATATTGATAAATTAGCCAAGACAAATTCAAATACACACATATGCACATGAACGTAAATATCTATTTATTTAAAAAAATTTTAATCTTATGATTCTATACTTAGTTATAACTTATAAACATGGATGAACCCAAGTATGACCCACAAATTTTGAACAAAAATTATAATCATAATACCCCTAAAAAAGAAAAAGAAAGTTCTCTCAAATCAATATATTATGCTAGTTAAAAATATCCTCATTTGAAACATCATGATCATGGTTATACTTGGTGAACCATTGTTGGGGGAGTTGTTGTGTTGGAATGGATTTAGGAGTTTACTTTGGAACTCAATGTTTGCCCAAGTAAAGGAATCAAGGGCTTCCAATGTGTTTCTTTCTTCAAAATAATGAACCAGCCTAAGGCCCAAATTGGGGATATAGTTACTCTCGACAAGGCCCTTAACCTAATTTTTAAATTGGCCAAAAATAACGCTTGCAATAATTAGTCAGTGCAAAAGAATATCAACTGCAAATCAACATGTAACAACCCAAGGAAAAGCGCTAGCCACATCTGCGCTATACCTCAAAAGGACTAGTCACCAATGAAGCTCCTTGTAGTTGTTAATAAAGCCCAGATCTACCCGGTAAATACTCGATGTGGGACTCATTACACACCCACACACATCACACAATCAATCAAATTGGGGCATCACAATCTCCCCCACTTAAATCCCTAACGTCCTCGTTAGGGCCCACTTTGTGGGGTAACGTCTCTGAGCCCACACGGAGTTACCGGGCCGGCTCTGATACCATAAATATTGTCACGCCCCAAACCCAAGTAAGAGCTAGGCACGTGACAACAACTACACACTTATAGAGTTTACACCCTAAAAGTGTGTAAGACCCTTTTAACCATTAAAGAGTTAAACCTCAAAGAAATTTCCATCAATAAATTTAAGAATATCCTCAACAATGCAATTCTCAAGAATCTCCTAATAATTATCTACCAACATCAAAATAAAAATAACTAAATCCTTTAAAACTATAGGTCCGCACAAAAGGTAATCTTAAACATAAGAGTTCAATTCTTATTCCATTGATTTATTAAACTTCACTCATGCGCACATCCCAGCGGAAGCCCAAACATATGCTATTCTTCCTGATCAAAATCTGAAAAGAGAAAGAGGGGGGGGTGAGTTGACAACTCAATAAGTAACCAAATCCTAATAAGTTCTATCCAGCTATAGATCTGTAAAATGAAATGTAATATGAACCTTCAAAAGTTATAGTATGCTATGGGATTTTTTCCAAAATAACTAAAGAAGTTTCATAATCTTAAAAACATACGTTACAAATAGATCACATGCTTTAATCTTACAATTAAATCATAGATGGTTTAAAAAGGTAGTTAGTTTTCCATATATCAAAAACTATAACTCACAATAGGTTCCAAAAATATATAAGCAATTTTAATGACTCAAAATAGTTAAATATTCAAATGTAATTCATATTCTTAACAATCTTATGACTATAATCACGCTATATCCCCGTGACAGGGCATCAGAGTACCAATGAATAATCCCCATTGGCTGGGTGTCAGAGTACCAATGAATAACCCCCATTGGTTTGGGTATCAGAATACCAATGAATAACCCCCATTGGTTGGGTGTCAAAGTACCAATGAATAACCCCCATTGGTTTGGGTATCAAAATCAAATTATAGTCAGACTGTCCATAATCATATATATATGAAATCATAATTTCTAACAAAAATGTATCTTATTCAAATGCCTATACATATAATCATATATTCAATATGATTAAATATATTTGTGATATTTCTATATCCTTTACTTTAAATCAATATAGCTAAAAACAATTAAACAAAACACATCATATATTCAATAATCAAATATATTTGTAATAATTCTTTACTTGAAATTAGTGATATAATAGAAATAAAAATTTTATCAATTATTAACAAAATTTCAGTAGTTAAAAATACATTAATATAAACAAATAAAACTCAATTAGGATAAGGTTACTTACCTCCAAAACCCGTACCAAACGAAACTTCTCTCTAACACTTCTTCTAAATTCTTAGATATTACCTAAAACAATTTGCAAGTACCGTTTACTCAATAATCAAAAAAATTTAAGAATGACTTATAACAGTATTCGGCCAACAGAGCGACTACTAAAAAGTATCCAAGAATTTCTTTTTATTATCTTAGAGTAAAAAAAAAAAATCCTTACATATATATATATATATATATATATATATATATCCTGCACTGCCTCCATTAAAAACCTAGGATACAAATTGTCATATAGGGTCAAAAGCATCCCCTAGGCCATATTCCATGATCACTTGCTGACTTTCCTATACGCCTCAATTACCAAACCAATGAATTAATAATAATAAAATAAAATCAGCAGGATGCTAGCATTGGCACGTTGCTTGTCAAGGGATTATTCTATGGATTTATATATATATATATGCCACTGCCACTTCCAGCTTTCTTTGGCATGAGGATAAAATCACACAATGAAGAGTGAGGACAAAATCACACAAATGAAGGTCTGACACAAGCTTTTATGTAACCTTTATTCTTCCTCTACCAAATCAATAAACAAATGGTAATAAATAATAGAGGAGTGGGTGTTCGTTCTTTTCATCAAGCAATTTTTTTTTTTTTTTTTTTTTTCTAACTCCATCAATCCGATACTATTCCCTTGAGAAAAATAATGCAGAACAGACATGCGGCCAGCCTAAAGTAAGCCTCATTGTTGGCCGAACTTCTCACATAAAAAAAAAATTCTAAATCCATATAAAACTTAAATTTGACAAAGAATGAGATTTCTTAGGCTCTTACCTCAATTGTGCAGCCAAATTTTCTCCACTTGAGTATTTTGGCTAGTCTCCTCTCTCAAAACATCTGTCAGTATACGCTGACTTAAATTAGACTATATAAAACTAGGGTTTCAACCTTATTTTCTAAAAACCCCTTAGAAATTTTAATTGTAACAATTGACCCCATAAACAAATTTACTTAAATACCCCTCCTTTAATTCCTTTATATTATTATTATTATTTTTTTTTTCCGGCTATTACATTCTCCCCCCCTTAAAAGAAGTTTAGTCCTCTAAACTTGCATACCTGAGTCCTCAAAAAGGTATGGGTATTTCTCCTTCATTACATCTTCTAACTCCCATGTAGCCTCTCTCACAGACTGGTTCCTCCATTGAACCTTGACATAATGTATGGTACGACGCTTCAACTCCTGCTCCTTCTTGTCCACAATTTTAATTGGTTGCTCTTCATAAGTTAAATCATCTCTTAATTTTAAAGGCTCATAATCCACTACATGACTAGGGTCTGGAACATATTTCCTCAACATTGAGACATGGAAAACATTATGTACCCCTGATAAAGAAGGTGGTAAGGCGAGCCTATAAGCAACTTTACCCATCCTCTCCAAGACTTCAAAAGGTCCTACAAAACGAGGGCTCAATTTACCTCGAAAACCAAATCTCATAACTCCTTTAGTAGGTGAAATCTTCAAGAACACATGATCACCCACTTGGAACTCTAATTTCCTTCTCCTAAGGTCTGCATAACTCTTTTGCCTACTCTGAGCTGTTTGTAGCCGCTCTTTAATCAATTGAATTTTGTCTACTGTTTGCTGTACAATTTCAGGACCCAACAATCTTCTTTCTCCAACATCATCCCAACATATAGGAGACCTACACTTCCTACCATACAAAGCCTCATATGGTGCCGCTTTAATACTTGCTTGATAGCTATTATTATATGCAAATTCCACCAAAGGTAAATGTTCATCCCATGAACCCTTGAAATCAATTACACAAGCTCTCAGCATATCTTCCAATGTCTGGTTAGTTCTTTCTGAAAGTCCATCTGTTTGAGGATGAAAGGCTGTACTAAACTTCAAGTTAGTACCCATTGCCTTATGCACGCTCTCCCAAAATTGAGACACAAATCTTCGGTCTCTATCAGATACAATGGACACAGGTGCACCATGCAATCTCACTATTTCATTAATATACAATCTAGCTAACCTTTCGAGAGAAAAATCCACCCTAATGGCCAAAAAGTGTGCAGATTTTGTCAACCGATCCACAATCACCCAAATTGCATCTTTACCAGTAGGGGTTCTAGGCAGCCCCGTCACAAAGTCCATAGTAATGTCCTCCCACTTCCATTCTGGAATGGGAAGAGGTTGCAAAAATCCAGCTGGTCTTTGATGCTCCATCTTGACTTGTTGACACACTAGACATTGAGCAACATATTGAGCAATCTCCCTCTTCATGTTATTCCACCAAAAAGTCTCCCTTAAATCCCGATACATCTTAGTGCCTCCTGGGTGTATCGTGTAACTCGTGTTATGAGCCTCCTTTAGAATTTCTGCCTTAAGGTCGGGATCGTTTGGTACACAAAGCCGATTACCAAACCTCAAGGATCCATCCTCATGAATGCAAAACTCAGATTGAGAGCCTAGATTTATCAAATCTCTTATCTTTTGCAACTGTGGATCATTACTTTGTGCAGTCTTTATCCTTCCAATCAAGGTAGGCTGAACTCTAAGATTTGTTAGATGTGCCTTTGCTTCATAAAACTGTACTTCTATCCTCATCTTCCTCAAATCTTCCAGGATGTGTTTTTGTGTAGTCAACAATGCTGCCAAATTTCCTGCAGACTTCCTACTTAAAGCATCAGCCACCACATTGGCCTTTCCAGGATGGTAACTAATAGTCAGGTCATAGTCCTTTAATAGCTCCAACCATCTTCTTTGTCTCATATTCAACTCCTTTTGAGTAAAGAGGTACTTAAGGCTCTTGTGGTCAGTGAATATCTCACACTGTTCTCCATACAAGTAGTGCCTCCAAATTTTTAGAGCAAAAACCACCGCAGCTAACTCCAAGTCATGTGTGGGATAATTTTGCTCATAAGGCTTCAACTGTCTAGAGGCATAAGCCACTACCTTCCCATGCTGCATAAGAACACACCCCAAGCCTTTCCTAGAGGCATCACTATAAATGGTGAAACCTCCACTACCTGAAGGTATGGTGAGAATGGGTGATGACACCAACCTTCTCTTCAACTCTTGAAAGCTTTCTTCACACTTCCCAGTCCACTCAAACTTAGCTCCCTTTTGGGTCAAGCGAGTCAAAGGCGTGGCTAAGTGAGAAAATCCTTCAACAAACCTCCTGTAATAACCAGCCAGTCCCAAAAAGCTACGAACCTCTGTCACACTGTTGGGTCTATTCCATTCTACTACCGCTTCCACTTTCTTAGGGTCAACAGCAATCCCATCTTTAGACACAACATGCCCAAGGAATGCAACACTGTCTAGCCAAAATTCACATTTTTTAAGTTTTGCATACAACTTCTTCTCTTGCAATAGTTGCAGTACAAGCCTCAAATGATTCTCATGCTCCTCCACACTCTTAGAATATATCAAGATATCATCAATGAAAATCACAACAAATTTATCTAAGAAGGGTTTAAACACCCTATTCATCAAGTCCATAAAGGCTGCTGGTGCATTGGTTAAGCCAAAAGGCATCACCAAAAACTCATAATGGCCATATCTTGTACGGAAGGCTGTCTTGGGCACATCAGTAGTCTTAATCTTCAATTGATGGTAACCGGAACGAAGGTCAATCTTTGAGAAAACCTGTGCTCCTTGGAGTTGATCAAACAAATCCTCTATCCTTGGTAAAGGGTACTTATTTCGCACTGTCACCTTATTCAGCTCCCTATAATCAATGCAAAGTCGTAAGCTCCCATCCTTTTTCTTTACAAACAAAACAGGTGCACCCCAAGGGGAAACACTAGGCCTGATGAAGCCTTTTTCAAGCAATTCTTGCAGTTGTTCCTTTAATTCCCTTAACTCAGCAGGTGCCATTCGATATGGGGCTTTAGAAATTGGGTTAGAACCTGGTAATAGGTCGATAGAAAACTCAATCTCCCTATCGGGTGGTAACCCTGACAAGTCTTCTGGAAACACTTCTGGAAACTCTCTCACTACTGGAATGTCTTCCAGCTTCAATTCACCTTTTTGTGTGTCTCTCACGGTGGCCAGATATCCCTTACACCCTTTCCTCATCATACGTCTAGCTTGTAAAGCTGAAATCACTTGTGGAGAAGTATATGCCCCACTTCCCACAAAGCAGAACTCAATCTCACCAGGTACTTGGAAAATTACCTTCTTCCTATGACAATCAACTATGGCATAATGGGCAGCCAACCAATCCATCCCAAGGATTATGTCAAAATCCCGCATCTCCAACAATGTTAGATCTGCAAGTAACTCTCTATCTGCTATTTTGACAACACAAGACTTGGAAACACTATTAGTAACTACTACACCCCCAACTGGGGTATCCACACATAATTCGGACTCCATAGGCTCAAATTTAAAATTATGTTTCTTTGCAAAATTAGTAGATATGAAGGAGTGCGTGGCACCAGGATCAAACAATGCATAAGCATAAGTTGTGGAAACTAGAATAATACCTGTTACCACAGCATTAGAAGTATTAGCATCCTGTTGAGTGAGTGCATAAACCCTCCCTTGGATCTTGGGCTTTTGGTTTGCTCCCTGATTCTGTCCTGTTGTTGGTCTTGGAATGGTCTGACCCTCCTTCCGTTGGGGACACTCAGCAATCCTGTGACCCCTTTGTCCACATGAGAAACATGCTCCAGTATTCCAGTGGCAATCCTTATCTGCATGAGGCTTACCACACCGAGAGCACTTTGGCAGTACCTTGGTATCAGCACGTTGTGTTCCTTGTTTCTTGGCTTGAAAGCTAGAGCTTTGCTCTCCTTGCCTAGGCCTCTTCTTCTGGTTGTTATCTCTTTCTGATACCATTTGTAACAACCCAAGGAAAAACGCTAGCCACATCTGCGCTAGCCACATCTGCGCTATACCTCAAAAGGACTAGTCACCAATGAAGCTCCTTGTAGTTGTTAATAAAGCCCAGATCTACCCGGTAAATACCCGATGTGGGACTCATTACACACCCACACACATCACACAATCAATCAAATTGGGGCATCACACAACATATATGACTTATTTAGCAGCTAATCAGTACAATAAAAATACATCGGTAAACAACTCAAATCTTTTTTTGATAGCTATTGTATCTCATCTTCTAATAATAAATCCATATAAGGACAAGGTGTGCGACTAGGGCAAGAGTTAGGGTTCAAGTCTCCAGAAGAGAGCCTTACACACATATATTCTAATATTCAGATAAAGTAGAATTTCTATCTTATATATAAAAAAATTAAATTAAACTGAAAAGCAATAATACAAAGGAGTTGTTACATAATAATTATACGGTAAAAGAGGGAAAACTCAGTGTAGTTGAAAGGAGAGAAAAAGTGTCCAATTAATTGTGCGCATTTGTATGTCAATTAAGCAAGTGTTCTTCTCATCAATACATGCTTAAGAAGTGGTAGTGTTAGTAAGGAATACTATGATTCTAAGTGGGTGAGGTGGGTCTTATGAGGTTTAGAAAGTGAAAATTCTTAAATAATAGAGATGAAGAAAAGTGTCTAGCGACGTATTTCAGCTGTTATATATACTCTTAGTTGTCTAGTTTTATCTCCTGTTGTTTTTGGTTTGCCTTAAATTGATGCTCTCTTTTTTATAGAATGTTTGGGATGTGCAAGGATGGGGTTTGTTAGAAATGAAAGGGTATCGGAAAATTGTAGTTCTCATTAATTATCAATCAAAGTACAAAGCTTGTATATATATGTATAGAAGAGAAAGAAAACTAACAAAAACAAACAAACTAACTTCCACACGTGCTGTACAGTGTCAATAACTAACCTATAGACGTGCTAACTACTAAACAGAATAACTAATACACTAACTACAGGTCATTTTGCTACCCTTTAAACTACCACCTCTGTCATTTAGCTTTAACTCTATTCTGCAGTTGACCTTGCAACCTCTATCTTCTTTTGTCAAGCTCATATGCTCTTGCTTATGTTTATTGCCTTCAATCTGATACTCCCCCTCAAGTGAAACTGCTAAATGTATATTGATCATTCCTATTTTGCAAATGAGACTTGAAAATTGATTGAAATTCAATGCTTTGGTCAACAAATCCGTAAGTTGACAATGAGTTCTAACATGATTCAATTTAATAACCTTCTCCAACACTTTGTCTCTAACTACATGACAATCTATCTCAATATGTTTGGTTCTTTCATGGAACACTGGATTTGAACCAATGTGCAAGGCTGCCTCACTATCACAGAACAATAGAGCTTCCCTTGTGTGTTCAACACCAATGTCTTTAAGAAAGTACAATATCCATACTATTTCACAAGTAGCCACTACCATTGCCCTATACTCTGCTTTTGTTGAGGATCTAGAGACTGAGGACTGCTTCTTTGACTTCCATGAGACTAAGGAATCCCCAATGAAGATGCTATAACCTGTGGCAGACCTCCTAGTGTTTGACAAGTTGCCCAGTCAGAATCTGTGAAGCCCTTAACATGTAATTCAGTCCTAGCTGAAAATAGAATTCCGTTCCCTGGTTCATTCTTCAAATACTATTAAACCTATACACTGCATCCAAATGTAGCTTCCTTAGCTTGGCCATGTACCGACTCAACCTATGAACAGCAAAAGTGATGTCTGGCCTAGTGATGGTCAAGTATAACAGCCTCCCAATAAGCCTTCTATATGCACTTAGATCTTTAGGGTCTGTTCGGTTGGAGGAGTGGAAAAGTGGGATGAGGGAAAATTGTGGGAGGGTGGAAAAGTGGGAGGATGGAAAATATTTTAGTTTTCCCTCTTGTGTGTTCGGTTGGAGGGGTGGAAAAGTGGGAGGGTGGAAAACTCTTTTGTTTGGTTGGAGAGAAAAATGGAAGGATGGAAAATGTAATTTTTATAAATTGACTATTATACTCTTATTACATAATATGTAAGAAATAGATTTATTTGTACTCATTACATAATATAAAATTTATCCCATCATATATATAAATTATTATTATTATAATGTAAAAATTAGATAAAGTCATGTTAACAAAAAAAGAAAAGAAAAGAGAACGTTAGTTGAAAAAAAGAAGAAGAATGTTCAGGTCCCGAATGTTGTCCAAAAAAAAAAAAAAAAAAAACAAACGTTCAGGTCCTGAACATTGACAAAAAAAGAAAAGAAAAGAAAGAACGTTTAAAAAAAAAAAACGTTTAGGTCCTGAACATTGAAAAAAAAAAAAAAAAAAAAAGAAGAACAGGTCCTGAACGTTGAAAAAAAAAAAAAAAAAAAAGAAAAAAAAGAAGAACAGGTCCTGAACGTTGGAAAAAAAAAAGTGAGTTTTCTTCCCAAAGTTTTCCTCCCAATTTGGGAGGAAAATATTTGTGGGCTTGAGAGGAAAATTTTCCCTCCGGGTCTTCCATCCTTCATATTTTTTCTCTCCAAACGAACAGTGAAAAATGCTATTTTTCACCCTATTTTCCTCCCTTTGTTTTCCATCCCTCCTATTTTCACTCCAAATGGACGGGGCCTTAAGCTCTTCTCCTTCATACTTACTTAATTTGACATTTTGTTCCATTGGTGTTTTAGATGGTTTACATCCTAACATACTAGCATCATTCAAAACTTCAAGAGTATATTTTCTTTGACAAAGTGATATGCCCTTATCCCTCAGTCTTTCAGCTCAAACTTATGATCCAGCAACACCTTAAACTAATCCACCTCCCATTTTTCATTACGTGCTATCAAAACATCATCTACATAGATCAATAAAATCATGAAACAATGACCCTTTTGTCTAGTAAATAGGGAATAGTCTGCCTTGGATTGTTTAAAACCCAACTGAACCAAGGTGTGAGAAAATTTGGCAAACCATTGCCTAGAAGCCTGCTTTAGGCCATAAAGTGGCTTATTCAACCTACAAACCATCTCCCCCTGGCTCTGAAACATTGCTGGAAGAGACATATAAACCTCCTCAGACAACTCCCCATGGAGAAAAGCATTATTGACATCAAGCTGACCAAGGTACCAACCCTTCACAGCAGCCACAACCAAAAGGCATTTAATAGAGACCATTTTGGCAACAGGTGAGAAATTTTCATTATAATCAATCCCTTCCTTCTGTGTGAAACCTTTGGCAACCAACCGAGCCTTATACCTCTCTATGGAACCATCAGACTTGTATTTGATCCTATAGACCTATTTACAACCAATGGGCTTCTTATTGGTAGGTAAGGGTGTTAAAGTCCAAGTGTGATTGGCAACCAACCGAGCCTTATACCTCTCTATGGAACCATCAGACTTGTATTTGATCCTATAGACCCATTTACAACCAATGAGCTTCTTATTGGCAGGTAAGGGTGTTAAAGTCCAAGTGTGATTGGCCTTTAGAGTTGCAATCTCAGCAGCCATTGCTTCTTGCCACTTAGGATTAGATACAACTTGGTAGTAATAAGTAGGTTCAACAACAGAAGAGATGGAGCAACAAAAATGCTTCTATGAAGGAGAGAGAGAGAGAATGATAAGAAAGATGAGAAGGTAAAGGATGGGAAGTACCTGAATGGAGAGCAATAGCAGTGGGAATTGAAGATACCTAATTACAGTGGTAAGCTTGGAGGTAAGAAGGCTATTTACGAACCCTAACAGACCTTTTAAGAGGGATAGGATCAGTCATTGGCTTGGGGGTTCAGCAGGAACATCTTGTAGAAATTCATCATCAAGATTAGTGTGCACTTGGATAATAGGATCAATAATAGGATCAGATGACAGTGGAGTAGAAGATAAAGTGGAAGAAGGAGGTATTGGATCAACAAGATAGGAAGAAACAAAAGGAAAACAAGGCAAAGGGATGGA